>CAWVQO010000521.1:0-1212000 GCA_963932275.1 Andrena praecox
CGACTATAGGATCGTCTCCACGACCACGGGCCAAGGTTGGCCAGCCGCCGACATGTCCGTCGACTATAGGGTCGTCCCCACGACCCCGGGCCAATGTTGGCCAATCGCCGACATGTCCGGCGACTATAGGGTCGTCCCTACGACCCCGGGACTAGATTGGCCCGCCACCGTCATGTCCGACGACTATAGGGTCGTCCCCACGACCCCGGGACTAGGTTGACAAGCCGCCGACATGTCCGTCGACTATAGGGTCGTCCCCACGACCCCGGGCCAATGTTGGCCAATCGCCGACATGTCCGGCGACTATAGGGTCGTCCCTACGACCCCGGGACTAGATTGGCCCGCCACCGTCATGTCCGACGACTATAGGGTCGTCCCCACGACCCCGGGACTAGGTTGACAAGCCGCCGAAATGTCCGACGACTATAGGGTCGTCCCCACGACCGCGAGCCAAGGATGTCCAGCCGCCGTCTTGTTCGACGACTATAGGGTCGTACCCACGACCCCGGGACTAGATTGGCCCGCCACCGTCATGTCCAACGACTATAGGGTCGTCCCCACGACCATGGGCCAAAGTTGGCCAGCCGCCGATATGTCCAACGACTATTGGGTCGTCCCCACGACCCCGGGACTAGATTGGCCCGCCATCGTCAAGTCCGACGACTATAGGGTCGTCCCCACGACCCCGGGCAAATTTGGCAAGCCGCCGACATATCCGACGACTATAGGGTCGTCCCCACAACCCCGGGACTAGATTGGCCCGCCACCCTCAAGTCCGACGACTATAGGATCGTCTCCACGACCACGGCCCAAAGTTGGCCAGCCGCCAACATGTCAAACGACTATTGGGTCGTCCCCACGACCACGGGCCAAAGTTATCCAGCCGCCGACATGTCCGACGACTATAGGGTCGTCCCCACGACCCCGGGCCAAAGTTGGCAAGCCGCCGAAATGTCCGACGACTATAGGGTCGTCCCCACGACCGCGGGCCAAAGATGTCCAGCCGCCGTCTTGTCCGACGATTATAGGGTCGTCCCTACGACCCCGGGACTAGATTGGTCCGCCACCGTCATGTCCGACGACTATAGGGTCGTCCCCACGACCGCGGGCCAAAGTTGGCAAGCCGCCGAAATGTCCGACGACTGTAGGGTCGTCCCCACGACCCCGGGACTAGATTGGCCCGCCACCGTGAAGTCCGACGACTATAGGGTCGTCCCCACGACCTCGGGACTAGGTTGGCCAGCCGCCGACATTTCCGACGAATATAGGGTCGTCCACACGACCCCGGGCCAATGTTGACCAATCGCCGACATGTCCGACGACTATACGGTCGTCCCTACGACCCCGGGACTAGGTTGGCCCGCCACCGTCATGTCCGACGACTATAGGGTCGTCCCCACGACCTCGGGACTAGGTTGGCCTGCCGCCGACATATCCGACGACTATAGAGTCGTCCCCACGACCACGGGCCAAGGTTGGACAGCCGCCGACATATCCGACGACTATAGGGTCGTCCCCACGACCCCGGGCCAATGTTGGCCAATCGCCGACATGTCCGACGACTACAGGGTCGTCCCTACGACCCCGGGACTAGATAGGCCCGCCACCGTCATGTCCGACGACTATCGGATCGTCCCCACGACCACGGACCAAAGTTGGCCAGCCGCCGACATGTCCGACGACTATTGGGTCGTCCCCACGACCCCGGGCCAAAGTTGGCCAGCCGCCGACTTGTCCGACGTCTATGGGGTCGTCCCCACGACCCCACGACTAGATTGGCCCGCCACCGTCATGTCCGACGACAATAGGGTCGTCCCCACGACCACGGGCCAAAGTTGGCAAGCTGCCGACTTGTCCGATGACTATATGGTCGTCCCCACGACCCCGGGACTAGGTAGACCCGCCGCCGACGTGTCCGACAACTATAGGGTCGTCCCCACGACCCCGGGCCAAAGTTGGCAAGCCGCCGAAATGTCCGACGACTATAGGGTGGTCCCCACAACCCCGGGACTAGATTGGCCCGCCACCGTCAAGTCCGACGACTATAGGATCGTCTCCACGACCACGGGCCAAAGTTGGCCAGCCGCCGACATGTCCGACGACTATATATTCGTCGCCACGACCCCGGGCAAATTTGGCAAGCCGCCGACATATCCGACGACTATAGGGTCGTCCCCACAACCCCGGGACTAGATTGGCCCGCCACCCTCAAGTCCGACGACTATAGGATCGTCTCCACGACCACGGCCCAAAGTTGGCCAGCCGCCGACATGTTCAACGATTATTGGGTCGTCCCCACGACCACGGGCCAAAGTTATCCAGCCGCCGACATGTCCGACGACTATAGGGTCGTCCCCACGACCCCGGGCCAAAGTTGGCAAGCCGCCGAAATGTCCGACGACTATAGGGTCGTCCCCACGACCGCGGGCCAAAGATGTCCAGCCGCCGTCTTGTCCGACGACTATAGGGTCGTCCCCACGACCCCGGGACTAGATTGGCCCGCCACCGTCATGTCCAACGACCATAGGGTCGTCCCCACGACCATGGGCCAAAGTTGGCCAGCCGCCGACATATCCGACGACTATAGGGTCGTCCCCACGACCCCGGGCCAATGTTGGCCAATCGCCGACATGTCCGACGACAACAGGGTCGTCCCTACGACCCCGGGACTAGATAGGCCCGCCACCGTCATGTCCGACGACTATCGGATCGTCCCCACGACCACGGGCCAAAGTTGGCCAGCCGCCGACATGTCCGACGACTATTGGGTCGTCCCCACGACCCCGGGCCAAAGTTGGCCGGCCGCCGACTTGTCCGACGACTATGGGGTCGTCCCCACGACCCCAGGACTAGATTGGCCCGCCACCGTCATGTCCGACGACAATAGGGTCGTCCCCACGACCACGGGCCAAAGTTGGCAAGCTGCCGAAATGTCCGACGACTATAGGGTCGTCCCCACGACCGCGGGCCAAAGATGTCCAGCCGCCGTCTTGTCCGACGACTATAGGGTCGTCCCTACGACCCCGGGACTAGATTGGTCCGCCACCGTCATGTCCGACGACTATAGGGTCGTCCCCACGACCGCGGGCAAATTTGGCAAGCCGCCGACATATCCGACGACTATAGGGTCGTCCCCACGACCGCGGGCCAAAGATGTCCAGCCGCCGTCTTGTCCGACGACTATAGGGTCGTACCCACGACCCCGGGACTAGATTGGCCCGCCACCGTCATGTCCAACGACTATAGGGTCGTCCCCACGACCATGGGCCAAAGTTGGCCAGCCGCCGATATGTCCAACGACTATTGGGTCGTCCCCACGACCCCGGGACTAGATTGGCCCGCCATCGTCAAGTCCGACGACTATAGGGTCGTCCCCACGACCCCGGGCAAATTTGGCAAGCCGCCGACATATCCGACGACTATAGGGTCGTCCCCACAACCCCGGGACTAGATTGGCCCGCCACCCTCAAGTCCGACGACTATAGGATCGTCTCCACGACCACGGCCCAAAGTTGGCCAGCCGCCAACATGTCAAACGACTATTGGGTCGTCCCCACGACCACGGGCCAAAGTTATCCAGCCGCCGACATGTCCGACGACTATAGGGTCGTCCCCACGACCCCGGGCCAAAGTTGGCAAGCCGCCGAAATGTCCGACGACTATAGGGTCGTCCCCACGACCGCGGGCCAAAGATGTCCAGCCGCCGTCTTGTCCGACGACTATAGGGTCGTCCCTACGACCCCGGGACTAGATTGGTCCGCCACCGTCATGTCCGACGACTATAGGGTCGTCCCCACGACCGCGGGCCAAAGTTGGCAAGCCGCCGAAATGTCCGACGACTGTAGGGTCGTCCCCACGACCTCGGGACTAGATTGGCCCGCCACCGTGAAGTCCGACGACTATAGGGTCGTCCCCACGACCTCGGGACTAGGTTGGCAAGCCGCCGAAATGTCCGACGACTATAGGGTGGTCCCCACAACCCCGGGACTAGATTGGCCCACCACCGTCAAGTCCGACGACTATAGGATCGTCTCCACGACCACGGGCCAAAGTTGGCCAGCCGCCGACATGTCCGTCGACTATAGGGTCGTCCCCACGACCCCGGGCCTATGTTGGCCAATCGCCGACATGTCCGACGACTATAGGGTCGTCCCTACGACCCCGGGACTAGATTGGCCCGCCACCGTCATGTCCGACGACTATAGGGTCGTCCCCACGACCCCGGGACTAGGTTGACAAGCCGCCGAAATGTCCGACGACTATAGGGTCGTCCCCACGACCGCGAGCCAAGGATGTCCAGCCGCCGTCTTGTTCGACGACTATAGGGTCGTACCCACGACCCCGGGACTAGATTGGCCCGCCACCGTCATTTCCAACGACTATAGGGTCGTCCCAACGACCATGGGCCAAAGTTAGCCAGCCGCCGATATGTCCAACGACTATTGGGTCGTCCCCACGACCCCGGGACTAGATTGGCCCGCCATCGTCAAGTCCGACGACTATAGGGTCGTCCCCACGACCCCGGGCAAATTTGGCAAGCCGCCGACATATCCGACGACTATAGGGTCGTCCCCACAACCCCGGGACTAGATTGGCCCGCCACCCTCAAGTCCGACGACTATAGGATCGTCTCCACGACCACGGCCCAAAGTTGGCCAGCCGCCAACATGTCAAACGACTATTGGGTCGTCCCCACGAACACGGGCCAAAGTTATCCAGCCGCCGACATGTCCGACGACTATAGGGTCGTCCCCACGACCCCGGGCCAAAGTTGGCAAGCCGCCGAAATGTCCGACGACTATAGGGTCGTCCCCACGACCGCGGGCCAAAGATGTCCAGCCGCCGTCTTGTCCGACGACTATAGGGTCGTCCCTACGACCCCGGGACTAGATTGGTCCGCCACCGTCATGTCCGACGACTATAGGGTCGTCCCCACGACCGCGGGCCAAAGTTGGCAAGCCGCCGAAATGTCCGACGACTGTAGGGTCGTCCCCACGACCCCGGGACTAGATTGGCCCGCCACCGTGAAGTCCGACGACTATAGGGTCGTCCCCACGACCTCGGGACTAGGTTGGCCAGCCGCCGACATTTCCGACGACTATAGGGTCGTCCCCACGACCCCGGGCCAATGTTGACCAATCGCCGACATGTCCGACGACTATAGGGTCGTCCCTACGACCCCGGGACTAGGTTGGCCCGCCACCGTCATGTCCGACGACTATAGGGTCGTCCCCACGACCTCGGGACGAGGTTGGCCTGCCGCCGACATATCCGACGACTATAGGGTCGTCCCCACGACCACGGGCCAAGGTTGGACAGCCGCCGACATATCCGACGACTATAGGGTCGTCCCCACGACCCCTGGGCCAATGTTGGCCAATCGCCGACATGTCCGACGACTACAGGGTCGTCCCTACGACCCCGGGACTAGATAGGCCCGCCACCGTCATGTCCGACGACTGTGGGGTCGTCCCCACGACCTCGGGACTAGGTTGGCCAGCCGCCGACATGTCCGACGACTATAGGGTCGTCCCCACGACCCCGGGCCAATGTTGGCCAATCGCCGACATGTCCGACGACTATAGGGTCGTCCCTACGACCCCGGGACTAGATTGGCCCGCCACCGTCATGTCCAACGACTATAGGGTCGTCCCCACGACCACGGGCCAAAGTTGGCCAGCCGCCGACATGTCCGACGACTATAGGGTCGTCCCTACGACCCCGGGACTAGATTGGCCCGCCACCGTCATGTCCAACGACTATAGGGTCGTCCCCACGACCATGGGCCAAAGTTGGCCAGCTGCCGATATGTCCAACGACTATTGGGTCGTCCCCACGACCCCGGGACTAGATTGGCCCGCCACCGTCAAGTCCGACGACTATAGGGTCGTCCCCACGACCCCGGGACTAGATTGTCCCGCCACCGTCATGTCCAACGACTATAGGGTCGTCCCCACGACCCCGGGCCAAAGTTGGCCAATCGCCAACATGTCCGACGACTATAGGGTCGTCCGTACGACCCCGGGAATAGATTGGCCCGCCACCGTCATGTCCGACGACAATAGGGTCGTCCCCACGACCCCGGGTCTAGGTTGGCCAGCCGCCGACATGTCCGACGACTATAGAGTCGTCCCCACGACATCGCGCCAAAGTTGGCAAGCCGCCGAAATGTCCGACGACTGTAGGGTCGTCCCCACGACCCCGGGACTAGATTGGCCCGCCACCGTGAAGTCCGTCGACTATAGGGTCGTCCCCACGACCTCGGAACTAGTTTGGCCAGCCGCCGACATGTCCGACGACTATAGGGTCGTCCCCACGACCCCGGGCCAATGTTGGCCAATCGCCGACATGTCCGACGACTATAGGGTCGCCCCTACGACCCCGGGACTAGATTGGCCCGCCACCGTCATGTCCAACGACTATAGGGTCGTCCCCACGACCCCGAGCCAAAGTTGGCATGCCGCCGAAATGTCCGACGACTATAGGGTCGTCCCCACGACCCCGGGACTAGATTGGCCCCCCACCGTGAAGTCCGACGACTATAGGGTCGTCCCCACGACCTCGGGACTAGTTTGGCCAGCCGCCGACATGTCCGACGACTATAGGGTCGTCCCCACGACCGCGGGCAAAAGATGTCCAGCCGCCGTCTTGTCCGACGACTATAGGGTCGTCCCCACGACCCCGGGACTAGATTGGCCCGCCACCGTCATGTCCGACGACAATAGGGTCGTCCCCACGACCCCGGGTCTAGGTTGGCCAGCCGCCGACATGTCCGACGACTATAGAGTCGTCCCCACGACACCGGGCCAAAGTTGGCCAGCCGCCGACATGTCCAACGACTATAGGGTCGTCCCCACGACCACGGGCCAAAGTTGGCCAGCCGCCGACATGTCCGACGACTATAGGGTCGTCCCCACGACCCCGGGACAAGGTTGGCCCGCCGCCGACTTGTCCGACGAATATAGGGTCGTACCCACGACCCTGGGCCAAAGTTGGCAAGCCGCCGAAATGTCCGACGACTATAGCGTCGTCCCCACAACCCCGGGACTAGATTGGCCCGCCACCGTCAAGTCCGACGACTATAGGATCGTCTCCACGACCACGGGCCAAAGTTGGCCAGCCGCTGACATGTCCAACGACTATAGGGTCGTCCCCACGACCCCGGGCCAATGTTGGCAAGCCGCCGACATGTCCGACGACTATAGGGTCGTTCCTACGACCCCGGGACTAGATTGGCCCGCCACCGTCATGTCCAACGACTATAGGGTCGTCCCCACGACCCCGGGCCAAAGTTGACAAGCCGCCGAAATGTCCGACGACTATAGGGTCGTCCCCACGACCCCGGGACTAGGTTGGCCAGCCGCCGACATGTCCGACGACTATAGGGTCGTCCCCACGACCCCGGGACTAGATTGGCCCGCCACCGTCATGTCCAACGACTATAGGGTCGTCCCCACGACCCCGGGACTAGGTTGACAAGCCGCCGAAATGTCCGACGACTATAGGGTCGTCCCCACGACCGCGAGCCAAGGATGTCCAGCCGCCGTCTTGTCCGACGACTATAGGGTCGTCCCCACGACCCCGGGACTAGATTGGCCCGCCACCGTCATGTCCGACGATTATAGGGTCGTCCCCACGACCCCGGGACAAGGTTGGCCCGCCGCCGACTTGTCCGACGACTATAGGGTCGTACCCACGACCCCGGGCCAAAGGTGGCATGCCGCCGAAATGTCCGACGACTATAGGGTCGTCCCCACGACCCCGGGCCAAAGTTGGCAAGCCGCCGAAATGTCCGACGACTATAGGGTCGTCCCCACGACCCCGGGACTAGATTGGCCCGCCACCATCATGTCCGACGACTATAAGGTCGTCCCCACGACCCCGGGACAAGGTTGGCCCGCCGCCGACTTGTCCGACGACTATAGGGTCGTACCCACGACCCCGGGACTAGGCTGACAAGCCGCCAACATGTCCGACGACTATAGGGTCGTCCCCACGACCCCGGGCCAAAGTTGGCCAATCGCCAACATGTCCGACGACTATAGGGTCGTCCGTACGACCCCGGGAATAGATTGGCCCGCCACCGTCATGTCCGACGACAATAGGGTCGTCCCCACGACCCCGGGTCTAGGTTGGCCAGCCGCCGACATGTCCGACGACTATAGAGTCGTCCCCACGACATCGGGCCAAAGTTGGCCAGCCGCTGACATGTCCAACGACTATAGGGTCGTCCCCACGACCACGGGCCAAAGTTGGCCAGCCGACGACTATTGGATCGTCCCCACCACCACGGGCCAAAGTTGGCCAGCCGCCGACATGTCCGACGACTATAGGGTCGTCCCCACGACCCCGGGACTAGATTGGTCCGCCACCGTCATGTCCGACGACTATAGGGTCGTCCCCACGACCCCGGGCCAAAGTTGGCAAGCCGCCGAAATGTCCGACGACTGTAGGGTCGTCCCCACGACCCCGGGACTAGATTGGCCCGCCACCGTGAAGTCCGTCGACTATAGGGTCGTCCCCACGACCTCGGGACTAGTTTGGCCAGCCGCCGACATGTCCGACGACTATAGGGTCGTCCCCACGACCCCGGGCCAATGTTGGCCAATCGCCGACATGTCCGACGACTATAGGGTCGCCCCTACGACCCCGGGACTAGATTGGCCCGCCACCGTCATGTCCAACGACTATAGGGTCGTCCCCACGACCCCGAGCCAAAGTTGGCATGCCGCCGAAATGTCCGAGGACTATAGGGTCGTCCCCACGACCCCGGGCCAAAGTTGGCAAGCCGCCGAAATGTCCGACGACTATAGGGTCGTCCCCACGACCCCGGGACTAGATTGGCCCGCCACCATCATGTCCGACGACTATAAGGTCGTCCCCACGACCCCGGGACAAGGTTGGCCCGCCGCCGTGAAGTCCGACGACTATAGGGTCGTCCCCACGACCTCGGGACTAGTTTGGCCAGCCGCCGACATGTCCGACGACTATAGGGTCGTCCCCACGACCGCGGGCAAAAGATGTCCAGCCGCCGTCTTGTCCGACGACTATAGGGTCGTCCCCACGACCCCGGGACTAGATTGGCCCGCCACCGTCATGTCCGACGACAATAGGGTCGTCCCCACGACCCCGGGTCTAGGTTGGCCAGCCGCCGACATGTCCGACGACTATAGAGTCGTCCCCACGACACCGGGCCAAAGTTGGCCAGCCGCCGACATGTCCAACGACTATAGGGTCGTCCCCACGACCACGGGCCAAAGTTGGCCAGCCGCCGACATGTCCGACGACTATAGGGTCGTCCCCACGACCCCGGGATTAGATTGGTCCGCCACCGTCATGTCCGACGACTATAGGGTCGTCCCCACGACCCCGGGCCAAAGTTGGCAAGCCGCCGAAATGTCCAACGACTGTAGGGTCGTCCCCACGACCCCGGGACTAGATTGGCCCCCCACCGTGAAGTCCGACGACTATAGGGTCGTCCCCACGACCTCGGGACTAGTTTGGCCAGCCGCCGACATGTCCGACGACTATAGGGTCGTCCCCACGACCGCGGGCAAAAGATGTCCAGCCGCCGTCTTGTCCGACGACTATAGGGTCGTCCCTACGACCCCGGGACTAGATTGGCCCGCCACCGTCATGTCCAACGACTATAGGGTCGTCCCCACGACCCCGAGCCAAAGTTGGCATGCCGCCGAAATGTCCGACGACTATAGGGTCGTCCCCACGACCGCGAGCCAAGGATGTCCAGCCGCCGTCTTGGCCGACGACTATAGGGTCGGCCCCACGACCCCGGGACTAGATTGGCCCGCCACCGTCATGTCCGACGATTATAGGGTCGTCCCCACGACCCCGGGACAAGGTTGGCCCGCCGCCGACTTGTCCGACGACTATAGGGTCGTACCCACGACCCCGGGCCAAAGGTGGCATGCCGCCGAAATGTCCGAGGACTATAGGGTCGTCCCCACGACCCCGGGCCAAAGTTGGCAAGCCGCCGAAATGTCCGACGACTATAGGGTCGTCCCCACGACCCCGGGACTAGATTGGCCCGCCACCATCATGTCCGACGACTATAAGGTCGTCCCCATGACCCCGGGACAAGGTTGGCCCGCCGCCGACTTGTCCGACGACTATAGGGTCGTACCCACGACCCCGGGACTAGGCTGACAAGCCGCCAACATGTCCGACGACTATAGGGTCGTCCCGACGACCCCGGGCCAATGTTGGCCAAACGCCAACATGTCCGACGACTATAGGGTCGTCCCTACGACCCCGGGACTAGATTGGCCCGCCACCGTCATGTCCAACGACTATAGGGTCGTTCCCACGACCATGGGCCAAAGTTGGCCAGCTGCCGATATGTCCAACGACTATTGGGTCGTCCCCACGACCCCGGGACTAGATTGGCCCGCCACCGTCAAGTCCGACGACTATAGGGTCGTCCCCACGACCCCGGGACTAGATTGTCCCGCCACCGTCATGTCCAACGACTATAGGGTCGTCCCCACGACCCCGGGCCAAAGTTGGCCAATCGCCAACATGTCCGACGACTATAGGGTCGTCCGTACGACCCCGGGAATAGATTGGCCCGCCACCGTCATGTCCGACGACAATAGGGTCGTCCCCACGACCCCGGGTCTAGGTTGGCCAGCCGCCGACATGTCCGACGACTATAGAGTCGTCCCCACGACATCGGGCCAAAGTTGGCCAGCCGCTGACATGTCCAACGACTATAGGGTCGTCCCCACGACCACGGGCCAAAGTTGGCCAGCCGCCGACATGTCCGACGACTATTGGATCGTCCCCACGACCACGGGCCAAAGTTGGCCAGCCGCCGACATGTCCGACGACTATAGGGTCGTCCCCACGACCTCGGACTAGTTTGGCCAGCCGCCGACATGTCCGACGACTATAGGGTCGTCCCCACGACCCCGGGCCAAAGTTGGCCAGCCGCTGACATGTCCAACGACTATAGGGTCGTCCCCACGACCACGGGCCAAAGTTGGCCAGCCGCCGACATGGCCGACGACTATTGGATCGTCCCCACGACCACGGGCCAAAGTTGGCCAGCCGCCGACATGTCCGACGACTATAGGGTCGTCCCCACGACCCCGGGACTAGATTGGTCCGCCACCGTCATGTCCGACGACTATAGGGTCGTCCCCACGACCCCGGGCCAAAGTTGGCAAGCCGCCGAAATGTCCGACGACTGTAGGGTCGTCCCCACGACCCCGGGACTAGATTGGCCCGCCACCGTGAAGTCCGTCGACTATAGGGTCGTCCCCACGACCTCGGGACTAGTTTGGCCAGCCGCCGACATGTCCGACGACTATAGGGTCGTCCCCACGACCCCGGGCCAATGTTGGCCAATCGCCGACATGTCCGACGACTATAGGGTCGTCCCTACGACCCCGGGACTAGATTGGCCCGCCACCGTCATGTCCAACGACTATAGGGTCGTCCCCACGACCCCGAGCCAAAGTTGGCATGCCGCCGAAATGTCCGACGACTATAGGGTCGTCCCCACGACCCCGGGCCAAAGTTGGCACGCCGCCGAAATGTCCGACGACTGTAGGGTCGTCCCCACGACCCCGGGCCAAAGTTGGCCAATCGCCAACATGTCCGACGACTATAGGGTCGTCCGTACGACCCCGGGAATAGATTGGCCCGCCACCGTCATGTCCGACGACAATAGGGTCGTCCCCACGACCCCGGGTCTAGGTTGGCCAGCCGCCGACATGTCCGACGACTATAGAGTCGTCCCCACGACACCGGGCCAAAGTTGGCTAGCCGCTGACATGTCCAACGACTATAGGGTCGTCCCCACGACCACGGGCCAAAGTTGGCCAGCCGCCGACATGTCCGACGACTATTGGATCGTCCCCACGACCACGGGCCAAAGTTGGCCAGCCGCCGACATGTCCGACGACTATAGGGTCGTCCCCACGACCCCGGCATTAGATTGGTCCGCCACCGTCATGTCCGACGACTATAGGGTCGTCCCCACGACCCCGGGCCAAAGTTGGCAAGCCGCCGAAATGTCCAACGACTGTAGGGTCGTCCCCACGACCCCGGGACTAGATTGGCCCGCCACCGTCATGTCCAACGACTATAGGGTCGTCCCCACGACCATGGGCCAAAGTTGGCCAGCCGCCGATATGTCCAACGACTATTGGGTCGTCCCCACGACCCCGGGACTAGATTGGCCCGCCATCGTCAAGTCCGACGACTATAGGGTCGTCCCCACGACCCCGGGCAAATTTGGCAAGCCGCCGACATATCCGACGACTATAGGGTCGTCCCCACAACCCCGGGACTAGATTGGCCCGCCACCCTCAAGTCCGACGACTATAGGATCGTCTCCACGACCACGGCCCAAAGTTGGCCAGCCGCCAACATGTCAAACGACTATTGGGTCGTCCCCACGACCACGGGCCAAAGTTATCCAGCCGCCGACATGTCCGACGACTATAGGGTCGTCCCCACGACCCCGGGCCAAAGTTGGCAAGCCGCCGAAATGTCCGACGACTATAGGGTCGTCCCCACGACCGCGGGCCAAAGATGTCCAGCCGCCGTCTTGTCCGACGATTATAGGGTCGTCCCTACGACCCCGGGACTAGATTGGTCCGCCACCGTCATGTCCGACGACTATAGGGTCGTCCCCACGACCGCGGGCCAAAGTTGGCAAGCCGCCGAAATGTCCGACGACTGTAGGGTCGTCCCCACGACCCCGGGACTAGATTGGCCCGCCACCGTGAAGTCCGACGACTATAGGGTCGTCCCCACGACCTCGGGACTAGGTTGGCCAGCCGCCGACATTTCCGACGAATATAGGGTCGTCCACACGACCCCGGGCCAATGTTGACCAATCGCCGACATGTCCGACGACTATACGGTCGTCCCTACGACCCCGGGACTAGGTTGGCCCGCCACCGTCATGTCCGACGACTATAGGGTCGTCCCCACGACCTCGGGACTAGGTTGGCCTGCCGCCGACATATCCGACGACTATAGAGTCGTCCCCACGACCACGGGCCAAGGTTGGACAGCCGCCGACATATCCGACGACTATAGGGTCGTCCCCACGACCCCGGGCCAATGTTGGCCAATCGCCGACATGTCCGACGACTACAGGGTCGTCCCTACGACCCCGGGACTAGATAGGCCCGCCACCGTCATGTCCGACGACTATCGGATCGTCCCCACGACCACGGACCAAAGTTGGCCAGCCGCCGACATGTCCGACGACTATTGGGTCGTCCCCACGACCCCGGGCCAAAGTTGGCCAGCCGCCGACTTGTCCGACGTCTATGGGGTCGTCCCCACGACCCCACGACTAGATTGGCCCGCCACCGTCATGTCCGACGACAATAGGGTCGTCCCCACGACCACGGGCCAAAGTTGGCAAGCTGCCGACTTGTCCGATGACTATATGGTCGTCCCCACGACCCCGGGACTAGGTAGACCCGCCGCCGACGTGTCCGACAACTATAGGGTCGTCCCCACGACCCCGGGCCAAAGTTGGCAAGCCGCCGAAATGTCCGACGACTATAGGGTGGTCCCCACAACCCCGGGACTAGATTGGCCCGCCACCGTCAAGTCCGACGACTATAGGATCGTCTCCACGACCACGGGCCAAAGTTGGCCAGCCGCCGACATGTCCGACGACTATATATTCGTCGCCACGACCCCGGGCAAATTTGGCAAGCCGCCGACATATCCGACGACTATAGGGTCGTCCCCACAACCCCGGGACTAGATTGGCCCGCCACCCTCAAGTCCGACGACTATAGGATCGTCTCCACGACCACGGCCCAAAGTTGGCCAGCCGCCGACATGTTCAACGACTATTGGGTCGTCCCCACGACCACGGGCCAAAGTTATCCAGCCGCCGACATGTCCGACGACTATAGGGTCGTCCCCACGACCCCGGGCCAAAGTTGGCAAGCCGCCGAAATGTCCGACGACTATAGGGTCGTCCCCACGACCGCGGGCCAAAGATGTCCAGCCGCCGTCTTGTCCGACGACTATAGGGTCGTCCCCACGACCCCGGGACTAGATTGGCCCGCCACCGTCATGTCCAACGACCATAGGGTCGTCCCCACGACCATGGGCCAAAGTTGGCCAGCCGCCGACATATCCGACGACTATAGGGTCGTCCCCACGACCCCGGGCCAATGTTGGCCAATCGCCGACATGTCCGACGACAACAGGGTCGTCCCTACGACCCCGGGACTAGATAGGCCCGCCACCGTCATGTCCGACGACTATCGGATCGTCCCCACGACCACGGGCCAAAGTTGGCCAGCCGCCGACATGTCCGACGACTATTGGGTCGTCCCCACGACCCCGGGCCAAAGTTGGCCGGCCGCCGACTTGTCCGACGACTATGGGGTCGTCCCCACGACCCCAGGACTAGATTGGCCCGCCACCGTCATGTCCGACGACAATAGGGTCGTCCCCACGACCACGGGCCAAAGTTGGCAAGCTGCCGAAATGTCCGACGACTATAGGGTCGTCCCCACGACCGCGGGCCAAAGATGTCCAGCCGCCGTCTTGTCCGACGACTATAGGGTCGTCCCTACGACCCCGGGACTAGATTGGTCCGCCACCGTCATGTCCGACGACTATAGGGTCGTCCCCACGACCGCGGGCAAATTTGGCAAGCCGCCGACATATCCGACGACTATAGGGTCGTCCCCACGACCGCGGGCCAAAGATGTCCAGCCGCCGTCTTGTCCGACGACTATAGGGTCGTACCCACGACCCCGGGACTAGATTGGCCCGCCACCGTCATGTCCAACGACTATAGGGTCGTCCCCACGACCATGGGCCAAAGTTGGCCAGCCGCCGATATGTCCAACGACTATTGGGTCGTCCCCACGACCCCGGGACTAGATTGGCCCGCCATCGTCAAGTCCGACGACTATAGGGTCGTCCCCACGACCCCGGGCAAATTTGGCAAGCCGCCGACATATCCGACGACTATAGGGTCGTCCCCACAACCCCGGGACTAGATTGGCCCGCCACCCTCAAGTCCGACGACTATAGGATCGTCTCCACGACCACGGCCCAAAGTTGGCCAGCCGCCAACATGTCAAACGACTATTGGGTCGTCCCCACGACCACGGGCCAAAGTTATCCAGCCGCCGACATGTCCGACGACTATAGGGTCGTCCCCACGACCCCGGGCCAAAGTTGGCAAGCCGCCGAAATGTCCGACGACTATAGGGTCGTCCCCACGACCGCGGGCCAAAGATGTCCAGCCGCCGTCTTGTCCGACGACTATAGGGTCGTCCCTACGACCCCGGGACTAGATTGGTCCGCCACCGTCATGTCCGACGACTATAGGGTCGTCCCCACGACCGCGGGCCAAAGTTGGGAAGCCGCCGAAATGTCCGACGACTGTAGGGTCGTCCCCACGACCTCGGGACTAGATTGGCCCGCCACCGTGAAGTCCGACGACTATAGGGTCGTCCCCACGACCTCGGGACTAGGTTGGCAAGCCGCCGAAATGTCCGACGACTATAGGGTGGTCCCCACAACCCCGGGACTAGATTGGCCCACCACCGTCAAGTCCGACGACTATAGGATCGTCTCCACGACCACGGGCCAATGTTGGCCAGCCGCCGACATGTCCGTCGACTATAGGGTCGTCCCCACGACCCCGGGCCTATGTTGGCCAATCGCCGACATGTCCGACGACTATAGGGTCGTCCCTACGACCCCGGGACTAGATTGGCCCGCCACCGTCATGTCCGACGACTATAGGGTCGTCCCCACGACCCCGGGACTAGGTTGACAAGCCGCCGAAATGTCCGACGACTATAGGGTCGTCCCCACGACCGCGAGCCAAGGATGTCCAGCCGCCGTCTTGTTCGACGACTATAGGGTCGTACCCACGACCCCGGGACTAGATTGGCCCGCCACCGTCATTTCCAACGACTATAGGGTCGTCCCAACGACCATGGGCCAAAGTTAGCCAGCCGCCGATATGTCCAACGACTATTGGGTCGTCCCCACGACCCCGGGACTAGATTGGCCCGCCATCGTCAAGTCCGACGACTATAGGGTCGTCCCCACGACCCCGGGCAAATTTGGCAAGCCGCCGACATATCCGACGACTATAGGGTCGTCCCCACAACCCCGGGACTAGATTGGCCCGCCACCCTCAAGTCCGACGACTATAGGATCGTCTCCACGACCACGGCCCAAAGTTGGCCAGCCGCCAACATGTCAAACGACTATTGGGTCGTCCCCACGAACACGGGCCAAAGTTATCCAGCCGCCGACATGTCCGACGACTATAGGGTCGTCCCCACGACCCCGGGCCAAAGTTGGCAAGCCGCCGAAATGTCCGACGACTATAGGGTCGTCCCCACGACCGCGGGCCAAAGATGTCCAGCCGCCGTCTTGTCCGACGACTATAGGGTCGTCCCTACGACCCCGGGACTAGATTGGTCCGCCACCGTCATGTCCGACGACTATAGGGTCGTCCCCACGACCGCGGGCCAAAGTTGGCAAGCCGCCGAAATGTCCGACGACTGTAGGGTCGTCCCCACGACCCCGGGACTAGATTGGCCCGCCACCGTGAAGTCCGACGACTATAGGGTCGTCCCCACGACCTCGGGACTAGGTTGGCCAGCCGCCGACATTTCCGACGACTATAGGGTCGTCCCCACGACCCCGGGCCAATGTTGACCAATCGCCGACATGTCCGACGACTATAGGGTCGTCCCTACGACCCCGGGACTAGGTTGGCCCGCCACCGTCATGTCCGACGACTATAGGGTCGTCCCCACGACCTCGGGACTAGGTTGGCCTGCCGCCGACATATCCGACGACTATAGGGTCGTCCCCACGACCACGGGCCAAGGTTGGACAGCCGCCGACATATCCGACGACTATAGGGTCGTCCCCACGACCCCTGGGCCAATGTTGGCCAATCGCCGACATGTCCGACGACTACAGGGTCGTCCCTACGACCCCGGGACTAGATAGGCCCGCCACCGTCATGTCCGACGACTGTGGGGTCGTCCCCACGACCTCGGGACTAGGTTGGCCAGCCGCCGACATGTCCGACGACTATAGGGTCGTCCCCACGACCCCGGGCCAATGTTGGCCAATCGCCGACATGTCCGACGACTATAGGGTCGTCCCTACGACCCCGGGACTAGATTGGCCCGCCACCGTCATGTCCAACGACTATAGGGTCGTCCCCACGACCACGGGCCAAAGTTGGCCAGCCGCCGACATGTCCGACGACTATAGGGTCGTCCCTACGACCCCGGGACTAGATTGGCCCGCCACCGTCATGTCCAACGACTATAGGGTCGTCCCCACGACCATGGGCCAAAGTTGGCCAGCTGCCGATATGTCCAACGACTATTGGGTCGTCCCCACGACCCCGGGACTAGATTGGCCCGCCACCGTCAAGTCCGACGACTATAGGGTCGTCCCCACGACCCCGGGACTAGATTGTCCCGCCACCGTCATGTCCAACGACTATAGGGTCGTCCCCACGACCCCGGGCCAAAGTTGGCCAATCGCCAACATGTCCGACGACTATAGGGTCGTCCGTACGACCCCGGGAATAGATTGGCCCGCCACCGTCATGTCCGACGACAATAGGGTCGTCCCCACGACCCCGGGTCTAGGTTGGCCAGCCGCCGACATGTCCGACGACTATAGAGTCGTCCCCACGACATCGCGCCAAAGTTGGCAAGCCGCCGAAATGTCCGACGACTGTAGGGTCGTCCCCACGACCCCGGGACTAGATTGGCCCGCCACCGTGAAGTCCGTCGACTATAGGGTCGTCCCCACGACCTCGGAACTAGTTTGGCCAGCCGCCGACATGTCCGACGACTATAGGGTCGTCCCCACGACCCCGGGCCAATGTTGGCCAATCGCCGACATGTCCGACGACTATAGGGTCGCCCCTACGACCCCGGGACTAGATTGGCCCGCCACCGTCATGTCCAACGACTATAGGGTCGTCCCCACGACCCCGAGCCAAAGTTGGCATGCCGCCGAAATGTCCGACGACTATAGGGTCGTCCCCACGACCCCGGGACTAGATTGTCCCGCCACCGTCATGTCCAACGACTATAGGGTCGTCCCCACGACCCCGGGCCAAAGTTGGCCAATCGCCAACATGTCCGACGACTATAGGGTCGTCCGTACGACCCCGGGAATAGATTGGCCCGCCACCGTCATGTCCGACGACAATAGGGTCGTCCCCACGACCCCGGGTCTAGGTTGGCCAGCCGCCGACATGTCCGACGACTATAGAGTCGTCCCCACGACATCGCGCCAAAGTTGGCAAGCCGCCGAAATGTCCGACGACTGTAGGGTCGTCCCCACGACCCCGGGACTAGATTGGCCCGCCACCGTGAAGTCCGTCGACTATAGGGTCGTCCCCACGACCTCGGAACTAGTTTGGCCAGCCGCCGACATGTCCGACGACTATAGGGTCGTCCCCACGACCCCGGGCCAATGTTGGCCAATCGCCGACATGTCCGACGACTATAGGGTCGCCCCTACGACCCCGGGACTAGATTGGCCCGCCACCGTCATGTCCAACGACTATAGGGTCGTCCCCACGACCCCGAGCCAAAGTTGGCATGCCGCCGAAATGTCCGACGACTATAGGGTCGTCCCCACGACCCCGGGACTAGATTGGCCCCCCACCGTGAAGTCCGACGACTATAGGGTCGTCCCCACGACCTCGGGACTAGTTTGGCCAGCCGCCGACATGTCCGACGACTATAGGGTCGTCCCCACGACCGCGGGCAAAAGATGTCCAGCCGCCGTCTTGTCCGACGACTATAGGGTCGTCCCCACGACCCCGGGACTAGATTGGCCCGCCACCGTCATGTCCGACGACAATAGGGTCGTCCCCACGACCCCGGGTCTAGGTTGGCCAGCCGCCGACATGTCCGACGACTATAGAGTCGTCCCCACGACACCGGGCCAAAGTTGGCCAGCCGCCGACATGTCCAACGACTATAGGGTCGTCCCCACGACCACGGGCCAAAGTTGGCCAGCCGCCGACATGTCCGACGACTATAGGGTCGTCCCCACGACCCCGGGATTAGATTGGTCCGCCACCGTCATGTCCGACGACTATAGGGTCGTCCCCACGACCCCGGGCCAAATTTGGCAAGCCGCCGAAATGTCCAACGACTGTAGGGTCGTCCCCACGACCCCGGGACTAGATTGGCCCGCCACCGTGAAGTCCGACGACTATAGGGTCGTCCCCACGACCTCGGGACTAGGTTGGCCAGCCGCCGACATTTCCGACGAATATAGGGTCGTCCACACGACCCCGGGCCAATGTTGACCAATCGCCGACATGTCCGACGACTATAGGGTCGTCCCTACGACCCCGGGACTAGGTTGGCCCGCCACCGTCATGTCCGACGACTATAGGGTCGTCCCCACGACCCCGGGCCAAAGTTGGCAAGCCGCCGAAATGTCCAACGACTGTAGGGTCGTCCCCACGACCCCGGGACTAGATTGGCCCGCCACCGTGAAGTCCGACGACTATAGGGTCGTCCCCACGACCTCGGGACTAGGTTGGCCTGCCGCCGACATATCCGACGACTATAGGGTCGTCCCCACGACCACGGGCCAAGGTTGGACAGCCGCCGACATATCCGACGACTATAGGGTCGTCCCCACGACCCCGGGCCAATGTTGGCCAATCGCCGACATGTCCGACGACTACAGGGTCGTCCCTACGACCCCGGGACTAGATAGGCCCGCCACCGTCATGTCCGACGACTATCGGATCGTCCCCACGACCACGGACCAAAGTTGGCCAGCCGCCGACATGTCCGACGACTATTGGGTCGTCCCCACGACCCCGGGCCAAAGTTGGCCAGCCGCCGACTTGTCCGACGTCTATGGGGTCGTCCCCACGACCCCACGACTAGATTGGCCCGCCACCGTCATGTCCGACGACAATAGGGTCGTCCCCACGACCACGGGCCAAAGTTGGCAAGCTGCCGACTTGTCCGATGACTATATGGTCGTCCCCACGACCCCGGGACTAGGTAGACCCGCCGCCGACGTGTCCGACAACTATAGGGTCGTCCCCACGACCCCGGGCCAAAGTTGGCAAGCCGCCGAAATGTCCGACGACTATAGGGTGGTCCCCACAACCCCGGGACTAGATTGGCCCGCCACCGTCAAGTCCGACGACTATAGGATCGTCTCCACGACCACGGGCCAAAGTTGGCCAGCCGCCGACATGTCCGACGACTATATAATCGTCGCCACGACCCCGGGCAAATTTGGCAAGCCGCCGACATATCCGACGACTATAGGGTCGTCCCCACAACCCCGGGACTAGATTGGCCCGCCACCCTCAAGTCCGACGACTATAGGATCGTCTCCACGACCACGGCCCAAAGTTGGCCAGCCGCCGACATGTTCAACGACTATTGGGTCGTCCCCACGACCACGGGCCAAAGTTATCCAGCCGCCGACATGTCCGACGACTATAGGGTCGTCCCCACGACCCCGGGCCAAAGTTGGCAAGCCGCCGAAATGTCCGACGACTATAGGGTCGTCCCCACGACCGCGGGCCAAAGATGTCCAGCCGCCGTCTTGTCCGACGACTATAGGGTCGTCCCCACGACCCCGGGACTAGATTGGCCCGCCACCGTCATGTCCAACGACCATAGGGTCGTCCCCACGACCATGGGCCAAAGTTGGCCAGCCGCCGACATATCCGACGACTATAGGGTCGTCCCCACGACCCCGGGCCAATGTTGGCCAATCGCCGACATGTCCGACGACAACAGGGTCGTCCCTACGACCCCGGGACTAGATAGGCCCGCCACCGTCATGTCCGACGACTATCGGATCGTCCCCACGACCACGGGCCAAAGTTGGCCAGCCGCCGACATGTCCGACGACTATTGGGTCGTCCCCACGACCCCGGGCCAAAGTTGGCCGGCCGCCGACTTGTCCGACGACTATGGGGTCGTCCCCACGACCCCAGGACTAGATTGGCCCGCCACCGTCATGTCCGACGACAATAGGGTCGTCCCCACGACCACGGGCCAAAGTTGGCAAGCTGCCGAAATGTCCGACGACTATAGGGTCGTCCCCACGACCGCGGGCCAAAGATGTCCAGCCGCCGTCTTGTCCGACGACTATAGGGTCGTCCCTACGACCCCGGGACTAGATTGGTCCGCCACCGTCATGTCCGACGACTATAGGGTCGTCCCCACGACCGCGGGCAAATTTGGCAAGCCGCCGACATATCCGACGACTATAGGGTCGTCCCCACGACCGCGGGCCAAAGATGTCCAGCCGCCGTCTTGTCCGACGACTATAGGGTCGTACCCACGACCCCGGGACTAGATTGGCCCGCCACCGTCATGTCCAACGACTATAGGGTCGTCCCCACGACCATGGGCCAAAGTTGGCCAGCCGCCGATATGTCCAACGACTATTGGGTCGTCCCCACGACCCCGGGACTAGATTGGCCCGCCATCGTCAAGTCCGACGACTATAGGGTCGTCCCCACGACCCCGGGCAAATTTGGCAAGCCGCCGACATATCCGACGACTATAGGGTCGTCCCCACAACCCCGGGACTAGATTGGCCCGCCACCCTCAAGTCCGACGACTATAGGATCGTCTCCACGACCACGGCCCAAAGTTGGCCAGCCGCCAACATGTCAAACGACTATTGGGTCGTCCCCACGACCACGGGCCAAAGTTATCCAGCCGCCGACATGTCCGACGACTATAGGGTCGTCCCCACGACCCCGGGCCAAAGTTGGCAAGCCGCCGAAATGTCCGACGACTATAGGGTCGTCCGCACGACCGCGGGCCAAAGATGTCCAGCCGCCGTCTTGTCCGACGACTATAGGGTCGTCCCTACGACCCCGGGACTAGATTGGTCCGCCACCGTCATGTCCGACGACTATAGGGTCGTCCCCACGACCGCGGGCCAAAGTTGGCAAGCCGCCGAAATGTCCGACGACTGTAGGGTCGTCCCCACGACCTCGGGACTAGATTGGCCCGCCACCGTGAAGTCCGACGACTATAGGGTCGTCCCCACGACCTCGGGACTAGGTTGGCCAGCCGCCGACATTTCCGACGAATATAGGGTCGTCCACACGACCCCGGGCCAATGTTGACCAATCGCCGACATGTCCGACGACTATAGGGTCGTCCCTACGACCCCGGGACTAGGTTGGCCCGCCACCGTCATGTCCGACGACTATAGGGTCGTCCCCACGACCTCGGGACTAGGTTGGCCTGCCGCCGACATATCCGACGACTATAGGGTCGTCCCCACGACCACGGGCCAAGGTTGGACAGCCGCCGACATATCCGACGACTATAGGGTCGTCCCCACGACCCCGGGCCAATGTTGGCCAATCGCCGACATGTCCGACGACTACGGGGTCGTCCCTACGACCCCGGGACTAGATAGGCCCGCCACCGTCATGTCCGACGACTATCGGATCGTCCCCACGACCACGGACCAAAGTTGGCCAGCCGCCGACATGTCCGACGACTATTGGGTCGTCCCCACGACCCCGGGCCAAAGTTGGCCAGCCGCCGACTTGTCCGACGTCTATGGGGTCGTCCCCACGACCCCACGACTAGATTGGCCCGCCACCGTCATGTCCGACGACAATAGGGTCGTCCCCACGACCACGGGCCAAAGTTGGCAAGCTGCTGACTTGTCCGATGACTATATGGTCGTCCCCACGACCCCGGGACTAGGTAGACCCGCCGCCGACGTGTCCGACAACTATAGGGTCGTCCCCACGACCCCGGGCCAAAGTTGGCAAGCCGCCGAAATGTCCGACGACTATAGGGTGGTCCCCACAACCCCGGGACTAGATTGGCCCGCCACCGTCAAGTCCGACGACTATAGGATCGTCTCCACGACCACGGGCCAAAGTTGGCCAGCCGCCGACATGTCCGACGACTATATAATCGTCGCCACGACCCCGGGCAAATTTGGCAAGCCGCCGACATATCCGACGACTATAGGGTCGTCCCCACAACCCCGGGACTAGATTGGCCCGCCACCCTCAAGTCCGACGACTATAGGATCGTCTCCACGCCCACGGCCCAAAGTTGGCCAGCCGCCGACATGTTCAACGACTATTGGGTCGTCCCCACGACCACGGGCCAAAGTTATCCAGCCGCCGACATGTCCGACGACTATAGGGTCGTCCCCACGACCCCGGGCCAAAGTTGGCAAGCCGCCGAAATGTCCGACGACTATAGGGTCGTCCCCACGACCGCGGGCCAAAGATGTCCAGCCGCCGTCTTGTCCGACGACTATAGGGTCGTCCCCACGACCCCGGGACTAGATTGGCCCGCCACCGTCATGTCCAACGACTATAGGGTCGTCCCCACGACCATGGGCCAAAGTTGGCCAGCCGCCGACATATCCGACGACTATAGGGTCGTCCCCACGACCCCGGGCCAATGTTGGCCAATCGCCGACATGTCCGACGACAACAGGGTCGTCCCTACGACCCCGGGACTAGATAGGCCCGCCACCGTCATGTCCGACGACTATCGGATCGTCCCCACGACCACGAGCCAAAGTTGGCCAGCCGCCGACATGTCCGACGACTATTGGGTCGTCCCCACGACCCCGGGCCAAAGTTGGCCAGCCGCCGACTTGTCCGACGACTATGGGGTCGTCCCCACGACCCCAGGACTAGATTGGCCCGCCACCGTCATGTCCGACGACAATAGGGTCGTCCCCACGACCACGGGCCAAAGTTGGCAAGCTGCCGACTTGTCCGACGACTATAGGGTCGTCCCCACGACCCCGGGACTAGGTAGACCCGCCGCCGACGTGTCCGACAACTATAGGGTCGTCCCCACGACCCCGGGCCAAAGTTGGCAAGCCGCCGAAATGTCCGACGACTATAGGGTGGTCCCCACAACCCCGGGACTAGATTGGCCCGCCACCGTCAAGTCCAACGACTATAGGATCGTCTCCACGACCACGGGCCAAAGTTGGCCAGCCGCCGACATGTCCGTCGACTATAGGGTCGTCCCCACGACCCCGGGCCAATGTTGGCCAATCGCCGACATGTCCGACGACTATAGGGTCGTCCCCACGACCTCGGGACTAGGTTGGCCAGCCGCCGACATGTCCGACGACTATAGGGTCGTCCCCACGACCCCGGGACTAGGTTGGCAAGCCGCCGAAATGTCCGACGACTATACGGTCGTCCCCACGACCATGGGCCAAAGTTGGCCAGCCGCCGATATGTCCAACGACTATTGGGTGGTCCCCATGACCGCGGGACTAGGTTGGCTCGCCGCCGACTTGTCCGACGACTATAGGCTCGTCCCCACGACCCCGGGTCAAAGTTGGCCAGCCGCCGATATGTCCGACGACTATAGAGTCGTCCCCACGACCCCGGGAATATATTGGCCCGCCACCGTCTTGTCCGACGACTATAGGGTCGTCCCCACGACCACGGGCCAAAGTTGGCCCGCCGCCGACTGGTCCGACGACTATAGGGTCGTCCCCACGACCACGGGCCAAAGTTGGCCCGCCGCCGACTGGTCCGACGACTATAGGGTCGTCCCCACGACCACGGGCCAAAGTTGGCCAGCCGCCGACATGTCCGACGACTATTGGGTCGTCCCCACGACCCCGGGCCAAGGTTGGCCAGCCGCCGACTTGTCCGACGACTATGGGGTCGTCCCCACGACCCCAGGACTAGATTGGCCCGCCACCGTCATGTCCGACGACAATAGGGTCGTCCCCACGACCACGGGCCAAAGTTGGCAAGCCGCCGAAATGTCCGACGACTATAGGGTGGTCCCCACAACCCCGGGACTAGATTGGCCCACCACCGTCAAGTCCGACGACTATAGGATCGTCTCCACGACCACGGGCCAAAGTTGGCCAGCCGCCGACATGTCCGTCGACTATAGGGTCGTCCCCACGACCCCGGGCCTATGTTGGCCAATCGCCGACATGTCCGACGACTATAGGGTCGTCCCTACGACCCCGGGACTAGATTGGCCCGCCACCGTCATGTCCGACGACTATAGGGTCGTCCCCACGACCCCGGGACTAGGTTGACAAGCCGCCGAAATGTCCGACGACTATAGGGTCGTCCCCACGACCGCGAGCCAAGGATGTCCAGCCGCCGTCTTGTTCGACGACTATAGGGTCGTACCCACGACCCCGGGACTAGATTGGCCCGCCACCGTCATGTCCAACGACTATAGGGTCGTCCCAACGACCATGGGCCAAAGTTAGCCAGCCGCCGATATGTCCAACGACTATTGGGTCGTCCCCACGACCCCGGGACTAGATTGGCCCGCCATCGTCAAGTCCGACGACTATAGGGTCGTCCCCACGACCCCGGGCAAATTTGGCAAGCCGCCGACATATCCGACGACTATAGGGTCGTCCCCACAACCCCGGGACTAGATTGGCCCGCCACCCTCAAGTCCGACGACTATAGGATCGTCTCCACGACCACGGCCCAAAGTTGGCCAGCCGCCAACATGTCAAACGACTATTGGGTCGTCCCCACGACCACGGGCCAAAGTTATCCAGCCGCCGACATGTCCGACGACTATAGGGTCGTCCCCACGACCCCGGGCCAAAGTTGGCAAGCCGCCGAAATGTCCGACGACTATAGGGTCGTCCCCACGACCGCGGGCCAAAGATGTCCAGCCGCCGTCTTGTCCGACGACTATAGGGTCGTCCCTACGACCCCGGGACTAGATTGGTCCGCCACCGTCATGTCCGACGACTATAGGGTCGTCCCCACGACCGCGGGCCAAAGTTGGCAAGCCGCCGAAATGTCCGACGACTGTAGGGTCGTCCCCACGACCCCGGGACTAGATTGGCCCGCCACCGTGAAGTCCGACGACTATAGGGTCGTCCCCACGACCTCGGGACTAGGTTGGCCAGCCGCCGACATTTCCGACGACTATAGGGTCGTCCCCACGACCCCGGGCCAATGTTGACCAATCGCCGACATGTCCGACGACTATAGGGTCGTCCCTACGACCCCGGGACTAGGTTGGCCCGCCACCGTCATGTCCGACGACTATAGGGTCGTCCCCACGACCTCGGGACTAGGTTGGCCTGCCGCCGACATATCCGACGACTATAGGGTCGTCCCCACGACCACGGGCCAAGGTTGGACAGCCGCCGACATATCCGACGACTATAGGGTCGTCCCCACGACCCCTGGGCCAATGTTGGCCAATCGCCGACATGTCCGACGACTACAGGGTCGTCCCTACGACCCCGGGACTAGATAGGCCCGCCACCGTCATGTCCGACGACTGTGGGGTCGTCCCCACGACCTCGGGACTAGGTTGGCCAGCCGCCGACATGTCCGACGACTATAGGGTCGTCCCCACGACCCCGGGCCAATGTTGGCCAATCGCCGACATGTCCGACGACTATAGGGTCGTCCCTACGACCCCGGGACTAGATTGGCCCGCCACCGTCATGTCCAACGACTATAGGGTCGTCCCCACGACCACGGGCCAAAGTTGGCCAGCCGCCGACATGTCCGACGACTATAGGGTCGTCCCTACGACCCCGGGACTAGACTGGCCCGCCACCGTCATGTCCGACGATTATAGGGTCGTCCCCACGACCGCGAGACTAGATTGGTCCGCCACCGTCATGTCCGACGACTATAGGGCCGTCCCCACGACCCCGGGCCAAAGATGTCCAGCCGCCGTCTTCTCCGACGACTATAGGGTCGTCGTCACGACCCCGGGTCCAGGTTGGCCAGCCGCCGACATGTCCGACGACTATAGGGTCGTCCCCACGACCCCGGGCCAATGATGTCCAGCCGCCGTCTTGTCCGACGACTATAGGGTCGTCCCCACGACCCCGAGTCCAGGTTGGCCAGCCGCCGACATTTCGGACGACTATAGAGTCGTCCCCACGACACCGGGCCAAAGTTGGCCAGCCGCCGACATGTCCGACGACTATAGGGTCGTCCCCACGACCCCGGGACAAGGTTGGCCCGCCGCCGACTTGTCCGACGAATATAGGGTCGTACCCACGACCCTGGGCCAAAGTTGGCAAGCCGCCGAAATGTCCGACGACTATAGCGTCGTCCCCACAACCCCGGGACTAGATTGGCCCGCCACCGTCAAGTCCGACGACTATAGGATCGTCTCCACGACCACGGGCCAAAGTTGGCCAGCCGCTGACATGTCCAACGACTATAGGGTCGTCCCCACGACCCCGGGCCAATGTTGGCAAGCCGCCGACATGTCCGACGACTATAGGGTCGTTCCTACGACCCCGGGACTAGATTGGCCCGCCACCGTCATGTCCAACGACTATAGGGTCGTCCCCACGACCCCGGGCCAAAGTTGACAAGCCGCCGAAATGTCCGACGACTATAGGGTCGTCCCCACGACCCCGGGACTAGGTTGGCCAGCCGCCGACATGTCCGACGACTATAGGGTCGTCCCCACGACCCCGGGACTAGATTGGCCCGCCACCGTCATGTCCAACGACTATAGGGTCGTCCCCACGACCCCGGGACTAGGTTGACAAGCCGCCGAAATGTCCGACGACTATAGGGTCGTCCCCACGACCGCGAGCCAAGGATGTCCAGCCGCCGTCTTGTCCGACGACTATAGGGTCGTCCCCACGACCCCGGGACTAGATTGGCCCGCCACCGTCATGTCCGACGATTATAGGGTCGTCCCCACGACCCCGGGACAAGGTTGGCCCGCCGCCGACTTGTCCGACGACTATAGGGTCGTACCCACGACCCCGGGCCAAAGGTGGCATGCCGCCGAAATGTCCGACGACTATAGGGTCGTCCCCACGACCCCGGGCCAAAGTTGGCAAGCCGCCGAAATGTCCGACGACTATAGGGTCGTCCCCACGACCCCGGGACTAGATTGGCCCGCCACCATCATGTCCGACGACTATAAGGTCGTCCCCACGACCCCGGGACAAGGTTGGCCCGCCGCCGACTTGTCCGACGACTATAGGGTCGTACCCACGACCCCGGGACTAGGCTGACAAGCCGCCAACATGTCCGACGACTATAGGGTCGTCCCCACGACCCCGGGCCAAAGTTGGCCAATCGCCAACATGTCCGACGACTATAGGGTCGTCCGTACGACCCCGGGAATAGATTGGCCCGCCACCGTCATGTCCGACGACAATAGGGTCGTCCCCACGACCCCGGGTCTAGGTTGGCCAGCCGCCGACATGTCCGACGACTATAGAGTCGTCCCCACGACATCGGGACTAGATTGGCCCGCCACCCTCAAGTCCGACGACTATAGGATCGTCTCCACGACCACGGCCCAAAGTTGGCCAGCCGCCAACATGTCAAACGACTATTGGGTCGTCCCCACGACCACGGGCCAAAGTTATCCAGCCGCCGACATGTCCGACGACTATAGGGTCGTCCCCACGACCCCGGGCCAAAGTTGGCAAGCCGCCGAAATGTCCGACGACTATAGGGTCGTCCCCACGACCGCGGGCCAAAGATGTCCAGCCGCCGTCTTGTCCGACGACTATAGGGTCGTCCCTACGACCCCGGGACTAGATTGGTCCGCCACCGTCATGTCCGACGACTATAGGGTCGTCCCCACGACCGCGGGCCAAAGTTGGCAAGCCGCCGAAATGTCCGACGACTGTAGGGTCGTCCCCACGACCCCGGGACTAGATTGGCCCGCCACCGTGAAGTCCGACGACTATAGGGTCGTCCCCACGACCTCGGGACTAGGTTGGCCAGCCGCCGACATTTCCGACGACTATAGGGTCGTCCCCACGACCCCGGGCCAATGTTGACCAATCGCCGACATGTCCGACGACTATAGGGTCGTCCCTACGACCCCGGGACTAGGTTGGCCCGCCACCGTCATGTCCGACGACTATAGGGTCGTCCCCACGACCTCGGGACTAGGTTGGCCTGCCGCCGACATATCCGACGACTATAGGGTCGTCCCCACGACCACGGGCCAAGGTTGGACAGCCGCCGACATATCCGACGACTATAGGGTCGTCCCCACGACCCCTGGGCCAATGTTGGCCAATCGCCGACATGTCCGACGACTACAGGGTCGTCCCTACGACCCCGGGACTAGATAGGCCCGCCACCGTCATGTCCGACGACTGTGGGGTCGTCCCCACGACCTCGGGACTAGGTTGGCCAGCCGCCGACATGTCCGACGACTATAGGGTCGTCCCCACGACCCCGGGCCAATGTTGGCCAATCGCCGACATGTCCGACGACTATAGGGTCGTCCCTACGACCCCGGGACTAGATTGGCCCGCCACCGTCATGTCCAACGACTATAGGGTCGTCCCCACGACCCCGGGACTAGGTTGACAAGCCGCCGAAATGTCCGACGACTATAGGGTCGTCCCCACGACCGCGAGCCAAGGATGTCCAGCCGCCGTCTTGTCCGACGACTATAGGGTCGTCCCCACGACCCCGGGACTAGATTGGCCCGCCACCGTCATGTCCGACGATTATAGGGTCGTCCCCACGACCCCGGGACAAGGTTGGCCCGCCGCCGACTTGTCCGACGACTATAGGGTCGTACCCACGACCCCGGGCCAAAGGTGGCATGCCGCCGAAATGTCCGACGACTATAGGGTCGTCCCCACGACCCCGGGCCAAAGTTGGCAAGCCGCCGAAATGTCCGACGACTATAGGGTCGTCCCCACGACCCCGGGACTAGATTGGCCCGCCACCATCATGTCCGACGACTATAAGGTCGTCCCCACGACCCCGGGACAAGGTTGGCCCGCCGCCGACTTGTCCGACGACTATAGGGTCGTACCCACGACCCCGGGACTAGGCTGACAAGCCGCCAACATGTCCGACGACTATAGGGTCGTCCCCACGACCCCGGGCCAAAGTTGGCCAATCGCCAACATGTCCGACGACTATAGGGTCGTCCGTACGACTCCGGGAATAGATTGGCCCGCCACCGTCATGTCCGACGACAATAGGGTCGTCCCCACGACCCCGGGTCTAGGTTGGCCAGCCGCCGACATGTCCGACGACTATAGAGTCGTCCCCACGACATCGGGCCAAAGTTGGCCAGCCGCTGACATGTCCAACGACTATAGGGTCGTCCCCACGACCACGGGCCAAAGTTGGCCAGCCGACGACTATTGGATCGTCCCCACCACCACGGGCCAAAGTTGGCCAGCCGCCGACATGTCCGACGACTATAGGGTCGTCCCCACGACCCCGGGACTAGATTGGTCCGCCACCGTCATGTCCGACGACTATAGGGTCGTCCCCACGACCCCGGGCCAAAGTTGGCAAGCCGCCGAAATGTCCGACGACTGTAGGGTCGTCCCCACGACCCCGGGACTAGATTGGCCCGCCACCGTGAAGTCCGTCGACTATAGGGTCGTCCCCACGACCTCGGGACTAGTTTGGCCAGCCGCCGACATGTCCGACGACTATAGGGTCGTCCCCACGACCCCGGGCCAATGTTGGCCAATCGCCGACATGTCCGACGACTATAGGGTCGCCCCTACGACCCCGGGACTAGATTGGCCCGCCACCGTCATGTCCAACGACTATAGGGTCGTCCCCACGACCCCGAGCCAAAGTTGGCATGCCGCCGAAATGTCCGAGGACTATAGGGTCGTCCCCACGACCCCGGGCCAAAGTTGGCAAGCCGCCGAAATGTCCGACGACTATAGGGTCGTCCCCACGACCCCGGGACTAGATTGGCCCGCCACCATCATGTCCGACGACTATAAGGTCGTCCCCACGACCCCGGGACAAGGTTGGCCCGCCGCCGTGAAGTCCGACGACTATAGGGTCGTCCCCACGACCTCGGGACTAGTTTGGCCAGCCGCCGACATGTCCGACGACTATAGGGTCGTCCCCACGACCGCCGGCAAAAGATGTCCAGCCGCCGTCTTGTCCGACGACTATAGGGTCGTCCCCACGACCCCGGGACTAGATTGGCCCGCCACCGTCATGTCCGACGACAATAGGGTCGTCCCCACGACCCCGGGTCTAGGTTGGCCAGCCGCCGACATGTCCGACGACTATAGAGTCGTCCCCACGACACCGGGCCAAAGTTGGCCAGCCGCCGACATGTCCAACGACTATAGGGTCGTCCCCACGACCACGGGCCAAAGTTGGCCAGCCGCCGACATGTCCGACGACTATAGGGTCGTCCCCACGACCCCGGGATTAGATTGGTCCGCCACCGTCATGTCCGACGACTATAGGGTCGTCCCCACGACCCCGGGCCAAAGTTGGCAAGCCGCCGAAATGTCCAACGACTGTAGGGTCGTCCCCACGACCCCGGGACTAGATTGGCCCCCCACCGTGAAGTCCGACGACTATAGGGTCGTCCCCACGACCTCGGGACTAGTTTGGCCAGCCGCCGACATGTCCGACGACTATAGGGTCGTCCCCACGACCGCGGGCAAAAGATGTCCAGCCGCCGTCTTGTCCGACGACTATAGGGTCGTCCCTACGACCCCGGGACTAGATTGGCCCGCCACCGTCATGTCCAACGACTATAGGGTCGTCCCCACGACCCCGAGCCAAAGTTGGCATGCCGCCGAAATGTCCGACGACTATAGGGTCGTCCCCACGACCGCGAGCCAAGGATGTCCAGCCGCCGTCTTGGCCGACGACTATAGGGTCGGCCCCACGACCCCGGGACTAGATTGGCCCGCCACCGTCATGTCCGACGATTATAGGGTCGTCCCCACGACCCCGGGACAAGGTTGGCCCGCCGCCGACTTGTCCGACGACTATAGGGTCGTACCCACGACCCCGGGCCAAAGGTGGCATGCCGCCGAAATGTCCGAGGACTATAGGGTCGTCCCCACGACCCCGGGCCAAAGTTGGCAAGCCGCCGAAATGTCCGACGACTATAGGGTCGTCCCCACGACCCCGGGACTAGATTGGCCCGCCACCATCATGTCCGACGACTATAAGGTCGTCCCCATGACCCCGGGACAAGGTTGGCCCGCCGCCGACTTGTCCGACGACTATAGGGTCGTACCCACGACCCCGGGACTAGGCTGACAAGCCGCCAACATGTCCGACGACTATAGGGTCGTCCCGACGACCCCGGGCCAATGTTGGCCAAACGCCAACATGTCCGACGACTATAGGGTCGTCCCTACGACCCCGGGACTAGATTGGCCCGCCACCGTCATGTCCAACGACTATAGGGTCGTTCCCACGACCATGGGCCAAAGTTGGCCAGCTGCCGATATGTCCAACGACTATTGGGTCGTCCCCACGACCCCGGGACTAGATTGGCCCGCCACCGTCAAGTCCGACGACTATAGGGTCGTCCCCACGACCCCGGGACTAGATTGTCCCGCCACCGTCATGTCCAACGACTATAGGGTCGTCCCCACGACCCCGGGCCAAAGTTGGCCAATCGCCAACATGTCCGACGACTATAGGGTCGTCCGTACGACCCCGGGAATAGATTGGCCCGCCACCGTCATGTCCGACGACAATAGGGTCGTCCCCACGACCCCGGGTCTAGGTTGGCCAGCCGCCGACATGTCCGACGACTATAGAGTCGTCCCCACGACATCGGGCCAAAGTTGGCCAGCCGCTGACATGTCCAACGACTATAGGGTCGTCCCCACGACCACGGGCCAAAGTTGGCCAGCCGCCGACATGTCCGACGACTATTGGATCGTCCCCACGACCACGGGCCAAAGTTGGCCAGCCGCCGACATGTCCGACGACTATAGGGTCGTCCCCACGACCTCGGACTAGTTTGGCCAGCCGCCGACATGTCCGACGACTATAGGGTCGTCCCCACGACCCCGGGCCAAAGTTGGCCAGCCGCTGACATGTCCAACGACTATAGGGTCGTCCCCACGACCACGGGCCAAAGTTGGCCAGCCGCCGACATGGCCGACGACTATTGGATCGTCCCCACGACCACGGGCCAAAGTTGGCCAGCCGCCGACATGTCCGACGACTATAGGGTCGTCCCCACGACCCCGGGACTAGATTGGTCCGCCACCGTCATGTCCGACGACTATAGGGTCGTCCCCACGACCCCGGGCCAAAGTTGGCAAGCCGCCGAAATGTCCGACGACTGTAGGGTCGTCCCCACGACCCCGGGACTAGATTGGCCCGCCACCGTGAAGTCCGTCGACTATAGGGTCGTCCCCACGACCTCGGGACTAGTTTGGCCAGCCGCCGACATGTCCGACGACTATAGGGTCGTCCCCACGACCCCGGGCCAATGTTGGCCAATCGCCGACATGTCCGACGACTATAGGGTCGTCCCTACGACCCCGGGACTAGATTGGCCCGCCACCGTCATGTCCAACGACTATAGGGTCGTCCCCACGACCCCGAGCCAAAGTTGGCATGCCGCCGAAATGTCCGACGACTATAGGGTCGTCCCCACGACCCCGGGCCAAAGTTGGCACGCCGCCGAAATGTCCGACGACTGTAGGGTCGTCCCCACGACCCCGGGCCAAAGTTGGCCAATCGCCAACATGTCCGACGACTATAGGGTCGTCCGTACGACCCCGGGAATAGATTGGCCCGCCACCGTCATGTCCGACGACAATAGGGTCGTCCCCACGACCCCGGGTCTAGGTTGGCCAGCCGCCGACATGTCCGACGACTATAGAGTCGTCCCCACGACACCGGGCCAAAGTTGGCTAGCCGCTGACATGTCCAACGACTATAGGGTCGTCCCCACGACCACGGGCCAAAGTTGGCCAGCCGCCGACATGTCCGACGACTATTGGATCGTCCCCACGACCACGGGCCAAAGTTGGCCAGCCGCCGACATGTCCGACGACTATAGGGTCGTCCCCACGACCCCGGCATTAGATTGGTCCGCCACCGTCATGTCCGACGACTATAGGGTCGTCCCCACGACCCCGGGCCAAAGTTGGCAAGCCGCCGAAATGTCCAACGACTGTAGGGTCGTCCCCACGACCCCGGGACTAGATTGGCCCGCCACCGTCATGTCCGACGACTATAGGGTCGTCCCCACGACCCCGGGCCAAAGTTGGCAAGCCGCCGAAATGTCCGACGACTGTAGGGTCGTCCCCACGACCCCGGGCCAATGTTGGCCAATCGCCGACATGTCCGACGACTATAGGGTCGTCCCTACGACCCCGGGACTAGATTGGCCCGCCACCGTCATGTCCAACGACTATAGGGTCGTACCCACGACCATGGGCCAAAGTTGGCCAGCCGCCGTAATGTCCAACGACTATTGGGTCGTCCCCACGACCCCGGGACTAGATTGGCCCGCCACCGTCAAGTCCGACGACTATAGAGTCGTCCCCACGACACCGGGCCAAAGTTGGCCAGCCGCCGACATGTCCGACGACTATAGGGTCGTCCCCACGACCCCGGGACTAGATTGGTCCGCCACCGTCATGTCCGACGACTATAGGGTCGTCCCCACGACCCCGGGCCAAAGTTGGCAAGCCGCCGAAATGTCCGACGACTGTAGGGTCGTCCCCACGACCCCGGGACTAGATTGGCCCGCCACCGTGAAGTCCGTCGACTATAGGGTCGTCCCCACGACCTCGGGACTAGTTTGGCCAGCCGCCGACATGTCCGACGACTATAGGGTCGTCCCCACGACCCCGGGCCAATGTTGGCCAATCGCCGACATGTCCGACGACTATAGGGTCGTCCCTACGACCCCGGGACTAGATTGGCCCGCCACCGTCATGTCCAACGACTATAGGGTCGTCCCCACGACCCCGAGCCAAAGTTGGCATGCCGCCGAAATGTCCGACGACTATAGGGTCGTCCCCACGACCCCGGGCCAAAGTTGGCACGCCGCCGAAATGTCCGACGACTATAGGGTCGTCCCCACGACCCCGGGCCAAAGTTGGCCAATCGCCAACATGTCCGACGACTATAGGGTCGTCCGTACGACCCCGGGAATAGATTGGCCCGCCACCGTCATGTCCGACGACAATAGGGTCGTCCCCACGACCCCGGGTCTAGGTTGGCCAGCCGCCGACATGTCCGACGACTATAGAGTCGTCCCCACGACACCGGGCCAAAGTTGGCTAGCCGCTGACATGTCCAACGACTATAGGGTCGTCCCCACGACCACGGGCCAAAGTTGGCATGCCGCCGAAATGTCCGACGACTATAGGGTCGTCCCCACGACCCCGCGACTAGATTGGCCCGCCACCGTCAAGTCCGACGACTATAGGATCGTCTCCACGACCACGGCCCAAAGTTGGCCAGCCGCCGACATGTCCAACGACTATTGGGTCGTCCCCACGACCACGGGCCAAAGTTGGCAAGCCGCCGAAATGTCCGACGACTATAGGGTCGTCCCCACGACCGCGGGCCAAATATGTCCAGCCGCCGTCTTGTCCGACGACTATAGGGTCGTCCCCACGACCCCGGGACTAGATTGGCCCGCCACCGTCATGTCCGACGACTATACGGTCGTCCCCACGACCCCGGGCCAAAGTTGGCAAGCCGCCGAAATGTCCGACGACTGTAGGGTCGTCCCCACGACCCCGGGACTAGATTGGCCCGCCACCGTGAAGTCCGACGACTATAGGGTCGTCCCCACGACCTCAGGACTAGTCTGGCCAGCCGCCGACATGTCCGACGACTATAGGGTCGTCCCCACGACCCCGGGCCAATGTTGGCCAATCGCCGACATGTCCGACGACTATAGGGTCGTCCCTACGACCCCGGGACTAGATTGGCCCGCCACCGACATGTCCAACGACTATAGGGTCGTCCCCACGACCCCGAGCCAAAGTTGGCATGCCGCCGAAATGTCCCACGACTATAGGGTCGTCCCCACGACCCCGGGCCAAAGTTGGCACGCCGCCGAAATGTCCGACGACTATAGGGTCGTCCCCACGACCCCGGGCCAAAGTTGGCCAATCGCCAACATGTCCGACGACTATAGGGTCGTCCGTACGACCCCGGGAATAGATTGGCCCGCCACCGTCATGTCCGACGACAATAGGGTCGTCCCCACGACCCCGGGTCTAGGTTGGCCAGCCGCCGACATGTCCGACGACTATAGAGTCGTCCCCACGACACCGGGCCAAAGTTGGCCAGCCGCTGACATGTCCAACGACTATAGGCTCGTCCCCACGACCGCGGGCCAAAGTTGGCCAGCCGCCGACATGTCCGACGACTATTGGATCGTCCCCACGACCACGGGCCAAAGTTGGCCAGCCGCCGACATGTCCGACGACAATAGGGTCGTCCCCACGACCCCGGGACTAGATTGGCCCGCCACCGTCATGTCCGACGATTATAGGGTCGTCCCCACGACCCCGGGACAAGCTTGGCCCGCCGCCGACTTGTTCGACGACTATAGGGTCGTCCCCACGACCCCGGGACTAGGTTGACAAGCCGCCAACATGTCCGACGACTATAGGGTCGTCCCCACGACCCCGGGCCAAAGATGGCATGCCGCCGAAATGGCCGACGACTATAGGGTCGTCCCCAGGACCGCGGGCCAAAGATGTCAAGCCGTCGTCTTCTCCGACGACTATAGGGTCGTCCCCACGACCCCGGGCCAATGTTGGCCAATTGCCGACATGTCCGACGACTATAGGGTCGTCCCTACGACCCCGGGACTAGATTGGCCCGCCACCGTCATGTCCAACGACTATAGGGTCGTCCCCACGACCATGGGCCAAAGTTGGCCAGCCGCCGATATGTCCAACGACTATTGGGTCGTCCCCACGACCACGGGCCAAAGTTAGCCAGCCGCCGACATGTCCGACGACTATAGGGTCGTCCCCACGACCCCGGGCCAAAGTTGGCAAGCCGCCGAAATGTCCGACGACTATAGGGTCGTCCCCACGACCCGGGACTAGACTGACCCGCCACCGACATGTCCGACGACTATAGAGTCGTCCCCACGACCCCGGGTCAATGTTGGCTCGCCGCCGACATGTCCGACGACTATAGGGTCGTCCCCACGACCCCCGGGCCAAAGTTGGACAGCCACCGACATTTCCGACGACTATAGGGTCGTCCCCACGACCACGGGCCAAAGTTGGCCAGCCGCCGACATGTCCGACGAATATAGGGTCGTCCCCACGACCCGGGACTAGACTGGCCCGCCACCGTCATGTCCGACGACTATATGGTCGTCCCCACGACCACGGGCCAATGTTGGCCAGCCGCTGACTTGTCCGACGACTATAGGGTCGTCCCCACGACCCCCCGACTAGGTGGGTTCGCCGCCGACTTGTCCGACGAGTATAGGGTCGTCCCCACGACCCCGGGCCAAAGTTGGCCAGCCGCCGACATGTCCGACGACTATAGGGTCGTCCCCACGACCCGGGACTAGAGTGGCCCGCCACCGTCATGTCCGACGACTATATGGTCGTCCCCACGACCACGGGCCAATGTTGGCCAGCCGCTGACTTGTCCGACGACTATAGGGTCGTCCCCACGACCCCCCGACTAGGTGGGGTCGCCGCCGACTTGTCCGACGAGTATAGGGTCGTCCCCACGACCCGGGACTAGAGTGGCCCGCCACCGTCATGTCCGACGACTATATGGTCGTCCCCACGACCACGGGCCAATGTTGGCCAGCCGCTGACTTGTCCGACGACTATAGGGTCGTCCCCACGACCCCCCGACTAGGTGGGTTCGCCGCCGACTTGTCCGACGAGTATAGGGTCATCCCCACGAGCCCGGGACTAGGTTGGCCCGCCACCGTCATGTCCAACGACTATAGGGTCGTCCCCACAACCCCGGGACTAGGTTGACAAGCCGCCAACATGTCCGACGACTATAGGGTCGTCCCCACGACCCCGGGCCAAAGGTGGCATGCCGCCGAAATGTCCGACGACTATAGGGTCGTCCCCACGACCACGGGCCAAAGTTGGCAAGCCGCCGAAATGTCCGACGACTGTAGGGTCGTCCCCACGACCCCGGGACTAGATTGGCCCGCCACCGTGAAGTCCGAAGACTATAGGGTCGTCCCCACGACCTCGGGACTAGGTTGGCCAGCCGCCGACATGTCCGACGACTATAGGGTCGTCCCCACGACCCCGGGCCAAAGTTGGCCAGCCACCGTCATTTCCGACGACTATAGGGTCGTCCCCACGACCACGGGCCAAAGTTGGCCAGCCGCCGACTTGTCCGACGACTATAGGGTCGTCCCCATGACCCGGGATTAGACTGGCGCGCCACCGTCATGTCTGACGACTATAGGGTCGTCCCCACGACCCCGGGACTAGGTTGGCCAGCCGCCGACATGTCCGACGACTATCGGGTCGTCCCGACGACCCCGGGCCAATGTTGGCCAATCGCCATGTCCGACGACTATAGCGTCGTCCCTACGACCCCGGGACTAGATTGGCCCGCCACCGTCATGTCCAACGATTATAGGGTCGTCCCCAGGACCTCGGGACTAGATTGGCCCGCCACCGTCAAGTCCAACGACCATAGGGTCGTCCCCACGACCCCGGGCCAAAGCTGGCAAGCCGCCGAAATGTCCGACGACTATAGGGTCGTCCCCACGACCCGGGACTAGAGTGGCCCGCCACCGTCATGTCCGACGACTATATGGTCGTCCCCACGACCACGGGCCAATGTTGGCCAGCCGCTGACTTGTCCGACGACTATAGGGTCGTCCCCACGACCCCCCGACTAGGTGGGTTCGCCGCCGACTTGTCCGACGAGTATAGGGTCATCCCCACGACCCCGGGACTAGGTTGGCCCGCCGCCGACTTGTCCGACGACTATAGGGTCGTCCCCACGACCTCGGGACTAGGTTGGCCAGCCGCCGACATGTCCGACGACTATAGGGTCGTCCCCACGACCCCGGGACTAGATTGGCCCGCCACCGTCATTTCCGACGACTATAGGGTCGTCCCCACGACCACGGGCCAAAGTTGGCCAGCCGCCGACTTGCCCGACGACTATAGGGTCGTCCCCACGACCCGGGACTATACTGGCCCGCCACCGACATGTCCGACGACTATAGAGTCGTCCCCACGACCCCGGGTCAATGTTGGCTCGCCGCCGACATGTCCGACGACTATAGGGTCGTCACCACGACCCCCGGGCCAAAGTTGGACAGCCACCGACATTTCCGACGACTATAGGGTCGTCCCCACGACCACGGGCCAAAGTTGGCCAGCCGCCGACATGTCCGACGACTATAGGGTCGTCCCCACGACCCGGGACTAGACTGGCCCGCCACCGTCATGTCCGACGACTATAGGGTCGTCCCCACGACCCCCGGACTAGGTTGGCCGGCCGCCGACTTGTCCGACGACTATAGGGTCGTCCCCACGACCCCCCGACTAGGTGGGCTCGCCGCCGACTTGTCCGACGACTATAGGGTCGTCCCCACGACCCCGGGACTAGGTTGACAAGCCGCCAACATGTCCGACGACTATAGGGTCGTCCCCACGACCCCGGGCCAAAGATGGCATGCCGCCGAAATGGCCGACGACTATAGGGTCGTCCCCAGGACCGCGGGCCAAAGATGTCAAGCCGTCGTCTTCTCCGACGACTATAGGGTCGTCCCCACGACCCCGGGCCAATGTTGGCCAATTGCCGACATGTCCGACGACTATAGGGTCGTCCCTACGACCCCGGGACTAGATTGGCCCGCCACCGTGAAGTCCGACGACTATAGGGTCGTCCCCACGACCTCAGGACTAGTCTGGCCAGCCGCCGACATGTCCGACGACTATAGGGTCGTCCCCACGACCCCGGGCCAATGTTGGCCAATCGCCGACATGTCCGACGACTATAGGGTCGTCCCTACGACCCCGGGACTAGATTGGCCCGCCACCGACATGTCCAACGACTATAGGGTCGTCCCCACGACCCCGAGCCAAAGTTGGCATGCCGCCGAAATGTCCCACGACTATGGGGTCGTCCCCACGACCCCGGGCCAAAGTTGGCACGCCGCCGAAATGTCCGACGACTATAGGGTCGTCCCCACGACCCCGGGCCAAAGTTGGCCAATCGCCAACATGTCCGACGACTATAGGGTCGTCCGTACGACCCCGGGAATAGATTGGCCCGCCACCGTCATGTCCGACGACAATAGGGTCGTCCCCACGACCCCGGGTCTAGGTTGGCCAGCCGCCGACATGTCCGACGACTATAGAGTCGTCCCCACGACACCGGGCCAAAGTTGGCCAGCCGCTGACATGTCCAACGACTATAGGCTCGTCCCCACGACCGCGGGCCAAAGTTGGCCAGCCGCCGACATGTCCGACGACTATTGGATCGTCCCCACGACCACGGGCCAAAGTTGGCCAGCCGCCGACATGTCCGACGACAATAGGGTCGTCCCCACGACCCCGGGACTAGATTGGCCCGCCACCGTCATGTCCGACGATTATAGGGTCGTCCCCACGACCCCGGGACAAGCTTGGCCCGCCGCCGACTTGTTCGACGACTATAGGGTCGTCCCCACGACCCCGGGACTAGGTTGACAAGCCGCCAACATGTCCGACGACTATAGGGTCGTCCCCACGACCCCGGGCCAAAGATGGCATGCCGCCGAAATGGCCGACGACTATAGGGTCGTCCCCAGGACCGCGGGCCAAAGATGTCAAGCCGTCGTCTTCTCCGACGACTATAGGGTCGTCCCCACGACCCCGGGCCAATGTTGGCCAATTGCCGACATGTCCGACGACTATAGGGTCGTCCCTACGACCCCGGGACTAGATTGGCCCGCCACCGTCATGTCCAACGACTATAGGGTCGTCCCCACGACCATGGGCCAAAGTTGGCCAGCCGCCGATATGTCCAACGACTATTGGGTCGTCCCCACGACCACGGGCCAAAGTTAGCCAGCCGCCGACATGTCCGACGACTATAGGGTCGTCCCCACGACCCCGGGCCAAAGTTGGCAAGCCGCCGAAATGTCCGACGACTATAGGGTCGTCCCCACGACCCGGGACTAGACTGACCCGCCACCGACATGTCCGACGACTATAGAGTCGTCCCCACGACCCCGGGTCAATGTTGGCTCGCCGCCGACATGTCCGACGACTATAGGGTCGTCCCCACGACCCCCGGGCCAAAGTTGGACAGCCACCGACATTTCCGACGACTATAGGGTCGTCCCCACGACCACGGGCCAAAGTTGGCCAGCCGCCGACATGTCCGACGAATATAGGGTCGTCCCCACGACCCGGGACTAGACTGGCCCGCCACCGTCATGTCCGACGACTATATGGTCGTCCCCACGACCACGGGCCAATGTTGGCCAGCCGCTGACTTGTCCGACGACTATAGGGTCGTCCCCACGACCCCCCGACTAGGTGGGTTCGCCGCCGACTTGTCCGACGAGTATAGGGTCGTCCCCACGACCCCGGGCCAAAGTTGGCCAGCCGCCGACATGTCCGACGACTATAGGGTCGTCCCCACGACCCGGGACTAGAGTGGCCCGCCACCGTCATGTCCGACGACTATATGGTCGTCCCCACGACCACGGGCCAATGTTGGCCAGCCGCTGACTTGTCCGACGACTATAGGGTCGTCCCCACGACCCCCCGACTAGGTGGGGTCGCCGCCGACTTGTCCGACGAGTATAGGGTCGTCCCCACGACCCGGGACTAGAGTGGCCCGCCACCGTCATGTCCGACGACTATATGGTCGTCCCCACGACCCCGGGCCAAAGTTGGCCAGCCGCCGACATGTCCGACGACTATAGGGTCGTCCCCACGACCCGGGACTAGAGTGGCCCGCCACCGTCATGTCCGACGACTATATGGTCGTCCCCACGACCACGGGCCAATGTTGGCCAGCCGCTGACTTGTCCGACGACTATAGGGTCGTCCCCACGACCCCCCGACTAGGTGGGGTCGCCGCCGACTTGTCCGACGAGTATAGGGTCGTCCCCACGACCCGGGACTAGAGTGGCCCGCCACCGTCATGTCCGACGACTATATGGTCGTCCCCACGACCACGGGCCAATGTTGGCCAGCCGCTGACTTGTCCGACGACTATAGGGTCGTCCCCACGACCCCCCGACTAGGTGGGTTCGCCGCCGACTTGTCCGACGAGTATAGGATCATCCCCACGAGCCCGGGACTAGGTTGGCCCGCCACCGTCATGTCCAACGACTATAGGGTCGTCCCCACAACCCCGGGACTAGGTTGACAAGCCGCCAACATGTCCGACGACTATAGGGTCGTCCCCACGACCCCGGGCCAAAGGTGGCATGCCGCCGAAATGTCCGACGACTATAGGGTCGTCCCCACGACCACGGGCCAAAGTTGGCAAGCCGCCGAAATGTCCGACGACTGTAGGGTCGTCCCCACGACCCCGGGACTAGATTGGCCCGCCACCGTGAAGTCCGACGACTATAGGGTCGTCCCCACGACCTCGGGACTAGGTTGGCCAGCCGCCGACATGTCCGACGACTATAGGGTCGTCCCCACGACCCCGGGCCAAAGTTGGCCAGCCACCGTCATTTCCGACGACTATAGGGTCGTCCCCACGACCACGGGCCAAAGTTGGCCAGCCGCCGACTTGTCCGACGACTATAGGGTCGTCCCCATGACCCGGGATTAGACTGGCGCGCCACCGTCATGTCTGACGACTATAGGGTCGTCCCCACGACCCCGGGACTAGGTTGGCCAGCCGCCGACATGTCCGACGACTATCGGGTCGTCCCGACGACCCCGGGCCAATGTTGGCCAATCGCCATGTCCGACGACTATAGCGTCGTCCCTACGACCCCGGGACTAGATTGGCCCGCCACCGTCATGTCCAACGATTATAGGGTCGTCCCCACGACCCCGGGACTAGATTGGCCCGCCACCGTCATGTCCGATGATTATAGGGTCGTCCCCACGACCCCGGGACAAGCTTGGCCCGCCGCCGACTTGACCGACGACTATAGGGTCGTCCCCACGACCCCGGGACTAGATTGGCCCGCCACCGTCATGTCCGACGACAATAGGGTCGTCCCCACGACCCCGGGTCTAGGTTGGCCGGCCGCCGACATGTCCGACGACTATAGAGTCGTCCCCACGACACCGGGCCAAAGTTGGACAGCCGCCGACATGTCCGACGACTATAGGGTCGTCCCCACGACCCCGGGCCAATGTTGGCCAATCGCCGACATGTCCGACGACTATAGGGTCGTCCCTACGACCCCGGGACTAGATTGGCCCGCCGCCGTGATGTCCAACGACTATAGGGTCGTCCCCACGACCATGGGCCAAAGTTGGCCAGCCGCCGTAATGTCCAACGACTATTGGGTCGTCCCCACGACCCCGGGACTAGATTGGCCCGCCACCGTCAAGTCCGACGACTATAGGGTCGTCCCCACGACCCCGGGCAAATTTGGCAAGCCGCGGAAATGTCAGACGACTATAGGGTCGTCCCCACGACCCCGGGCCAAAGTTGGCAAGCCGCCGAAATGTCCGACGACTGTAGGGTCGTCCCCACGACCCCGGGACTAGATTGGCCCGCCACCGTCAAGTCCGACGACTATAGGGTCGTCCCCAGGACCTCGGGACTAGATTGGCCCGCCACCGTCAAGTCCAACGACCATAGGGTCGTCCCCACGACCCCGGGCCAAAGCTGGCAAGCCGCCGAAATGTCCGACGACTATAGGGTCGTCCCCACGACCCGGGACTAGAGTGGCCCGCCACCGTCATGTCCGACGACTATATGGTCGTCCCCACGACCACGGGCCAATGTTGGCCAGCCGCTGACTTGTCCGACGACTATAGGGTCGTCCCCACGACCCCCCGCCTAGGTGGGTTCGCCGCCGACTTGTCCGACGAGTATAGGGTCATCCCCACGACCCCGGGACTAGGTTGGCCCGCCGCCGACTTGTCCGACGACTATAGGGTCGTCCCCACGACCTCGGGACTAGGTTGGCCAGCCGCCGACATGTCCGACGACTATAGGGTCGTCCCCACGACCCCGGGACTAGATTGGCCCGCCACCGTCATTTCCGACGACTATAGGGTCGTCCCCACGACCACGGGCCAAAGTTGGCCAGCCGCCGACTTGCCCGACGACTATAGGGTCGTCCCCACGACCCGGGACTATACTGGCCCGCCACCGACATGTCCGACGACTATAGAGTCGTCCCCACGACCCCGGGTCAATGTTGGCTCGCCGCCGACATGTCCGACGACTATAGGGTCGTCACCACGACCCCCGGGCCAAAGTTGGACAGCCACCGACATTTCCGACGACTATAGGGTCGTCCCCACGACCACGGGCCAAAGTTGGCCAGCCGCCGACATGTCCGACGACTATAGGGTCGTCCCCACGACCCGGGACTAGACTGGCCCGCCACCGTCATGTCCGACGACTATAGGGTCGTCCCCACGACCCCCGGACTAGGTTGGCCGGCCGCCGACTTGTCCGACGACTATAGGGTCGTCCCCACGACCCCCCGACTAGGTGGGCTCGCCGCCGACTTGTCCGACGACTATAGGGTCGTCCCCACGACCCCGGGACTAGGTTGGCTCGCCACCGTCATGTCTGACGACTATAGGGTCGTCCCCACGACCACGGGCCAAAGTTGGCCAGCCGCCGACATGTCCGACGACTATAGGGTCGTCCCCACGACCACGGGCCAAAGTTGGCCAGCCGCCGACATGTCCGACGACTATAGGGTCGTCCCCACGACCCGGGACTAGACTGGCCCGCCACCGTCATGTCCGACGACTATAGGGTCGTCCCCACGACCCCCGGACTAGGTGGGCTCGCCGCCGACTTGTCCGACGACTATAGGGTCGTCCCCACGACCCCGGGACTAGGTTGGCCCGCCGCCGACTTGTCCGACGACTATAGGGTCGTCCCCACGACCACGGGCCAAAGTTGGCCTGCCGCCGACATATCCGACGACTATAGGGTCGTGCCCCACGACCCCGGGCCAAAGTTGGCCAGCCGCCGACATGTCCGACGACTATAGGGTCGTCCCCATGACCCGGGACTAGACTGGCCCGCCACCGTCATGTCCGACGACTATAGGGGCGTCCCCACGACCACGGGCCAAAGTTGGCCAGCCGCCGACATATCCGACGACTATAGGGTCGTCCCCACGACCCCGGGCCAAAGTTGGCCAGCCGCCGACATGTCCGACGACTATAGGGTCGTCCCCACGACCCGGGACTATAGTGGCCCGCCACCGTCACATCCGACGACTATATGTTCGTCCCCACGACCACGGGCCAATGTTGGCCAGCCGCTGACTTGTCCGACGACTATAGGGTCGTCCCCAAGACCGCGGGACTAGATTGGCTCGCCGCCGAATTGTCCGACGACTGTAGGGTCGTCCCCACGACTCCGTGCCAAAGTTGGCAAGCTGCCGACTTGTCCGACGACTATAGGGTCGTCCCCACGACCCCGGGAATAGATTGGCCCGCCACCGTCATTTCCGACGACAATAGGGTCGTCCCCACGACCACGGGCCAAAGTTGGCCAGCCGCCGACATGTCCGAAGACTATAGGGTCGTCCCCACGACCCCGGGACTAGATTGGCCAGCCGCCGACATGTCCGACGACTATAGAGTCGTCCCCACGACACCGGGTCAAAGTTGGCTAGCCGCTGACATTTCCAACGTCTATTGGGTCGTCCCCACGACCACGGGCCAATGTTGGCTAGCCGCCGACATGTCCGACGACTATAGGGTCGTCCCCACGACCACGGGACTAGATTGGTCCGCCACCGTCATGTCCGACGACTATAGGGTCGTCCCCACGACCCCGGGCCAAAGTTGGCAAGCCACCGAAATGTCCGACGACTGTAGGGTCGTCCCCACGACCCCGGGACTAGATTGGCCCGCCACCGTCAAGTCTGACGACCTCGGGACTAGGTTGGCCAGCCGCCGACATATCCGACGACTATAGGGTTGCCCCCACGACCTCGGGCCAATTTTGGCCAGCCGCCGACATGTCCGACGACTATAGGGTCGTCCCCACGACCCCGGGCCAAAGTTGGCAAGCCGCCGAAATGTCCGACGACTGTAGGGTCGTCCCCACGACCCCGGGAATAGATTGGCCGGCCACCGTCAAGTCCGACGACTATAGGGTCGTCCCCACGACCCCGGGCCAAAGTTGGCAAGCCGCCGAAATGTCCGACGACTGTAGGGTCGTCCCCACAACCCCGGGACTAGATTGGCCCGCCACCGTCAAGTCCGACGACTATAGGGTCGTCCCCACGACCCCGGGCCAAAGTTGGCAAACCGCCGAAATGTCCGACGACTGTAGGGTCGTCCCCACGACCCCCGGACTAGATTGGCCCGCCACCGTCATGTCCAACGACTATCGGATCGTCCCCACGACCACGGGCCAAAGTTGGCCAGCCGCCGACATGTCCGATGACTGTAGGGTCGTCCCCACAACCCCGGGACTAGATTGGCCCGCCACCGTCAAGTCCGACGACTATAGGGTCGTCCCCACGACCCCGGGCCAAAGTTGGCAAGCCGACGAAATGTCCGACGACTGTAGGGTCGTCCCCACAACCCCGGGACTAGATTGGCCCGCCACCGTCAAGTCCGACGACTATAGGGTCGTCCCCACGACCCCGGGCCAAAGTTGGCAAACCGCCGAAATGTCCGACGACTGTAGGGTCGTCCCCACGACCCCCGGACTAGATTGGCCCGCCACCGTCAAGTCCGACGACTATAGGGTCGTCCCCACGACCCCGGGCCAAAGTTGGCAAGCCGACGAAATGTCCGACGACTGTAGGGTCGTCCCCACAACCCCGGGACTAGATTGGCCCGCCACCGTCAAGTCCGACGACTATAGGGTCGTCCCCACGACCACGGGCCAAAGTTGGACTGCCGCCGACATGTCCGAAGACTATAGGGTCGTCCCCACGACCCCGGGACTAGATTGGCCAGCCGCCGACATGTCCGACGATTATAGAGTCGTCCCCACGACACCGGGTCAAAGTTGGCCAGCCGCTGACATTTCCAACGACTATTGGGTCGTCCCCACGACCACGGGCCAATGTTGGCTAGCCGCCGACATGTCCGACGACTATAGGGTCGTCCCCACGACCACGGGCCAAAGCTGGCCAGACGCCGACATGTCCGACGACTATAGGGTCGTCCCCACGACCCCGGGACTAGATTGGCCAGCCGCCGACATGTCCGACGATTATAGAGTCGTCCCCACGACATCGGGTCAAATTTGGCCAGCCGCTGACATTTCCAACGACTATTGGGTCGTCCCCACGACCACGGGACTAGGTTGGCTCGCCACCGTCATGTCTGACGACTATAGGGTCGTCCCCATGACCCGGGACTAGACTGGCCCGCCACCGTCATGTCCGACGACTATAGGGTCGTCCCCACGACCACGGGCCAAAGTTGGCCAGCCGCCGACATATTCGACGACTATAGGATCGTCCCCACGACCCCGGGCCAAAGTTGGCCAGCCGCCGACATGTCCGACGACTATAGGGTCGTCCCCACGACCCGGGACTAGAGTGGCCCGCCACCGTCATGTCCGACGACTATATGGTCGTCCCCACGACCACGGGCGAATGTTGGCCAGCCGCGGTCTTGGCGACGACCCTATAGTCGTCGGACAAGTATATACAAGTATATAAGTATAGCGACCCTATAGCCGCTGACTTGTCCGACGACTATAGGGTCGTCGCCAAGACCGCGGGACTAGATTGGCTCGCCGCCGACTTGTCCGACGACTGTAGTGTCGTCCCCAAGACTCCGTGCCAAAGTTGGCAATCTGCCGACTTGTCCGACGACTATAGGGTCGTCTCCACGACCCCGGGAATAGATTGGCCCGCCACCGTCATTTCCGACGACAATAGGGTCGTCCCCACGACCACGGGCCAAAGTTGGCCAGCCGCCGACATGTCCGAAGACTATAGGGTCGTCCCCACGACCCCGGGACTAGATTGGCCAGCCGCCGACATGTCAGACGACTATAGGGTCGTCCCCACGACCCCGGGGCTAGATTGGCCCGCCACCGTCATGTCCGACGACTATAGGGTCGTCCCCACGACCCCGGGACTAGGTTGGCCCGCCACCGTCAAGTCTGACGACCTCGGGACTAGGTTGGCCAGCCGCCGACATGTCCGACGACTATAGGGTTGCCCCCACGACCTCGGGCCAATTTTGGCCAGCCGCCGACATGTCCGACGACTATAGGGTCGTCCCCACGACCACGGGACTAGATTGGTCCGCCACCGTCATGTCCGACGACTATAGGGTCGTCCCCACGACCCCGGGCCAAAGTTGGCAAGCCGCCGAAATGTCCGACGACTGTAGGGTCGTCCCCACGACCCCGGGACTAGATTGGCCCGCCACCGTCAAGTCTGACGACCTCGGGACTAGGTTGGCCAGCCGCCGACATGTCCGACGACTATAGGGTTGCCCCCACGACCTCGGGCCAATTTTGGCCAGCCGCCGACATGTCCGACGACTATAGGGTCGTCCCCACGACCCCGGGCCAAAGTTGGCAAGCCGCCGAAATGTCCGACGACTGTAGGGTCGTCCCCACGACCCCGGGAATAGATTGGCCGGCCACCGTCAAGTCCGACGACTATAGGGTCGTCCCCACGACTTCGGGACTAGATTGGCCCGCCAACGTCAAGTCCGACGACTATAGGGTCGTCCCCACGACCCCGGGCCAAAGTTGGCAAGCCGCCGAAATGTCCGACGACTGTAGGGTCGTCCCCACAACCCCGGGACTAGATTGGCCCGCCACCGTCAAGTCCGACGACTATAGGGTCGTCCCCACGACCCCGGGCCAAAGTTGGCAAACCGCCGAAATGTCCGACGACTGTAGGGTCGTCCCCACGACCCCCGGACTAGATTGGCCCGCCACCGTCAAGTCCGACGACTATAGGGTCGTCCCCACGACCCCGGGCCAAAGTTGGCAAGCCGACGAAATGTCCGACGACTGTAGGGTCGTCCCCACAACCCCGGGACTAGATTGGCCCGCCACCGTCAAGTCCGACGACTATAGGGTCGTCCCCACGACCACGGGCCAAAGTTGGACTGCCGCCGACATGTCCGAAGACTATAGGGTCGTCCCCACGACCCCGGGACTAGATTGGCCAGCCGCCGACATGTCCGACGATTATAGAGTCGTCCCCACGACACCGGGTCAAAGTTGGCCAGCCGCTGACATTTCCAACGACTATTGGGTCGTCCCCACGACCACGGGCCAATGTTGGCTAGCCGCCGACATGTCCGACGACTATAGGGTCGTCCCCACGACCACGGGCCAAAGCTGGCCAGACGCCGACATGTCCGACGACTATAGGGTCGTCCCCACGACCCCGGGACTAGATTGGCCAGCCGCCGACATGTCCGACGATTATAGAGTCGTCCCCACGACATCGGGTCAAATTTGGCCAGCCGCTGACATTTCCAACGACTATTGGGTCGTCCCCACGACCACGGGACTAGGTTGGCTCGCCACCGTCATGTCTGACGACTATAGGGTCGTCCCCATGACCCGGGACTAGACTGGCCCGCCACCGTCATGTCCGACGACTATAGGGTCGTCCCCACGACCACGGGCCAAAGTTGGCCAGCCGCCGACATATTCGACGACTATAGGATCGTCCCCACGACCCCGGGCCAAAGTTGGCCAGCCGCCGACATGTCCGACGACTATAGGGTCGTCCCCACGACCCGGGACTAGAGTGGCCCGCCACCGTCATGTCCGACGACTATATGGTCGTCCCCACGACCACGGGCGAATGTTGGCCAGCCGCGGTCTTGGCGACGACCCTATAGTCGTCGGACAAGTATATACAAGTATATAAGTATAGCGACCCTATAGCCGCTGACTTGTCCGACGACTATAGGGTCGTCGCCAAGACCGCGGGACTAGATTGGCTCGCCGCCGACTTGTCCGACGACTGTAGTGTCGTCCCCAAGACTCCGTGCCAAAGTTGGCAATCTGCCGACTTGTCCGACGACTATAGGGTCGTCTCCACGACCCCGGGAATAGATTGGCCCGCCACCGTCATTTCCGACGACAATAGGGTCGTCCCCACGACCACGGGCCAAAGTTGGCCAGCCGCCGACATGTCCGAAGACTATAGGGTCGTCCCCACGACCCCGGGACTAGATTGACCAGCCGCCGACATGTCAGACGACTATAGGGTCGTCCCCACGACCCCGGGGCTAGATTGGCCCGCCACCGTCATGTCCGACGACTATAGGGTCGTCCCCACGACCCCGGGACTAGGTTGGCCCGCCACCGTCAAGTCTGACGACCTCGGGACTAGGTTGGCCAGCCGCCGACATGTCCGACGACTATAGGGTTGCCCCCACGACCTCGGGCCAATTTTGGCCAGCCGCCGACATGTCCGACGACTATAGGGTCGTCCCCACGACCACGGGACTAGATTGGTCCGCCACCGTCATGTCCGACGACTATAGGGTCGTCCCCACGACCCCGGGCCAAAGTTGGCAAGCCGCCGAAATGTCCGACGACTGTAGGGTCGTCCCCACGACCCCGGGACTAGATTGGCCCGCCACCGTCAAGTCTGACGACCTCGGGACTAGGTTGGCCAGCCGCCGACATGTCCGACGTCTATTGGGTCGTCCCCACGACCACGGGCCAATGTTGGCTAGCCGCCGACATGTCCGACGACTATTGGGTCGTCCCCACGACCACGGGACTAGATTGGTCCGCCACCGTCATGTCCGACGACTATAGGGTCGTCCCCACGACCCCGGGCCAAAGTTGGCAAGCCGCCGAAATGTCCGACGACTGTAGGGTCGTCCCCACGACCCCGGGACTAGATTGGCCCGCCACCGTCAAGTCTGACGACCTCGGGACTAGGTTGGCCAGCCGCCGACATGTCCGACGACTATAGGGTTGCCCCCACGACCTCGGGCCAATTTTGGCCAGCCGCCGACATGTCCGACGACTATAGGGTCGTCCCCACGACCCCGGGCCAAAGTTGGCAAGCCGCCGAAATGTCCGACGACTGTAGGGTCGTCCCCACGACCCCGGGAATAGATTGGCCGGCCACCGTCAAGTCCGACGACTATAGGGTCGTCCCCACGACTTCGGGACTAGATTGGCCCGCCAACGTCAAGTCCGACGACTATAGGGTCGTCCCCACGACCCCGGGCCAAAGTTGGCAAGCCGCCGAAATGTCCGACGACTGTAGGGTCGTCCCCACAACCCCGGGACTAGATTGGCCCGCCACCGTCAAGTCCGACGACTATAGGGTCGTCCCCACGACCCCGGGCCAAAGTTGGCAAGCCGCCGAAATGTCCGACGACTGTAGGGTCGTCCCCACGACCCCCGGACTAGATTGGCCCGCCACCGTCATGTCCAACGACTATCGGATCGTCCCCACGACCACGGGCCAAAGTTGGCCAGCCGCCGACATGTCCGATGACTGTAGGGTCGTCCCCACAACCCCGGGACTAGATTGGCCCGCCACCGTCAAGTCCGACGACTATAGGGTCGTCCCCACGACCCCGGGCCAAAGTTGGCCAGCCGCCGACATGTCCGATGACTGTAGGGTCGTCCCCACAACCCCGGGACTAGATTGGCCCGCCACCGTCAAGTCCGACGATTATAGGGTCGTCCCCACGACCCCGGGACAAGGTTGGCCCGCCGCCGACTTGTCCGACGACTATAGGGCCGTACCCACGACCCCGGGACTAAGCTGACAAGCCGCCAACATGTCCGACGACTATAGGGTCGTCCCCACGACCCCGGGACTAGATTGGGCCGCCACCGTCATATCCGACGACTATAGGGTCGTCCCCACGACCCCGGGACAAAGTTGGCAAGCCGCCGAAATGTCCGACGACTGTAGGGTCGTACCCACGACCCCGGGACTAGGCTGACATGCCGCCAACATGTCCGACGACTATAGGGTCGCCCCACGACCCCGGGCCAAAGATGGCAAGCCGCCGAAATGTCCGACGACTGTAGGGTCGTCCCCACGACCCCGGGTCTAGGTTGGCCAGCCGCCGACATGTCCGACGACAATCGGATCGTCCCCACGCCCACGCGCCAAAGTTGGCCAGCCGCCGACATGTCCGACGACTATTGGATCGTCCCCACGACCACGGGCCAAAGTTGGCCAGCCGCCGACATGTCCGACGACTATAGGGTCGTCCCCACGACCCCGGGGCTAGATTGGCCCGCCACCGTCATGTCCGACGACTATAGGGTCGTCCCCACGACCCCGGGACTAGGTTGGCCAGCCGCAGACATGTCCGACGACTATAGGGTCGTCCCGACGACCCCGGGCCAATGTTGGCCAATCGCCTACATGTCCGACGACTATAGGGTCGTCCCTACGACCCCGGGACTAGATTGGCCCGCCACCGTCATGTCCGACGACAATAGGGTCGTCCCCACGACCCCGGGTCCAGGTTGGCCAGCCGCCGACATTTCCTACGACTATAGAGTCGTCCCCACGACACCGGTCCAAAGTTGGCCAGCCGCCGACATGTCCGACGACTATAGGGTCGTCCCCACGACCCCGGGCCAAAGTTGGCAAGCCGCCGAAATGTCCGACGACTGTAGGGTCGTACCCACGACCCCGGGACTAGGCTGACAAGCCGCCAACATGTCCGACGACTATAGGGTCGTCCCCACGACCACGGGCCAAAGTTGGCCAGCCGCCGACATGTCCGATGACTGTAGGGTCGTCCCCACAACCCCGGGACTAGATTGGCCCGCCACCGTCAAGTCCGACGACTATAGGGTCGTCCCCACGACCCCGGGCCAAAGTTGGCAAGCCGCCGAATTGTCCGACGACTGTAGGGTCGTCTCCACAACCCCGGGACTAGATTGGCCCGCCACCGTCAAGTCCGACGAAAATAGGGTCGTCCCCACGACCCCGGGTCCAGGTTGGCCAGCCGCCGACATTTCCGACGACTATAGAGTCGTCCCCACGACACCGGGCCAAAGTTGGCCAGCCGCCGACATGTCCGATGACTGTAGGGTCGTCCCCACAACCCCGGGACTAGATTGGCCCGCCACCGTCAAGTCCGACGATTATAGGGTCGTCCCCACGACCCCGGGACAAGGTTGGCCCGCCGCCGACTTGTCCGACGACTATAGGGCCGTACCCACGACCCCGGGACTAAGCTGACAAGCCGCCGAAATGTCCGACGACTGTAGGGTCGTACCCACGACCCCGGGACTAGGCTGACATGCCGCCAACATGTCCGACGACTATAGGGTCGCCCCACGACCCCGGGCCAAAGATGGCAAGCCGCCGAAATGTCCGACGACTGTAGGGTCGTCCCCACGACCCCGGGTCTAGGTTGGCCAGCCGCCGACATGTCCGACGACAATCGGATCGTCCCCACGCCCACGCGCCAAAGTTGGCCAGCCGCCGACATGTCCGACGACTATTGGATCGTCCCCACGACCACGGGCCAAAGTTGGCCAGCCGCCGACATGTCCGACGACTATAGGGTCGTCCCCACGACCCCGGGGCTAGATTGGCCCGCCACCGTCATGTCCGACGACTATAGGGTCGTCCCCACGACCCCGGGACTAGGTTGGCCAGCCGCAGACATGTCCGACGACTATAGGGTCGTCCCGACGACCCCGGGCCAATGTTGGCCAATCGCCAACATGTCCGACGACTATAGGGTCGTCCCTACGACCCCGGGACTAGATTGGCCCGCCACCGTCATGTCCGACGACAATAGGGTCGTCCCCACGACCCCGGGTCCAGGTTGGCCAGCCGCCGACATTTCCGACGACTATAGAGTCGTCCCCACGACACCGGTCCAAAGTTGGCCAGCCGCCGACATGTCCGACGACTATAGGGTCGTCCCCACGACCCCGGGCCAAAGTTGGCAAGCCGCCGAAATGTCCGACGACTGTAGGGTCGTACCCACGACCCCGGGACTAGGCTGACAAGCCGCCAACATGTCCGACGACTATAGGGTCGTCCCCACGACCCCGGGCCAATGATGGCAAGCCGCCGAAATGTCCGACGACTGTAGGTTCGTCCCCACGACCCCGGGTCTAGGTTGGCCAGCCGCCGACATGTCCGACGACAATCGAATCGTCCCCACGCCCACGCGCCAAAGTTGGCCAGCCGCCGACATGTCCGACGACTATTGGATCGTCCCCACGACCACGGGCCAAAGTTGGCCAGCCGCCGACATGTCCGACGACTATAGGGTCGTCCCCACGACCCCGGGGCTAGATTGGCCCGCCACCGTCATGTCCGACGACTATAGGGTCGTCCCCACGACCCCGGGACTAGGTTGGCCAGCCGCAGACATGTCCGACGACTATAGGGTCGTCCCGACGACCCCGGGCCAATGTTGGCCAATCGCCAACATGTCCGACGACTATAGGGTCGTCCCTACGACCCCGGGACTAGATTGGCCCGCCACCGTCATGTCCGACGACAATAGGGTCGTCCCCACGACCCCGGGTCCAGGTTGGCCAGCCGCCGACATTTCCGACGACTATAGAGTCGTCCCCACGACACCGGTCCAAAGTTGGCCAGCCGCCGACATGTCCGACGACTATAGGGTCGTCCCCACGACCCCGGGACTAGATTGGCCCGCCACCGTCATGTCCAACGACTATAGGGTCGTCCCCACAACCACGGGCCAAAGTTGGCCAGCCGCCGACATGTCCGACGACTATAGGGTCGTCCCCACGAACCCGGGCCAAAGTTGGCAAGCCGCCGAAATGTCCGACGACTATAGGGTCGCCCCCACGACCCCGGGACTAGGTTGGCCAGCCGCAGACATGTCCGACGACTATAGGGTCGTCCCGACGACCCCGGGCCAATGTTGGCCAATCGCCAACATGTCCGACGACTATAGGGTCGTCCCTACGACCCCGGGACTAGATTGGCCCGCCACCGTCATGTCCGACGATTATAGGGTCGTCCCCACGACCCCGGGCCAAAGTTGGCCAGCCGCCGAAATGTCCGACGAATATAGGGTCGTCCCCACGACCCCGGGACTAGATTGGCCCGCCACCGTCAAGTCCGACGACTATAGGGTCGTCCCCACGACCCCGGGACTAGGTTGGCCAGCCGCAGACATGTCCGACGACTATAGGGTCGTCCCGACGACCCCGGGCCAATGTTGGCCAATCGCCAACATGTCCGACGACTATAGGGTCGTCCCTACGACCCCGGGACTAGATTGGCCCGCCACCGTCATGTCCGACGATTATAGGGTCGTCCCCACGACCCCGGGCCAAAGATGTCCAGCCGCCGTCTTGTCCGACGACTATAGGGACTTACCCACGACCCCGGGACTAGATTGGCCCGCCACCGTCATGTCCAACGACTATAGGGTCGTCCCCACAACCACGGGCCAAAGTTGGCCAGCCGCCGAGATGTCCGACGACTATAGGGTCGTCCCCACGACCCCGGGGCTAGATTGGCCCGCCACCGTCATGTCCGACGACTATAGGGTCGTCCCCACGACCCCGGGACTAGGTTGGCCAGCCGCAGACATGTCCGACGACTATAGGGTCGTCCCGACGACCCCGGGCCAATGTTGGCCAATCGCCAACATGTCCGACGACTATAGGGTCGTCCCTACGACCCCGGGACTAGATTGGCCCGCCACCGTCATGTCCGACGACAATAGGGTCGTCCCCACGACCATGGGCCAAAGTTGGCCAGCCGCCGATATGTCCAACGACTATTGGGTCGTCCCACGACCCCGGGACTAGATTGGCCCGCCATCGTCAAGTCCGACGACTACAGGGTCGTCCCCACGACCCCGGGCAAATTTGGCAAGCCGCCGACATATCCGACGACTATAGGGTCGTCCCCACAACCCCGGGACTAGATTGGCCCGCCACCTTCAAGTCCGACGACTATAGGGTCGTCCCCACGACCCCGGGCCAAAGTTGGCATGCCGCCGAAATGTCCGACGACTATAGGGTCGTCCCCACGACCCCGGGCCAAAGTTGGCAAGCCGCCGAAATGTCCGACGACTATAGGTTCGTCCCCACGACCGCGGGCCAAAGATGTCCAGCCGCCGTCTTGTCCGACGACTATACGGTCGTCCCCACGACCCCGGGACTAGATTGGCCGGCCACCGTCATGTCCAACGACTATAGGGTCGTCCCCACGACCCCGGGACTAGGTTGACAAGCCGCCAACATATCCGACGACTATACGGTCGTCCCCACGACCTCGGGACTAGGTCGGCCAGCCGCCGACATGTCCGACGACTATAGGGTCGTCCCCACGACCCCGGGCCAAAGTTGGCAAGCCGCCGAAATGTCCGACGACTATAGGGTCGTCCCCACAACCCCGGGACTAGATTGGCCCGCCACCGTCAAGTCCGACGATTATAGGATCGTCTCCACGACCACGGGCCAAAGTTGGCCAGCCGCCGACATGTCCGTCGACTATAGGGTCGTCCTCACGACCCCGGGCCAATGTTGGCCAATCGCCGACATGTCCGACGACTATAGGGTCGTCCCTACGACCCCGGGACTAGATTGGCCCGCCACCGTCATGTCCAACGACTATAGGGTCGTCCCCACGACCATGGGCCAAAGTTGGCCAGCCGCCGATATGTCCAACGAGTTTTGGGTCGTCCCCACGACCCCGGGATAAGATTGGCCCGCCACCGTCAAGTCCGACGACTATAGGGTCGTCCCCACGAACCCGGGCAAATTTGGCAAGCCGCCGACATATCCGACGACTATAGGGTCGTCCCCAAAACCCCGGGACTAGATTGGCCCGCCACCGTCATGTCCGACGATTATAGGGTCGTCCCCACGACCTCGGGACTAGGTTGACAAGCCGCCAACATGTCCGACGACTATAGGGTCGTCCCCACGACCCCGGGCCAAAGTCGGCATGCCGCCGCAATGTCCGACGACTATAGGGTCGTCCCCACGACCCCGGGCCAATGTTGGCCAATCGCCGACATGTCCGACGACTATAGGGTCGTTACTACGACCCCGGGACTAGATTGGCCCGCCACCGTCATGTCCGGCGACTATTGGATCGTCCCCACGACTACGGGCCAAAGGTGGCCAGCCGCCGACATGTCCGACGACTATCGGATCGTCCCCACGACCACGGGACTAGATTGGTCCGCCACCGTCATGTCCGACGACTATAGGGTCTTCCCCACGACCCCGGGCCAAGCTTGGCCCGCCGCCGACTTGTCCGACGACTATAGGGTTGTCGCCACGACCCCGGGTCTAGGTTGGCCAGCCGCCGACATGTCCGACGACTATAGGGTTGCCCCCACGACCCCGGGCCAAAGTTGGCAAGCCGCCGAAATGTCCGACGACTGTAGGGTCGTCCCCACGACCCCGGGACTAGATTGGCCCGCCACCGTCAAGTCCGACGACTATAGGGTCGTCCCCACGACCTCGGGACTATGTTGGCCAGCCGCCGACATGTCCGACGACTATAGGGTCGTCCCCACGACCCCGGGCCAATGTTGGCCAATCGCCGACATGTCCGACGACTATAGGGTCGTCCCCACGACCCCGGGCCAATGTTGGCCAATCGCCGACATGTCCGACGACTGTAGGGTCGTCCCCACGACCCCGGGACTAGATTGGCCCGCCACCGTCAAGCCCGACGACTATAGGGTCGTCCCCACGTCCTCGGGACTAGGTTGGCCAGCCGCCGACATGTCCGACGACTATAGGGTCGTCCCCACGACCCCGGGCCAATGTTGGCATGCCGCTGAAATGTCCGACGCCTATAGGGTCGTCCCCACGACCCCGGCCCAAAGTTGGCAAGCCGCCGAAATGTCCGACGACTATAGGGTCGTCCCCACGACCGCGGGCCAAAGATGTTCAGCCGCCGTCTTGTCCGACGACTATAGGGTCGTCCCCACGACCCCGGGACTAGGTTGGCCCGCCACCGTCATGTCCGACGACTATAGGGTCGTCCCCACGACCTCGGGACTAGGTTGGCCTGCCGCCGACATATCCGACGACTATAGGGTCGTCCCCACGACCACGGGCCAAGGTTGGACAGCCGTCGACATATCCGACGACTATAGGGTCGTCCCCACGACCCCGGGCCAATGTTGGCCAATCGCCGACATGTCCGACGACTACAGGGTCGCCCTACGACCCCGGGACTAGATAGGCCCGCCACCGTCATGTCCGACGACTATCGGATCGCCCCCACGACCACGGGCCAAAGTTGGCCAGCCGCTGACATGTCCGACGACTATTGGGTCGTCCCCACGACCCCGGGCCAAAGTTGGCCAGCCGCCGACTTGTCCGACGACTATGGGGTCGTCCCCACGACCCCAGGACTAGATTGGCCCGCCACCGTCAAGTCCGACGACTATAGGATCGTCTCCACGACCACGGGCCAAGGTTGGCCAGCCGCCGACATGTCCGTCGACTATAGGGTCGTCCCCACGACCCCGGGCCAATGTTGGCCAATCGCCGACATGTCCGGCGACTATAGGGTCGTCCCTACGACCCCGGGACTAGATTGGCCCGCCACCGTCATGTCCGACGACTATAGGGTCGTCCCCACGACCCCGGGACTAGGTTGACAAGCCGCCGAAATGTCCGACGACTATAGGGTCGTCCCCACGACCCCGGGACTAGATTGGCCCGCCACCGTCATGTCCAACGACTATAGGGTCGTCCCCACGACCATGGGCCAAAGTTGGCCAGCCGCCGACATATCCGACGACTATAGGGTCGTCCCCACGACCCCGGGCCAATGTTGGCCAATCGCCGACATGTCCGACGACAACAGGGTCGTCCCTACGACCCCGGGACTAGATAGGCCCGCCACCGTCATGTCCGACGACTATCGGATCGTCCCCACGACCACGGGCCAAAGTTGGCCAGCCGCCGACATGTCCGACGACTATTGGGTCGTCCCCACGACCCCGGGCCAAAGTTGGCCAGCCGCCGACTTGTCCGACGACTATGGGGTCGTCCCCACGACCCCAGGACTAGATTGGCCCGCCACCGTCATGTCCGACGACAATAGGGTCGTCCCCACGACCACGGGCCAAAGTTGGCAAGCTGCCGAAATGTCCGACGACTATAGGGTCGTCCCCACGACCGCGGGCCAAAGATGTCCAGCTGCCGTCTTGTCCGACGACTATAGGGTCGTCCCTACGACCCCGGGACTAGATTGGTCCGCCACCGTCATGTCCGACGACTATAGGGTCGTCCCCACGACCGCGGGCAAATTTGGCAAGCCGCCGACATATCCGACGACTATAGGGTCGTCCCCACGACCGCGGGCCAAAGATGTCCAGCCGCCGTCTTGTCCGACGACTATAGGGTCGTACCCACGACCCCGGGACTAGATTGGCCCGCCACCGTCATGTCCAACGACTATAGGGTCGTCCCCACGACCATGGGCCAAAGTTGGCCAGCCGCCGATATGTCCAACGACTATTGGGTCGTCCCCACGACCCCGGGACTAGATTGGCCCGCCATCGTCAAGTCCGACGACTATAGGGTCGTCCCCACGACCCCGGGCAAATTTGGCAAGCCGCCGACATATCCGACGACTATAGGGTCGTCCCCACAACCCCGGGACTAGATTGGCCCGCCACCCTCAAGTCCGACGACTATAGGATCGTCTCCACGACCACGGCCCAAAGTTGGCCAGCCGCCAACATGTCAAACGACTATTGGGTCGTCCCCACGACCACGGGCCAAAGTTATCCAGCCGCCGACATGTCCGACGACTATAGGGTCGTCCCCACGACCCCGGGCCAAAGTTGGCAAGCCGCCGAAATGTCCGACGACTATAGGGTCGTCCCCACGACCGCGGGCCAAAGATGTCCAGCCGCCGTCTTGTCCGACGACTATAGGGTCGTCCCTACGACCCCGGGACTAGATTGGTCCGCCACCGTCATGTCCGACGACTATAGGGTCGTCCCCACGACCGCGGGCCAAAGTTGGCAAGCCGCCGAAATGTCCGACGACTGTAGGGTCGTCCCCACGACCTCGGGACTAGATTGGCCCGCCACCGTGAAGTCCGACGACTATAGGGTCGTCCCCACGACCTCGGGACTAGGTTGGCCAGCCGCCGACGTTTCCGACGAATATAGGGTCGTCCACACGACCCCGGGCCAATGTTGACCAATCGCCGACATGTCCGACGACTATAGGGTCGTCCCTACGACCCCGGGACTAGGTTGGCCCGCCACCGTCATGTCCGACGACTATAGGGTCGTCCCCACGACCTCGGGACTAGGTTGGCCTGCCGCCGACATATCCGACGACTATAGGGTCGTCCCCACGACCACGGGCCAAGGTTGGACAGCCGCCGACATATCCGACGACTATAGGGTCGTCCCCACGACCCCGGGCCAATGTTGGCCAATCGCCGACATGTCCGACGACTACAGGGTCGTCCCTACGACCCCGGGACTAGATAGGCCCGCCACCGTCATGTCCGACGACTATCGGATCGTCCCCACGACCACGGACCAAAGTTGGCCAGCCGCCGACATGTCCGACGACTATTGGGTCGTCCCCACGACCCCGGGCCAAAGTTGGCCAGCCGCCGACTTGTCCGACGTCTATGGGGTCGTCCCCACGACCCCACGACTAGATTGGCCCGCCACCGTCATGTCCGACGACAATAGGGTCGTCCCCACGACCACGGGCCAAAGTTGGCAAGCTGCCGACTTGTCCGATGACTATATGGTCGTCCCCACGACCCCGGGACTAGGTAGACCCGCCGCCGACGTGTCCGACAACTATAGGGTCGTCCCCACGACCCCGGGCCAAAGTTGGCAAGCCGCCGAAATGTCCGACGACTATAGGGTGGTCCCCACAACCCCGGGACTAGATTGGCCCGCCACCGTCAAGTCCGACGACTATAGGATCGTCTCCACGACCACGGGCCAAAGTTGGCCAGCCGCCGACATGTCCGACGACTATATAATCGTCGCCACGACCCCGGGCAAATTTGGCAAGCCGCCGACATATCCGACGACTATAGGGTCGTCCCCACAACCCCGGGACTAGATTGGCCCGCCACCCTCAAGTCCGACGACTATAGGATCGTCTCCACGACCACGGCCCAAAGTTGGCCAGCCGCCGACATGTTCAACGACTATTGGGTCGTCCCCACGACCACGGGCCAAAGTTATCCAGCCGCCGACATGTCCGACGACTATAGGGTCGTCCCCACGACCCCGGGCCAAAGTTGGCAAGCCGCCGAAATGTCCGACGACTATAGGGTCGTCCCCACGACCGCGGGCCAAAGATGTCCAGCCGCCGTCTTGTCCGACGACTATAGGGTCGTCCCCACGACCCCGGGACTAGATTGGCCCGCCACCGTCATGTCCAACGACTATAGGGTCGTCCCCACGACCATGGGCCAAAGTTGGCCAGCCGCCGACATATCCGACGACAATAGGGTCGTCCCCACGACCCCGGGCCAATGTTGGCCAATCGCCGACATGTCCGACGACAACAGGGTCGTCCCAACGACCATGGGCCAAAGTTAGCCAGCCGCCGATATGTCCAACGACTATTGGGTCGTCCCCACGACCCCGGGACTAGATTGGCCCGCCATCGTCAAGTCCGACGACTATAGGGTCGTCCCCACGACCCCGGGCAAATTTGGCAAGCCGCCGACATATCCGACGACTATAGGGTCGTCCCCACAACCCCGGGACTAGATTGGCCCGCCACCCTCAAGTCCGACGACTATAGGATCGTCTCCACGACCACGGCCCAAAGTTGGCCAGCCGCCAACATGTCAAACGACTATTGGGTCGTCCCCACGACCACGGGCCAAAGTTATCCAGCCGGCGACATGTCCGACGACTATAGGGTCGTCCCCACGACCCCGGGCCAAAGTTGGCAAGCCGCCGAAATGTCCGACGACTATAGGGTCGTCCCCACGACCGCGGGCCAAAGATGTCCAGCCGCCGTCTTGTCCGACGACTATAGGGTCGTCCCTACGACCCCGGGACTAGATTGGTCCGCCACCGTCATGTCCGACGACTATAGGGTCGTCCCCACGACCGCGGGCCAAAGTTGGCAAGCCGCCGAAATGTCCGACGACTGTAGGGTCGTCCCCACGACCCCGGGACTAGATTGGCCCGCCACCGTGAAGTCCGACGACTATAGGGTCGTCCCCACGACCTCGGGACTAGGTTGGCCAGCCGCCGACATTTCCGACGACTATAGGGTCGTCCCCACGACCCCGGGCCAATGTTGACCAATCGCCGACATGTCCGACGACTATAGGGTCGTCCCTACGACCCCGGGACTAGGTTGGCCCGCCACCGTCATGTCCGACGACTATAGGGTCGTCCCCACGACCTCGGGACTAGGTTGGCCTGCCGCCGACATATCCGACGACTATAGGGTCGTCCCCACGACCACGGGCCAAGGTTGGACAGCCGCCGACATATCCGACGACTATAGGGTCGTCCCCACGACCCCTGGGCCAATGTTGGCCAATCGCCGACATGTCCGACGACTACAGGGTCGTCCCTACGACCCCGGGACTAGGTTGGCCAGCCGCCGACATTTCCGACGACTATAGGGTCGTCCCCACGACCCCGGGCCAATGTTGACCAATCGCCGACATGTCCGACGACTATAGGGTCGTCCCTACGACCCCGGGACTAGGTTGGCCCGCCACCGTCATGTCCGACGACTATAGGGTCGTCCCCACGACCTCGGGACTAGGTTGGCCTGCCGCCGACATATCCGACGACTATAGGGTCGTCCCCACGACCACGGGCCAAGGTTGGACAGCCGCCGACATATCCGACGACTATAGGGTCGTCCCCACGACCCCTGGGCCAATGTTGGCCAATCGCCGACATGTCCGACGACTACAGGGTCGTCCCTACGACCCCGGGACTAGATAGGCCCGCCACCGTCATGTCCGACGACTGTGGGGTCGTCCCCACGACCTCGGGACTAGGTTGGCCAGCCGCCGACATGTCCGACGACTATAGGGTCGTCCCCACGACCCCGGGACTAGATTGGCCCGCCACCGTCATGTCCGACGACAATAGGGTCGTCCCCACGACCCCGGGTCCAGGTTGGCCAGCCGCCGACATTTCCGACGACTATTGAGTCGTCCCCACGACACCGGGCCAAAGTTGGCCAGCCGCCGACATGTCCGACGACTATAGGGTCGTCCCCACGACCCCGGGACTAGATTGGCCCGCCACCGTCATGTCCGACGATTATAGGGTCGTCCCCACGACCCCGGGACAAGCTTGGCCCGCCGCCGACTTGTTCGACGACTATAGGGTCGTCCCCACGACCCCGGGACAAGGTTGGCCCGCCGCCGACATGTCCGACGACTATAGGGTCGTCCCCACGACCCCGGGCCAAAGATGTCCAGCCGCCGTCTTGTCCGACGACTATAGGGTCGTCCCCACGACCCCGAGTCCAGGTTGGCCAGCCGCCGACATTTCCGACGACTATAGAGTCGTCCCCACGACCCCGGGCCAAAGTTGGCCAGCCGGCGACATGTCCGACGACTATAGGGTCGTTCCCACGACCCCGAGACTAGATTGGCCCGCCACCGTCATGTCCGACGACAATAGGGTCGTCCCCACGACCCCGGGTCCAGGTTGGCCAGCCGCCGACATTTCCGACGACTATAGAGTCGTCCCCACGACACCGGGCCAAAGTTGGCCAGCCGCCGACATGTCCGACGACTATAGGGTCGTCCCCACGACCACGCGCCAAAGTTGGCCAGCCGCCGACATGTCCGACGACTATAGGGTCGTCCCCACGACCCCGGGACTAGATTGGCCCGCCACCGTCATGTCCGACGACAATAGGGTCGTCCCCACGACGCCGGGTCTAGGTTGGCCAGCCGCCGACTTGTCCGACGACTATAGGGTCGTCCCCAGGACCTCGGGACTAGATTGGCCCGCCACCGTCATGTCCAACGACTATAGGGTCGTCCCCACGACCACGGGCCAAAGTTGGCATGCCGCCGAAATGTCCGACGATTATAGGGTCGTCCCCACGACCCCGGGCCAAAGTTGGCAAGCCGCCGAAATGTCCGAAGACTGTAGGGTCGTCCCCACGACCCCGGGACTAGATTGGCCCGCCACCGTCATGTCCAACGACTATAGGGTCGTTCCCACAACCACGGGCCAAAGCTGGCCAGCCGCCGACATGTCCGACGACTATTGGATCGTCCCCACGACCACGGGCCAAAGTTGGCCAGCCGCCGACTCGTCCGACGACTATAGGGTCGGCCCCACGACCCCGAGACTAGATTGGCCCGCCACCGTCATGTCCGACGACAATAGGGTCGTCCCCACGACCCCGGGTCCAGGTTGGCCAGCCGCCGACATTTCCGACGACTATAGAGTCGTCCCCACGACACCGGGCCAAAGTTGGCCAGCCGCCGACATGTCCGACGACTATAGGGTCGTCCCCACAACCACGGGCCAAAGTTGGCCAGCCGCCGACATGTCCGACGACTAGAGGGTCGTCCCCACGACCTCGGGACTAGGTTGGCCAGCCGCCGACATGTCCGACGACTATAGGGTCGTCCCCACGACCCCGGGCCAATGTTGGCCAATCGCCGACATGTCCGACGACTATAGGGTCGTCCCTACGACCCCGGACTAGATTGGCCCGCCACCGTCATGTCCAACGACTATAGGGTCGTCCCCACGACCACGGGCCAAAGTTGGCATGCCGCCGTCATGTCCGACGACTATAGGGTCCTCCCCACGACCCCGGGCCAAAGTTGGCCAGCCGCCGACATGTGCGACGACTATAGGGTCGTCCCCACGACCCCGAGACTAGATTGGCCCGCCACCGTCATGTCCGACGACAATAGGGTCGTCCCCACGACCCGGGTCCAGGTTGGCCAGCCGCCGACATTTCCGACGACTATAGAGTCGTCCCCACGACACCGGGCCAAAGTTGGCCAGCCGCCGACATGTCCGACGACTATAGGGTCGTCCCCACGACCCCGGGACAAGGTTGGCCCGCCGCCGACTTGTCCGACGACTATAGGGTCGTACCCACGACCCTGGGACTAGGCTGACAAGCCGCCAACATGTCCGACGACTATAGGGTCGTCCCCACGACCTCGGGCCAACGATGTCCAGCCGCCGTCTTGTCCGACGACTATAAGGTCGTCCCCACGACCCCCGGACTAGATTGGCCCGCCACCGTCATGTCCAACGACTATAGGGTCGTCCCAACAACCACGGGCCAAAGTTGGCCAGCCGCCGACATGTCCGACGACTATAGGGTCGTCCCCACGACCCCGGGACTAGATTGGCCCGCCACCGTCATGTCCGACGACAATAGGGTCGTCCCCACGACGCCGGGTCTAGGTTGGCTAGCCGCCGACATGTCCGACGACTATAGGGTCGCCCCCACGACCCCGGGACTAGATTGGCCCGCCACCGTCATGTCCAACGACTATAGGGTCGTCTCCACGACCCCGGGCCAAAGTTGGCATGCCGCCGAAATGTCCAACGACTATAGGGTCGTCCCCACGACCCCGGGCCAAAGTTGGCAAGCCGCCGAAATGTCCGACGACTGTAGGGTCGTCCCCACGACCCCGGGACTAGATTGGCCCGCCACCGTGAAGTCCGACGACTATAGGGTCGTCCCCACGACCTCGGGACTAGGTTGGCCAGCCGCCGACATGTCCGACGACTATAGGGTCGTCCCCACGACCCCGGGCCAATGTTGGCCAATCGCCGACATGTCCGACGACTATAGGGTCGTCCCTACGACCCCGGGACTAGATTGGCCCGCCACCGTCATGTCCAACGACTATAGGGTCGTCCCCACGACCCCGGGACAAGGTTGGCCCGCCGCCGACATGTCCGACGACTATAGGGTCGTACCCACGACCCCGGGACTAGGCTGACAAGCCGCCAACATGTCCGACGACTATAGGGTCGTCCCGACGACCCCGGGCCAATGTTGGCCAATCACCAACATGGCCGACGACTATAGGGTCGTCCCTACGACCCCGGCACTTGATTGGCCGGCCACCGTCATGTCCAACGACTATAGGGTCGTCCCCACGACCCCGGGACTAGGTTGACAAGCCGCCAACATATCCGACGACTATACGGTCGTCCCCACGACCTCGGGACTAGGTCGGCCAGCCGCCGACATGTCCGACGACTATAGGGTCGTCCCCACGACCCCGGGCCAAAGTTGGCAAGCCGCCGAAATGTCCGACGACTATAGGGTCGTCCCCACAACCCCGGACTAGATTGGCCCGCCACCGTCAAGTCCGACGAGTATATGATCGTCTCCACGACCACGGGCCAAAGTTGGCCAGCCGCCGACATGTCCGTCGACTATAGGGTCGTCCCCACGACCCCGGACCAAAGTTGGCAAGCCGCCGAAATGTCCGACGACTATAGGGTCGTCCCCACGACCGCGGGCCAAAGATGTCCAGCCGCCGTCTTGTCCGACGACTATAGGGTCGTACCCACGACCCCGGGACTAGATTGGCCCGCCGCCGACTTGTCCGACGACTATAGGGTCGTACCCACGACCCCGGGACTAGGCTGACAAGCCGCCAACATGTCCGACGACTATAGAGTCGTCCCCACGACCCCGGGCCAATGTTGGCCAATCGCCAACATGTCCGACGACTATAGGGTCGTCCGTACGACCCCGGGAATAGATTGGCCCGCCACCGTCATGTCCGAAGACAATAGGGTCGTCCCCACGACCCCGGGTCTAGGTTGGCCAGCCGCCGACATATCCGACGACTATAGAGTCGTCCCCACGACACCGGGCCAAAGTTGGCCAGCCGCTGACATGTCCAACGACTATAGGGTCGTCCCCACGACCACGGGCCAAAGTTGGCCAGCCGTCGACATGTCCGACGACTATTGGATCGTCCCCACGACCACGGGCCAAAGTTGGCCAGCCGCCGACATGTCCGACGACTATAGGGTCGCCCCCACGACCCCGGGACTAGATTGGCCCGCCACCGTCATGTCCAACGACTATAGGGTCGTCCCCACGACCCCGGGCCAAAGTTGGCATGCCGCCGAAATGTCCAACGACTATAGGGTCGTCCCCACGACCCCGGGCCAAAGTTGGCAAGCCGCCGAAATGTCCGACGACTGTAGGGTCGTCCCCACGACCCCGGGACTAGATTGGCCCGCCACCGTGAAGTCCGACGACTATAGGGTCGTCCCCACGACCTCGGGACTAGGTTGGCCAGCCGCCGACATGTCCGACGACTATAGGGTCGTCCCCACGACCCCGGGCCAATGTTGGCCAATCGCCGACATGTCCGACGACTATAGGGTCGTCCCTACGACCCCGGGACTAGATTGGCCCGCCACCGTCATGTCCAACGACTATAGGGTCGTCCCCACGACCCCGGGCCAAAGTTGGCAAGCCGCCGAAATGTCCGACGACTATAGGGTCGTCCCCACGACCGCGAGCCAAGAATATCCAGCCGCCGTCTTGTCCGACGACTATAGGGTCGTCCCCACGACCCCGGGACTAGATTGGCCCGCCACCGTCATGTCCGACGACTATAGGGTCGTCCCCACGACCCCGGGACAAGGTTGGCCCGCCGCCGTCATGTCCGACGACTATAGGGTCGTCCCGACGACCCCGGGCCAATGTTGGCCAATCACCAACATGGCCGACGACTATAGGGTCGTCCCTACGACCCCGGCACTTGATTGGCCGGCCACCGTCATGTCCAACGACTATAGGGTCGTCCCCACGACCCCGGGACTAGGTTGACAAGCCGCCAACATATCCGACGACTATACGGTCGTCCCCACGACCTCGGGACTAGGTCGGCCAGCCGCCGACATGTCCGACGACTATAGGGTCGTCCCCACGACCCCGGGCCAAAGTTGGCAAGCCGCCGTCTTCTCCGACGACTATAGGGTCGTCGTCACGACCCCGGGTCCAGGTTGGCCAGCCGCCGATATGTCCGACGACTATAGGGTCGTCCCCACGACCCCGGGCCAAAGTTGGCAAGCCGCCGAAATGTCCGACGACTATAGGGTCGTCCCCACGACCGCGAGCCAAGAATATCCAGCCGCCGTCTTGTCCGACGACTATAGGGTCGTCCCCACGACCCCGGGTCCAGGTTGGCCAGCCGCCGACATTTCCGACGACTATAGAGTCGTCCCCACGACACCGGGCCAAAGTTGGCAAGCCGCCGAAATGTCCGACGACTATAGGGTCGCCCCCACGACCCCGGGACTAGATTGGCCCGCCACCGTGAAGTCCGACGACTATAGGGTCGTCCCCACGACCTCGGGACTAGGTTGGCCAGCCGCCGACATGTCCGACGACTATAGGGTCGTCCCTACGACCCCGGGACTAGATTGGCCCGCCACCGTCATGTCCAACGACTATAGGGTCGTCCCCACGACCCCGGGCCAAAGTTGGCATGCCGCCGAAATGTCCAACGACTATAGGGTCGTCCCCACGACCCCGGGCCAAAGTTGGCAAGCCGCCGAAATGTCCGACGACTATAGGGTCGTCCCCACGACCGCGAGCCAAGAATATCCAGCCGCCGTCATGTCCGACGACTATAGGGTCGTCCCCACGACCCCGCGACTAGATTGGCCCGCCACCGTCATGTCCGACGACTATAGTGTCGTCCCCACGACCCCGGGACAAGGTTGGCCCGCCGCCGACTTGTCCGACGACTATAGGGTCGTCCCCACGACCCCGGGCCAAAGTTGGCATGCCGCCGAAATGTCCAACGACTATAGGGTCGTCCCCACGACCCCGGGCCAAAGTTGGCAAGCCGCCGAAATGTCCGACGACTATAGGGTCGTCCCCACGACCGCGAGCCAAGAATATCCAGCCGCCGTCATGTCCGACGACTATAGGGTCGTCCCCACGACCCCGCGACTAGATTGGCCCGCCACCGTCATGTCCGACGACTATAGTGTCGTCCCCACGACCCCGGGACAAGGTTGGCCCGCCGCCGACTTGTCCGACGACTATAGGGTCGTACCCACGACCCCGGGACTAGGCTGACAAGCCGCCAACATGTCCGACGACTATAGGGTCGTCCCTACGACCCCGGCACTAGATTGGCCGGCCACCGTCATGTCCAACGACTATAGGGTCGTCCCCACGACCCCGGGACTAGGTTGACAAGCCGCCAACATATCCGACGACTATACGGTCGTCCCCACGACCTCGGGACTAGGTTGGCCAGCCGCCGACATATCCGACGACTATAGAGTCGTCCCCACGACACCGGGCCAAAGTTGGCCAGCCGCTGACATGTCCAACGACTATAGGGTCGTCCCCACGACCAGGGGCCAAAGTTGGCCAGCCGTCGACATGTCCAACGACTATAGGGTCGTCCCCACGACCCCGGGCCAAAGTTGGCATGCCGCCGAAATGTCCAACGACTATAGGGTCGTCCCCACGACCCCGGGCCAAAGTTGGCAAGCCGCCGAAATGTCCGACGACTATAGGGTCGTCCCCACAACCCCCGGACTAGATTGGCCCGCCACCGTCAAGTCCGACGAGTATAGGATCGTCTCCACGACCACGGGCCAAAGTTGGCCAGCCGCCGACATGTCCGTCGACTATAGGGTCCTCCCCACGACCCCGGACCAAAGTTGGCAAGCCGCCGAAATGTCCGACGACTATAGGGTCGTCCCCACGACCGCGGGCCAAAGATGTCCAGCCGCCGTCTTGTCCGACGACTATAGGGTCGTACCCACGACCCCGGGACTAGATTGGCCCGCCACCGTCATGTCCAACGACTATAGGGTCGTCCTCACGACCCCGGGACTAGGTTGACAAGCCGCCGAAATGTCCGACGACTATAGGGTCGTCCCCACGACCGCGAGCCAAGGATGTCCAGCCGCCGTCTTGTCCGACGACTATAGGGTCGTCCCCACGACCCCGGAACTAGATTGGCCCGCCACCGTCATGTCCGACGATTATAGGGTCGTCCCCATGACCCCGGGACAAGGTTGGCCCGCCGCCGACTTGTCCGACGACTATAGGGTCGTACCCACGACCCCGGGACTAGGCTGACAAGCCGCCAACATGTCCGACGACTATAGAGTCGTCCCCACGACCCCGGGAATAGATTGGCCCGCCACCGTCATGTCCGAAGACAATAGGGTCGTCCCCACGACCCCGGGTCTAGGTTGGCCAGCCGCCGACATGTCCGACGACTATAGGGTCGTCCCCACGACCCCGGGCCAAAGTTGGCAAGCCGCCGAAATGTCCGACGACTATAGGGTCGTCCCCACAACCCCGGACTAGATTGGCCCGCCACCGTCAAGTCCGACGAGTATATGATCGTCTCCACGACCACGGGCCAAAGTTGGCCAGCCGCCGACATGTCCGTCGACTATAGGGTCGTCCCCACGACCCCGGACCAAAGTTGGCAAGCCGCCGAAATGTCCGATGACTATAGGGTCGTCCCCACGACCGCGGGCCAAAGATGTCCAGCCGCCGTCTTGTCCAACGACTATAGGGTCGTCCCCACGACCGCGGGCCAAAGATGTCCAGCCGCCGTCTTGTCCGACGACTATAGGGTCGTCCCCACGACCCCGGGCCAATGTTGGCCAATCGCCGACATGTCCGACGACTATAGGGTCTTCCCTACGACCCCGGGACTAGATTGGCCCGCCACCGTCATGTCCGACGACTATACGGTCGTCCCCACGACCCCGGGACAAGGTTGGCCCGCCGCCGACTTGTCCGACGACTATAGGTTCGTACCCACGACCCCGGGAGTAGATTGGCCCGCCACCGTCATGTCCAACGACTATAGGGTCGTCCCCACGACCCCGGGACTAGGTTGACAAGCCGCCGAAATGTCCGACGACTATAGGGTCGTCCCCACGACCGCGAGCCAAGGATGTCCAGCTGCCGTCTTGTCCGACTACTATAGGGTCGTACCCACGACCCCGGGACTAGATTGGCCCGCCACCGTCATGTCCAACGACTATAGGGTCGTCCCCACGACCCCGGGACTAGGTTGACAAGCCGCCGAAATGTCCGACGACTATAGGGTCGTCCCCACGACCGCGAGCCAAGGATGTCCAGCCGTCGTCTTGTCCGACGACTATAGGGTCGTCACAACGACCCCGTTACTAGATTGGCCCGCCGCCGTCATGTCCGACGACTATAGGGTCGTCCCCACGACCCCGGGACAAGGTTGGCCCGCCGCCGACTTGTCCGACGACTATAGGGTCGTACCCACGACCCCGGGACTAGGCTGACAAGCCGCCAACATGTCCGACGACTATAGAGTCGTCCCCACGACCCCGGGCCAATGTTGGCCAATCGCCAACATGTCCGACGACTATAGGGTCGTCCCCACGACACCGGGCCAAAGCTAGCCTGCCGCCGACATGTCCGAGGACTTTTGGATCGTCCCCACGACCACGGGCCAATGTTGGCCAGCCGCCGACATGCCCGACGACTATAGGGTCGTCCCCACGACCCCGGGACTAGATTGGTCCGCCACCGTCATGTCCGACGACTATAGGGTCGTCCCCACGACCCCGGGCCAAAGTTGGCAAGCCGCCGAAATGTCCGACGACTGTAGGGTCGTCCCCACGACCCCGGGCCAATGTTGGCCAATCGCCGACATGTCCGACGACTATAGGGTCGTCCCTACGACCCCGGGACTAGATTGGCCCGCCACCGTCATGTCCAACGACTATAGGGTCGTACCCACGACCATGGGCCAAAGTTGGCCAGCCGCCGTAATGTCCAACGACTATTGGGTCGTCCCCACGACCCCGGGACTAGATTGGCCCGCCACCGTCAAGTCCGACGACTATAGAGTCGTCCCCACGACACCGGGCCAAAGTTGGCCAGCCGCCGACATGTCCGACGACTATAGGGTCGTCCCCACGACCCCGGGACTAGATTGGTCCGCCACCGTCATGTCCGACGACTATAGGGTCGTCCCCACGACCCCGGGCCAAAGTTGGCAAGCCGCCGAAATGTCCGACGACTGTAGGGTCGTCCCCACGACCCCGGGACTAGATTGGCCCGCCACCGTGAAGTCCGTCGACTATAGGGTCGTCCCCACGACCTCGGGCCAAAGTTGGCCAGCCGCCGACATGGCCGACGACTATTGGATCGTCCCCACGACCACGGGCCAAATTTGGCCAGCCGCCGACATGTCCGACGACTATAGGGTCGTCCCCACGAACCCGCGACTAGATTGGCCCGCCACCGTCAAGTCCGACGACTATAGGATCGTCTCCACGACCACGGCCCAAAGTTGGCCAGCCGCCGACATGGCCGACGACTATTGGATCGTCCCCACGACCACGGGCCAAAGTTGGCCAGCCGCCGACATGTCCGACGACTATAGGGTCGCCCCCACGACCCCGGGACTAGATTGGCCCGCCACCGTCATGTCCAACGACTATAGGGTCGTCCCCACGACCCCGGGCCAAAGTTGGCATGCCGCCGAAATGTCCAACGACTATAGGGTCGTCCCCACGACCCCGGGCCAAAGTTGGCAAGCCGCCGAAATGTCCGACGACTGTAGGGTCGTCCCCACGACCCCGGGACTAGATTGGCCCGCCACCGTGAAGTCCGACGACTATAGGGTCGTCCCCACGACCTCGGGACTAGGTTCGCCAGCCGCCGACATGTCCGACGACTATAGGGTCGTCCCTACGACCCCGGGACTAGATTGGCCCGCCACCGTCATGTCCAACGACTATAGGGTCGTCCCCACGACCCCGGGCCAAAGTTGGCATGCCGCCGAAATGTCCAACGACTATAGGGTCGTCCCCACGACCCCGGGCCAAAGTTGGCAAGCCGCCGAAATGTCCGACGACTATAGGGTCGTCCCCACAACCCCCGGACTAGATTGGCCCGCCACCGTCAAGTCCGACGAGTATAGGATCGTCTCCACGACCACGGGCCAAAGTTGGCCAGCCGCCGACATGTCCGTCGACTATAGGGTCGTCCCCACGACCCCGGACCAAAGTTGGCAAGCCGCCGAAATGTCCGACGACTATAGGGTCGTCCCCACGACCGCGGGCCAAAGATGTCCAGCCGCCGTCTTGTCCGACGACTATAGGGTCGTACCCACGACCCCGGGACTAGATTGGCCCGCCACCGTCATGTCCAACGACTATAGGGTCGTCCTCACGACCCCGGGACTAGGTTGACAAGCCGCCGAAATGTCCGACGACTATAGGGTCGTCCCCACGACCGCGAGCCAAGGATGTCCAGCCGCCGTCTTGTCCGACGAATATAGGGTCGTCCCCACGACCCCGGAACTAGATTGGCCCGCCACCGTCATGTCCGACGACTATAGGGTCGTCCCCATGACCCCGGGACAAGGTTGGCCCGCCGCCGACTTGTCCGACGACTATAGGGTCGTACCCACGACCCCGGGACTAGGCTGACAAGCCGCCAACATGTCCGACGACTATAGAGTCGTCCCCACGACCCCGGGAATAGATTGGCCCGCCACCGTCATGTCCGAAGACAATAGGGTCGTCCCCACGACCCCGGGTCTAGGTTGGCCAGCCGCCGACATATCCGACGACTATAGAGTCGTCCCCACGACACCGGGCCAAAGTTGGCCAGCCGCTGACATGTCCAACGACTATAGGGTCGTCCCCACGACCACGGGCCAAAGTTGGCCAGCCGTCGACATGTCCGACGACTATTGGATCGTCCCCATGACCACGGGCCAAAGTTGGCCAGCCGCCGACATGTCCGACGACTATAGGGTCGCCCCCACGACCCCGGGAATAGATTGGCCCGCCACCGTCATGTCCAACGACTATAGGGTCGTCCCCACGACCCCGGGCCAAAGTTGGCATGCCGCCGAAATGTCCAACGACTATAGGGTCGTCCCCACGACCCCGGGCCAAAGTTGGCAAGCCGCCGAAATGTCCGACGACTATAGGGTCGTCCCCACAACCCCCGGACTAGATTGGCCCTCCACCGTCAAGTCCGACGAGTATAGGATCGTCTTCACGACCACGGGCCAAAGTTGGCCAGCCGCCGACATGTCCGTCGACTATAGGGTCGTCCCCACGACCCCGGACCAAAGTTGGCAAGCCGCCGAAATGTCCGACGACTATAGGGTCGTCCCCACGACCGCGGGCCAAAGATGTCCAGCCGCCGTCTTGTCCGACGACTATAGGGTCGTACCCACGACCCCGGGACTAGATTGGCCCGCCACCGTCATGTCCAACGACTATAGGGTCGTCCTCACGACCCCGGGACTAGGTTGACAAGCCGCCGAAATGTCCGACGACTATAGGGTCTTCCCCACGACCGCGAGCCAAGGATGTCCAGCCGCCGTCTTGTCCGACGACTATAGGGTCGTCCCCACGACCCCGGAACTAGATTGGCCCGCCACCGTCATGTCCGACGACTATAGGGTCGTCCCCATGACCCCGGGACAAGGTTGGCCCGCCGCCGACTTGTCCGACGACTATAGGGTCGTCCCCACGACCTCGGGGCTAGGTTGGCCAGCCGCCGACATGTCCGACGACTATAGGGTCGTCCCTACGACCCAGGGACTAGATTGGCCCGCCACCGTCATGTCCAACGACTATAGGGTCGTCCCCACGACCCCGGGCCAAAGTTGGCATGCCGCCGAAATGTCCAACGACTATTGGGTCGTCCCCACGACCCCGGGCCAAAGTTGGCAAGCCGCCGAAATGTCCGACGACTATAGGGTCGTCTCCACGACCACGGCCCAAAGTTGGCCAGCCGCCGACATGTCCAACGACTATTGGGTCGTCCCCACGACCACGGGCCAAAGTTAGCCAGCCGCCGACATGTCCGACGACTATAGGGTCGTCCCCACGACCCCGGGCCAAAGTTGGCAAGCGGCCGAAATTTCCGACGACTATAGGGTCGTCCCCACGACCGCGGGCCAAAGATGTCCAGCCGCCGTCTTGTCCGACGACTATAGGGTCGTCCCCACGACCCCGGGCCAATGTTGGCCAATCGCCGACATGTCCGACGACTATAGGGTCTTCCCTACGACCCCGGGACTAGATTGGCCCGCCACCGTCATGTCCGACGACTATACGGTCGTCCCCACGACCCCGGGACAAGGTTGGCCCGCCGCCGACTTGTCCGACGACTATAGGTTCGTACCCACGACCCCGGGACTAGATTGGCCCGCCACCGTCATGTCCAACGACTATAGGGTCGTCCCCACGACCCCGGGACTAGGTTGACAAGCCGCCGAAATGTCCGACGACTATAGGGTCGTCCCCACGACCGCGAGCCAAGGATGTCCAGCCGCCGTCTTGTCCGACTACTATAGGGTCGTACCCACGACCCCGGGACTAGATTGGCCCGCCACCGTCATGTCCAACGACTATAGGGTCGTCCCCACGACCCCGGGACTAGGTTGACAAGCCGCCGAAATGTCCGACGACTATAGGGTCGTCCCCACGACCGCGAGCCAAGGATGTCCAGCCGCCGTCTTGTCCGACGACTATAGGGTCGTCACAACGACCCCGTTACTAGATTGGCCCGCCGCCGTCATGTCCGACGACTATAGGGTCGTCCCCACGACCCCGGGACAAGGTTGGCCCGCCGCCGACTTGTCCGACGACTATAGGGTCGTACCCACGACCCCGGGACTAGGCTGACAAGCCGCCAACATGTCCGACGACTATAGAGTCGTCCCCACGACCCCGGGCCAATGTTGGCCAATCGCCAACATTTCCGACGACTATAGGGTCGTCCCCACGACACCGGGCCAAAGCTAGCCTGCCGCCGACATGTCCGAGGACTATTGGATCGTCCCCACGACCACGGGCCAATGTTGGCCAGCCGCCGACATGCCCGACGACTATAGGGTCGTCCCCACGACCCCGGGACTAGATTGGTCCGCCACCGTCATGTCCGACGATTATAGGGTCGTCCCCACGACCCCGGGCCAAAGTTGGCAAGCCGCCGAAATGTCCGACGACTGTAGGGTCGTCCCCACGACCCCGGGCCAATGTTGGCCAATCGCCGACATGTCCGACGACTATAGGGTCGTCCCTACGACCCCGGGACTAGATTGGCCCGCCACCGTCATGTCCAACGACTATAGGGTCGTACCCACGACCATGGGCCAAAGTTGGCCAGCCGCCGTAATGTCCAACGACTATTGGGTCATCCCCACGACCCCGGGACTAGATTGGCCCGCCACCGTCAAGTCCGACGACTATAGAGTCGTCCCCAAGACACCGGGCCAAAGTTGGCCAGCCGCCGACATGTCCGACGACTATAGGGTCGTCCCCACGACCCCGGGACTAGATTGGTCCGCCACCGTCATGTCCGACGACTATAGGGTCGTCCCCACGACCCCGGGCCAAAGTTGGCAAGCCGCCGAAATGTCCGACGACTGTAGGGTCGTCCCCACGACCCCGGACCAAAGTTGGCAAGCCGCCGAAATGTCCGACGACTATAGGGTCGTCCCCACGACCGCGGGCCAAAGATGTCCAGCCGCCGTCTTGTCCGACGACTATAGGGTCGTCCCCACGACCCCGGGCCAATGTTGGCCAATCGCCGACATGTCCGACGACTATAGGGTCTTCCCTACGACCCCGGGACTAGATTGGCCCGCCACCGTCATGTCCGACGACTATACGGTCGTCCCCACGACCCCGGGACAAGGCTGGCCCGCCGCCGACTTGTCCGACGACTATAGGTTCGTACCCACGACCCCGGGACTAGATTGGCCCGCCACCGTCATGTCCAACGACTATAGGGTCGTCCCCACGACCCCGGGACTAGGTTGACAAGCCGCCGAAATGTCCGACGACTATAGGGTCGTCCCCACGACCGCGAGCCAAGGATGTCCAGCCGCCGTCTTGTCCGACGACTATAGGGTCGTACCCACGACCCCGGGACTAGATTGGCCCGCCACCGTCATGTCCAACGACTATAGGGTCGTCCCCACGACCCCGGGACTAGGTTGACAAGCCGCCGAAATGTCCGACGACTATAGGGTCGTCCCCACGACCGCGAGCCAAGGATGTCCAGCCGCCGTCTTGTCCGACGACTATAGGGTCGTCCCCACGACCCCGGGACTAGATTGGCCCGCCACCGTCATGTCCGACGATTATAGGGTCGTCCCCACGACCCCGGGACAAGGTTGGCCCGCCGCCGACTTGTCCGACGACTATAGGGTCGTACCCACGACCCCGGGCCAAAGTTGGCAAGCCGCCGAAATGTCCGACGACTATAGGGTCGTCCCCACGACCCCGGGACTAGATTGGCCCGCCACCATCATGTCCGACGACTATAAGGTCGTCCCCACGACCCCGGGACAAGGTTGGCCCGCCGCCGACTTGTCCGACGACTATAGGGTCGTACCCACGACCCCGGGACTAGGCTGACAAGCCGCCAACATGTCCGACGACTATAGGGTCGTCCCGACGACCCCGGGCCACTGTTGGCCAATCGCCAACATGTCCGACGACTATAGGGTCGTCCCCACGACCCCGGGCCAAAGTTGGCCAATCGCCAACATGTCCGACGACTATAGGGTCGTCCGTACGACCCCGGGAATAGATTGGCCCGCCACCGTCATGTCCGACGACAATAGGGTCGTCCCCACGACCCCGGGTCTAGGTTGGCCAGCCGCCGACATGTCCGACGACTATAGAGTCGTCCCCACGACACCGGGCCAAAGTTGGCCAGCCGCTGACATGTCCAACGACTATAGGGTCGTCCCCACGACCGCGGGCCAAAGTTGGCCAGCCGCCGACATGTCCGACGACTATTGGATCGTCCCCACGACCACGGGCCAAAGTTGGCCAGCCGCCGACATGTCCGACGACTATAGGGTCATCCCCACGACCCCGGGACTAGATTGGTCCGCCACCGTCTTGTCCGACGACTATAGGGTCGTCCCCACGACCACGGGCCAAAGTTGGCCAGCCGCCGACATGTCCGACGACGATAGGGTCGTCCCCACGACCCGGGACTAGAGTGGCCCGCCACCGTCATATCCGACGACTATAGGGTCGTCCCCACGACCCCGGGCCAAAGTTGGCCAGCCGCCGACTTGTCCGACGACTATAGGGTCGTCCCCATGACCCGGGACTAGACTGGCCTGCCACCGCCATGTCCGACGACTATAGGGTCGTCCCCACGACCCCGCGACTAGATTGGCCCGCCACCGTCAAGTCCGACGACTATAGGATCGTCTCCACGACCACGGCCCAAAGTTGGCCAGCCGCCGACATGTCCAACGACTATTGGGTCGTCCCCACGACCACGGGCCAAAGTTAGCCAGCCGCCGACATGTCCGACGACTATAGGGTCGTCCCCACGACCCCGGGCCAAAGTTGGCAAGCCGCCGAAATGTCCGACGACTATAGGGTCGTCCCCACGACCGCGGGCCAAAGATGTCCAGCCGCCGTCTTGTCCGACGACTATAGGGTCGTCCCCACGACCCCGGGACTAGATTGGCCCGCCACCGTCAAGTCCGACGACTATAGGATCGTCTCCACGACCACGGCCCAAAGTTGGCCAGCCGCCGACATGTCCAACGACTATTGGGTCGTCCCCACGACCACGGGCCAAAGTTAGCCAGCCGCCGACATGTCCGACGACTATACGGTCGTCCCCACGACCCCGGGCCAAAGTTGGCAAGCCGCCGAAATGTCCGACGACTGTAGGGTCGTCCCCACGACCCCGGGACTAGATTGGCCCGCCACCGTGAAGTCCGACGACTATAGGGTCGTCCCCACGACCTCAGGACTAGTCTGGCCAGCCGCCGACATGTCCGATGACTATAGGGTCGTCCCCACGACCCCGGGCCAATGTTGGCCAATTGCCGACATGTCCGACGACTATTGGATCGTCCCCACGACCACGGGCCAAAGTTGGCCAGCCGCCGACATGTCCGACGACTATAGGGTCGTCCCCACGACCCCGGGCCAAAGTTGGCCAATCGCCAACATGTCCGACGACTATAGGGTCGTCCGTACGACCCCGGGAATAGATTGGCTCGCCACCGTCATGTCCGACGACAATAGGGTCGTCCCCACGACCCCGGGTCTAGGTTGGCCAGCCGCCGACATGTCCGACGACTATAGAGTCGTCCCCACGACACCGGGCCAAAGTTGGCCAGCCGCTGACATGTCCAACGACTATAGGGTCGTCCCCACGACCGCGGGCCAAAGTTGGCCTGCCGCCGACATGTCCGACGACTATTGGATCGTCCCCACGACCACGGGCCAAAGTTGGCCAGCCGCCGACATGTCCGACGACTATAGGGTCGTCCCCACGACCCCGGGCCAAAGTTGGCAAGCCGCCGAAATGTCCGACGACTGTAGGGTCGTCCCCACGACCCCGGGACTAGATTGGCCCGCCACCGTGAAGTCCGTCGACTATAGGGTCGTCCCCACGACCTCGGGACTAGTTTGGCCAGCCGCCGACATGTCCGACGACTATAGGGTCGTCCCCACGACCCCGGGCCAATGTTGGCCAAACGCCGACATGTCCGACGACTATAGGGTCGTCCCTACGACCCCGGGACTAGACTGGCCCGCCACCGTCATGTCCAACGACTATAGGGTCGTCCCCACGACCCCGAGCCAAAGTTGGCATGCCGCCGAAATGTCCGACGACTATAGGGTCGGCCCCGCGACCCCGGGCCAAAGTTGGCACGCCGCCGAAATGTCCGATGACTATAGGGTCGTCCCCACGACCCCGGGCCAAAGTTGGCCAATCGTCAACATGTCCGACGACTATAGGGTCGTCCGTACGACCCCGGGAATAGATTGGCCCGCCACCGTCATGTCCGACGACAATAGGGTCGTCCCCACGACCCCGGGTCTAGGTTGGCCAGCCGCCGACATGTCCGACGACTATAGAGTCGTCCCCACGACACCGGGCCAAAGTTGGCTAGCCGCTGACATGTCCAACGACTATAGGGTCGTCCCCACGACCACGGGCCAAAGTTGGCCAGCCGCCGACATGTCCGACGACTATTGGATCGTCCCCACGACCACGGGCCAAAGTTGGCCAGCCGCCGACATGTCCGACGACTATAGGGTCGTCCCCACGACCCCGGGATTAGATTGGTCCGCCACCGTCATGTCCGACGACTATAGGGTCGTCCCCACGACCCCGGGCCAAAGTTGGCAAGCCGCCGAAATGTCCAACGACTGTAGGGTCGTCCCCACGACCCCGGGACTAGATTGGCCCGCCACCGTGAAGTCCGACGACTATAGGGTCGTCCCCACGACCACGGGACTAGTTTGGCCAGCCGCCGACATGTCCGACGACTATAGGGTCGTCCCCACGACCGCGGGCAAAAGATGTCCAGCCGCCGTCTTGTCCGACGACTATAGGGTCGTCCCCACGACCCCGGGACTAGATTGGCCCGCCACCGTCATGTCCGACGACAATAGGGTCGTCCCCACGACCCCGGGCCAAAGTTGGCAAGCCGCCGAAATGTCCGACGACTGTAGGGTCGTCCCCACGACCCCGGGTCTAGGTTGGCCAGCCGCCGACATGTCCGACGACTATAGAGTCGTCCCCACGACACCGGGCCAAAGTTGGCCAGCCGCTGACATGTCCAACGACTATAGGGTCGTCCCCACGACCGCGGGCCAAAGTTGGCCAGCCGCCGACATGTCCGACGACTATTGGATCGTCCCCACGACCACGGGCTAAAGTTGGCGAGCCGCCGACATGTCCAACGACTGTAGGGTCGTCCCCACGACCCCGGGTCTAGGTTGGCCAGCCGCCGACATGTCCGACGACTATAGAGTCGTCCCCACGACACCGGGCCAAAGTTGGCCAGCCGCTGACATGTCCAACGACTATAGGGTCGTCCCCACGACCGCGGGCCAAAGTTGGCCAGCCGCCGACATGTCCGACGACTATTGGATCGTCCCCACGACCACGGGCTAAAGTTGGCGAGCCGCCGACATGTCCGACGACTATAGGGTCGTCCCCACGACCCCGGGACTAGATTGGTCCGCCACCGTCATGTCCGACGACTATAGGGTCGTCCCCACGACCCCGGGCCAAAGTTGGCAAGCCGCCGAAATGTCCGACGACTGTAGGGTCGTCCCCACGACCCCGGGACTAGATTGGCCCGCCACCGTGAAGTCCGACGACTATAGGGTCGTCCCCACGACCTCGGGACTAGTTTGGCCAGCCGCCGACATGTCCGACGACTATAGGGTCGTCCCCACGACCCCGGGCCAAAGTTGGCCAGCCGCTGACATGTCCAACGACTATAGGGTCGTCCCCACGACCACGGGCCAAAGTTGGCCAGCCGCCGACATGGCCGACGACTATTGGATCGTCCCCACGACCACGAGCCAAAGTTGGCCAGCCGCCGACATGTCCGACGACTATAGGGTCGTCCCCACGACCCCGGGACTAGATTGGTCCGCCACCGTCATGTCCGACGACTATAGGGTCGTCCCCACGACCCCGGGCCAAAGTTGGCAAGCCGCCGAAATGTCCGACGACTGTAGGGTCGTCCCCACGACCCCGGGACTAGATTGGCCCGCCACCGTGAAGTCCGTCGACTATAGGGTCGTCCCCACGACCTCGGGACTAGTTTGGCCAGCCGCCGACATGTCCGACGACTATAGGGTCGTCCCTACGACCCCGGGACTAGATTGGCCCGCCACCGTCATGTCCAACGACTATAGGGTCGTCCCCACGACCATGGGCCAAAGTTGGCCAGCTGCCGATATGTCCAACGACTATTGGGTCGTCCCCACGACCCCGGGCCAAAGTTGGCCAATCGCCAACATGTCCGACGACTATAGGGTCGTCCGTACGACCCCGGGAATAGATTGGCCCGCCACCGTCATGTCCGACGACTATAGGGTCGTCCCCACGACCCCGGGCCAAAGTTGGCAAGCCGCCGAAATGTCCGACGACTGTAGGGTCGTCCCCACACCCCGGGACTAGATTGGCCCGCCACCGTGAAGTCCGTCGACTATAGGGTCGTCCCCACGACCTCGGACTAGTTTGGCCAGCCGCCGACATGTCCGACGACTATAGGGTCGTCCCCACGACCCCGCGCCAAAGTTGGCCAGCCGCTGACATGTCCAACGACTATAGGGTCGTCCCCACGACCACGGGCCAAAGTTGGCCAGCCGCCGACATGGCCGACGACTATTGGATCGTCCCCACGACCACGGGCCAAAGCTGGCCAGCCGCCGACATGTCCGACGACTATAGGGTCGTCCCCACGACCCCGGGACTAGATTGGTCCGCCACCGTCATGTCCGACGACTATAGGGTCGTCCCCACGACCCCGGGCCAAAGTTGGCAAGCCGCCGAAATGTCCGACGACTGTAGGGTCGTCCCCACACCCCGGGACTAGATTGGCCCGCCACCGTGAAGTCCGTCGACTATAGGGTCGTCCCCACGACCTCGGGACTAGTTTGGCCAGCCGCCGACATGTCCGACGACTATAGGGTCGTCCCCACGACCCCGGGCCAATGTTGGCCAATCGCCGACATGTCCGACGACTATAGGGTCGTCCCTACGACCCCGGGACTAGATTGGCCCGCCACCGTCATGTCCAACGACTATAGGGTCGTCCCCACGACCCCGAGCCAAAGTTGGCATGCCGCCGAAATGTCCGACGACTATAGGGTCGTCCCCACGACCCCGGGCCAAAGTTGGCACGCCGCCGAAATGTCCGACGACTATAGGGTCGTCCCCACGACCCCGGGCCAAAGTTGGCCAATCGCCAACATGTCCGACGACTATAGGGTCGTCCGTACGACCCCGGGAATAGATTGGCCCGCCACCGTCATGTCCGACGACAATAGGGTCGTCCCCACGACCCCGGGTCTAGGTTGGCCAGCCGCCGACATGTCCGACGACTATAGAGTCGTCCCCACGACACCGGGCCAAAGTTGGCTAGCCGCTGACATGTCCAACGACTATAGGGTCGTCCCCACGACCACGGGCCAAAGTTGGCCAGCCGCCGACATGTCCGACGACTATTGGATCGTCCCCACGACCACGGGCCAAAGTTGGCCAGCCGCCGACATGTCCGACGACTATAGGGTCGTCCCCACGACCCCGGGATTAGATTGGTCCGCCACCGTCATGTCCGACGACTATAGGGTCGTCCCCACGACCCCGGGCCAAAGTTGGCAAGCCGCCGAAATGTCCGACGACTGTAGGGTCGTCCCCACGACCCCGGGACTAGATTGGCCCGCCACCGTGAAGTCCGACGACTATAGGGTCGTCCCCACGACCTCAGGACTAGTCTGGCCAGCCGCCGACATGTCCGACGACTATAGGGTCGTCCCCACGACCCCGGGCCAATGTTGGCCAATCGCCGACATGTCCGACGACTATAGGGTCGTCCCTACGACCCCGGGACTAGATTGGCCCGCCACCGTCATGTCCAACGACTATAGGGTCGTCCCCACGACCCCGAGCCAAAGTTGGCATGCCGCCGAAATGTCCGACGACTATAGGGTCGTCCCCGCGACCCCGGGCCAAAGTTGGCACGCCGCCGAAATGTCCGATGACTATAGGGTCGTCCCCACGACCCCGGGCCAAAGTTGGCCAATCGCCAACATGTCCGACGACTATAGGGTCGTCCGTACGACCCCGGGAATAGATTGGCCCGCCACCGTCATGTCCGACGACAATAGGGTCGTCCCCACGACACCGGGCCAAAGTTGGCTAGCCGCTGACATGTCCAACGACTATAGGGTCGTCCCCACGACCACGGGCCAAAGTTGGCCAGCCGCCGACATGTCCGACGACTATTGGATCGTCCCCACGACCACGGGCCAAAGTTGGCCAGCCGCCGACATGTCCGACGACTATAGGGTCGTCCCCACGACCCCGGGATTAGATTGGTCCGCCACCGTCATGTCCGACGACTATAGGGTCGTCCCCACGACCCCGGGCCAAAGTTGGCAAGCCGCCGAAATGTCCAACGACTGTAGGGTCGTCCCCACGACCCCGGGACTAGATTGGCCCGCCACCGTGAAGTCCGACGACTATAGGGTCGTCCCCACGACCTCGGGACTAGTTTGGCCAGCCGCCGACATGTCCGACGACTATAGGGTCGTCCCCACGACCGCGGGCAAAAGATGTCCAGCCGCCGTCTTGTCCGACGACTATAGGGTCGTCCCCACGACCCCGGGACTAGATTGGCCCGCCACCGTGAAGTCCGTCGACTATAGGGTCGTCCCCACGACCTCGGGACTAGTTTGGCCAGCCGCCGACATGTCCGACGACTATAGGGTCGTCCCCACGACCCCGGGCCAATGTTGGCCAATCGCCGACATGTCCGACGACTATAGGGTCGTCCCTACGACCCCGGGACTAGATTGGCCCGCCACCGTCATGTCCAACGACTATAGGGTCGTCCCCACGACCCCGAGCCAAAGTTGGCATGCCGCCGAAATGTCCGACGACTATAGGGTCGTCCCCACGACCCCGGGCCAAAGTTGGCACGCCGCCGAAATGTCCGACGACTATAGGGTCGTCCCCACGACCCCGGGCCAAAGTTGGCCAATCGCCAACATGTCCGACGACTATAGGGTCGTCCGTACGACCCCGGGAATAGATTGGCCCGCCACCGTCATGTCCGACGACAATAGGGTCGTCCCCACGACCCCGGGTCTAGGTTGGCCAGCCGCCGACATGTCCGACGACTATAGAGTCGTCCCCACGACACCGGGCCAAAGTTGGCTAGCCGCTGACATGTCCAACGACTATAGGGTCGTCCCCACGACCACGGGCCAAAGTTGGCCAGCCGCCGACATGTCCGACGACTATTGGATCGTCCCCACGACCACGGGCCAAAGTTGGCCAGCCGCCGACATGTCCGACGACTATAGGGTCGTCCCCACGACCCGGGACTAGAGTGGCCCGCCACCGTCATATCCGACGACTATAGGGTCGTCCCCACGACCCCGGGCCAAAGTTGGCCAGCCGCCGACTTGTCCGACGACTATAGGGTCGTCCCCATGACCCGGGACTAGACTGGCCTGCCACCGTCATGTCCGACGACTATAGGGTCGTCCCCACGACCCCGCGACTAGATTGGCCCGCCACCGTCAAATCCGACGACTATAGGATCGTCTCCACGACCACGGCCCAAAGTTGGCCAGCCGCCGACATGTCCAACGACTATTGGGTCGTCCCCACGACCACGGGCCAAAGTTGGCAAGCCGCCGAAATGTCCGACGACTATAGGGTCGTCCCCACGACCGCGGGCCAAAGATGTCCAGCCGCCGTCTTGTCCGACGACTATAGGGTCGTCCCCACGACCCCGGGACTAGATTGGCCCGCCACCGTCATGTCCGACGACTATACGGTCGTCCCCACGACCCCGGGCCAAAGTTGGCAAGCCGCCGAAATGTCCGACGACTGTAGGGTCGTCCCCACGACCCCGGGACTAGATTGGCCCGCCACCGTGAAGTCCGACGACTATAGGGTCGTCCCCACGACCTCAGGACTAGTCTGGCCAGCCGCCGACATGTCCGACGACTATAGGGTCGTCCCCACGACCCCGGGCCAATGTTGGCCAATCGCCGACATGTCCGACGACTATAGGGTCGTCCCTACGACCCCGGGACTAGATTGGCCCGCCACCGACATGTCCAACGACTATAGGGTCGTCCCCACGACCCCGAGCCCAAGTTGGCCAGCCGCTGACATGTCCAACGACTATAGGCTCGTCCCCACGACCGCGGGCCAAAGTTGGCCAGCCGCCGACATGTCCGACGACTATTGGATCGTCCCCACGACCACGGGCCAAAGTTGGCCAGCCGCCGACATGTCCGACGACTATAATGTCGTCCCCACGACCCCGGGACTAGATTGGTCCGCCACCGTCATGTCCGACGACTATAGGGTCGTCCCCACGACCCCGGGCCAAAGTTGGCAAGCCGCCGAAATGTCCGACGACTGTAGGGTCGTCCCCACGACCCCGGGACTAGATTGGCCCGCCACCGTGAAGTCCGACGACTATAGGGTCGTCCCCACGACCTCGGGACTAGTTTGGCCAGCCGCCGACATGTCCGACGACTATAGGGTCGTCCCCACGACCCCGGGCCAAAGTTGGCCAGCCGCTGACATGTCCAACGACTATAGGGTCGTCCCCACGACCACGGGCCAAAGTTGGCCAGCCGCCGACATGGCCGACGACTATTGGATCGTCCCCACGACCACGGGCCAAAGTTGGCCAGCCGCCGACATGGCCGACGACTATTGGATCGTCCCCACGACCACGGGCCAAAGTTGGCCCGCCGCCGACTTGTCCGACTACTATAGGGTCGTCCCCACGACCCCGGGCCAAAGCTGGCAAGCTGCCGAAATGTCCGACGACTATGGGGTCGTCCCCACGACCCCGGGCCAAAGTTGGCCAGCCGCCGATATGTCCGACGACTGTAGGGCCGTACCCACGACCTCGGGACTAGGCTGACAAGCCGCCAACATATCCCACGACTATAGGGTCGTCCCCACGACCCCGGGCCAAAGTTGGCAAGCCGCCGAAATGTCCGACGACTGTAGGGTCGTCCCCACGACCCCGGGACTAGATTGGCCCGCCACCGTCAAGTCCGACGACTATAGGGTCGTCCCCAGGACCTCGGGACTAGATTGGCCCGCCACCGTCAAGTCCAACGACCATAGGGTCGTCCCCACGACCCCGGGCCAAAGCTGGCAAGCCGCCGAAATGTCCGACGACTATAGGGTCGTCCCCACGACCCGGGACTAGAGTGGCCCGCCACCGTCATGTCCGACGACTATATGGTCGTCCCCACGACCACGGGCCAATGTTGGCCAGCCGCTGACTTGTCCGACGACTATAGGGTCGTCCCCACGACCCCCCGGCTAGGTGGGTTCGCCGCCGACTTGTCCGACGAGTATAGGGTCAACCCCACGACCCCGGGACTAGGTTGGCCCGCCACCGTCATGTCCAACGACTATAGGGTCGTCCCCACGACCCCGAGCCAAAGTTGGCATGCCGCCGAAATGTCCGACGACTATAGGGTCGTCCCCACGACCCCGGGCCAAAGTTGGCACGCCGCCGAAATGTCCGACGACTATAGGGTCGTCCCCACGACCGCGGGCCAAAGATGACCAGCCGCCGTCTTGTCCGACGACTATAGGGTCGTCCCCACGACCCCGGGACTAGATTGGCCCGCCACCGTCATGTCCGACGACTATACGGTCGTCCCCACGACCCCGGGCCAAAGTTGGCAAGCCGCCGAAATGTCCGACGACTGTAGGGTCGTCCCCACGACCCCGGGACTAGATTGGCCCGCCACCGTGAAGTCCGACGACTATAGGGTCGTCCCCACGACCTCAGGACTAGTCTGGCCAGCCGCCGACATGTCCGACGACTATAGGGTCGTCCCCACGACCCCGGGCCAATGTTGGCCAATCGCCGACATGTCCGACGACTATAGGGTCGTCCCTACGACCCCGGGACTAGATTGGCCCGCCACCGACATGTCCAACGACTATAGGGTCGTCCCCACGACCCCGAGCCAAAGTTGGCATGCCGCCGAAATGTCCCACGACTATAGGGTCGTCCCCACGACCCCGGGCCAAAGTTGGCACGCCGCCGAAATGTCCGACGACTATAGGGTCGTCCCCACGACCCCGGGCCAAAGTTGGCCAATCGCCAACATGTCCGACGACTATAGGGTCGTCCGTACGACCCCGGGAATAGATTGGCCCGCCACCGTCATGTCCGACGACAATAGGGTCGTCCCCAAGACCCCGGGTCTAGGTTGGCCAGCCGCCGACATGTCCGACGACTATAGAGTCGTCCCCACGACACCGGGCCAAAGTTGGCCAGCCGCTGACATGTCCAACGACTATAGGCTCGTCCCCACGACCGCGGGCCAAAGTTGGCCAGCCGCCGACATGTCCGACGACTATTGGATCGTCCCCACGACCACGGGCCAAAGTTGGCCAGCCGCCGACATGTCCGACGACTATAGGGTCGTCCCCACGACCCCGGGACTAGATTGGTCCGCCACCGTCATGTCCGACGACTATAGGGTCGTCCCCACGACCCCGGGCCAAAGTTGGCAAGCCGCCGAAATGTCCGACGACTGTAGGGTCGTCCCCACGACCCCGGGACTAGATTGGCCCGCCACCGTGAAGTCCGACGACTATAGGGTCGTCCCCACGACCTCGGGACTAGTTTGGCCAGCCGCCGACATGTCCGACGACTATAGGGTCGTCCCCACGACCCCGGGCCAAAGTTGGCCAGCCGCCGACATGGCCGACGACTATTGGATCGTCCCCACGACCACGGGCCAAAGTTGGCCAGCCGCCGACATGTCCGACGACTATAGGGTCGTCCCCACGACCCCGGGCCAAAGTTGGCCAGCCGCTGACATGTCCAACGACTATAGGGTCGTCCCCACGACCCCGGGCCAAAGTTGGCCAGCCGCTGACATGTCCAACGACTATAGGGTCGTCCCCACGACCACGGGCCAAAGTTGGCCAGCCGCCGACATGGCCGACGACTATTGGATCGTCCCCACGACCACGGGCCAAAGTTGGCCAGCCGCCGACATGTCCGACGACTATAGGGTCGTCCCCACGACCCCGGGCCAAAGTTGGCCAGCCGCTGACATGTCCAACGACTATAGGGTCGTCCCCACGACCACGGGCCAAAGTTGGCCAGCCGCCGACATGGCCGACTACTATTGGATCGTCCCCACGACCACGGGCCAAAGTTGGCCCGCCGCCGACTTGTCCGACTACTATAGGGTCGTCCCCACGACCCCGGGCCAAAGCTGGCAAGCCGCCGAAATGTCCGACGACTATAGGGTCGTCCCCACGACCCCGGGCCAAAGTTGGCCAGCCGCCGATATGTCCGACGACTGTAGGGCCGTACCCACGACCTAGGGACTAGGCTGACAAGCCGCCAACATATCCGACGACTATAGGGTCGTCCCCACGACCCCGGGCCAAAGTTGGCAAGCCGCCGAAATGTCCGACGACTGTAGGGTCGTCCCCACGACCCCGGGACTAGATTGGCCCGCCACCGTCAAGTCCGACGACTATAGGGTCGTCCCCAGGACCTCGGGACTAGATTGGCCCGCCACCGTCAAGTCCAACGACCATAGGGTCGTCCCCACGACCCCGGGCCAAAGCTGGCAAGCCGCCGAAATGTCCGACGACTATAGGGTCGTCCCCACGACCCGGGACTTGAGTGGCCCGCCACCGTCATGTCCGACGACTATAGGGTCGTCCCCACGACCCCGGGACTAGGTTGACAAGCCGCCGAAATGTCCGACGACTATAGGGTCGTCCCCACGACCGCGAGCCAAGGATGTCCAGCCGCCGTCTTGTCCGACGACTATAGGGTCGTCCCCACGACCCCGGGACTAGATTGGCCCGCCGCCGTCATGTCCGACGACTATAGGGTCGTCCCCACGACCCCGGGACCAGGTTGGCCCGCCGCCGACTTGTCCGACGACTATAGGGTCGTACCCACGACCCCGGGACTAGGCTGACAAGCCGCCAACATGTCCGACGACTATAGAGTCGTCCCCACGACCCCGGGCCAATGTTGGCCAATCGCCAACATGTCCGACGACTATAGGGTCGTCCCCACGACACCGGGCCAAAGTTAGCCTGCCGCCGACATGTCCGACGACTATTGGATCGCCCCACGACCACGGGCCAATGTTGGCCAGCCGCCGACATGCCCGACGACTATAGGGTCGTCCCCACGACCCCGGGACTAGATTGGTCCGCCACCGTCATGTCCGACGACTATAGGGTCGTCCCCACGACCCCGGGCCAAATTTGGCGAGCCGCCGAAATGTCCGACGACTGTAGGGTCGTCCCCACGACCCCGGGCCAATGTTGGCCAATCGCCGACATGTCCGACGACTATAGGGTCGTCCCTACGACCCCGGGACTAGATTGGCCCGCCACCGTCATGTCCAACGACTATAGGGTCGTACCCACGACCATGGGCCAAAGTTGGCCAGCCGCCGTAATGTCCAACGAATATTGGGTCGTCCCCACGACCCCGGGACTAGATTGGCCCGCCACCGTCATGTCCAACGACTATAGGGTCGTCCCCACGACCCCGGGACTAGGTTGACAAGCCGCCGAAATGTCCGACGACTATAGGGTCGTCCCCACGACCGCGAGCCAAGGATGTCCAGCCGCCGTCTTGTCCGACGACTATAGGGTCGTACCCACGACCCCGGGACTAGATTGGCCCGCCACCGTCATGTCCAACGACTATAGGGTCGTCCCCACGACCCCGAGCCAAAGTTGGCATGCCGCCGAAATGTCCGACGACTATAGGGTCGTCCCCACGACCGCGAGCCAAGGATGTCCAGCCGCCGTCTTGTCCGACGACTATAGGGTCGTCCCCACGACCCCGGGACTAGATTGGCCCGCCACCGTCATGTCCGACGATTATAGGGTCGTCCCCACGACCCCGGGACAAGGTTGGCCCGCCGCCGACTTGTCCGACGACTATAGGGTCGTACCCACGACCCCGGGCCAAAGGTGGCATGCCGCCGAAATGTCCGACGACTATAGGGTCGTCCCCACGACCCCGGGCCAAAGTTGGCAAGCCGCCGAAATGTCCGACGACTATAGGGTCGTCCCCACGACCCCGGGACTAGATTGGCCCGCCACCATCATGTCCGACGACTATAAGGTCGTCCCCACGACCCCGGGACAAGGTTGGCCCGCCGCCGACTTGTCCGACGACTATAGGGTCGTACCCACGACCCCGGGACTAGGCTGACAAGCCGCCAACATGTCCGACGACTATAGGGTCGTCCCGACGACCCCGGGCCAATGTTGGCCAAACGCCAACATGTCCGACGACTATAGGGTCGTCCCTACGACCCCGGGACTAGATTGGCCCGCCACCGTCATGTCCAACGACTATAGGGTCGTCCCCACGACCATGGGCCAAAGTTGGCCAGCTGCCGATATGTCCAACGACTATTGGGTCGTCCCCACGACCCCGGGACTAGATTGGCCCGCCACCGTCAAGTCCGACGACTATAGGGTCGTCCCCACAACCCCGGGACTAGATTGTCCCGCCACCGTCATGTCCAACGACTATAGGGTCGTCCCCACGACCCCGGGCCAAAGTTGGCCAATCGCCAACATGTCCGACGACTATAGGGTCGTCCGTACGACCCCGGGAATAGATTGGCCCGCCACCGTCATGTCCGACGACAATAGGGTCGTCCCCACGACCCCGGGTCTAGGTTGGCCAGCCGCCGACATGTCCGACGACTATAGAGTCGTCCCCACGACATCGGGCCAAAGTTGGCCAGCCGCTGACATGTCCAACGACTATAGGGTCGTCCCCACGACCACGGGCCAAAGTTGGCCAGCCGCCGACATGTCCGACGACTATTGGATCGTCCCCACGACCACGGGCCAAAGTTGGCCAGCCGCCGACATGTCCGACGACTATAGGGTCGTCCCCACGACCTCGGACTAGTTTGGCCAGCCGCCGACATGTCCGACGACTATAGGGTCGTCCCCACGACCTCGGACTAGTTTGGCCAGCCGCCGACATGTCCGACGACTATAGGGTCGTCCCCACGACCCCGGGCCAAAGTTGGCCAGCCGCTGACATGTCCAACGACTATAGGGTCGTCCCCACGACCACGGGCCAAAGTTGGCCAGCCGCCGACATGGCCGACGACTATTGGATCGTCCCCACGACCACGGGCCAAAGTTGGCCAGCCGCCGACATGTCCGACGACTATAGGGTCGTCCCCACGACCCCGGGCCAAAGTTGGCAAGCCGCCGAAATGTCCGACGACTGTAGGGTCGTCCCCACGACCCCGGGACTAGATTGGCCCGCCACCGTGAAGTCCGTCGACTATAGGGTCGTCCCCACGACCACGGGACTAGTTTGGCCAGCCGCCGACATGTCCGACGACTATAGGGTCGTCCCCACGACCCCGGGCCAATGTTGGCCAATCGCCGACATGTCCGACGACTATAGGGTCGTCCCTACGACCCCGGGACTAGATTGGCCCGCCACCGTCATGTCCAACGACTATAGGGTCGTCCCCACGACCCCGAGCCAAAGTTGGCATGCCGCCGAAATGTCCGACGACTATAGGGTCGTCCCCACGACCCCGGGCCAAAGTTGGCACGCCGCCGAAATGTCCGACGACTGTAGGGTCGTCCCCACGACCCCGGGCCAAAGTTGGCCAATCGCCAACATGTCCGACGACTATAGGGTCGTCCGTACGACCCCGGGAATAGATTGGCCCGCCACCGTCATGTCCGACGACAATAGGGTCGTCCCCACGACCCCGGGTCTAGGTTGGCCAGCCGCCGACATGTCCGACGACTATAGAGTCGTCCCCACGACACCGGGCCAAAGTTGGCTAGCCGCTGACATGTCCAACGACTATAGGGTCGTCCCCACGACCACGGGCCAAAGTTGGCCAGCCGCCGACATGTCCGACGACTATTGGATCGTCCCCACGACCACGGGCCAAAGTTGGCCAGCCGCCGACATGTCCGACGACTATAGGGTCGTCCCCACGACCCCGGGATTAGATTGGTCCGCCACCGTCATGTCCGACGACTATAGGGTCGTCCCCACGACCCCGGGCCAAAGTTGGCAAGCCGCCGAAATGTCCAACGACTGTAGGGTCGTCCCCACGACCCCGGGACTAGATTGGCCCGCCACCGTCATGTCCGACGACTATAGGGTCGTCCCCACGACCCCGGGCCAAAGTTGGCAAGCCGCCGAAATGTCCGACGACTGTAGGGTCGTCCCCACGACCCCGGGCCAATGTTGGCCAATCGCCGACATGTCCGACGACTATAGGGTCGTCCCTACGACCCCGGGACTAGATTGGCCCGCCACCGTCATGTCCAACGACTATAGGGTCGTACCCACGACCATGGGCCAAAGTTGGCCAGCCGCCGTAATGTCCAACGACTATTGGGTCGTCCCCACGACCCCGGGAATAGATTGGCCCGCCACCGTCAAGTCCGACGACTATAGAGTCGTCCCCACGACACCGGGCCAAAGTTGGCCAGCCGCCGACATGTCCGACGACTATAGGGTCGTCCCCACGACCCCGGGACTAGATTGGTCCGCCACCGTCATGTCCGACGACTATAGGGTCGTCCCCACGACCCCGGGCCAAAGTTGGCAAGCCGCCGAAATGTCCGACGACTGTAGGGTCGTCCCCACGACCCCGGGACTAGATTGGCCCGCCACCGTGAAGTCCGTCGACTATAGGGTCGTCCCCACGACCTCGGGACTAGTTTGGCCAGCCGCCGACATGTCCGACGACTATAGGGTCGTCCCCACGACCCCGGGCCAATGTTGGCCAATCGCCGACATGTCCGACGACTATAGGGTCGTCCCTACGACCCCGGGACTAGATTGGCCCGCCACCGTCATGTCCAACGACTATAGGGTCGTCCCCACGACCCCGAGCCAAAGTTGGCATGCCGCCGAAATGTCCGACGACTATAGGGTCGTCCCCACGACCCCGGGCCAAAGTTGGCACGCCGCCGAAATGTCCGACGACTATAGGGTCGTCCCCACGACCCCGGGCCAAAGTTGGCCAATCGCCAACATGTCCGACGACTATAGGGTCGTCCGTACGACCCCGGGAATAGATTGGCCCGCCACCGTCATGTCCGACGACAATAGGGTCGTCCCCACGACCCCGGGTCTAGGTTGGCCAGCCGCCGACATGTCCGACGACTATAGAGTCGTCCCCACGACACCGGGCCAAAGTTGGCTAGCCGCTGACATGTCCAACGACTATAGGGTCGTCCCCACGACCACGGGCCAAAGTTGGCCAGCCGCCGACATGTCCGACGACTATTGGATCGTCCCCACGACCACGGGCCAAAGTTGGCCAGCCGCCGACATGTCCGACGACTATAGGGTCGTCCCCACGACCCGGGACTAGAGTGGCCCGCCACCGTCATATCCGACGACTATAGGGTCGTCCCCACGACCCCGGGCCAAAGTTGGCCAGCCGCCGACTTGTCCGACGACTATAGGGTCGTCCCCATGACCCGGGACTAGACTGGCCTGCCACCGTCATGTCCGACGACTATAGGGTCGTCCCCACGACCCCGCGACTAGATTGGCCCGCCACCGTCAAGTCCGACGACTATAGGATCGTCTCCACGACCACGGCCCAAAGTTGGCCAGCCGCCGACATGTCCAACGACTATTGGGTCGTCCCCACGACCACGGGCCAAAGTTGGCAAGCCGCCGAAATGTCCGACGACTATAGGGTCGTCCCCACGACCGCGGGCCAAAGATGTCCAGCCGCCGTCTTGTCCGACGACTATAGGGTCGTCCCCACGACCCCGGGACTAGATTGGCCCGCCACCGTCATGTCCGACGACTATACGGTCGTCCCCACGACCCCGGGCCAAAGTTGGCAAGCCGCCGAAATGTCCGACGACTGTAGGGTCGTCCCCACGACCCCGGGACTAGATTGGCCCGCCACCGTGAAGTCCGACGACTATAGGGTCGTCCCCACGACCTCAGGACTAGTCTGGCCAGCCGCCGACATGTCCGACGACTATAGGGTCGTCCCCACGACCCCGGGCCAATGTTGGCCAATCGCCGACATGTCCGACGACTATAGGGTCGTCCCTACGACCCCGGGACTAGATTGGCCCGCCACCGACATGTCCAACGACTATAGGGTCGTCCCCACGACCCCGAGCCAAAGTTGGCATGCCGCCGAAATGTCCCACGACTATAGGGTCGTCCCCACGACCCCGGGCCAAAGTTGGCACGCCGCCGAAATGTCCGACGACTATAGGGTCGTCCCCACGACCCCGGGCCAAAGTTGGCCAATCGCCAATATGTCCGACGACTATAGGGTCGTCCGTACGACCCCGGGAATAGATTGGCCCGCCACCGTCATGTCCGACGACAATAGGGTCGTCCCCACGATCCCGGGTCTAGGTTGGCCAGCCGCCGACATGTCCGACGACTATAGAGTCGTCCCCACGACACCGGGCCAAAGTTGGCCAGCCGCTGACATGTCCAACGACTATAGGCTCGTCCCCACGACCGCGGGCCAAAGTTGGCCAGCCGCCGACATGTCCGACGACTATTGGATCGTCCCCACGACCACGGGCCAAAGTTGGCCAGCCGCCGACATGTCCGACGACTATAGGGTCGTCCCCACGACCCCGGGACTAGATTGGTCCGCCACCGTCATGTCCGACGACTATAGGGTCGTCCCCACGACCCCGGGCCAAAGTTGGCAAGCCGCCGAAATGTCCGACGACTGTAGGGTCGTCCCCACGACCCCGGGACTAGATTGGCCCGCCACCGTGAAGTCCGACGACTATAGGGTCGTCCCCACGACCTCGGGACTAGTTTGGCCAGCCGCCGACATGTCCGACGACTATAGGGTCGTCCCCACGACCCCGGGCCAAAGTTGGCCAGCCGCTGACATGTCCAACGACTATAGGGTCGTCCCCACGACCACGGGCCAAAGTTGGCCAGCCGCCGACATGTCCGACGACTATAGGGTCGTCCCCACGACCCCGGGCCAAAGTTGGCCAGCCGCTGACATGTCCAACGACTATAGGGTCGTCCCCACGACCACGGGCCAAAGTTGGCCAGCCGCCGACATGGCCGACGACTATTGGATCGTCCCCAAGACCACGGGCCAAAGTTGGCCCGCCGCCGACTTGTCCGACTACTATAGGGTCGTCCCCACGACCCCGGGCCAAAGCTGGCAAGCCGGCGAAATGTCCGACGACTATAGGGTCGTCCCCACGACCCCGGGCCAAAGTTGGCCAGCCGCCGATATGTCCGACGACTGTAGGGCCGTGCCCACGACCTCGGGACTAGGCTGACAAGCCGCCAACATATCCGACGACTATAGGGTCGTCCCCACGACCCCGGGCCAAAGTTGGCAAGCCGCCGAAATGTCCGACGACTGTAGGGTCGTCCCCACGACCCCGGGACTAGATTGGCCCGCCACCGTCAAGTCCGACGACTATAGGGTCGTCCCCAGGACCTCGGGACTAGATTGGCCCGCCACCGTCAAGTCCAACGACCATAGGGTCGTCCCCACGACCCCGGGCCAAAGCTGGCAAGCCGCCGAAATGTCCGACGACTATAGGGTCGTCCCCACGACCCGGGACTAGAGTGGCCCGCCACCGTCATGTCCGACGACTATATGGTCGTCCCCACGACCACGGGCCAATGTTGGCCAGCCGCTGACTTGTCCGACGACTATAGGGTCGTCCCCACGACCCCCCGGCTAGGTGGGTTCGCCGCCGACTTGTCCGACGACTATAGGGTCGTCCCCATGACCCGGGACTAGACTGGCGCGCCACCGTCATGTCTGACGACTATAGGGTCGTCCCCACGACCCCGGGACTAGGTTGGCCAGCCGCCGACATGTCCGACGACTTTTGGATCGTCCCCACGACCACGGGCCAAAGTTGGCCAGCCGCCGACATGTCCGACGACTATAGGGTCGTCCCCACGACCCCGGGACTAGATTGGTCCGCCACCGTCATGTCCGACGACTATAGGGTCGTCCCCACGACCCCGGGCCAAAGTTGGCAAGCCGCCGAAATGTCCGACGACTGTAGGGTCGTCCCCACGACCCCGGGACTAGATTGGCCCGCCACCGTCAAGTCCGACGACCTCGGGACTAGGTTGGTCAGCCGCCGACATGTCCGACGACTATAGGGTCGCCCCCACGACCTCGGGCCAATTTTGGCCAGCCGCCGACATGTCCGACGACTATAGGGTCGTCCCCACGACCCCGGGCCAAAGTTGGCAAGCCGCCGAAATGTCCGACGACTGTAGGGTCGTCCCCACGACCCCGGGAATAGATTGGCCGGCCACCGTCAAGTCCGACGACTATAGGGTCGTCCCCACGACCTCGGGACTTGATTGGCCCGCCACCGTCAAGTCCGACGACTATAGGGTCGTCCCCACGACCCCGGGCCAAAGTTGGCAAGCCGCCGAAAGGTCCGACGACTGTAGGGTCGTCCCCACAACCCCGGGACTAGATTGGCCCGCCACCGTCAAGTCCGACGACTATAGGGTCGTCCCCACGACCCCGGGCCAAAGTTGGCAAGCCGCCGAAATATCCGACGACTGTAGGATCGTCCCCACGACCCCCGGACTAGATTGGCCCGCCACCATCATGTCCAACGACTATCGGATCGTCCCCACGACCACGGGCCAAAGTTGGCCAGCCGCCGACATGTCCGACGACTATTGGGTCGTCCCCACGACACCGGGCCAAAGTTGGCCAGCCGCTGACATGTCCGACGACTATAGGGTCGTCCCCACGACCCCGGGACTAGATTGGTCCGCCACCGTCATGTCCGACGACTATAGGGTCGTCCCCACGACCCCGGGCCAAAGTTGGCAAGACGCCGAAATGTCCGACGACTGTAGGGTCGTCCCCACGACCCCGGGACTAGATTGGCCCGCCACCGTCAAGTCCGACGACTATAGGGTCGTCCCCACGACCTCGGGACTAGGTTGGCCAGCCGCCGACATGTCCGACGAATATAGAGTCGTCCCCACGACCACGGGCCAAAGCTGGCCAGCCGCCGACATGTCCGACGATTATAGGGTCGTCCCCACGACCCCGGGCCAAAGTTGGCCAGCCGCCGAAATGTCCGACGACTATAGGGTCGTCCCCACGACCCCGGGCCGAAGTTGGCAAGCCGCCGAAATGTCCGACGACTGCAGGGTCGTACCCACGACCCCGGGACTAGGCTGACAAGCCGCCAACATGTCCGACGACTATAGGGTCGTCCCCACGACCCCGGGCCAAAGTTGGCAAGCCGCCGAAATGTCCGACGACTGTAGGGTCGTCCCCACGACCCCGGGACTAGATTGGCCCGCCACCGTCAAGTCCGACGACAATAGGGTCGTCCCCACGACCCCGGGTCCAGGTTGGCCTGCCGCCGACATGTCCAACGACTATAGGGTCGTCCCCACGACCACGGGCCAAAGTTGACCAGCCGCCGACATGTCCTACGACTATTGGATCGTCCCCACGACCCCGGGCCAAAGTTGGCAAGCCGCCGACATGTCCGACGACTATAGGGTCGTCCCCACGACCCCGGGACTAGATTGGCCAGCCGCTGACATGTCCGACGACTATAGAGTCGTCCCCACGACACCGGGTCAAAGTTGGCCAGCCGCTGACATTTCCAACGACTATTGGGTCGTCCCCACGACCACGGGCCAATGTTGGCTAGCCGCCGACATGTCCGACGACTATAGGGTCGTCCCCACGACGACGGGCCAAAGCTGGCCAGCCGCCGACATGTCCGACGACTATTGGATCGTCCCCACGACCACGGGCCAAAGTTGGCCAGCCGCCGACATGTCCGACGACTATAGGGTCGTCCCCACGACACCGGGCCAAAGTTGGCCAGCCGCTGACATGTCCAACGACTATAGGGTCGTCCCCACGACCCCGGGCCAAAGTTGGCAAGCCGCCGAAATGTCCGACGACTGTAGGGTCGTACCCACGACCCCGGGACTAGGCTGACAAGCCGCCAACATGTCCGACGACTATAGGGTCGTCCCCACGACCCCGGGCCAAAGTTGGCAAGCCGCCGAAATGTCCGACGACTGTAGGGTCGTCCCCACGACCCCGGGACTAGATTGGCCCGCCACCGTCAAGTCCGACGACTATAGGGTCGTCCCCAGGACCTCGGGACTAGATTGGCCCGCCACCGTCAAGTCCGACGACTATAGGGTCGTCCCCACGACCCCGGGCCAAAGTTGGCAAGCCGCCGAAATGTCCGACGACTGTAGGGTGGTACCCACGACCCCGGGACTAGGCTGACAAGCCGCCAACATGTCCGACGACTATAGGGTCGCCCCCACGACCCCGGGCAAAAGTTGGCCAGCCGCCGACATGTCCGACGACTATAGGGTCGTCCCCACGACCCCGAGACTAGATTGGCCCGCCACCGTCATGTCCGACGACAATAGGGTCGTCCCCACGACCCCGGGTCCAGGTTGGCCAGCCGCCGACATTTCCGACGACTATAGAGTCGTCCCCACGACACCGGTCCAAAGTTGGCCAGCCGCCGACATGTCCGACGACTATAGGGTCTTACCCACGACCCCGGGACTAGATTGGCCCGCCACCGTCATGTCCAACGACTATAGGGTCGTCCCCACAACCACGGGCCAAAGTTGGCCAGCCGCCGACATGTCCGACGACTATAGGGTCGTCCCCACGACCCCGGGCCAAAGTTGGCAAGCCGCCGAAATGTCCGACGACTGTAGGGTCGTCCCCACGACCCCGGGCCAAAGATGTCCAGCCGCCGTCTTGTCCGACGACTATAGGGTCGTCCCCACGACCCCGGGACTAGATTGGCCCGCCACCGTCATGTCCAACGACTATAGGGTCGTCCCCACGACCCCGGGACTAGGCTGACAACCCGCCAACATGTCCGACGACTATAGGGTCGTCCCCACGACCCCGGGCCAAAGATGTCCTGCCGCCGTCTTGTCCGACGACTATAGGGTCTTACCCACGACCCCGGGACTAGATTGGCCCGCCACCGTCATGTCCAACGACTATAGGGTCGTCCCCACAACCACGGGCCAAAGTTGGCCAGCCGCCGACATTTCCGACGACTATAGAGTCGTCCCCACGACACCGGGCCAAAGTTGGCCAGCCGCCGACATGTCCGACGACTATAGGGTCGTCCCCACGACCCCGGGACAAGGTTGGCCCGCCGCCGACTTGTCCGACGACTATAGGGTCGTACCCACGACCCCGGGACTAGGCTGACAACCCGCCAACATGTCCGACGACTATAGGGTCGTCCCCACGACCCCGGGCCAAAGATGTCCATCCGCCATCTTGTCCGACGACTATAGGGTCTTACCCACGACCCCGGGACTAGATTGGCCCGCCACCGTCATGTCCAACGACTATAGGGTCGTCCCCACAACCACGGGCCAAAGTTGGCCAGCCGCCGACATTTCCGACGACTATAGAGTCGTCCCCACGACACCGGGCCAAAGTTGGCCAGCCGCCGACATGTCCGACGACTATAGGGTCGTCCCCACGACCCCGGGACTAGGCTGACAACCCGCCAACATGTCCGACGACTATAGGGTCGTCCCCTCGACCCCGGGTCTAGGTTGGCCCGCCGCCGACTTGTCCGACGACTATAGGGTCGTACCCACGACCCCGGGACTAGGCTGACAACCCGCCAACATGTCCGACGACTATAGGGTCGTCCCCACGACCCCGGGCCAAAGATGTCCATCCGCCATCTTGTCCGACGACTATAGGGTCTTACCCACGACCCCGGGACTAGATTGGCCCGCCACCGTCATGTCCAACGACTATAGGGTCGTCCCCACGACCCCGGGACTAGATTGGCCCGCCACCGTCATGTCCAACGACTATAGGGTCGTCCCCACGACCCCGGGACTAGGCTGACAACCCGCCAACATGTCCGACGACTATAGGGTCGTCCCCACGAGCCCGGGCCAAAGATGTCCAGCCGCCGTCTTGTCCGACGACTATAGGGTCTTACCCACGACCCCGGGACTAGATTGGCCCGCCACCGTCATGTCCAACGACTATAGGGTCGTCCCCACAACCACGGGCCAAAGTTGGCCAGCCGCCGACATTTCCGACGACTATAGAGTCGTCCCCACGACACCGGGCCAAAGTTGGCCAGCCGCCGACATGTCCGACGACTATAGGGTCGTCCCCACGACCCCGGGACAAGGTTGGCCCGCCGCCGACTTGTCCGACGACTATAGGGTCGTACCCACGACCCCGGGACTAGGCTGACAACCCGCCAACATGTCCGACGACTATAGGGTCGTCCCCCCGACCCCGGGCCAAAGATGTCCATCCGCCATCTTGTCCGACGACTATAGGGTCTTACCCACGACCCCGGGACTAGATTGGCCCGCCACCGTCATGTCCAACGACTATAGGGTCGTCCCCACAACCACGGGCCAAAGTTGGCCAGCCGCCGACATTTCCGACGACTATAGAGTCGTCCCCACGACACCGGGCCAAAGTTGGCCAGCCGCCGACATTTCCGACGACTATAGAGTCGTCCCCACGACACCGGGCCAAAGTTGGCCCGCCGCCGACTTGTCCGACGACTATAGGGTCGTCCCCACAACCACGGGCCAAAGTTGGCCAGCCGCCGACATGTCCGACGACTATAGGGTCGTCCCCACGACCCCGGGCCAAAGTTGGCAAGCCGCCGAAATGTCCGACGACTGTAGGGTCGTCCCCACGACCCCGGGCCAAAGATGTCCAGCCGCCGTCTTGTCCGACGACTATAGGGTCGTCCCCACGACCCCGGGACTAGATTGGCCCGCCATCGTCATGTCCAACGACTATAGGGTCGTCCCCACGACCCCGGGACTAGGCTGACAACCCGCCAACATGTCCGACGACTATAGGGTCGTCCCCACGACCCCGGGCCAAAGATGTCCATCCGCCATCTTGTCCGACGACTATAGGGTCTTACCCACGACCCCGGGACTAGATTGGCCCGCCACCGTCATGTCCAACGACTATAGGGTCGTCCCCACAACCCCGGGACTAGGTTGACAAGCCGCCAACATGTCCGACGACTATAGGGTCGTCCCCACGACCCCGGGCCAAAGGTGGCATGCCGCCGAAATGTCCGACGACTATAGGGTCGTCCCCACGACCACGGGCCAAAGTTGGCAAGCCGCCGAAATGTCCGACGACTGTAGGGTCGTCCCCACGACCCCGGGACTAGATTGGCCCGCCACCGTGAAGTCCGACGACTATAGGGTCGTCCCCACGACCTCGGGACTAGGTTGGCCAGCCGCCGACATGTCCGACGACTATAGGGTCGTCCCCACGACCCCGGGCCAAAGTTGGCCAGCCGCCGACATGTCCGACGACTATAGGGTCGTTCCTACGACCACGGGCCAATGTTGGCCAGCCGCTGACTTGTCCGACGACTATAGGGTCGTCCTCACGACCGCGGGACTAGTTTGGCTCGCCGCCGACTTCTCCGACGACTATAGGGTCGTCCCCACGACCCCGGGACTAGATTGGCCCGCCACCGTCATTTCCGACGACTATAGGGTCGTCCCCACGACCACGGGCCAAAGTTGGCCAGCCGCCGACTTGTCCGACGACTATAGGGTCGTCCCCATGACCCGGGACTAGACTGGCGCGCCACCGTCATGTCTGACGACTATAGGGTCGTCCCCACGACCCCGGGACTAGGTTGGCCAGCCGCCGACATGTCCGACGACTTTTGGATCGTCCCCACGACCACGGGCCAAAGTTGGCCAGCCGCCGACATGTCCGACGACTATAGGGTCGTCCCCACGACCCCGGGACTAGATTGGTCCGCCACCGTCATGTCCGACGACTATAGGGTCGTCCCCACGACCCCGGGCCAAAGTTGGCAAGCCGCCGAAATGTCCGACGACTGTAGGGTCGTCCCCACGACCCCGGGACTAGATTGGCCCGCCACCGTCAAGTCCGACGACCTCGGGACTAGGTTGGTCAGCCGCCGACATGTCCGACGACTATAGGGTCGCCCCCACGACCTCGGGCCAATTTTGGCCAGCCGCCGACATGTCCGACGACTATAGGGTCGTCCCCACGACCCCGGGCCAAAGTTGGCAAGCCGCCGAAATGTCCGACGACTGTAGGGTCGTCCCCACGACCCCGGGAATAGATTGGCCGGCCACCGTCAAGTCCGACGACTATAGGGTCGTCCCCACGACCTCGGGACTTGATTGGCCCGCCACCGTCAAGTCCGACGACTATAGGGTCGTCCCCACGACCCCGGGCCAAAGTTGGCAAGCCGCCGAAAGGTCCGACGACTGTAGGGTCGTCCCCACAACCCCGGGACTAGATTGGCCCGCCACCGTCAAGTCCGACGACTATAGGGTCGTCCCCACGACCCCGGGCCAAAGTTGGCAAGCCGCCGAAATATCCGACGACTGTAGGATCGTCCCCACGACCCCCGGACTAGATTGGCCCGCCACCATCATGTCCAACGACTATCGGATCGTCCCCACGACCACGGGCCAAAGTTGGCCAGCCGCCGACATGTCCGACGACTATTGGGTCGTCCCCACGACACCGGGCCAAAGTTGGCCAGCCGCTGACATGTCCGACGACTATAGGGTCGTCCCCACGACCCCGGGACTAGATTGGTCCGCCACCGTCATGTCCGACGACTATAGGGTCGTCCCCACGACCCCGGGCCAAAGTTGGCAAGACGCCGAAATGTCCGACGACTGTAGGGTCGTCCCCACGACCCCGGGACTAGATTGGCCCGCCACCGTCAAGTCCGACGACTATAGGGTCGTCCCCACGACCTCGGGACTAGGTTGGCCAGCCGCCGACATGTCCGACGAATATAGAGTCGTCCCCACGACCACGGGCCAAAGCTGGCCAGCCGCCGACATGTCCGACGATTATAGGGTCGTCCCCACGACCCCGGGCCAAAGTTGGCCAGCCGCCGAAATGTCCGACGACTATAGGGTCGTCCCCACGACCCCGGGCCGAAGTTGGCAAGCCGCCGAAATGTCCGACGACTGCAGGGTCGTACCCACGACCCCGGGACTAGGCTGACAAGCCGCCAACATGTCCGACGACTATAGGGTCGTCCCCACGACCCCGGGCCAAAGTTGGCAAGCCGCCGAAATGTCCGACGACTGTAGGGTCGTCCCCACGACCCCGGGACTAGATTGGCCCGCCACCGTCAAGTCCGACGACAATAGGGTCGTCCCCACGACCCCGGGTCCAGGTTGGCCTGCCGCCGACATGTCCAACGACTATAGGGTCGTCCCCACGACCACGGGCCAAAGTTGACCAGCCGCCGACATGTCCTACGACTATTGGATCGTCCCCACGACCCCGGGCCAAAGTTGGCAAGCCGCCGACATGTCCGACGACTATAGGGTCGTCCCCACGACCCCGGGACTAGATTGGCCAGCCGCTGACATGTCGGACGACTATAGAGTCGTCCCCACGACACCGGGTCAAAGTTGGCCAGCCGCTGACATTTCCAACGACTATTGGGTCGTCCCCACGACCACGGGCCAATGTTGGCTAGCCGCCGACATGTCCGACGACTATAGGGTCGTCCCCACGACGACGGGCCAAAGCTGGCCAGCCGCCGACATGTCCGACGACTATTGGATCGTCCCCACGACCACGGGCCAAAGTTGGCCAGCCGCCGACATGTCCGACGACTATAGGGTCGTCCCCACGACACCGGGCCAAAGTTGGCCAGCCGCTGACATGTCCAACGACTATAGGGTCGTCCCCACGACCCCGGGCCAAAGTTGGCAAGCCGCCGAAATGTCCGACGACTGTAGGGTCGTACCCACGACCCCGGGACTAGGCTGACAAGCCGCCAACATGTCCGACGACTATAGGGTCGTCCCCACGACCCCGGGCCAAAGTTGGCAAGCCGCCGAAATGTCCGACGACTGTAGGGTCGTCCCCACGACCCCGGGACTAGATTGGCCCGCCACCGTCAAGTCCGACGACTATAGGGTCGTCCCCAGGACCTCGGGACTAGATTGGCCCGCCACCGTCAAGTCCGACGACTATAGGGTCGTCCCCACGACCCCGGGCCAAAGTTGGCAAGCCGCCGAAATGTCCGACGACTGTAGGGTGGTACCCACGACCCCGGGACTAGGCTGACAAGCCGCCAACATGTCCGACGACTATAGGGTCGCCCCCACGACCCCGGGCAAAAGTTGGCCAGCCGCCGACATGTCCGACGACTATAGGGTCGTCCCCACGACCCCGAGACTAGATTGGCCCGCTACCGTCATGTCCGACGACGATAGGGTCGTCCCCACGACCCCGGGTCCAGGTTGGCCAGCCGCCGACATTTCCGACGACTATAGAGTCGTCCCCACGACACCGGTCCAAAGTTGGCCAGCCGCCGACATGTCCGACGACTATAGGGTCTTACCCACGACCCCGGGACTAGATTGGCCCGCCACCGTCATGTCCAACGACTATAGGGTCGTCCCCACAACCACGGGCCAAAGTTGGCCAGCCGCCGACATGTCCGACGACTATAGGGTCGTCCCCACGACCCCGGGACTAGGCTGACAACCCGCCAACATGTCCGACGACTATAGGGTCGTCCCCACGACCCCGGGCCAAAGATGTCCATCCGCCATCTTGTCCGACGACTATAGGGTCTTACCCACGACCCCGGGACTAGATTGGCCCGCCACCGTCCTGTCCAACGACTATAGGGTCGTCCCCACAACCACGGGCCAAAGTTGGCCAGCCGCCGACATGTCCGACGACTATAGGGTCGTCCCCACGACCCCGGGCCAAAGTTGGCAAGCCGCCGAAATGTCCGACGACTGTAGGGTCGTCCCCACGACCCCGGGCCAAAGATGTCCAGCCGCCGTCTTGTCCGACGACTATAGGGTCGTCCCCACGACCCCGGGACTAGATTGGCCCGCCATCGTCATGTCCAACGACTATAGGGTCGTCCCCACGACCCCGGGACTAGGCTGACAACCCGCCAACATGTCCGACGACTATAGGGTCGTCCCCACGACCCCGGGCCAAAGATGTCCATCCGCCATCTTGTCCGACGACTATAGGGTCTTACCCACGACCCCGGGACTAGATTGGCCCGCCACCGTCCTGTCCAACGACTATAGGGTCGTCCCCACAACCACGGGCCAAAGTTGGCCAGCCGCCGACATGTCCGACGACTATAGGGTCGTCCCCACGACCCCGGGCCAAAGTTGGCAAGCCGCCGAAATGTCCGACGACTGTAGGGTCGTCCCCACGACCCCGGGCCAAAGATGTCCAGCCGCCGTCTTGTCCGACGACTATAGGGTCGTCCCCACGACCCCGGGACTAGATTGGCCCGCCATCGTCATGTCCAACGACTATAGGGTCGTCCCCACGACCCCGGGACTAGGCTGACAACCCGCCAACATGTCCGACGACTATAGGGTCGTCCCCACGACCCCGGGCCAAAGATGTCCAGCCGCCGTCTTGTCCGACGACTATAGGGTCTTACCCACGACCCCGGGACTAGATTGGCCCGCCACCGTCATGTCCAACGACTATAGGGTCGTCCCCACAACCACGGGCCAAAGTTGGCCAGCCGCCGACATTTCCGACGACTATAGAGTCGTCCCCACGACACCGGGCCAAAGTTGGCCAGCCGCCGACATGTCCGACGACTATAGGGTCGTCCCCACGACCCCGGGACTAGGCTGACAACCCGCCAACATGTCCGACGACTATAGGGTCGTCCCCTCGACCCCGGGTCTAGGTTGGCCCGCCGCCGACTTGTCCGACGACTATAGGGTCGTACCCACGACCCCGGGACTAGGCTGACAACCCGCCAACATGTCCGACGACTATAGGGTCGTCCCCACGACCCCGGGCCAAAGATGTCCATCCGCCATCTTGTCCGACGACTATAGGGTCTTACCCACGACCCCGGGACTAGATTGGCCCGCCACCGTCATGTCCAACGACTATAGGGTCGTCCCCACAACCACGGGCCAAAGTTGGCCAGCCGCCGACATTTCCGACGACTATAGAGTCGTCCCCACGACACCGGGCCAAAGTTGGCCAGCCGCCGACATGTCCGACGACTATAGGGTCGTCCCCACGACCCCGGGACAAGGTTGGCCCGCCGCCGACTTGTCCGACGACTATAGGGTCGTACCCACGACCCCGGGACTAGGCTGACAACCCGCCAACATGTCCGACGACTATATGGTCGTCCCCACGACCCCGGGCCAAAGATGTCCATCCGCCATCTTGTCCGACGACTATAGGGTCGTCCCCACGACCCCGAGACTAGATTGGCCCGCTACCGTCATGTCCGACGACGACAGGGTCGTCCCCACGACCCCGGGTCCAGGTTGGCCAGCCGCCGACATTTCCGACGACTATAGAGTCGTCCCCACGACACCGGTCCAAAGTTGGCCAGCCGCCGACATGTCCGACGACTATAGGGTCTTACCCACGACCCCGGGACTAGATTGGCCCGCCACCGTCATGTCCAACGACTATAGGGTCGTCCCCACAACCACGGGCCAAAGTTGGCCAGCCGCCGACATGTCCGACGACTATAGGGTCGTCCCCACGACCCCGGGACTAGGCTGACAACCCGCCAACATGTCCGACGACTATAGGGTCGTCCCCACGACCCCGGGCCAAAGATGTCCATCCGCCATCTTGTCCGACGACTATAGGGTCTTACCCACGACCCCGGGACTAGATTGGCCCGCCACCGTCCTGTCCAACGACTATAGGGTCGTCCCCACAACCACGGGCCAAAGTTGGCCAGCCGCCGACATGTCCGACGACTATAGGGTCGTCCCCACGACCCCGGGCCAAAGTTGGCAAGCCGCCGAAATGTCCGACGACTGTAGGGTCGTCCCCACGACCCCGGGCCAAAGATGTCCAGCCGCCGTCTTGTCCGACGACTATAGGGTCGTCCCCACGACCCCGGGACTAGATTGGCCCGCCATCGTCATGTCCAACGACTATAGGGTCGTCCCCACGACCCCGGGACTAGGCTGACAACCCGCCAACATGTCCGACGACTATAGGGTCGTCCCCACGACCCCGGGCCAAAGATGTCCATCCGCCATCTTGTCCGACGACTATAGGGTCTTACCCACGACCCCGGGACTAGATTGGCCCGCCACCGTCCTGTCCAACGACTATAGGGTCGTCCCCACAACCACGGGCCAAAGTTGGCCAGCCGCCGACATGTCCGACGACTATAGGGTCGTCCCCACGACCCCGGGCCAAAGTTGGCAAGCCGCCGAAATGTCCGACGACTGTAGGGTCGTCCCCACGACCCCGGGCCAAAGATGTCCAGCCGCCGTCTTGTCCGACGACTATAGGGTCGTCCCCACGACCCCGGGACTAGATTGGCCCGCCATCGTCATGTCCAACGACTATAGGGTCGTCCCCACGACCCCGGGACTAGGCTGACAACCCGCCAACATGTCCGACGACTATAGGGTCGTCCCCACGACCCCGGGCCAAAGATGTCCAGCCGCCGTCTTGTCCGACGACTATAGGGTCTTACCCACGACCCCGGGACTAGATTGGCCCGCCACCGTCATGTCCAACGACTATAGGGTCGTCCCCACAACCACGGGCCAAAGTTGGCCAGCCGCCGACATTTCCGACGACTATAGAGTCGTCCCCACGACACCGGGCCAAAGTTGGCCAGCCGCCGACATGTCCGACGACTATAGGGTCGTCCCCACGACCCCGGGACAAGGTTGGCCCGCCGCCGACTTGTCCGACGACTATAGGGTCGTACCCACGACCCCGGGACTAGGCTGACAACCCGCCAACATGTCCGACGACTATAGGGTCGTCCCCTCGACCCCGGGTCTAGGTTGGCCCGCCGCCGACTTGTCCGACGACTATAGGGTCGTACCCACGACCCCGGGACTAGGCTGACAACCCGCCAACATGTCCGACGACTATAGGGTCGTCCCCACGACCCCGGGCCAAAGATGTCCATCCGCCATCTTGTCCGACGACTATAGGGTCTGTCCCACGACCCCGGGACTAGATTGGCCCGCCACCGTCATGTCCAACGACTATAGGGTCGTCCCCACAACCACGGGCCAAAGTTGGCCAGCCGCCGACATTTCCGACGACTATAGAGTCGTCCCCACGACACCGGGCCAAAGTTGGCCAGCCGCCGACATGTCCGACGACTATAGGGTCGTCCCCACGACCACGGGCCAAAGCTGGCCAGCCGCCGACATGTCCGACGACTATTGGATCGTCCCCACGACCACGGGCCAAAGTTGGCCAGCCGCCGACATGTCCGACGACTATAGGGTCGTCCCCACGACCCCGGGACTAGATTGGTCCGCCACCGTCATGTCCGACGACTATAGGGTCGTCCCCACGACCCCGGGCCAAAGTTGGCCAGCCGCCGACATGTCCGACGACTATAGGGTCGTCCCCACGACCACGGGCCAAAGTTGACCAGCCGCCGACATGTCCGACGACTATTGGATCGTCCCCACGACCCCGGGCCAAAGTTGGCAAGCCGCCGACATGTCCGACGACTATAGGGTCGTCCCCACGACCTCGGGACTAGGTTGGCCACCCGCCGACATGTCCGACGACTATAGGGTCGTCCCCACGACCACGGGCCAAAGCTGGCCAGCCGCCGACATGTCCGACGATTATAGGGTCGTCCCCACGACCCCGGGCCAAAGCTGGCCAGCCGCCGACATGTCCGACGACTATAGGGTCGTCCCCACGACCCCGGGCCAAAGTTGGCAAGCCGCCGAAATGTCCGACGACTGTAGGGTCGTCCCCACGACCCCGGGACTAGATTGGCCCGCCACCGTCAAGTCCGACGACTATAGGGTCGTCCCCAGGACCTCGGGACTAGATTGGCCCGCCACCGTCAAGTCCAACGACCATAGGGTCGTCCCCACGACCCCGGGCCAAAGCTAGCAAGCCGCCGAAATGTCCGACGATTATAGGGTCGTCCCCACGACCCGGGACTAGAGTGGCCCGCCACCGTCATGTCCGACGACTATATGGTCGTCCCCACGACCACGGGCCAATGTTGGCCAGCCGCTGACTTGTCCGACGACTATAGGGTCGTCCCCACGACCCCGGGACTAGGTTGGCCCGCCGCCGACTTGTCCGACGACTATAGGGTCGTCCCCACGACCTCGGGACTAGGTTGGCCAGCCGCCGACATGTCCGACGACAATAGGGTCGTCCCCACGACCACGGGCCAAAGTTGGCCAGCCGCCGACATGTCCGACGACTGTAAGGTCGTCCCCACGACCCCGGGACTAGATTGGCCCGCCACCGTCAAGTCTGACGACCTCGGGACTAGGTTGGCCAGCCGCCGACATGTCCGACGACTATAGGGTTGCCCCCACGACCTCGGGCCAATTTTGGCCAGCCGCCGACATGTCCGACGACTATAGGGTCGTCCCCACGACCCCGGGCCAAAGTTGGCAAGCCGCCGAAATGTCCGACGACTGTAGGGTCGTCCCCACGACCCCGGGAATAGATTGGCCGGCCACCGTCATGTCCGACGACTATAGGGTCGTCCCCACGACCCCGGGCCAAAGTTGGGAAGCCGCCGAAATGTCCGACGACTGTAGGGTCGTCCCCACAACCCCGGGACTAGATTGGCCCGCCACCGTCAAGTCCGACGACTATAGGGTCGTCCCCACGACCCCGGGCCAAAGTTGGCAAACCGCCGAAATGTCCGACGACTGTAGGGTCGTCCCCACGACCCCCGGACTAGATTGGCCCGCCACCGTCATGTCCAACGACTATCGGATCGTCCCCACGACCACGGGCCAAAGTTGGCCAGCCGCCGACATGTCCGATGACTGTAGGGTCGTCCCCACAACCCCGGGACTAGATTGGCCCGCCACCGTCAAGTCCGACGACTATAGGGTCGTCCCCACGACCCCGGGCCAAAGTTGGCAAGCCGACGAAATGTCCGACGAAATGTCCGACGACTGTAGGGTCGTCCCCACAACCCCGGGACTAGATTGGCCCGCCACCGTCAAGTCCGACGACTATAGGGTCGTCCCCACGACCCCGGGCCAAAGTTGGCAAGCCGCCGAAATGTCCGACGACTGTAGGGTCGTCCCCACGACCCCCGGACTAGATTGGCCCGCCACCGACAATTCCGACGACTATAGGGTCGTCCCCACGACCCCGGGACTAGATTGGCCCGCCACCGTCATGTCCAACGACTATCGGATCGTCCCCACGACCACGGGCCAAAGTTGGCCAGCCGCCGACATGTCCGACGACTATTGGGTCGTCCCCACGACACCGGGCCAAAGTTGGCCAGCCGCTGACATGTCCAACGACTATAGGGTCGTCCCCACGACCACGGGCCAAAGTTGACCAGCCGCCAACATGTCCGACGGCTATTGGATCGTCCCCACGACCCCGGGCCAAAGTTGGCAAGCCGCCGAAATGTCCGACGACTATAGGGTCGTCCCCACGACCCCGGGACTAGATTGGCCCGCCACCGTCATGTCCAAAGACTATCGGATCGTCCCCACGACCCCGGGACTAGATTGGCCCGCCACCGCCTTGTCCGACGACAATAGGGTCGTCCCCACGACCCCGGGTCTAGGTTGGCCAGCCGCCGACATGTCCGACGACAATCGGATCGTCCCCACGACCACGCGCTAATGTTGGCCAGCCGCCGACATGTCCGACGACTATAGGGTCGTCCCCACGACCCCGGGACTAGATTGGCCCGCCACCGTCATGTCCGACGACTATAGGGTCGTCCCCACGACCCCGGGCCAAAGTTGGCCAGCCGCCGACATGTCCGACGACTATAGGGTCGTCCCCACGACCCCGAGACTAGATTGGCCCGCCACCGTCATGTCCGACGAAAATAGGGTCGTCCCCACGACCCCGGGACTAGATTGGCCAGCCGCCGACATTTCCGACGACTATAGGGTCGTCCCCACGACCCCGGGACAAGGTTGGCCCGCCGCCGACTTGTCCGACGACTATAGGGCCGTACCCACGACCCCGGGACTAAGCTGACTAGCCGCCAACAGGTCCGACGACTATAGGGTCGTCCCCACGACCCCGGGCCAAAGTTGGCCTGCCGCCGAAATGTCCGACGAGTGTAGGGTCGTCCCCACGACCCCGGGACTAGGTTGGCTCGCCACCGTCATGTCTGACGACTATAGGGTCGTCCCCACGACCACGGGCCATAGTTGGCCAGCCGCCGACATGTCCGACGACTATAGGGTCGTCCCCACGAACACGGGCCAAAGTTGGCCAGCCGCCGACATGTCCGACGACTATAGGGTCGTCCCCACGACCCGGGACTAGACTGGCCCGCCACCGTCATGTCCGACGACTATAGGGTCGTCCCCACGACCCCCCGACTAGGTGGGCTCGCCGCCGACTTGTCCGACGACTATAGGGTCATCCCCACGACCCCGGGACTAGGTTGGCCCGCCGCCGACTTGTCCGACGACTATAGGGTCGTCCCCACGACCCCGGGACTAGGTTGGCTCGCCACTGACATGTCTGACGACTATAGGGTCGTCCCCACGACCCCGGGACTAGATTGGCCCGCCACCGTCAAGTCCGACAACTATAGGGTCGTCCCCACTACCCCGGGCCAAAGTTGGACAGCCGCCGACTTGTCCGACGACTATAGGGTCGTCCCCACGACCCCCGGACTAGGTTGGCCGGCCGCCGACTTGTCCGACGACTGTAGGGTCGTCCCCACGACCCCGGGACTAGATTGGCCCGCCACCGTCATTTCCGACGACTATAGGGTCGTCCCCACGACCACGGGCCAAAGTTGGCCAGCCGCCGACATGTCCGACGACTATAGGGTCGTCCCCACGACCCGGGACTAGACTGGCCCGCCACCGTCATGTCCGACGACTATAGGGTCGTCCCCACGACCCACGGACTAGGTGGGCTCGCCACCGTCATGTCTGACGACTATAGGGTCGTCCCCACGACCACGGGCCAAAGTTGGCCAGCCGCCGACATGTCCGACGACTATAGGGTCGTCCCCACGACCACGGGCCAAAGTTGGCCAGCCGCCGACATGTCCGACGACTATAGGGTCGTCCCCACGACCCGGGACTAGACTGGCCCGCCACCGTCATGTCCGACGACTATAGGGTCGTCCCCACGACCCCCCGACTAGGTGGGCTCGCCGCCGACTTGTCCGACGACTATAGGGTCATCCCCACGACCCCGGGACTAGGTTGGCCCGCCGCCGACTTGTCCGACGACTATAGGGTCGTCCCCACGACCCCGGGACTAGGTTGGCTCGCCACTGACATGTCTGACGACTATAGGGTCGTCCCCACGACCCCGGGACTAGATTGGCCCGCCACCGTCAAGTCCGACAACTATAGGGTCGTCCCCACTACCCCGGGCCAAAGTTGGACAGCCGCCGACTTGTCCGACGACTATAGGGTCGTCCCCACGACCACGGGCCAAAGTTGGCCTGCCGCCGGCTTGTCCGACGAATATAGGGTCGTCCCCACGACCCCGGGACTAGGTTGGCCCGCCGCCGACTTGTCCGACGACTATAGGGTCGTCCCCACGACCACGGGCCAAAGTTGGCCTGCCGCCGACATATCCGACGACTATAGGGTCGTGCCCCACGACCCCGGGCCAAAGTTGGCCAGCCGCCGACATGTCCGACGACTATAGGGTCGTCCCCATGACCCGGGACTAGACTGGCCCGCCACCGTCATGTCCGACGACTATAGGGTCGTCCCCACGACCACGGGCCAAAGTTGGCCAGCCGCCGACATATCCGACGACTATAGGGTCGTCCCCACGACCCCGGGCCAAAGTTGGCCAGCCGCCGACATGTCCGACGACTATAGGGTCGTCCCCACGACCCGGGACTAGAGTGGCCCGCCACCGTCATGTCCGACGACTATAGGGTCGTCCCCACGACCACGGGCCAAAGTTGGCCAGCCGCTGACTTGTCCGACGACTATAGGGTCGTCCCCAAGACCGCGGGACTAGATTGGCTCGCCGCCGAATTGTCCGACGACTGTAGGGTCGTCCCCACGACTCCGTGCCAAAGTTGGCAAGCTGCCGACTTGTCCGACGACTATAGGGTCGTCCCCACGACCCCGGGAATAGATTGGCCCGCCACCGTCATTTCCGACGACAATAGGGTCGTCCCCACGACCCCGGGCCAAAGTTGGCCAGCCGCCGACATGTCCGAAGACTATAGGGTCGTCCCCACGACCCCGGGACTAGATTGGCCAGCCGCCGACATGTCCGACGACTATAGAATCGTCCCCACGACACCGGGTCAAAGTTGGCCAGCCGCTGACATTTCCAACGTCTATTGGGTCGTCCCCACGACCACGGGCCAATGTTGGCTAGCCGCCGACATGTCCGACGACTATAGGGTCGTCCCCACGACCACGGGACTAGATTGGTCCGCCACCGTCATGTCCGACGACTATAGGGTCGTCCCCACGACCCCGGGCCAAAGTTGGCAAGCCACCGAAATGTCCGACGACTGTAGGGTCGTCCCCACGACCCCGGGACTAGATTGGCCCGCCACCGTCAAGTCTGACGACCTCGGGACTAGGTTGGCCAGCCGCCGACATGTCCGACGACTATAGGGTTGCCCCCACGACCTCGGGCCAATTTTGGCCAGCCGCCGACATGTCCGACGACTATAGGGTCGTCCCCACGACCCCGGGCCAAAGTTGGCAAGCCGCCGAAATGTCCGACGACTGTAGGGTCGTCCCCACGACCCCGGGAATAGATTGGCCGGCCACCGTCAAGTCCGACGACTATAGGGTCGTCCCCACGACTTCGGGACTAGATTGGCCCGCCAACGTCAAGTCCGACGACTATAGGGTCGTCCCCACGACCCCGGGCCAAAGTTGGCAAGCCGCCGAAATGTCCGACGACTGTAGGGTCGTCCCCACAACCCAGGGACTAGATTGGCCCGCCACCGTCAAGTCCGACGACTATGGGGTCGTCCCCACGACCCCGGGCCAAAGTTGGCAAACCGCCGAAATGTCCGACGACTGTAGGGTCGTCCCCACGACCCCCGGACTAGATTGGCCCGCCACCGTCAAGTCCGACGACTATAGGGTCGTCCCCACGACCCCGGGCCAAAGTTGGCAAGCCGACGAAATGTCCGACGACTGTAGGGTCGTCCCCACAACCCCGGTACTAGATTGGCCCGCCACCGTCAAGTCCGACGACTATAGGGTCGTCCCCACGACCACGGGCCAAAGTTGGACTGCCGCCGACATGTCCGAAGACTATAGGGTCGTCCCCACGACCCCGGGACTAGATTGGCCAGCCGCCGACATGTCCGACGACTATAGAGTCGTCCCCACGACACCGGGTCAAAGTTGGCCAGCCGCTGACATTTCCAACGACTATTGGGTCGTCCCCACGACCACGGGCCAATTTTGGCCAGCCGCTGACATTTCCAACGACTATTGGGTCGTCCCCACGACCACGGGCCAATGTTGGCTAGCCGCCGACATGTCCGACGACTATAGGGTCGTCCCCACGACCACGGGCCAAAGTTGGCCAGCCGCCGACATGTCCGACGACTATTGGATCGTCCCCACGACCACGGGCCAAAGTTGGCCAGCCGCCGACATGTCCGACGACTATAGGGTCGTCCCCACGACCCGGGACTAGAGTGGCCCGCCACCGTCATGTCCGACGACTATATGGTCGTCCCCACGACCACGGGCCAATGTTGGCCAGCCGCGGTCTTGGCGACGACCCTATAGTCGTCGGACAAGTATATACAAGTATATAAGTATAGCGACCCTATAGCCGCTGACTTGTCCGACGACTATAGGGTCGTCGCCAAGACCGCGGGACTAGATTGGCTCGCCGCCGACTTGTCCGACGACTGTAGTGTCGTCCCCAAGACTCCGTGCCAAAGTTGGCAAGCTGCCGACTTGTCCGACGACTATAGGGTCGTCCCCACGACCCCGGGAATAGATTGGCCCGCCACCGTCATTTCCGACGACAATAGGGTCGTCCCCACGACCACGGGCCAAAGTTGGCCAGCCGCCGACATGTCCGAAGACTATAGGGTCGTCCCCACGACCCCGGGACTAGATTGGCCAGCCGCCGACATGTCAGACGACTATAGAGTCGTCCCCACGACACCGGGTCAAAGTTGGCCAGCCGCTGACATTTCCAACGTCTATTGGGTCGTCCCCACGACCACGGGCCAATGTTGGCTAGCCGCCGACATGTCCGACGACTATTGGGTCGTCCCCACGACCACGGGACTAGATTGGCCGCCACCGTCATGTCCGACGACTATAGGGTCGTCCCCACGACCCCGGGCCAAAGTTGGCAAGCCGCCGAAATGTCCGACGACTGTAGGGTCGTCCCCACGACCCCGGGACTAGATTGGCCCGCCACCGTCAAGTCTGACGACCTCGGGACTAGGTTGGCCAGCCGCCGACATGTCCGACGACTATAGGGTTGCCCCCACGACCTCGGGCCAATTTTGGCCAGCCGCCAACATGTCCGACGACTATAGGGTCGTCCCCACGACCCCGGGCCAAAGTTGGCAAGCCGCCGAAATGTCCGACGACTGTAGGGTCGTCCCCACGACCCCGGGAATAGATTGGCCGGCCACCGTCAAGTCCGACGACTATAGGGTCGTCCCCACGACTTCGGGACTAGATTGGCCGGCCAACGTCAAGTCCGACGACTATAGGGTCGTCCCCACGACCCCGGGCCAAAGTTGGCAAGCCGCCGAAATGTCCGACGACTGTAGGGTCGTCCCCACGACCCCGGGACTAGATTGGCCCGCCACCGTCAAGTCTGACGACCTCGGGACTAGGTTGGCCAGCCGCCGACATGTCCGACGACTATAGGGTTGCCCCCACGACCTCGGGCCAATTTTGGCCAGCCGCCGACATGTCCGACGACTATAGGGTCGTCCCCACGACCCCGGGCCAAAGTTGGCAAGCCGCCGACATGTCCGACGACTATAGGGTCGTCCCCACGACCCCGGGGCTAGATTGGCCCGCCACCGTCATGTCCGACGACTATAGGGTCGTCCCCACGACCCCGGGACTAGGTTCGCCAGCCGCAGACATGTCCGACGACTATAGGGTCGTCCCGACGACCCCGGGCCAATGTTGGCCAATCGCCAACATGTCCGACGACTATAGGGTCGTCCCTACGACCCCGGGACTAGATTGGCCCGCCACCGTCATGTCCGACGACAATAGGGTCGTCCCCACGACCCCGGGTCCAGGTTGGCCAGCCGCCGACATTTCCGACGACTATAGAGTCGTCCCCACGACACCGGTCCAAAGTTGGCCAGCCGCCGACATGTCCGACGACTATAGGGTCGTCCCCACGACCCCGGGCCAAAGCTGGCAAGCCGCCGAAATGTCCGACGACTGTAGGGTCGTACCCACGACCCCGGGACTAGGCTGACAAGCCGCCAACATGTCCGACGACTATAGGGCCGTCCCCACGACCCCGGGCCAATGATGGCAAGCCGCCGAAATGTCCGACGACTGTAGGTTCGTCCCCACGACCCCGGGAATAGATTGGCCCGCCACCGTCATTTCCGACGACAATAGGGTCGTCCCCACGACCCCGGGCCAAAGTTGGCCAGCCGCCGACATGTCCGAAGACTATAGGGTCGTCCCCACGACCCCGGGACTAGATTGGCCAGCCGCCGACATGTCCGACGACTATAGAATCGTCCCGACGACACCGGGTCAAAGTTGGCCAGCCGCTGACATTTCCAACGTCTATTGGGTCGTCCCCACGACCACGGGCCAATGTTGGCTAGCCGCCGACATGTCCGACGACTATAGGGTCGTCCCCACGACCACGGGACTAGATTGGTCCGCCACCGTCATGTCCGACGACTATAGGGTCGTCCCCACGACCCCGGGCCAAAGTTGGCAAGCCACCGAAATGTCCGACGACTGTAGGGTCGTCCCCACGACCCCGGGACTAGATTGGCCCGCCACCGTCAAGTCTGACGACCTCCGGACTAGGTTGGCCAGCCGCCGACATGTCCGACGACTATAGGGTTGCCCCCACGACCTCGGGCCAATTTTGGCCAGCCGCCGACATGTCCGACGACTATAGGGTCGTCCCCACGACCCCGGGCCAAAGTTGGCAAGCCGCCGGAATGTCCGACGACTGTAGGGTCGTCCCCACGACCCCGGGAATAGATTGGCCGGCCACCGTCAAGTCCGACGACTATAGGGTCGTCCCCACGACTTCGGGACTAGATTGGCCCGCCAACGTCAAGTCCGACGACTATAGGGTCGTCCCCACGACCCCGGGCCAAAGTTGGCAAGCCGCCGAAATGTCCGACGACTGTAGGGTCGTCCCCACAACCCAGGGACTAGATTGGCCCGCCACCGTCAAGTCCGACGACTATGGGGTCGTCCCCACGACCCCGGGCCAAAGTTGGCAAACCGCCGAAATGTCCGACGACTGTAGGGTCGTCCCCACGACCCCCGGACTAGATTGGCCCGCCACCGTCAAGTCCGACGACTATAGGGTCGTCCCCACGACCCCGGGCCAAAGTTGGCAAGCCGACGAAATGTCCGACGACTGTAGGGTCGTCCCCACAACCCCGGTACTAGATTGGCCCGCCACCGTCAAGTCCGACGACTATAGGGTCGTCCCCACGACCACGGGCCAAAGTTGGACTGCCGCCGACATGTCCGAAGACTATAGGGTCGTCCCCACGACCCCGGGACTAGATTGGCCAGCCGCCGACATGTCCGACGACTATAGAGTCGTCCCCACGACACCGGGTCAAAGTTGGCCAGCCGCTGACATTTCCAACGACTATTGGGTCGTCCCCACGACCACGGGCCAATTTTGGCCAGCCGCTGACATTTCCAACGACTATTGGGTCGTCCCCACGACCACGGGCCAATGTTGGCTAGCCGCCGACATGTCCGACGACTATAGGGTCGTCCCCACGACCACGGGCCAAAGTTGGCCAGCCGCCGACATGTCCGACGACTATTGGATCGTCCCCACGACCACGGGCCAAAGTTGGCCAGCCGCCGACATGTCCGACGACTATAGGGTCGTCCCCACGACCCGGGACTAGAGTGGCCCGCCACCGTCATGTCCGACGACTATATGGTCGTCCCCACGACCACGGGCCAATGTTGGCCAGCCGCGGTCTTGGCGACGACCCTATAGTCGTCGGACAAGTATATACAAGTATATAAGTATAGCGACCCTATAGCCGCTGACTTGTCCGACGACTATAGGGTCGTCGCCAAGACCGCGGGACTAGATTGGCTCGCCGCCGACTTGTCCGACGACTGTAGTGTCGTCCCCAAGACTCCGTGCCAAAGTTGGCAAGCTGCCGACTTGTCCGACGACTATAGGGTCGTCCCCACGACCCCGGGAATAGATTGGCCCGCCACCGTCATTTCCGACGACAATAGGGTCGTCCCCACGACCACGGGCCAAAGTTGGCCAGCCGCCGACATGTCCGAAGACTATAGGGTCGTCCCCACGACCCCGGGACTAGATTGGCCAGCCGCCGACATGTCAGACGACTATAGAGTCGTCCCCACGACACCGGGTCAAAGTTGGCCAGCCGCTGACATTTCCAACGTCTATTGGGTCGTCCCCACGACCACGGGCCAATGTTGGCTAGCCGCCGACATGTCCGACGACTATTGGGTCGTCCCCACGACCACGGGACTAGATTGGTCCGCCACCGTCATGTCCGACGACTATAGGGTCGTCCCCACGACCCCGGGCCAAAGTTGGCAAGCCGCCGAAATGTCCGACGACTGTAGGGTCGTCCCCACGACCCCGGGACTAGATTGGCCCGCCACCGTCAAGTCTGACGACCTCGGGACTAGGTTGGCCAGCCGCCGACATGTCCGACGACTATAGGGTTGCCCCCACGACCTCGGGCCAATTTTGGCCAGCCGCCAACATGTCCGACGACTATAGGGTCGTCCCCACGACCCCGGGCCAAAGTTGGCAAGCCGCCGAAATGTCCGACGACTGTAGGGTCGTCCCCACGACCCCGGGAATAGATTGGCCGGCCACCGTCAAGTCCGACGACTATAGGGTCGTCCCCACGACTTCGGGACTAGATTGGCCGGCCAACGTCAAGTCCGACGACTATAGGGTCGTCCCCACGACCCCGGGCCAAAGTTGGCAAGCCGCCGAAATGTCCGACGACTGTAGGGTCGTCCCCACGACCCCGGGACTAGATTGGCCCGCCACCGTCAAGTCTGACGACCTCGGGACTAGGTTGGCCAGCCGCCGACATGTCCGACGACTATAGGGTTGCCCCCACGACCTCGGGCCAATTTTGGCCAGCCGCCGACATGTCCGACGACTATAGGGTCGTCCCCACGACCCCGGGCCAAAGTTGGCAAGCCGCCGACATGTCCGACGACTATAGGGTCGTCCCCACGACCCCGGGGCTAGATTGGCCCGCCACCGTCATGTCCGACGACTATAGGGTCGTCCCCACGACCCCGGGACTAGGTTCGCCAGCCGCAGACATGTCCGACGACTATAGGGTCGTCCCGACGACCCCGGGCCAATGTTGGCCAATCGCCAACATGTCCGACGACTATAGGGTCGTCCCTACGACCCCGGGACTAGATTGGCCCGCCACCGTCATGTCCGACGACAATAGGGTCGTCCCCACGACCCCGGGTCCAGGTTGGCCAGCCGCCGACATTTCCGACGACTATAGAGTCGTCCCCACGACACCGGTCCAAAGTTGGCCAGCCGCCGACATGTCCGACGACTATAGGGTCGTCCCCACGACCCCGGGCCAAAGTTGGCAAGCCGCCGAAATGTCCGACGACTGTAGGGTCGTACCCACGACCCCGGGACTAGGCTGACAAGCCGCCAACATGTCCGACGACTATAGGGCCGTCCCCACGACCCCGGGCCAATGATGGCAAGCCGCCGAAATGTCCGACGACTGTAGGTTCGTCCCCACGACCCCGGGTCTAGGTTGGCCAGCCGCCGACATGTCCGACGACAATCGGATCGTCCCCACGCCCACGCGCCAAAGTTGGCCAGCCGCCGACATGTCCGACGACTATTGGATCGTCCCCACGACCACGGGCCAAAGTTGGCCAGCCGCCGACATGTCCGACGACTATAGGGTCGTCCCCACGACCCCGGGGCTAGATTGGCCCGCCACCGTCATGTCCGACGACTATAGGGTCGTCCCCACGACCCCGGGACTAGGTTGGCCAGCCGCAGACATGTCCGACGACTATAGGGTCGTCCCGACGACCCCGGGCCAATGTTGGCCAATCGCCAACATGTCCGACGACTATAGGGTCGTCCCTACGACCCCGGGACTAGATTGGCCCGCCACCGTCATGTCCGACGACAATAGGGTCGTCCCCACGACCCCGGGTCCAGGTTGGCCAGCCGCCGACATTTCCGACGACTATAGAGTCGTCCCCACGACACCGGTCCAAAGTTGGCCAGCCGCCGACATGTCCGACGACTATAGGGTCGTCCCCACGACCCCGGGACTAGATTGGCCCGCCACCGTCATGTCCAACGACTATAGGGTCGTCCCCACAACCACGGGCCAAAGTTGGCCAGCCGCCGACATGTCCGACGACTATAGGGTCGTCCCCACGAACCCGGGCCAAAGTTGGCAAGCCGCCGAAATGTCCGACGACTATAGGGTCGCCCCCACGACCCCGGGACTAGGTTGGCCAGCCGCAGACATGTCCGACGACTATAGGGTCGTCCCGACGACCCCGGGCCAATGTTGGCCAATCGCCAACATGTCCGACGACTATACGGTCGTCCCTACGACCCCGGGACTAGATTGGCCCGCCACCGTCATGTCCGACGATTATAGGGTCGTCCCCACGACCCCGGGCCAAAGTTGGCCAGCCGCCGAAATGTCCGACGAATATAGGGTCGTCCCCACGACCCCGGGACTAGATTGGCCCGCCACCGTCAAGTCCGACGACTATAGGGTCGTCCCCACGACCCCGGGCCAAAGATGTCCAGCCGCCGTCTTGTCCGACGACTATAGGGACTTACCCACGACCCCGGGACTAGATTGGCCCGCCACCGTCATGTCCAACGACTATAGGGTCGTCCCCACAACCACGGGCCAAAGTTGGCCAGCCGCCGACATGTCCGACGACTATAGGGTCGTCCCCACGACCCCGGGGCTAGATTGGCCCGCCACCGTCATGTCCGACGACTATAGGGTCGTCCCCACGACCCCGGGACTAGGTTGGCCAGCCGCAGACATGTCCGACGACTATAGGGTCGTCCCGACGACCCCGGGCCAATGTTGGCCAATCGCCAACATGTCCGACGACTATAGGGTCGTCCCTACGACCCCGGGACTAGATTGGCCCGCCACCGTCATGTCCGACGACAATAGGGTCGTCCCCACGACCCCGGGTCCAGGTTGGCCAGCCGCCGAAATTTCCGACGACTATAGAGTCGTCCCCACGACACCGGTCCAAAGTTGGCCAGCCGCCGACATGTCCGACGACTATAGGGTCGTCCCCACGACCCCGGGACTAGATTGGCCCGCCACCGTCATGTCCAACGACTATAGGGTCGTCCCCACAACCACGGGCCAAAGTTGGCCAGCCGCCGACATGTCCGACGACTATAGGGTCGTCCCCACGAACCCGGGCCAAAGTTGGCAAGCCGCCGAAATGTCCGACGACTATAGGGTCGCCCCCACGACCCCGGGACTAGGTTGGCCAGCCGCAGACATGTCCGACGACTATAGGGTCGTCCCGACGACCCCGGGCCAATGTTGGCCAATCGCCAACATGTCCGACGACTATAGGGTCGTCCCTACGACCCCGGGACTAGATTGGCCCGCCACCGTCATGTCCGACGACAATAGGGTCGTCCCCACGACCCCGGGTCCAGGTTGGCCAGCCGCCGACATTTCCGACGACTATAGAGTCGTCCCCACGACACCGGGCCAAAGTTGGCAAGCCGCCGAAATGTCCGACGACTATAGGGTCGCCCCCACGACCCCGGTTCTAGACTGGCCCGCCACCGTGAAGTCCGACGACTATAGGGTCTTTCCCCACGACCTCGGGACTAGGTTGGCCAGCCGCCGAAATGTCCAACGACTATAGGGTCGTCCCCACGACCCCGGGCCAAAGTTGGCAAGCCGCCAAAATGTCCGACGACTATAGGGTCGTCCCCACGACCGCGAGCCAAGAATATCCAGCCGCCGTCTTGTCCGACGACTATAGGGTCGTCCCCACGACCCCGCGACTAGATTGGCCCGCCACCGTCATGTCCGACGACTATAAGGTCGTCCCCACGACCCCGGGACAAGGTTGGCCCGCCGCCGACTTGTCCGACGACTATAGGGTCGTACCCACGACCCCGGGACTAGACTGGCCCGCCACCGTGAAGTCCGACGACTATAGGGTCGTCCCCACGACCTCGGGACTAGGTTGACAAGCCGCCAACATATCCGACGACTATACGGTCGTCCCCACGACCTCGGGACTAGGTCGGCCAGCCGCCGACATGTCCGACGACTATAGGGTCGTCCCCACGACCCCGGGCCAAAGTTGGCAAGCCGCCGAAATGTCCGACGACTATAGGGTCGTCCCCACAACCCCGGACTAGATTGGCCCGCCACCGTCAAGTCCGACGAGTATATGATCGTCTCCACGACCACGGGCCAAAGTTGGCCAGCCGCCGACATGTCCGTCGACTATAGGGTCGTCCCCACGACCCCGGACCAAAGTTGGCAAGCCGCCGAAATGTCCGATGACTATAGGGTCGTCCCCACGACCGCGGGCCAAAGATGTCCAGCCGCCGTCTTGTCCGACGAATATAGGGTCGTACCCACGACCCCGGGACTAGATTGGCCCGCCACCGTCATGTCCAACGACTATAGGGTCGTCCCCACGACCCCGGGACTAGGTTGACAAGCCGCCGAAATGTCCGACGACTATAGGGTTATCCCCACGACCGCGAGCCAAGGATGTCCAGCCGCCGTCTTGTCCGACGACTATAGGGTCGTCCCCACGACCCCGGAACTAGATTGGCCCGCCACCGTCATGTCCGACGACTATAGGGTCGTCCCCATGACCCCGGGACAAGTTTGGCCCGCCGCCGACTTGTCCGACGACTATAGGGTCGTACCCACGACCCCGGGACTAGGCTGACAAGCCGCCAACATGTCCGACGACTATAGAGTCGTCCCCACGACCCCGGGCCAATGTTGGCCAATCGCCAACATGTCCGACGACTATAGGGTCGTCCGTACGACCCCGAGAATAGATTGGCCCGCCACCGTCATGTCCGAAGACAATAGGGTCGTCCCCACGACCCCGGGTCTAGGTTGGCCAGCCGCCGACATATCCGACGACTATAGAGTCGTCCCCACGACACCGGGCCAAAGTTGGCCAGCCGCTGACATGTCCAACGACTATAGGGTCGTCCCCACGACCACGGGCCAAAGTTGGCCAGCCGTCGACATGTCCGACGACTATTGGATCGTCCCCACGACCACGGGCCAAAGTTGGCCAGCCGCCGACATGTCCGACGACTATAGGGTCGCCCCCACGACCCCGGGACTAGATTGGCCCGCCACCGTCATGTCCAACGACTATAGGGTCGTCCCCACGACCCCGGGCCAAAGTTGGCATGCCGCCGAAATGTCCAACGACTATAGGGTCGTCCCCACGACCCCGGGCCAAAGTTGGCAAGCCGCCGAAATGTCCGACGACTGTAGGGTCGTCCCCACGACCCCGGGACTAGATTGGCCCGCCACCGTGAAGTCCGACGACTATAGGGTCGTCCCCACGACCTCGGGACTAGGTTGGCCAGCCGCCGACATGTCCGACGACTATAGGGTCGTCCCTACGACCCCGGGACTAGATTGGCCCGCCACCGTCATGTCGAACGACTATAGGGTCGTCCCCACGACCCCGGGCCAAATTTGGCAAGCCGCCGAAATGTCCGACGACTATAGGGTCGTCCCCACGACCGCGAGCCAAGAATATCCAGCCGCCGTCATGTCCGACGACTATAGGGTCGTCCCCACGACCCCGCGACTAGATTGGCCCGCCACCGTCATGTCCAACGACTATAGGGTCGTCCCCACGACCCCGGGACTAGGTTGACAAGCCGCCGAAATGTCCGACGACTATAGGGTCATCCCCACGACCGCGAGCCAAGGATGTCCAGCCGCCGTCTTGTCCGACGACTATAGGGTCGTCCCCACGACCCCGGAACTAGATTGGCCCGCCACCGTCATGTCCGACGACTATAGGGTCGTCCCCATGACCCCGGGACAAGGTTGGCCCGCCGCCGACTTGTCCGACGACTATAGGGTCGTACCCACGACCCCGGGACTAGGCTGACAAGCCGCCAACATGTCCGACGACTATAGAGTCGTCCCCACGACCCCGGGCCAATGTTGGCCAATCGCCAACATGTCCGACGACTATAGGGTCGTCCGTACGACCCCGAGAATAGATTGGCCCGCCACCGTCATGTCCGAAGACAATAGGGTCGTCCCCACGACCCCGGGTCTAGGTTGGCCAGCCGCCGACATATCCGACGACTATAGAGTCGTCCCCACGACACCGGGCCAAAGTTGGCCAGCCGCTGACATGTCCAACGACTATAGGGTCGTCCCCACGACCACGGGCCAAAGTTGGCCAGCCGTCGACATGTCCGACGACTATTGGATCGTCCCCACAACCACGGGCCAAAGTTGGCCAGCCGCCGACATGTCCGACGACTATAGGGTCGCCCCCACGACCCCGGGACTAGATTGGCCCGCCACCGTCATGTCCAACGACTATAGGGTCGTCTCCACGACCCCGGGCCAAAGTTGGCATGCCGCCGAAATGTCCAACGACTATAGGGTCGTCCCCACGACCCCGGGCCAAAGTTGGCAAGCCGCCGAAATGTCCGACGACTGTAGGGTCGTCCCCACGACCCCGGGACTAGATTGGCCCGCCACCGTGAAGTCCGACGACTATAGGGTCGTCCCCACGACCTCGGGACTAGGTTGGCCAGCCGCCGACATGTCCGACGACTATAGGGTCGTCCCTACGACCCCGGGACTAGATTGGCCCGCCACCGTCATGTCCAACGACTATAGGGTCGTCCCCACGACCCCGGGCCAAAGTTGGCATGCCGCCGAAATGTCCAACGACTATAGGGTCGTCCCCACGACCCCGGGCCAAAGTTGGCAAGCCGCCGAAATGTCCGACGACTATAGGGTCGTCCCCACGACCGCGAGCCAAGAATATCCAGCCGCCGTCATGTCCGACGACTATAGGGTCGTCCCCACGACCCCGCGACTAGATTGGCCCGCCACCGTCATGTCCGACGACTATAGTGTCGTCCCCACGACCCCGGGACAAGGTTGGCCCGCCGCCGACTTGTCCGACGACTATAGGGTCGTACCCACGACCCCGGGACTAGGCTGACAAGCCGCCAACATGTCCGAAGACTATAGGGTCGTCCCTACGACCCCGGCACTAGATTGGCCGGCCACCGTCATGTCCAACGACTATAGGGTCGTCCCCACGACCCCGGGACTAGGTTGACAAGCCGCCAACATATCCGACGACTATACGGTCGTCCCCACGACCCCGGGACTAGGTTGACAAGCCGCCAACATATCCGACGACTATACGGTCGTCCCCACGACCTCGGGACTAGGTTGGCCAGCCGCCGACATATCCGACGACTATAGAGTCGTCCCCACGACACCGGGCCAAAGTTGGCCAGCCGCTGACATGTCCAACGACTATAGGGTCGTCCCCGCGACCACGGGCCAAAGTTGGCCAGCCGTCGACATGTCCAACGACTATAGGGTCGTCCCCACGACCCCGGGCCAAAGTTGGCATGCCGCCGAAATGTCCAACGACTATAGGGTCGTCCCCACGACCCCGGGCCAAAGTTGGCAAGCCGCCGAAATGTCCGACGACTATAGGGTCGTCCCCACAACCCCCGGACTAGATTGGCCCGCCACCGTCAAGTCCGACGAGTATAGGATCGTCTCCACGACCACGGGCCAAAGTTGGCCAGCCGCCGACATGTCCGTCGACTATAGGGTCGTCCCCACGACCCCGGACCAAAGTTGGCAAGCCGCCGAAATGTCCGACGACTATAGGGCCGTCCCCACGACCGCGGGCCAAAGATGTCCAGCCGCCGTCTTGTCCGACGACTATAGGGTCGTACCCACGACCCCGGGACTAGATTGGCCCGCCACCGTCATGTCCAACGACTATAGGGTCGTCCTCACGACCCCGGGACTAGGTTGACAAGCCGCCGAAATGTCCGACGACTATAGGGTCGTCCCCACGACCGCGAGCCAAGGATGTCCAGCCGCCGTCTTGTCCGACGACTATAGGGTCGTCCCCACGACCCCGGAACTAGATTGGCCCGCCACCGTCATGTCCGACGACTATAGGGTCGTCCCCATGACCCCGGGACAAGGTTGGCCCGCCGCCGACTTGTCCGACGACTATGGGGTCGTACCCACGACCCCGGGACTAGGCTGACAAGCCGCCAACATGTCCGACGACTATAGAGTCGTCCCCACGACCCCGGGAATAGATTGGCCCGCCACCGTCATGTCCGAAGACAATAGGGTCGTCCCCACGACCCCGGGTCTAGGTTGGCCAGCCGCCGACATATCCGACGACTATAGAGTCGTCCCCACGACACCGAGACTAGGTTGACAAGCCGCCGAAATGTCCGACGACTATAGGGTCGTTCCCACGACCACGGGCCAAAGTTGGCCAGCCGCTGACATGTCCAACGACTATAGGGTCGTCCCCACGACCACGGGCCAAAATTGGCCAGCCGCCGACATGTCCGACGACTATTGGATCGTCCCCACGACCACGGGCCAAAGTTGGCCAGCCGCCGACATGTCCGACGACTATAGGGTCGTCCCCACGACCCCGGGACTAGATTGGCCCGCCACCGTGAAGTCCGACGACTATAGGGTCGTCCCCACGACCTCGGGACTAGGTTGGCCAGCCGCCGACATGTCCGACGACTATAGGGTCGTCCCCACGACCCCGGGCCAAAGTTGGCAAGCCGCCGAAATGTCCGACGACTATAGGGCCGTCCCCACGACCGCGAGCCAAGAATATCCAGCCGCCGTCTTGTCCGACGACTATAGGGTCGTCCCCACGACCCCGGGACTAGATTGGCCCGCCACCGTCATGTCCGACGACTATAGGGTCGTCCCCACGACCCCGGGACAAGGTTGGCCCGCCGCCGACTTGTCCGACGACTATAGGGTCGTACTCACGACCCCGGGACTAGGCTGACAAGCCGCCAACATGTCCGACGACTATAGGGTCGTCCCGACGACCCCGGGCCAATGTTGGCCAATCACCAACATGGCCGACGACTATAGGGTCGTCCCTACGACCCCGGCACTTGATTGGCCGGCCACCGTCATGTCCAACGACTATAGGGTCGTCCCCACGACCCCGGGACAAGGTTGACAAGCCGCCAACATATCCGACGACTATACGGTCGTCCCCACGACCTCGGGACTAGGTCGGCCAGCCGCCGACATGTCCGACGACTATAGGGTCGTCCCCACGACCCCGGGCCAAAGTTGGCAAGCCGCCGAAATGTCCGACGACTATAGGGTCGTCCCCACAACCCCGGACTAGATTGGCCCGCCACCGTCAAGTCCGACGAGTATATGATCGTCTCCACGACCACGGGCCAAAGTTGGCCAGCCGCCGACATGTCCGTCGACTATAGGGTCGTCCCCACGACCCCGGACCAAAGTTGGCAAGCCGCCGAAATGTCCGACGACTATAGGGTCGTCCCCACGACCGCGGGCCAAAGATGTCCAGCCGCCGTCTTGTCCGACGACTATAGGGTCGTACCCACGACCCCGGGACTAGATTGGCCCGCCACCGTCATGTCCAACGACTATAGGGTCGTCCCCACGACCCCGGGACTAGGTTGACAAGCCGCCGAAATGTCCGACGACTATAGGGTCGTCCCCACGACCGCGAGCCAAGGATGTCCAGCCGCCGTCTTGTCCGACGACTATAGGGTCGTCCCCACGACCCCGGAACTAGATTGGCCCGCCACCGTCATGTCCGACGACTATAGGGTCGTCCCCATGACCCCGGGACAAGGTTGGCCCGCCGCCGACTTGTCCGACGACTATAGGGTCGTACCCACGACCCCGGGACTAGATTGGCCCGCCACCGTCATGTCCAACGACTATAGGGTCGTCCCCACGACCCCGGGACTAGGTTGACAAGCCGCTGACATGTCCAACGACTATAGGGTCGTCCCCACGACCACGGGCCAAAGTTGGCCAGCCGTCGACATGTCCGACGACTATAGGGTCGTCCGTACGACCCCGGGAATAGATTGGCCCGCCACCGTCATGTCCGAAGACAATAGGGTCGTCCCCACGACCCCGGGTCTAGGTTGGCCAGCCGCCGACATATCCGACGACTATAGAGTCGTCCCCACGACACCGGGCCAAAGTTGGCCAGCCGCTGACATGTCCAACGACTATAGGGTCGTCCCCACGACCACGGGCCAAAGTTGGCCAGCCGCCGACATGTCCGACGACTATTGGATCGTCCCCACGACCACGGGCCAAAGTTGGCCAGCCGCCGACATGTCCGACGACTATAGGGTCGTCCCCACGACCCCGGGACTAGATTGGCCCGCCACCGTGAAGTCCGACGACTATAGGGTCGTCCCCACGACCTCGGGACTAGGTTGGCCAGCCGCCGACATGTCCGACGACTATAGGGTCGTCCCCACGACCCCGGGCCAAAGTTGGCAAGCCGCCGAAATGTCCGACGACTATAGGGCCGTCCCCACGACCGCGAGCCAAGAATATCCAGCCGCCGTCTTGTCCGACGACTATAGGGTCGTCCCCACGACCCCGGGACTAGATTGGCCCGCCACCGTCATGTCCGACGACTATAGGGTCGTCCCCACGACCCCGGGACAAGGTTGGCCCGCCGCCGACTTGTCCGACGACTATAGGGTCGTACTCACGACCCCGGGACTAGGCTGACAAGCCGCCAACATGTCCGACGACTATAGGGTCGTCCCGACGACCCCGGGCCAATGTTGGCCAATCACCAACAAGGCCGACGACTATAGGGTCGTCCCTACGACCCCGGCACTTGATTGGCCGGCCACCGTCATGTCCAACGACTATAGGGTCGTCCCCACGACCCCGGGACAAGGTTGACAAGCCGCCAACATATCCGACGACTATACGGTCGTCCCCACGACCTCGGGACTAGGTCGGCCAGCCGCCGACATGTCCGACGACTATAGGGTCGTCCCCACGACCCCGGGCCAAAGTTGGCAAGCCGCCGAAATGTCCGACGACTATAGGGTCGTCCCCACAACCCCGGACTAGATTGGCCCGCCACCGTCAAGTCCGACGAGTATATGATCGTCTCCACGACCACGGGCCAAAGTTGGCCAGCCGCCGACATGTCCGTCGACTATAGGGTCGTCCCCACGACCCCGGACCAAAGTTGGCAAGCCGCCGAAATGTCCGACGACTATAGGGTCGTCCCCACGACCGCGGGCCAAAGATGTCCAGCCGCCGTCTTGTCCGACGACTATAGGGTCGTACTCACGACCCCGGGACTAGGCTGACAAGCCGCCAACATGTCCGACGACTATAGGGTCGTCCCGACGACCCCGGGCCAATGTTGGCCAATCACCAACATGGCCGACGACTATAGGGTCGTCCCTACGACCCCGGCACTTGATTGGCCGGCCACCGTCATGTCCAACGACTATAGGGTCGTCCCCACGACCCCGGGACAAGGTTGACAAGCCGCCAACATATCCGACGACTATACGGTCGTCCCCACGACCTCGGGACTAGGTCGGCCAGCCGCCGACATGTCCGACGACTATAGGGTCGTCCCCACGACCCCGGGCCAAAGTTGGCAAGCCGCCGAAATGTCCGACGACTATAGGGTCGTCCCCACAACCCCGGACTAGATTGGCCCGCCACCGTCAAGTCCGACGAGTATATGATCGTCTCCACGACCACGGGCCAAAGTTGGCCAGCCGCCGACATGTCCGTCGACTATAGGGTCGTCCCCACGACCCCGGACCAAAGTTGGCAAGCCGCCGAAATGTCCGACGACTATAGGGTCGTCCCCACGACCACGCGCCAATGTTGGCCAGCCGCCGACATGTCCGACGACTTTTGGATCGTCCCCACGACCACGGGCCAAAGTTGGCCAGCCGCCGACATGTCCGACGACTATAGGGTCGTCCCCACGACCCCGGGACTAGATTGGTCCGCCACCGTCATGTCCGACGACTATAGGGTCGTCCCCACGACCCCGGGCCAAAGTTGGCCAGCCGCCGACATGTCCGACGACTTTTGGATCGTCCCCACGACCCCGGGCCAAAGATGTCCAGCCGCCGTCTTGTCCGACGACAATAGGGTCGTCCCCTCGACCCCGGGTCTAGGTTGGCCAGCCGCCGACTTGTCCGACGACTATAGGGTCGTACCCACGACCCCGGGACTAGGCTGACAAGCCGCCAACATGTCCGACGACTATAGGGTCGTCCCCACGACCCCGGGCCAAAGATGTCCAGCCGCCGTCTTGTCCGACGACTATAGGGTCGTCCCCACGACCCCGGGACTAGATTGGCCCGCCACCGTCATGTCCAACGACTATAGGGTCGTCCCCACAACCACGGGCCAAAGTTGGCCAGCCGCCGACATGTCCAACGACTATAGGGTCGTCCCCACGACCACGGGCCAAAGTTGACCAGCCGCCGACATGTCCGACGACTATTGGATCGTCCCCACGACCCCGGGCCAAAGTTGGCAAGCCGCCGACATGTCCGACGACTATAGGGTCGTCCCCACGACCTCGGGACTAGGTTGGCCACCCGCCGACATGTCCGACGACTATAGGGTCGTCCCCACGACCCCGGGTCTAGGTTGGCCAGCCGCCGACATATCCGACGAATATAGAGTCGTCCCCACGACACCGGGCCAAAGTTGGCCAGCCGCCGACATGTCCGACGACTATTGGGTCGTCCCCACGACACCGGGCCAAAGTTGGCCAGCCGCCGACATGTCCGACGACAATCGGATCGTCCCCACGACCACGCGCCAATGTTGGCCAGCCGCCGACATGTCCGACGACTTTTGGATCGTCCCCACGACCACGGGCCAAAGTTGGCCAGCCGCCGACATGTCCGACGACTATAGGGTCGTCCCCACGACCACGGGACAAAGTTGGCCAGCCGCCGACATATCCGACGACTATAGGGTCGTCCCCACGTACCACGGGCCAATGTTGGCCAGCCGCTGACTTGTCCGACGACTATAGGGTCGTCCCCACGACCGCGGGGCTAGATTGGCTCGCCGCCGACTTGTCCGACGACTGTAGGGTCGTCCCCACGGCTCCGTGCCAAAGTTGGCAAGCTGCCGACTTGTCCGACGACTATAGGGTCGTCCCCACGACCCCGGGAATAGATTGGCCCGCCACCGTCATTTCCGACGAAAATAGGGTCGTCCCTACGACCCCGGGCCAAAGCTGGCCAGCCGCCGACATGTCCGACGACTATTGGATCGTCCCCACGACCACGGGCCAAAGTTGGCCAGCCGCCGACATGTCCGAAGACTATAGGGTCGTCCCCACGACCCCGGGACTAGATTGGCCAGCCGCCGACATGTCCGACGACTATAGAGTCGTCCCCACGACACCGGGTCAAAGTTGGCCAGCCGCTGACATTTCCAACGACTATTGGGTCGTCCCCACGACCACGGGCCAATGTTGGCTAGCCGCCGACTTGTCCGAAGACTATAGGCTCGTCCCCACGTCCCCGGGTCATATTTGGCCAGCCGCCGACATGTCCGACGACTATAGAGTCGTCCCCACGACCCCGGGTCAATGTTGGCTCGCCGCCGACAGGTCCGACGACTATAGGGTCGTCCCCACGACCCCCGGGCCAAAGTTGGACAGCCACCGACATTTCCGACGACTATTGGGTCGTCCCCACGACCACGGGCCAAAGTTGGCCAGCCGCCGACATGTCCGACGACTATAGGGTCGTCCCTACGACCCCGGGACTAGGTTGGCCCGCCGCAGACTTCTCCGACGACTATAGGGTCGTCCCCACGACCACGGGCCAAAGTTGACCAGCCGCCGACATGTCCTACGACTATTGGATCGTCCCCACGACCCCGGGCCAAAGTTGGCAAGCCGCCGACATGTCCGACGACTATGGGGTCGTCCCCACGACCTCGGGACTAGGTTGGCCACCCGCCGACATGTCCGACGACTAAAGGGTCGTCCCCACGACCCCGGGACAAGGTTGGCCCGCCGCCGACATGTCCGACGACTATAGGGTCGTCCCCACGACCCCGGGCCAAAGTTGGCAAGCCGCCGAAATTTCCGACGACAATAGGGTCGTCCCCACGACCCCGGGTCCAGGTTGGCCAGCCGCCGACATGTCCAACGACTATAGGGTCGTCCCCACGACCACGGGCCAAAGTTGACCAGCCGCCGACATGTCCTACGACTATTGGATCGTCCCCACGACCCCGGGCCAAAGTTGGCAAGCCGCCGACATGTCCGACGACTATAAGGTCGTACCCACGAGTACGGGCCAAAGTTGGCCAGCCGGCGACATGTCCGACGACTATAGGGTCGTCCCTACGACCCCGGGACTAGGTTGGCCCGCCGCAGACTTCTCCGACGACTATAGGGTCGTCCCCACGACCCCCGGACTAGGTTGGCTCGCCGCCGACTTGTCCGACGAGTATAGGGTCCTCCCCACGACCACGGGCCAAAGTTGGCCAGCCGCCGACATGTCCGACGACTATAGGGTCGTCCCCACGACCCGGGACTAGACTGACCCACCACCGTCACGTCCGACGACTATAGGGTGGTCCCCACGACCCCGGGACTATGTTGCCCCGCCGCCGACTTGTCCGACGACTATCGGGTGGTCCCCACGACCCCGGGAGTAGGTTGGCTCGCCACCGTCATGTCTGACGACTATAGGGTCGTCCCCACGACCACGGGCCAAAGTTGGCCAGCCGCCGACTTGTCCGACGACTATAGGGTCGTCCCCATGACCCGGGACTAGACTGGCCCGCCACCGTCATGTCCGACGACAATAGGGTCGTCCCCACGACCACGGGCCAAAGTTGGCCAGCCGCTGACATGTCCAACGACTATAGGGTCGTCCCCACGACCCCGGGACTAGATTGGCCCGCCACCGTCATGTCCGACGACTATAGGGTCGTCCCCACGACCCCGGGACTAGATTGGCCCGCCACCGTCAAGTCCGACGACTATAGGGTCGTCCCCACGACCCCGGGCCAAAGTTGGCAAGCCGCCGAAATGTCCGACGACTGTAGGGTGGTACCCACGATCCCGGGACTAGGTTGGCCAGCCGCAGACATGTCCGACGACTATAGGGTCGTCCCGACGACCCCGGGCCAATGTTGGCCAATCGCCAACATGTCCGACGACTATAGGGTCGTCCCTACGACCCCGGGACTAGATTGGGCCGCCACCGTCATGTCCGACGATTATAGGGTCGTCCCTACGACCCCGGGACTAGATTGGCCCGCCACCGTCATGTCCGACGATTATAGGGTCGTCCCCGCGACCCCGGGCCAAAGTTGGCCAGCCGCCGAAATGTCCGACGACTATAGGGTCGTCCCCACGACCCCGGGACTAGATTGGCCCGCCACCGTCAAGTCCGACGACTATAGGGTCGTCCCCACGACCCCGGGCCAAAGTTGGCAAGCTGCCGAAATGTCCGACGACTGTAGGGTCGTCCCCACGACTCCAGGACTAGATTGGTCCGCCACCGTCATGTCCGACGACTATAGGGTCGTCCCCACGACCCCGGGCCAAAGTTGGCCAGCCGCCGACATGTCCGACGACTATAGGGTCGTCCCCACGACCCCGAGACTAGATTGGCCCGCCACCGTCATGTCCGACGACAATAGGGTCGTCTCCACGACCCCGGGTCCAGGTTGGCCAGCCGCCGACACTTCCGACGACTATAGAGTCGTCCCCACGACACCGGGCCAAAGTTGGCCAGCCGCCGACATGTCCGAAGACTATAGGGTCGTCCCCACGACCCCGGGACTAGATTGGCCAGCCGCCGACATGTCAGACGACTATAGAGTCGTCCCCACGACACCGGGTCAAAGTTGGCCAGCCGCTGACATTTCCAACGTCTATTGGGTCGTCCCCACGACCACGGGCCAATGTTGGCTAGCCGCCGACATGTCCGACGACTATTGGGTCGTCCCCACGACCACGGGACTAGATTGGTCCGCCACCGTCATGTCCGACGACTATAGGGTCGTCCCCACGACCCCGGGCCAAAGTTGGCAAGCCGCCGAAATGTCCGACGACTGTAGGGTCGTCCCCACGACCCCGGGACTAGATTGGCCCCCCACCGTCAAGTCTGACGACCTCGGGCCAATGTTGGCCAGCCGCTGACTTGTCCGACGACTATAGGGTCGTCCCCACGACCGCGGGACTAGATTGGCTCGCCGCCGACTTGTCCGACGACTATAGGCTCTTCCCCACGACCACGGGCCAGTGTTGGCCAGCCGCTGACTTGTCCGACGACTATAGGGTCGTCCCCACGACCACGGGACAAAGTTGGCCAGCCGCCGACATATCCGACGACTATAGGGTCGTCCCCACGTACCACGGGCCAATGTTGGCCAGCCGCTGACTTGTCCGACGACTATAGGGTCGTCCCCACGACCCCGGGCCAAAGTTGGCAAGCCGCCGAAATGTCCGACGACTGTAGGGTCGTCCCCACGACCCCGGGACTAGATTGGCCCGCCACCGTCAAGTCCGACGACTATAGGGTCGTCCCCAGGACCTCGGGACTAGATTGGCCCGCCACCGTCAAGTCCGACGACTATAGGGTCGTCCCCACGACCCCGGGCCAAAGTTGGCAAGCCGCCGAAATGTCCGACGAATGTAGGGTGGTACCCACGACCCCGGGACTAGGCTGACAAGCCGCCAACATGTCCGACGACTATAGGGTCGCCCCCACGACCCCGGGCCAAAGTTGGCCAGCCGCCGACATGTCCGACGACTATAGGGTCGTCTCCACGACCCCGAGACTAGATTGGCCCGCCACCGTCATGTCCGACGACAATAGGGTCGTCCCCACGACCCCGGGTCCAGGTTGGCCAGCCGCCGACAATTCGGACGACTATAGAGTCGTCCCCACGACACCGGTCCAAAGTTGGCCAGCCGCCGACATGTCCGACGACTATAGGGTCTTACCCACGACCCCGGGACTAGATTGGCCCGCCACCGTCATGTCCAACGACTATAGGGTCGTCCCCACAACCACGGGCCAAAGTTGGCCAGCCGCCGACATGTCCGACGACTATAGGGTCGTCCCCACGACCCCGGGCCAAAGTTGGCAAGCCGCCGAAATTTCCGACGACAATAGGGTCGTCCCCACGACCCCGGGTCCAGGTTGGCCAGCCGCCGACATGTCCAACGACTATAGGGTCGTCCCCACGACCACGGGCCAAAGTTGACCAGCCGCCGACATGTCCGACGACTATAGGGTCGTCCCCACGACCGCGGGACTAGATTGGCTCGCCGCCGACTTGTCCGACGACTATAGGCTCTTCCCCACGACCACGGGCCAGTGTTGGCCAGCCGCTGACTTGTCCGACGACTATAGGGTCGTCCCCACGACCGCGGGACTAGATTGGCTCGCCGCCGACTTGTCCGACGACTATAGGCTCTTCCCCACGACCACGGGCCAGTGTTGGCCAGCCGCTGACTTGTCCGACGACTATTGGATCGTCCCCACGACCCGGGACTAGAGTGGCCCGCCACCGTCATGTCCGACGACTATATGGTCGTCCCCACGACCACGGGCCAATGTTGGCCAGCCGCTGACTTGTCCGACGACTATAGGGTCGTCCCCACGACCGCGGGACTAGATTGGCTCGCCGCCGACTTGTCCGACGACTATAGGCTCTTCCCCACGACCACGGGCCAGTGTTGGCCAGCCGCTGACTTGTCCGACGACTATAGGCTCGTCCCCACGACCACGGGACAAAGTTGGCCAGCCGCCGACATATCCGACGACTATAGGGTCGTCCCCACGTACCACGGGCCAATGTTGGCCAGCCGCTGACTTGTCCGACGACTATAGGGTCGTCCCCACGACCGCGGGGCTAGATTGGCTCGCCGCCGACTTGTCCGACGACTGTAGGGTCGTCCCCACGACTCCGTGCCAAAGTTGGCAAGCTGCCGACTTGTCCGACGACTATAGGGTCGTCCCCACGACCCCGGGAATAGATTGGCCCGCCACCGTCATTTCCGACGACAATAGGGTCGTCCCCACGACCACGGGTCAAAGTTGGCCAGCCGCCGACATATCCGACGACTATAGGGTCGTCCACACAACCACGGGCCAAAGTTGGCCAGCCGCCGACTTGTCCGAAGACTATAGGCTCGTCCCCACGTCCCCGGGTCATATTTGGCCAGCCGCCTACATGTCCGACGACTATAGAGTCGTCCCCACGACCCCGGGTCAATGTTGGCTCGCCGCCGACAGGTCCGACGACTATAGGGTCGTCCCCACGACCCCCGGGCCAAAGTTGGACAGCCACCGACATTTCCGACGACTATTGGGTCGTCCCCACGACCACGGGCCAAAGTTGGCCAGCCGCCGACATGTCCGACGACTATAGGGTCGTCCCCACGACCCCGGAACTAGATTGGCCCGACACCGTCATGTCCGACGACTATAAGGTCGTACCCACGAGTACGGGCCAAAGTTGGCCAGCCGGCGACATGTCCGACGACTATAGGGTCGTCCCTACGACCCCGGGACTAGGTTGGCCCGCCGCAGACTTCTCCGACGACTATAGGGTCGTCCCCACGACCCCCGGACTAGGTTGGCTCGCCGCCGACTTGTCCGACGAGTATAGGGTCCTCCCCACGACCACGGGCCAAAGTTGGCCAGCCGCCGACATGTCCGACGACTATAGGGTCGTCCCCACGACCCGGGACTAGACTGACCCACCACCGTCACGTCCGACGACTATAGGGTGGTCCCCACGACCCCGGGACTATGTTGCCCCGCCGCCGACTTGTCCGACGACTATCGGGTGGTCCCCACGACCCCGGGAGTAGGTTGGCTCGCCACCGTCATGTCTGACGACTATAGGGTCGTCCCCACGACCACGGGCCAAAGTTGGCCAGCCGCCGACTTGTCCGACGACTATAGGGTCGTCCCCATGACCCGGGACTAGACTGGCCCGCCACCGTCATGTCCGACGACAATAGGGTCGTCCCCACGACCACGGGCCAAAGTTGGCCAGCCGCTGACATGTCCAACGACTATAGGGTCGTCCCCACGACCCCGGGACTAGATTGGCCCGCCACCGTCATGTCCGACGACTATAGGGTCGTCCCCACGACCCCGGGACTAGATTGGCCCGCCACCGTCAAGTCCGACGACTATAGGGTCGTCCCCACGACCCCGGGCCAAAGTTGGCAAGCCGCCGAAATGTCCGACGACTGTAGGGTGGTACCCACGATCCCGGGACTAGGTTGGCCAGCCGCAGACATGTCCGACGACTATAGGGTCGTCCCGACGACCCCGGGCCAATGTTGGCCAATCGCCAACATGTCCGACGACTATAGGGTCGTCCCTACGACCCCGGGACTAGATTGGCCCGCCACCGTCATGTCCGACGATTATAGGGTCGTCCCTACGACCCCGGGACTAGATTGGCCCGCCACCGTCATGTCCGACGATTATAGGGTCGTCCCCGCGACCTCGGGCCAAAGTTGGCCAGCCGCCGAAATGTCCGACGACTATAGGGTCGTCCCCACGACCCCGGGACTAGATTGGCCCGCCACCGTCAAGTCCGACGACTATAGGGTCGTCCCCACGACCCCGGGCCAAAGTTGGCAAGCTGCCGAAATGTCCGACGACTGTAGGGTCGTCCCCACGACTCCAGGACTAGATTGGTCCGCCACCGTCATGTCCGACGACTATAGGGTCGTCCCCACGACCCCGGGCCAAAGTTGGCCAGCCGCCGACACTTCCGACGACTATAGAGTCGTCCCCACGACACCGGGCCAAAGTTGGCCAGCCGCCGACATGTCCGAAGACTATAGGGTCGTCCCCACGACCCCGGGACTAGATTGGCCAGCCGCCGACATGTCAGACGACTATAGAGTCGTCCCCACGACACCGGGTCAAAGTTGGCCAGCCGCTGACATTTCCAACGTCTATTGGGTCGTCCCCACGACCACGGGCCAAAGTTGGCAAGCCGCCGAAATGTCCGACGACTGTAGGGTCGTCCCCACGACCCCGGGACTAGATTGGCCCGCCACCGTCAAGTCCGACGACCTCGGGACTAGGTTGGTCAGCCGCCGACATGTCCGACGACTATAGGGTCGCCCCCACGACCTCGGGCCAATTTTGGCCAGCCGCCGACATGTCCGACGACTATAGGTTCGTCCCCACGACCCCGGGCCAAAGTTGGCAAGCCGCCGAAATGTCCGACGACTGTAGGGTCGTCCCCACGACCCCGGGAATAGATTGGCCGGCCACCGTCAAGCCCGACGACTATAGGGTCGTCCCCACGACCTCGGGACTAGATTGGCCCGCCACCGTCAAGTCCGACGACTATAGGGTCGTCCCCACGACCCCGGGCCAAAGTTGGCAAGCCGCCGAAATGTCCGACGACTGTAGGGTCGTCCCCACGACCCCGGGACTAGATTGGCCCGCCACCGTCAAGTCCGACGACTATAGGGTCGTCCCCAGGACCTCGGGACTAGATTGGCCCGCCACTGACAAGTCCGACGACTATAGGGTCGTCCCCACGACACCGGGCCAAAGTTGGCCAGCCGCCGACATGTCCGACGACTATAGAGTCGTCCCCACGACACCGGGCCAAAGTTGGCAAGACGCCGAAATGTCCGACGACTGTAGGGTCGTCCCCACGACCCCGGGACTAGATTGGCCCGCCACCGTCAAGTCCGACGACTATAGGGTCGTCCCCACGACCTCGGGACTAGGTTGGCCAGCCGCCGACATGTCCGACGACTATAATGTCGTCCCCACGACCCCGGGCCAGTGTTGGCCAATCGCCGACATGTCCGACGACTATAGGGTCGTCCCTACGACCCCGGGCCAAAGCTGGCCAGCCGCCGACATGTCCGACGACTATTGGATCGTCCCCACGACCACGGGCCAAAGTTGGACTGCCGCCGACATGTCCGACGACTATAGGGTCGTCCCCACGAACCCGGGCCAAAGTTGGCAAGCCGCCGAAATGTCCGACGACTATAGGGTCGCCCCCACGACCCCGGGACTAGGTTGGCCAGCCGCAGACATGTCCGACGACTATAGGGTCGTCCCGACGACCCCGGGCCAATGTTGGCCAATCGCCAACATGTCCGACGACTATAGGGTCGTCCCTACGACCCCGGGACTAGATTGGCCCGCCACCGTCATGTCCGACGATTATAGGGTCGTCCCCACGACCCCGGGCCAAAGTTGGCCAGCCGCCGAAATGTCCGACGAATATAGGGTCGTCCCCACGACCCCGGGACTAGATTGGCCCGCCACCGTCAAGTCCGACGACTATAGGGTCGTCCCCACGACCCCGGGCCAAAGATGTCCAGCCGCCGTCTTGTCCGACGACTATAGGGACTTACCCACGACCCCGGGACTAGATTGGCCCGCCACCGTCATGTCCAACGACTATAGGGTCGTCCCCACAACCACGGGCCAAAGTTGGCCAGCCGCCGACATGTCCGACGATTATTGGATCGTCCCCACGACCACGGGCCAAAGTTGGCCAGCCGCCGACATGTGCGACAACTATACGGTCGTCCCCACGACCCCGGGACTAGATTGGTCCGCCACCGTCATGTCCGACGACTATAGGGTCGTCCCCACGACCCCGGGACTAGGCTGACAACCCGCCATCATGTCCGACGACTATAGGGTCGTCCCCACGACCCCGGGCCAAAGATGTCCAGCCGCCGTCTTGTCCGACGACTATAGGGTCTTACCCACGACCCCGGGACTAGATTGGCCCGCCACCGTCATGTCCAACGACTATAGGGTCGTCCCCACAACCACGGGCCAAAGTTGGCCAGCCGCCGACATTTCCGACGACTATAGAGTCGTCCCCACGACACCGGGCCAAAGTTGGCCAGCCGCCGACATGTCCGACGACTATAGGGTCGTCCCCACGACCCCGGGCCAAAGTTGGCAAGCCGCCGAAATGTCCGACGACTGTAGGTTCGTCCCCACGACCCCGGGTCTAGGTTGGCCAGCCGCCGACATGTCCGACGACTGTAGGGTCGTCCCCACGACCCCCGGACTAGATTGGCCCGCCACCGTCATGTCCAACGACTATCGGATCGTCCCCACGACCACGGGCCAAAGTTGGCCAGCCGCCGACATGTCCGACGACTATAGGGTCGTCCCCACGACCCCGGGACTAGATTGGTCCGCCACCGTCATGTCCGACGACTATAGGGTCGTCCCCACGACCCCGGGCCAAAGTTGGCAAGCCGCCGAAATGTCCGACGACTGTAGGGTCGTCCCCACGACCCCGGGACTAGATTGGCCCGCCACCGTCAAGTCCGACGACCTCGGGACTAGGTTGGTCAGCCGCCGACATGTCCGACGACTATAGGGTCGTCCCCACGACCCCGGAACTAGATTGGCCCGACACCGTCATGTCCGACGACTATAAGGTCGTACCCACGAGTACGGGCCAAAGTTGGCCAGCCGGCGACATGTCCGACGACTATAGGGTCGTCCCTACGACCCCGGGACTAGGTTGGCCCGCCGCAGACTTCTCCGACGACTATAGGGTCGTCCCCACGACCCCCGGACTAGGTTGGCTCGCCGCCGACTTGTCCGACGAGTATAGGGTCCTCCCCACGACCACGGGCCAAAGTTGGCCAGCCGCCGACATGTCCGACGACTATAGGGTCGTCCCCACGACCCGGGACTAGACTGACCCACCACCGTCACGTCCGACGACTATAGGGTGGTCCCCACGACCCCGGGACTATGTTGCCCCGCCGCCGACTTGTCCGACGACTATCGGGTGGTCCCCACGACCCCGGGAGTAGGTTGGCTCGCCACCGTCATGTCTGACGACTATAGGGTCGTCCCCACGACCACGGGCCAAAGTTGGCCAGCCGCCGACTTGTCCGACGACTATAGGGTCGTCCCCATGACCCGGGACTAGACTGGCCCGCCACCGTCATGTCCGACGACAATAGGGTCGTCCCCACGACCACGGGCCAAAGTTGGCCAGCCGCTGACATGTCCAACGACTATAGGGTCGTCCCCACGACCCCGGGACTAGATTGGCCCGCCACCGTCATGTCCGACGACTATAGGGTCGTCCCCACGACCCCGGGACTAGATTGGCCCGCCACCGTCAAGTCCGACGACTATAGGGTCGTCCCCACGACCCCGGGCCAAAGTTGGCAAGCCGCCGAAATGTCCGACGACTGTAGGGTGGTACCCACGATCCCGGGACTAGGTTGGCCAGCCGCAGACATGTCCGACGACTATAGGGTCGTCCCGACGACCCCGGGCCAATGTTGGCCAATCGCCAACATGTCCGACGACTATAGGGTCGTCCCTACGACCCCGGGACTAGATTGGCCCGCCACCGTCATGTCCGACGATTATAGGGTCGTCCCTACGACCCCGGGACTAGATTGGCCCGCCACCGTCATGTCCGACGATTATAGGGTCGTCCCCGCGACCTCGGGCCAAAGTTGGCCAGCCGCCGAAATGTCCGACGACTATAGGGTCGTCCCCACGACCCCGGGACTAGATTGGCCCGCCACCGTCAAGTCCGACGACTATAGGGTCGTCCCCACGACCCCGGGCCAAAGTTGGCAAGCTGCCGAAATGTCCGACGACTGTAGGGTCGTCCCCACGACTCCAGGACTAGATTGGTCCGCCACCGTCATGTCCGACGACTATAGGGTCGTCCCCACGACCCCGGGCCAAAGTTGGCCAGCCGCCGACATGTCCGACGACTATAGGGTCGTCCCCACGACCCCGAGACTAGATTGGCCCGCCACCGTCATGTCCGACGACAATAGGGTCGTCTCCACGACCCCGGGTCCAGGTTGGCCAGCCGCCGACACTTCCGACGACTATAGAGTCGTCCCCACGACACCGGGCCAAAGTTGGCCAGCCGCCGACATGTCCGAAGACTATAGGGTCGTCCCCACGACCCCGGGACTAGATTGGCCAGCCGCCGACATGTCAGACGACTATAGAGTCGTCCCCACGACACCGGGTCAAAGTTGGCCAGCCGCTGACATTTCCAACGTCTATTGGGTCGTCCCCACGACCACGGGCCAATGTTGGCTAGCCGCCGACATGTCCGACGACTATTGGGTCGTCCCCACGACCACGGGACTAGATTGGTCCGCCACCGTCAAGTCCGACGACTATAGGGTCGTCCCCACGACCCCGGGCCAAAGTTGGCAAGCCGCCGAAATGTCCGACGACTGTAGGGTGGTACCCACGATCCCGGGACTAGGTTGGCCAGCCGCAGACATGTCCGACGACTATAGGGTCGTCCCGACGACCCCGGGCCAATGTTGGCCAATCGCCATCATGTCCGACGACTATAGGGTCGTCCCTACGACCCCGGGACTAGATTGGCCCGCCACCGTCATGTCCGACGATTATAGGGTCGTCCCTACGACCCCGGGACTAGATTGGCCCGCCACCGTCATGTCCGACGATTATAGGGTCGTCCCCGCGACCTCGGGCCAAAGTTGGCCAGCCGCCGAAATGTCCGACGACTATAGGGTCGTCCCCACGACCCCGGGACTAGATTGGCCCGCCACCGTCAAGTCCGACGACTATAGGGTCGTCCCCACGACCCCGGGCCAAAGTTGGCAAGCTGCCGAAATGTCCGACGACTGTAGGGTCGTCCCCACGACTCCAGGACTAGATTGGTCCGCCACCGTCATGTCCGACGACTATAGGGTCGTCCCCACGACCCCGGGCCAAAGTTGGCCAGCCGCCGACATGTCCGACGACTATAGGGTCGTCCCCACGACCCCGAGACTAGATTGGCCCGCCACCGTCATGTCCGACGACAATAGGGTCGTCTCCACGACCCCGGGTCCAGGTTGGCCAGCCGCCGACACTTCCGACGACTATAGAGTCGTCCCCACGACACCGGGCCAAAGTTGGCCAGCCGCCGACATGTCCGAAGACTATAGGGTCGTCCCCACGACCCCGGGACTAGATTGGCCAGCCGCCGACATGTCAGACGACTATAGAGTCGTCCCCACGACACCGGGTCAAAGTTGGCCAGCCGCTGACATTTCCAACGTCTATTGGGTCGTCCCCACGACCACGGGCCAATGTTGGCTAGCCGCCGACATGTCCGACGACTATTGGGTCGTCCCCACGACCACGGGACTAGATTGGTCCGCCACCGTCATGTCCGACGACTATAGGGTCGTCCCCACGACCCCGGGCCAAAGTTGGCAAGCCGCCGAAATGTCCGACGACTGTAGGGTCGTCCCCACGACCCCGGGACTAGATTGGCCCGCCACCGTCAAGTCTGACGACCTCGGGCCAATGTTGGCCAGCCGCTGACTTGTCCGACGACTATAGGGTCGTCCCCACGACCGCGGGACTAGATTGGCTCGCCGCCGACTTGTCCGACGACTATAGGCTCTTCCCCACGACCACGGGCCAGTGTTGGCCAGCCGCTGACTTGTCCGACGACTATAGGGTCGTCCCCACGACCCCGGGCCAAAGCTGGCCAGCCGCCGACATGTCCGACGACTATTGGATCGTCCCCACGACCACGGGCCAAAGTTGGACTGCCGCCGACATGTCCGACGACTATAGGGTCGTCCCCACGACCCGGGACTAGACTGACCCACCACCGTCACGTCCGACGACTATAGGGTGGTCCCCACGACCCCGGGACTATGTTGCCCCGCCGCCGACTTGTCCGACGACTATCGGGTGGTCCCCACGACCCCGGGAGTAGGTTGGCTCGCCACCGTCATGTCTGACGACTATAGGGTCGTCCCCACGACCACGGGCCAAAGTTGGCCAGCCGCCGACTTGTCCGACGACTATAGGGTCGTCCCCACGACCCGGGACTAGACTGACCCACCACCGTCACGTCCGACGACTATAGGGTGGTCCCCACGACCCCGGGACTATGTTGCCCCGCCGCCGACTTGTCCGACGACTATCGGGTGGTCCCCACGACCCCGGGAGTAGGTTGGCTCGCCACCGTCATGTCTGACGACTATAGGGTCGTCCCCACGACCACGGGCCAAAGTTGGCCAGCCGCCGACTTGTCCGACGACTATAGGGTCGTCCCCATGACCCGGGACTAGACTGGCCCGCCACCGTCATGTCCGACGACAATAGGGTCGTCCCCACGACCACGGGCCAAAGTTGGCCAGCCGCTGACATGTCCAACGACTATAGGGTCGTCCCCACGACCCCGGGACTAGATTGGCCCGCCACCGTCATGTCCGACGACTATAGGGTCGTCCCCACGACCCCGGGACTAGATTGGCCCGCCACCGTCAAGTCCGACGACTATAGGGTCGTCCCCACGACCCCGGGCCAAAGTTGGCAAGCCGCCGAAATGTCCGACGACTGTAGGGTGGTACCCACGATCCCGGGACTAGGTTGGCCAGCCGCAGACATGTCCGACGACTATAGGGTCGTCCCCACGACCCCGGGACTAGATTGGCCCGCCACCGTCAAGTCTGACGACCTCGGGCCAATGTTGGCCAGCCGCTGACTTGTCCGACGACTATAGGGTCGTCCCCACGACCTCGGGACTAGGTTGGCCACCCGCCGACATGTCCGACGACTATAGGGTCGTCCCCACGACCCCGGGTCTAGGTTGGCCAGCCGCCGACATATCCGACGAATATAGAGTCGTCCCCACGACACCGGGCCAAAGTTGGCCAGCCGCCGACATGTCCGACGACTATTGGGTCGACCCCACGACACCGGGCCAAAGTTGGCCAGCCGCCGACATGTCCGACGACAATCGGATCGTCCCCACGACCACGCGCCAATGTTGGCCAGCCGCCGACATGTCCGACGACTTTTGGATCGTCCCCACGACCACGGGCCAAAGTTGGCCAGCCGCCGACATGTCCGACGACTATAGGGTCGTCCCCACGACCCCGGGACTAGATTGGTCCGCCACCGTCATGTCCGACGACTATAGGGTCGTCCCCACGACCCCGGGCCAAAGTTGGCAAGCCGCCGAAATGTCCGACGACTGTAGGGTCGTCCCCACGACCCCGGGACTAGATTGGCCCGCCACCGTCAAGTCCGACGACCTCGGGACTAGGTTGGTCAGCCGCCGACATGTCCGACGACTATAGGGTCGCCCCCACGACCTCGGGCCAATTTTGGCCAGCCGCCGACATGTCCGACGACTATAGGGTCGTCCCCACGACCCCGGGCCAAAGTTGGCAAGCCGCCGAAATGTCCGACGACTGTAGGGTCGTCCCCACGACCCCGGGAATAGATTGGCCGGCCACCGTCAAGCCCGACGACTATAGGGTCGTCCCCACGACCTCGGGACTAGATTGGCCCGCCACCGTCAAGTCCGACGACTATAGGGTCGTCCCCACGACCCCGGGCCAAAGTTGGCAAGCCGCCGAAATGTCCGACGACTGTAGGGTCGTCCCCACGACCCCGGGACTAGATTGGCCCGCCACCGTCAAGTCCGACGACTATAGGGTCGTCCCCAGGACCTCGGGACTAGATTGGCCCGCCACTGACAAGTCCGACGACTATAGGGTCGTCCCCACGACACCGGGCCAAAGTTGGCCAGCCGCCGACATGTCCGACGACTATAGAGTCGTCCCCACGACACCGGGCCAAAGTTGGCAAGACGCCGAAATGTCCGACGACTGTAGGGTCGTCCCCACGACCCCGGGACTAGATTGGCCCGCCACCGTCAAGTCCGACGACTATAGGGTCGTCCCCACGACCTCGGGACTAGGTTGGCCAGCCGCCGACATGTCCGACGACTATAATGTCGTCCCCACGACCCCGGGCCAGTGTTGGCCAATCGCCGACATGTCCGACGACTATAGGGTCGTCCCTACGACCCCGGGCCAAAGCTGGCCAGCCGCCGACATGTCCGACGACTATTGGATCGTCCCCACGACCACGGGCCAAAGTTGGACTGCCGCCGACATGTCCGACGACTATAGGGTCGTCCCCACGAACCCGGGCCAAAGTTGGCAAGCCGCCGAAATGTCCAACGACTATAGGGTCGCCCCCACGACCCCGGGACTAGGTTGGCCAGCCGCAGACATGTCCGACGACTATAGGGTCGTCCCGACGACCCCGGGCCAATGTTGGCCAATCGCCAACATGTCCGACGACTATAGGGTCGTCCCTACGACCCCGGGACTAGATTGGCCCGCCACCGTCATGTCCGACGATTATAGGGTCGTCCCCACGACCCCGGGCCAAAGTTGGCCAGCCGCCGAAATGTCCGACGAATATAGGGTCGTCCCCACGACCCCGGGACTAGATTGGCCCGCCACCGTCAAGTCCGACGACTATAGGGTCGTCCCCACGACCCCGGGCCAAAGATGTCCAGCCGCCGTCTTGTCCGACGACTATAGGGACTTACCCACGACCCCGGGACTAGATTGGCCCGCCACCGTCATGTCCAACGACTATAGGGTCGTCCCCACAACCACGGGCCAAAGTTGGCCAGCCGCCGACATGTCCGACGATTATTGGATCGTCCCCACGACCACGGGCCAAAGTTGGCCAGCCGCCGACATGTGCGACAACTATACGGTCGTCCCCACGACCCCGGGACTAGATTGGTCCGCCACCGTCATGTCCGACGACTATAGGGTCGTCCCCACGACCCCGGGACTAGGCTGACAACCCGCCATCATGTCCGACGACTATAGGGTCGTCCCCACGACCCCGGGCCAAAGATGTCCAGCCGCCGTCTTGTCCGACGACTATAGGGTCTTACCCACGACCCCGGGACTAGATTGGCCCGCCACCGTCATGTCCAACGACTATAGGGTCGTCCCCACAACCACGGGCCAAAGTTGGCCAGCCGCCGACATTTCCGACGACTATAGAGTCGTCCCCACGACACCGGGCCAAAGTTGGCCAGCCGCCGACATGTCCGACGACTATAGGGTCGTCCCCACGACCCCGGGACAAGGTTGGCCCGCCGCCGACTTGTCCGACGACTATAGGGTCGTACCCACGACCCCGGGACTAGGCTGACAACCCGCCAACATGTCCGACGACTATAGGGTCGTCCCCACGACCCCGGGCCAAAGTTGGCAAGCCGCCGAAATGTCCGACGACTGTAGGTTCGTCCCCACGACCCCGGGTCTAGGTTGGCCAGCCGCCGACATGTCCGACGACTGTAGGGTCGTCCCCACGACCCCCGGACTAGATTGGCCCGCCACCGTCATGTCCAACGACTATCGGATCGTCCCCACGACCACGGGCCAAAGTTGGCCAGCCGCCGACATGTCCGATGACTGTAGGGTCGTCCCCACGACCCCCGGACTAGATTGGCCCGCCACCGTCATGTCCAACGACTATCGGATCGTCCCCACGACCACGGGCCAAAGTTGGCCAGCCGCCGACATGTCCGATGACTGTAGGGTCGTCCCCACGACCCCGGGACTAGATTGGCCCGCCACCGTCAAGTCCGACGACTATAGGGTCGTCCCGACGACCCCGGGCCAATGTTGGCCAATCGCCAACATGTCCGACGACTATAGGGTCGTCCCTACGACCCCGGGACTAGATTGGCCCGCCACCGTCATGTCCGACGATTATAGGGTCGTCCCCACGACCCCGGGCCAAAGTTGGCCAGCCGCCGAAATGTCCGACGAATATAGGGTCGTCCCCACGACCCCGGGACTAGATTGGCCCGCCACCGTCAAGTCCGACGACTATAGGGTCGTCCCCACGACCCCGGGCCAAAGATGTCCAGCCGCCGTCTTGTCCGACGACTATAGGGACTTACCCACGACCCCGGGACTAGATTGGCCCGCCACCGTCATGTCCAACGACTATAGGGTCGTCCCCACAACCACGGGCCAAAGTTGGCCAGCCGCCGACATGTCCGACGATTATTGGATCGTCCCCACGACCACGGGCCAAAGTTGGCCAGCCGCCGACATGTGCGACAACTATACGGTCGTCCCCACGACCCCGGGACTAGATTGGTCCGCCACCGTCATGTCCGACGACTATAGGGTCGTCCCCACGACCCCGGGACTAGGCTGACAACCCCCCATCATGTCCGACGACTATAGGGTCGTCCCCACGACCCCGGGCCAAAGATGTCCAGCCGCCGTCTTGTCCGACGACTATAGGGTCTTACCCACGACCACGGGCCAAAGTTGACCAGCCGCCAACATGTCCGACGACTATTGGATCGTCCCCACGACCCGGGACTAGAGTGGCCCGCCACCGTCATGTCCGACGACTATATGGTCGTCCCCACGACCACGGGCCAATGTTGGCCAGCCGCTGACTTGTCCGACGACTATAGGGTCGTCCCCACGACCGCGGGACTAGATTGGCTCGCCGCCGACTTGTCCGACGAATATAGGCTCTTCCCCACGACCACGGGCCAGTGTTGGCCAGCCGCTGACTTGTCCGACGACTATAGGGTCGTCCCCACGACCACGGGACAAAGTTGGCCAGCCGCCGACATATCCGACGACTATAGGGTCGTCCCCACGTACCACGGGCCAATGTTGGCCAGCCGCTGACTTGTCCGACGACTATAGGGTCGTCCCCACGACCGCGGGGCTAGATTGGCTCGCCGCCGACTTGTCCGACGACTGTAGGGTCGTCCCCACGACTCCGTGCCAAAGTTGGCAAGCTGCCGACTTGTCCGACGACTATAGGGTCGTCCCCACGACCCCGGGAATAGATTGGCCCGCCACCGTCATTTCCGACGACAATAGGGTCGTCCCCACGACCACGGGTCAAAGTTGGCCAGCCGCCGACATATCCGACGACTATAGGGTCGTCCACACAACCACGGGCCAAAGTTGGCCAGCCGCCGACTTGTCCGAAGACTATAGGCTCGTCCCCACGTCCCCGGGTCATATTTGGCCAGCCGCCGACATGTCCGACGACTATAGAGTCGTCCCCACGACCCCGGGTCAATGTTGGCTCGCCGCCGACAGGTCCGACGACTATAGGGTCGTCCCCACGACCCCCGGGCCAAAGTTGGACAGCCACCGACATTTCCGACGACTATTGGGTCGTCCCCACGACCACGGGCCAAAGTTGGCCAGCCGCCGACATGTCCGACGACTATAGGGTCGTCCCCACGACCCCGGAACTAGATTGGCCCGACACCGTCATGTCCGACGACTATAAGGTCGTACCCACGAGTACGGGCCAAAGTTGGCCAGCCGGCGACATGTCCGACGACTATAGGGTCGTCCCTACGACCCTGGGACTAGGTTGGCCCGCCGCAGACTTCTCCGACGACTATAGGGTCGTCCCCACGACCCCCGGACTAGGTTGGCTCGCCGCCGACTTGTCCGACGAGTATAGGGTCCTCCCCACGACCACGGGCCAAAGTTGGCCTGCCGCCGACATGTCCGACGACTATAGGGTCGTCCCCACGACCCGGGACTAGACTGACCCACCACCGTCACGTCCGACGACTATAGGGTGGTCCCCACGACCCCGGGACTAGATTGGCTCGCCGCCGACTTGTCCGACGAGTATAGGGTCCTCCCCACGACCCCGGGCCAAAGTTGGCCAGCCGCCGAAATGTCCGACGAATATAGGGTCGTCCCCACGACCCCGGGACTAGATTGGCCCGCCACCGTCAAGTCCGACGACTATAGGGTCGTCCCCACGACCCCGGGCCAAAGATGTCCAGCCGCCGTCTTGTCCGACGACTATAGGGACTTACCCACGACCCCGGGACTAGATTGGCGCGCCACCGTCATGTCCAACGACTATAGGGTCGTCCCCACAACCCCGGAACTAGATTGGCCCGACACCGTCATGTCCGACGACTATAAGGTCGTACCCACGAGTACGGGCCAAAGTTGGCCAGCCGGCGACATGTCCGACGACTATAGGGTCGTCCCTACGACCCTGGGACTAGGTTGGCCCGCCGCAGACTTCTCCGACGACTATAGGGTCGTCCCCACGACCCCCGGACTAGGTTGGCTCGCCGCCGACTTGTCCGACGAGTATAGGGTCCTCCCCACGACCCCGGGCCAAAGTTGGCCAGCCGCCGTCTTGTCCGACGACTATAGGGACTTACCCACGACCCCGGGACTAGATTGGCGCGCCACCGTCATGTCCAACGACTATAGGGTCGTCCCCACAACCACGGGCCAAAGTTGGCCAGCCGCCGACATGTCCGACGATTATTGGATCGTCCCCACGACCACGGGCCAAAGTTTGCCAGCCGCCGACATGTGCGACAACTATACGGTCGTCCCCACGACCCCGGGACTAGATTGGTCCGCCACCGTCATGTCCGACGACTATAGGGTCGTCCCCACGACCCCGGGACTAGGCTGACAACCCCCCATCATGTCCGACGACTATAGGGTCGTCCCCACGACCCCGGGCCAAAGATGTCCAGCCGCCGTCTTGTCCGACGACTATAGGGTCTTACCCACGACCACGGGCCAAAGTTGACCAGCCGCCAACATGTCCGACGACTATTGGATCGTCCCCACGACCCGGGACTAGAGTGGCCCGCCACCGTCATGTCCGACGACTATATGGTCGTCCCCACGACCATGGGCCAATGTTGGCCAGCCGCTGACTTGTCCGACGACTATAGGGTCGTCCCCACGACCGCGGGACTAGATTGGCTCGCCGCCGACTTGTCCGACGAATATAGGCTCTTCCCCACGACCACGGGCCAGTGTTGGCCAGCCGCTGACTTGTCCGACGACTATAGGGTCGTCCCCACGACCACGGGACAAAGTTGGCCAGCCGCCGACATATCCGACGACTATAGGGTCGTCCCCACGTACCACGGGCCAATGTTGGCCAGCCGCTGACTTGTCCGACGACTATAGGGTCGTCCCCACGACCGCGGGGCTAGATTGGCTCGCCGCCGACTTGTCCGACGACTGTAGGGTCGTCCCCACGACTCCGTGCCAAAGTTGGCAAGCTGCCGACTTGTCCGACGACTATAGGGTCGTCCCCACGACCCCGGGAATAGATTGGCCCGCCACCGTCATTTCCGACGACAATAGGGTCGTCCCCACGACCACGGGTCAAAGTTGGCCAGCCGCCGACATATCCGACGACTATAGGGTCGTCCACACAACCACGGGCCAAAGTTGGCCAGCCGCCGACTTGTCCGAAGACTATAGGCTCGTCCCCACGTCCCCGGGTCATATTTGGCCAGCCGCCGACATGTCCGACGACTATAGAGTCGTCCCCACGACCCCGGGTCAATGTTGGCTCGCCGCCGACAGGTCCGACGACTATAGGGTCGTCCCCACGACCCCCGGGCCAAAGTTGGACAGCCACCGACATTTCCGACGACTATTGGGTCGTCCCCACGACCACGGGCCAAAGTTGGCCAGCCGCCGACATGTCCGACGACTATAGGGTCGTCCCCACGACCCCGGAACTAGATTGGCCCGACACCGTCATGTCCGACGACTATAAGGTCGTACCCACGAGTACGGGCCAAAGTTGGCCAGCCGGCGACATGTCCGACGACTATAGGGTCGTCCCTACGACCCTGGGACTAGGTTGGCCCGCCGCAGACTTCTCCGACGACTATAGGATCGTCCCCACGACCCCCGGACTAGGTTGGCTCGCCGCCGACTTGTCCGACGAGTATAGGGTCCTCCCCACGACCACGGGCCAAAGTTGGCCAGCCGCCGACATGTCCGACGACTATAGGGTCGTCCCCACGACCCGGGACTAGACTGACCCACCACCGTCACGTCCGACGACTATAGGGTGGTCCCCACGACCCCGGGACTATGTTGCCCCGCCGCCGACTTGTCCGACGACTATCGGGTGGTCCCCACGACCCCGGGAGTAGGTTGGCTCGCCACCGTCATGTCTGACGACTATAGGGTCGTCCCCACGACCACGGGCCAAAGTTGGTCAGCCGCCGACTTGTCCGACGACTATAGGGTCGTCCCCATGACCCGGGACTAGACTGGCCCGCCACCGTCATGTCCGACGACAATAGGGTCGTCCCCACGACCACGGGCCAAAGTTGGCCAGCCGCTGACATGTCCAACGACTATAGGGTCGTCCCCACGACCCCGGGACTAGATTGGCCCGCCACCGTCATGTCCGACGACTATAGGGTCGTCCCCACGACCCCGGGACTAGATTGGCCCGCCACCGTCAAGTCCGACGACTATAGGGTCGTCCCCACGACCCCGGGCCAAAGTTGGCAAGCCGCCGAAATGTCCGACGACTGTAGGGTGGTACCCACGATCCCGGGACTAGGTTGGCCAGCCGCAGACATGTCCGACGACTATAGGGTCGTCCCGACGACCCCGGGCCAATGTTGGCCAATCGCCAACATGTCCGACGACTATAGGGTCGTCCCTACGACCCCGGGACTAGATTGGCCCGCCACCGTCATGTCCGACGATTATAGGGTCGTCCCAACGACCCCGGGCCAAAGTTGGCCAGCCGCCGAAATGTCCGACGAATATAGGGTCGTCCCCACGACCCCGGGACTAGATTGGCCCGCCACCGTCAAGTCCGACGACTATAGGGTCGTCCCCACGACCCCGGGCCAAAGATGTCCAGCCGCCGTCTTGTCCGACGACTATAGGGACTTACCCACGACCCCGGGACTAGATTGGCCAGCCGCCGACATGTCCGACGATTATTGGATCGTCCCCACGACCACGGGCCAAAGTTGGCCAGCCGCCGACATGTGCGACAACTATACGGTCGTCCCCACGACCCCGGGACTAGATTGGTCCGCCACCGTCATGTCCGACGACTATAGGGTCGTCCCCACGACCCCGGGACTAGGCTGACAACCCGCCATCATGTCCGACGACTATAGGGTCGTCCCCACGACCCCGGGCCAAAGATGTCCAGCCGCCGTCTTGTCCGACGACTATAGGGTCTTACCCACGACCCCGGGACTAGATTGGCCCGCCACCGTCATGTCCAACGACTATAGGGTCGTCCCCACAACCACGGGCCAAAGTTGGCCAGCCGCCGACATTTCCGACGACTATAGAGTCGTCCCCACGACACCGGGCCAAAGTTGGCCAGCCGCCGACATGTCCGACGACTATAGGGTCGTCCCCACGACCCCGGGCCAAAGATGTCCAGCCGCCGTCTTGTCCGACGACTATAGGGTCGTCCCCACGACCCCGGGACTAGATTGGCCCGCCACCGTCAAGTCCGACGACTATAGGGTCGTCCCCACGACCCCGGGCCAAAGTTGGCAAGCCGCCGAAATGTCCGACGACTGTAGGGTCGTCCCCAAGACCCCAGGACTAGATTGGCCCGCCACCGTCATGTCCGACGACAATAGGGTCGTCCCCACGACCCCGGGGCTAGGATGGCCCGCCGCCGACATGTTCAACGACTATTGGGCCGTCCCCACGACCCCGGGCCAATGTTGGTCCAGCCGCCGACATGTCCGACGACTATAGGGTCGTCCATACGACCCCGGGACTAAATTGGCCCGCCACCGTCATGTCCAACGACTATAGGGTCTAGGTTGACAAGACGCCAAAATGTTCGACGAATATAGGGTCGTCCCCACGACCCCGGGCCAAAGATGGCATGCCGCCGAAATGTCCGACGACAATCGGATCGTCCCCACGACCACGGGCCAAAGTTGGCCAGCCGCCGACATGTCCGACGACTATTGGGTCGTCCCCACGACCCCGGGCCAAAGTTGGCCAGCCGCCGACTTGTCCGACGACTATGGGGTCGTCCCCACGACCCCAGGACTAGATTGGCCCGCCACCGTCTTGTCCGACGACAATAGGGTCGTCCCCACGACCCCGGGCCAATGTTGGCCAATCGCCGAAATGTCCGACGACTGTAGGGTCGTCCCCACGACCCCGGGACTAGATTGGCCCGCCACCGTCATGTCCAACGATTATAGGGTCGTCCCCACGACCCCGGGACTAGATTGGCCCGCCACCGTCAAGTCCGACGACTATAGGGTCGTCCCAACGACCTCGGAACTAGGTTGGCCAGCCGCCGACATGTGCGACGACTATAGGGTCGTCCCAACGACCTCGGAACTAGGTTGGCCAGCCGCCGACATGTGCGACGACTATAGGGTCGTCCCCACGACCCCGGGCCAAAGATGTCCAGCCGCCGTCTGGTCCGACGACTATAGGGTCTTCCCCACGACCCCGGGACTAGATTGGTCCGCCACTGTCATGTCCGACGACTATGGGGTCGTCCCCACGACCCCGGGCCAAAGTTGGCAAGCCGCCGAAATGTCCGACGACTGTAGGGTCGTCCCCACGACCCCGGGACTAGATTGGTCCGCCACCGTCATGTCCGACGACTATAGGGTCGTCCCCACTACCCCGGGCCAAAGTTGGCAAGCCGCCGAAATGTCCGACGACTGTAGGGTCGTCCCCACGACCCCGGGATTAGATTGGCCCGCCGCCGTCAAGTCCAACGACTATAGGGTCGTCCCCACGACCTCGGGACTAGCTTGGCCAGCCGCCGACATGTCCGACGACTATAGGGTCGTCCCCACGACCCCGGGCCAATGTTGGCCAATCGCCGACATGTCCGACGACTATAGGGTCGTCCCTACGACCCCGGGACTAGATTGGCCCGCCACCGTCATGTCCAACGACTATAGGGTCGTCCCCACGACCCCGGGACTAGGCTGACAAGCCGCCAACATGTCCGACGACTATAGGGTCGTCCCCACGACCCCGGGCTAAAGATGGCATGCCGCCGAAATGTCCGACGACTATAGGGTCGTCCCCACGACCGCGGGACTAGGCTGACAAGCCGCCAACATGTTCGACGACTATAGGGTCGTCCCCACGACCCCGGGCCAAAGTTGGCCAGCCGCCGACATGTCCGACGACTATAGGGTCGTCCCCACGACCCCGAGACTAGATTGGTCCGCCACCGTCATGTCCGACGACAATAGGGTCGTCCCCACGACCCCGAGACTAGATTGGCCCGCCACCGTCATGTCCGACGACAATAGGGTCGTCCCCACGACCCCGGGTCCAGGTTGGCCAGCCGCCGACATTTCCGACGACTATAGAGTCGTCCCCACGACACCGGGCCAAAGGTGGCCAGCCGCCTACATGTTCGACGACTATAGGGTCGTCCCCACGACCCCGGGTCCAGGTTGGCCAGCCGCCGACATTTCCGACGACTATAGGGTCGTCCCCACGACACCGGGCCAAAGTTGGCCAGCCGCCTACATGTCCGACGACTATAGGGTCGTCCCCACGACCCCGGGCCAAAGTTGGCAAGCCGCCGAAATGTCCGACGACTGTAGGGTCGTCCCCACGACCCCGGGACTAGATTGGCCCGCCACCGTCAAGTCCGACGACTATAGGGTCGTCCCAACGACCTCGGGACTAGGTTGGCCAGCCGCTGACATGTCCGACGACTATAGGGTCGTCCCCACGACCCCGGGCCAAAGATGTCCAGCCGCCGTCTTGTCCGACGACTATAGGGTCGTCCCCACGACCCCGGGACTAGATTGGCCCGCCACCGTCAAGTCCGACGACTATAGGGTCGTCCCAACGACCTCGGGACTAGGTTGGCCAGCCGCCGACATGTCCGACGACTATAGGGTCGTCCCCACGACCCCGGGCCAAAGATGTCCAGCCGCCGTCTTGTCCGACGACTATAGGGTCGTCCCCACGACCCCGGGACTAGATTGGCCCGCCACCGTCATGTCCAACGACTATAGGGTCGTCCCCACAACCACGGGCCAAAGTTGGCCAGCCGCCGACATGTCCGACGACTATTGGATCGTCCCCACGACCCCGGGCCAAAGTTGGCAAGCCGCCGAAATGTCCGACGACTGTAGGGTCGTCCCCACGACCCCGGGACTAGATTGGTCCGCCACCGTCATGTCCGACGACTATAGGGTCGTCCCCACTACCCCGGGCCAAAGTTGGCAAGCCGCCGAAATTTCCGACGACTGTAGGGTCGTCCCCACGACCCCGGGATTAGATTGGACCGCCGCCGTCAAGTCCGACGACTATAGGGTCGTCCCCACGACCTCGGGACTAGCTTGGCCAGCCGCCGACATGTCCGACGACTATAGGGTCGTCCCCACTACCCCGGGCCAAAGTTGGCAAGCCGCCGAAATTTCCGACGACTGTAGGGTCGTCCCCACGACCCCGGGATTAGATTGGACCGCCGCCGTCAAGTCCGACGACTATAGGGTCGTCCCCACGACCTCGGGACTAGCTTGGCCAATCGCCGACATGTCCGACGACTATAGGGTCGTCCCTACGACCCCGGGACTAGATTGGCCCGCCACCGTCATGTCCGACGACTATAGGGTCGTCCCCACGACCCCGGGACTAGGTTGACAAGCCGCCAACATGTCCGACGACTATAGGGTCGTCCCCACGACCCCGGGCTAAAGATGGCATGCCGCCGAAATGTCCGACGACTATAGGGTCGTCCCCACGACCGCGGGACTAGGCTGACAAGCCGCCAACATGTTCGACGACTATAGGGTCCTCCCCACGACCCCGGGCCAAAGTTGGCCAGCCGCCGACATGTCCGACGACTATAGGGTCGTCCCCACGACCCCGAGACTAGATAGGCCCGCCACCGTCATGTCCGACGACAATAGGGTCGTCCCCACGACCCCGGGTCCAGGTTGGCCAGCCGCCGACATTTCCGACGACTATAGAGTCGTCCCCACGACCCCGGGTCCAGGTTGGCCAGCCGCCGACATTTCCGATGACTATAGAGTCGTCCCCACGACACCGGGCCAAAGTTGGCCAGCCGCCGACATGTCCGACGACTATAGGGTCGTCCCCACGACACCGGGTCCAGGTTGGCCAGGCGCCGACATTTCCGACGACTATAGAGTCGTCCCCACGACACCGGGCCAAAGTTGGCAAGCCGCCGAAATGTCCGACGACTGTAGGGTCGTCCCCAAGACCCCGGGACTAGATTGGCCCGCCACCGTCAAGTCCGACGACTATAGGGTCGTCCCCACGACCCCGGGCCAAAGTTGGCAAGCCGCCGAAATGTCCGACGACTGTAGGGTCGTCCCCACGACCCCGGGACTAGATTGGCCCGCCACCGTCAAGTCCGACGACTATAGGGTCGTCCCAACGACCTCGGGACTAGGTTGGCCAGCCGCCGACATGTCCGACGACTATAGGGTCGTCCCCACGACCCCGGGCCAAAGATGTCCAGCCGCCGTCTTGTCCGACGACTATAGGGTCGTCCCCACGACCACGGGCCAAAGTTGGCCAGCCGCCGACATGTCCGACGACTATTGTGTCGTCCCCACGACCCCGGGCCAAAGTTGGCCAGCCGCCGACATGTCCGACGACTATAGGGTCGTCCCCAAGGCCCCGGGACTAGATTGGCCCGCCACCGTCAAGTCCGACGACTATAGGGTCGTCCCCACGACCCCGGGCCAAAGATGGCAAGCCGCCGAAATGTCCGACGACTGTAGGGTCGTCCCCACGACCCCGGGAATAGATTGGCCCGCCACCGTCAAGTCCGACGACTATAGGGTCGTCCCAACGACCTCGGGACTAGGTTGGCCAGCCGCCGACATGTCCGACGACTATAGGGTCGTCCCCACGACCCCGGGCCAAAGATGTCCAGCCGCCGTCTTGTCCGACGACTATAGGGTCGTCCCCACGACCACGGGCCAAAGTTGGCCAGCCGCCGACATGTCCGACGACTATTGGGTCGTCCCCACGACCCCGGGCCAAAGTTGGCAAGCCGCCGAAATGTCCGACGACTGTAGGGTCGTCCCCGCGACCCCGGGACTAGATTGGCCCGCCACCGTCAAGTCCGACGACTATAGGGTCGTCCCCACGACCCCGGGCCAAAGTTGGCAAGCCGCCGAAATGTCCGACGACTGTAGGGTCGTCCCCAAGACCCCAGGACTAGATTGGCCCGCCACCGTCATGTCCGACGACAATAGGGTCGTCCCCACGACCCCGGGGCCAGGATGGCCCGCCGCCGACATGTTCAACGACTATTGGGCCGTCCCCACGACCCCGGGCCAATGTTGGTCCAGCCGCCGACATGTCCGACGACTATAGGGTCGTCCATACGACCCCGGGACTAAATTGGCCCGCCACCGTCATGTCCAACGACTATAGGGTCTAGGTTGACAAGACGCCAAAATGTTCGACGAATATAGGGTCGTCCCCACGACCCCGGGCCAAAGATGGCATGCCGCCGAAATGTCCGACGACAATCGGATCGTCCCCACGACCACGGGCCAAAGTTGGCCAGCCGCCGACATGTCCGACGACTATTGGGTCGTCCCCACGACCCCGGGCCAAAGTTGGCCAGCCGCCGACTTGTCCGACGACTATGGGGTCGTCCCCACGACCCCAGGACTAGATTGGCCCGCCACCGTCTTGTCCGACGACAATAGGGTCGTCCCCACGACCCCGGGCCAATGTTGGCCAATCGCCGAAATGTCCGACGACTGTAGGGTCGTCCCCACGACCCCGGGACTAGATTGGCCCGCCACCGTCATGTCCAACGATTATAGGGTCGTCCCCACGACCCCGGGACTAGATTGGCCCGCCACCGTCAAGTCCGACGACTATAGGGTCGTCCCAACGACCTCGGAACTAGGTTGGCCAGCCGCCGACATGTCCGACGACTATAGGGTCGTCCCCACGACCCCGGGCCAAAGATGTCCAGCCGCCGTCTGGTCCGACGACTATAGGGTCTTCCCCACGACCCCGGGACTAGATTGGTCCGCCACTGTCATGTCCGACGACTATGGGGTCGTCCCCACGACCCCGGGCCAAAGTTGGCAAGCCGCCGAAATGTCCGACGACTGTAGGGTCGTCCCCACGACCCCGGGACTAGATTGGTCCGCCACCGTCATGTCCGACGACTATAGGGTCGTCCCCACTACCCCGGGCCAAAGTTGGCAAGCCGCCGAAATGTCCGACGACTGTAGGGTCGTCCCCACGGCCCCGGGATTAGATTGGCCCGCCGCCGTCAAGTCCGACGACTATAGGGTCGTCCCCACGACCTCGGGACTAGCTTGGCCAGCCGCCGACATGTCCGACGACTATAGGGTCGTCCCCACGACCCCGGGCCAATGTTGGCCAATCGCCGACATGTCCGACGACTATAGGGTCGTCCCTACGACCCCGGGACTAGATTGGCCCGCCACCGTCATGTCCAACGACTATAGGGTCGTCCCCACGACCCCGGGACTAGGCTGACAAGCCGCCAACATGTCCGACGACTATAGGGTCGTCCCCACGACCCCGGGCTAAAGATGGCATGCCGCCGAAATGTCCGACGACTATAGGGTCGTCCCCACGACCGCGGGACTAGGCTGACAAGCCGCCAACATGTTCGACGACTATAGGGTCGTCCCCACGACCCCGGGCCAAAGTTGGCCAGCCGCCGACATGTCCGACGACTATAGGGTCGTCCCCACGACCCCGAGACTAGATTGGTCCGCCACCGTCATGTCCGACGACAATAGGGTCGTCCCCACGACCCCGGGTCCAGGTTGGCCAGCCGCCGACATTTCCGACGACTATAGAGTCGTCCCCACGACCCCGGGCCAAAGTTGGCAAGCCGCCGAAATGTCCGACGACTGTAGGGTCGTCCCCACGACCCCGGGACTAGATTGGTCCGCCACCGTCATGTCCGACGACTATAGGGTCGTCCCCACGACCCCGGGCCAAAGTTGGCAAGCCGCCGAAATGTCCGACGACTGTAGGGTCGTCCCCACGACCCCGGGACTAGATTGGCCCGCCACCGTCAAGTCCGACGACTATAGGGTCGTCCCAACGACCTCGGGATTAGGTTGGCCAGCCGCCGACATGTCCGACGACTATAGGGTCGTCCCCACGACCCCGGGCCAAAGTTGGCAAGCCGCCGAAATGTCCGACGACTGTAGGGTCGTCCCCACGACCCCGGGACTAGATTGGCCCGCCACCGTCAAGTCCGACGACTATAGGGTCGTCCCAACGACCTCGGGATTAGGTTGGCCAGCCGCCGACATGTCCGACGACTATAGGGTCGTCCCCACGACCCCGGGCGAAAGATGGCATGCCGCCGAAATGTCCGACGACAATCGGGTCGTCCCCACGACCACGGGCCAAAGTTGGCCAGCCGCCGACATGTCCGACGACTATAGGGTCGTCCCCACCACCCCGGGCCAAAGTTGGCAAGCCGCCGAAATGTCCGACGACTGTAGGGTCGTCCCCAAGACCCCGGGACTAGATTGGCCCGCCACCGTCATGTCCGACGACAATAGGGTCGTCCCCACGACCCCGGGTCCAGGTTGGCCAGGCTCCGACATTTCCGATGACTATAGGGTCGTCCCCACGACCCCGGGCCAAAGATGTCCAGCCGCCGTCTTGTCCGACGACTATAGGGTCGTCCCCACGACCACGGGCCAAAGTTGGCCAGCCGCCGACATGTCCGACGACTATTGGGCCGTCCCCACGACCACGGGCCAAAGTTGGCAAGCCGCCGAAATGTCCGACGACTGTAGGGTCGTCCCCACGACCCCGGGACTAGATTGGCCAGCCGCCGACATGTCCGACGACTATAGGGTCGTCCCCACGACCCCGAGACTAGATTGGCCCGCCACCGTCAAGTCCGACGACCTCGGGACTAGGTTGGCCAGCCGCTGACATGTCCGACGACTATAGGGTCGTCCCCACGACCCCGGGCCAAAGATGTCCAGCCGCCGTCTTGTCCGACGACTATAGGGTCGTCCCCACGACCCCGGGACTAGATTGACCCGCCACCGTCAAGTCCGACGACTATAGGGTCGTCCCAACGACCTCGGGACTAGGTTGGCCAGCCGCCGACATGTCCGACGACTATAGGGTCGTCCCCACGACCCCGGGCCAAAGATGTCCAGCCGCCGTCTTGTCCGACGACTATAGGGTCGTCCCCACGACCCCGGGACTAGATTGGCCCGCCACCGTCATGTCCAACGACTATAGGGTCCTCCCCACAACCACGGGCCAAAGTTGGCCAGCCGCCGACATGTCCGACGACTATTGGATCGTCCCCACGACCACGGGCCAAAGTTGGCCAGCCGCCGACATGTCCGACGAGTATAGGGTCTTCCCCACGACCCCGGGACTAGATTGGTCCGCCACTGTCATGTCCGACGACTATGGGGTCGTCCCCACGACCCCGGGCCAAAGTTGGCAAGCCGCCGAAATGTCCGACGACTGTAGGGTCGTCCCCACGACCCCGGGACTAGATTGGTCCGCCACCGTCATGTCCGACGACTATAGGGTCGTCCTCACTACCCCGGGCCAAAGTTGGCAAGCCGCCGAAATGTCCGACGACTGTAGGGTCGTCCCCACGACCCCGGGATTAGATTGGCCCGCCGCCGTCAAGTCCGACGACTATAGGGTCGTCCCCACGACCTCGGGACTAGCTTGGCCAGCCGCCGACATGTCCGACGACTATAGGGTCGTCCCCACGACCCCGGGCCAATGTTGGCCAATCGCCGACATGTCCGACGACTATAGGGTCGTCCCCATGACCCCGGGACAAGGTTGGCCCGCCGCCGACTTGTCCGACGACTATAGGGTCATACCCACGACCCCGGGACTAGGCTGACAAGCCGCCAACATGTCCGACGACTATAGAGTCGTCCCCACGACCCCGGGCCAATGTTGGCCAATCGCCAACATGTCCGACGACTATAGGGTCGTCCGTACGACCCCGAGAATAGATTGGCCCGCCACCGTCATGTCCGAAGACAATAGGGTCGTCCCCACGACCCCGGGTCTAGGTTGGCCAGCCGCCGACATATCCGACGACTATAGAGTCGTCCCCACGACACCGGGCCAAAGTTGGCCAGCCGCTGACATGTCCAACGACTATAGGGTCGTCCCCACGACCACGGGCCAAAGTTGGCCAGCCGTCGACATGTCCGACGACTATTGGATCGTCCCCACGACCACGGGCCAAAGTTGGCCAGCCGCCGACATGTCCGACGACTATAGGGTCGCCCCCACGACCCCGGGACTAGATTGGCCCGCCACCGTCATGTCCAACGACTATAGGGTCGTCCCCACGACCCCGGGCCAAAGTTGGCATGCCGCCGAAATGTCCAACGACTATAGGGTCGTCCCCACGACCCCGGGCCAAAGTTGGCAAGCCGCCGAAATATCCGACGACTGTAGGGTCGTCCCCACGACCCCGGGACTAGATTGGCCCGCCACCGTGAAGTCCGACGACTATAGGGTCGTCCCCACGACCTCGGGACTAGGTTGGCCAGCCGCCGACATGTCCGACGACTATAGGGTCGTCCCTACGACCCCGGGACTAGATTGGCCCGCCACCGTCATGTCCAACGACTATAGGGTCGTCCCCACGACCCCGGGCCAAATTTGGCAAGCCGCCGAAATGTCCGACGACTATAGGGTCGTCCCCACGACCGCGAGCCAAGAATATCCAGCCGCCGTCATGTCCGACGACTATAGGGTCGTCCCCACGACCCCGCGACTAGATTGGCCCGCCACCGTCATGTCCAACGACTATAGGGTCGTCCCCACGACCCCGGGACTAGACTGGCCCGCCACCGTGAAGTCCGACGACTATAGGGTCGTCCCCACGACCCCGGGCCAAAGTTGGCAAGCCGCCGAAATGTCCGACGACTATAGGGTCGTCCCCACGACCGCGAGCCAAGAATATCCAGCCGCCAACATATCCGACGACTATACGGTCGTCCCCACGACCTCGGGACTAGGTCGGCCAGCCGCCGACATGTCCGACGACTATAGGGTCGTCCCCACGACCCCGGGCCAAAGTTGGCAAGCCGCCGAAATGTCCGACGACTATAGGGTCGTCCCCACAACCCCGGACTAGATTGGCCCGCCACCGTCAAGTCCGACGAGTATATGATCGTCTCCACGACCACGGGCCAAAGTTGGCCAGCCGCCGACATGTCCGTCGACTATAGGGTCGTCCCCACGACCCCGGACCAAAGTTGGCAAGCCGCCGAAATGTCCGATGACTATAGGGTCGTCCCCACGACCGCGGGCCAAAGATGTCCAGCCGCCGTCTTGTCCGACGACTATAGGGTCGTACCCACGACCCCGGGACTAGATTGGCCCGCCACCGTCATGTCCAACGACTATAGGGTCGTCCCCACGACCCCGGGACTAGGTTGACAAGCCGCCGAAATGTCCGACGACTATAGGGTCATCCCCACGACCGCGAGCCAAGGATGTCCAGCCGCCGTCTTGTCCGACGACTATAGGGTCGTCCCCACGACCCCGGAACTAGATTGGCCCGCCACCGTCATGTCCGACGACTATAGGGTCGTCCCCATGACCCCGGGACAAGGTTGGCCCGCCGCCGACTTGTCCGACGACTATAGGGTCGTACCCACGACCCCGGGACTAGGCTGACAAGCCGCCAACATGTCCGACGACTATAGAGTCGTCCCCACGACCCCGGGCCAATGTTGGCCAATCGCCAACATGTCCGACGACTATAGGGTCGTCCGTACGACCCCGAGAATAGATTGGCCCGCCACCGTCATGTCCGAAGACAATAGGGTCGTCCCCACGACCCCGGGTCTAGGTTGGCCAGCCGCCGACATATCCGACGACTATAGAGTCGTCCCCACGACACCGGGCCAAAGTTGGCCAGCCGCTGACATGTCCAACGACTATAGGGTCGTCCCCACGACCACGGGCCAAAGATGTCCAGCCGCCGTCTTGTCCGACGACTATAGGGTCGTCCCCACGACCACGGGCCAAAGTTGGCCAGCCGCCGACATGTCCGACGACTATTGGGCCGTCCCCACGACCACGGGCCAAAGTTGGCAAGCCGCCGAAATGTCCGACGACTGTAGGGTCGTCCCCACGACCCCGGGACTAGATTGGCCAGCCGCCGACATGTCCGACGACTATAGGGTCGTCCCCACGACCCCGAGACTAGATTGGCCCGCCACCGTCAAGTCCGACGACCTCGGGACTAGGTTGGCCAGCCGCTGACATGTCCGACGACTATAGGGTCGTCCCCACGACCCCGGGCCAAAGATGTCCAGCCGCCGTCTTGTCCGACGACTATAGGGTCGTCCCCACGACCCCGGGACTAGATTGGCCCGCCACCGTCAAGTCCGACGACTATAGGGTCGTCCCAACGACCTCGGGACTAGGTTGGCCAGCCGCCGACATGTCCGACGACTATAGGGTCGTCCCCACGACCCCGGGCCAAAGATGTCCAGCCGCCGTCTTGTCCGACGACTATAGGGTCGTCCCCACGACCCCGGGACTAGATTGGCCCGCCACCGTCATGTCCAACGACTATAGGGTCCTCCCCACAACCACGGGCCAAAGTTGGCCAGCCGCCGACATGTCCGACGACTATTGGATCGTCCCCACGACCACGGGCCAAAGTTGGCCAGCCGCCGACATGTCCGACGAGTATAGGGTCTTCCCCACGACCCCGGGACTAGATTGGTCCGCCACTGTCATGTCCGACGACTATGGGGTCGTCCCCACGACCCCGGGCCAAAGTTGGCAAGCCGCCGAAATGTCCGACGACTGTAGGGTCGTCCCCACGACCCCGGGACTAGATTGGTCCGCCACCGTCATGTCCGACGACTATAGGGTCGTCCTCACTACCCCGGGCCAAAGTTGGCAAGCCGCCGAAATGTCCGACGACTGTAGGGTCGTCCCCACGACCCCGGGATTAGATTGGCCCGCCGCCGTCAAGTCCGACGACTATAGGGTCGTCCCCACGACCTCGGGACTAGCTTGGCCAGCCGCCGACATGTCCGACGACTATAGGGTCGTCCCCACGACCCCGGGCCAATGTTGGCCAATCGCCGACATGTCCGACGACTATAGGGTCGTCCCCATGACCCCGGGACAAGGTTGGCCCGCCGCCGACTTGTCCGACGACTATAGGGTCATACCCACGACCCCGGGACTAGGCTGACAAGCCGCCAACATGTCCGACGACTATAGAGTCGTCCCCACGACCCCGGGCCAATGTTGGCCAATCGCCAACATGTCCGACGACTATAGGGTCGTCCGTACGACCCCGAGAATAGATTGGCCCGCCACCGTCATGTCCGAAGACAATAGGGTCGTCCCCACGACCCCGGGTCTAGGTTGGCCAGCCGCCGACATATCCGACGACTATAGAGTCGTCCCCACGACACCGGGCCAAAGTTGGCCAGCCGCTGACATGTCCAACGACTATAGGGTCGTCCCCACGACCACGGGCCAAAGTTGGCCAGCCGTCGACATGTCCGACGACTATTGGATCGTCCCCACGACCACGGGCCAAAGTTGGCCAGCCGCCGACATGTCCGACGACTATAGGGTCGCCCCCACGACCCCGGGACTAGATTGGCCCGCCACCGTCATGTCCAACGACTATAGGGTCGTCCCCACGACCCCGGGCCAAAGTTGGCATGCCGCCGAAATGTCCAACGACTATAGGGTCGTCCCCACGACCCCGGGCCAAAGTTGGCAAGCCGCCGAAATATCCGACGACTGTAGGGTCGTCCCCACGACCCCGGGACTAGATTGGCCCGCCACCGTGAAGTCCGACGACTATAGGGTCGTCCCCACGACCTCGGGACTAGGTTGGCCAGCCGCCGACATGTCCGACGACTATAGGGTCGTCCCTACGACCCCGGGACTAGATTGGCCCGCCACCGTCATGTCCAACGACTATAGGGTCGTCCCCACGACCCCGGGCCAAATTTGGCAAGCCGCCGAAATGTCCGACGACTATAGGGTCGTCCCCACGACCGCGAGCCAAGAATATCCAGCCGCCGTCATGTCCGACGACTATAGGGTCGTCCCCACGACCCCGCGACTAGATTGGCCCGCCACCGTCATGTCCAACGACTATAGGGTCGTCCCCACGACCCCGGGACTAGACTGGCCCGCCACCGTGAAGTCCGACGACTATAGGGTCGTCCCCACGACCCCGGGCCAAAGTTGGCAAGCCGCCGAAATGTCCGACGACTATAGGGTCGTCCCCACGACCGCGAGCCAAGAATATCCAGCCGCCAACATATCCGACGACTATACGGTCGTCCCCACGACCTCGGGACTAGGTCGGCCAGCCGCCGACATGTCCGACGACTATAGGGTCGTCCCCACGACCCCGGGCCAAAGTTGGCAAGCCGCCGAAATGTCCGACGACTATAGGGTCGTCCCCACAACCCCGGACTAGATTGGCCCGCCACCGTCAAGTCCGACGAGTATATGATCGTCTCCACGACCACGGGCCAAAGTTGGCCAGCCGCCGACATGTCCGTCGACTATAGGGTCGTCCCCACGACCCCGGACCAAAGTTGGCAAGCCGCCGAAATGTCCGATGACTATAGGGTCGTCCCCACGACCGCGGGCCAAAGATGTCCAGCCGCCGTCTTGTCCGACGACTATAGGGTCGTACCCACGACCCCGGGACTAGATTGGCCCGCCACCGTCATGTCCAACGACTATAGGGTCGTCCCCACGACCCCGGGACTAGGTTGACAAGCCGCCGAAATGTCCGACGACTATAGGGTCATCCCCACGACCGCGAGCCAAGGATGTCCAGCCGCCGTCTTGTCCGACGACTATAGGGTCGTCCCCACGACCCCGGAACTAGATTGGCCCGCCACCGTCATGTCCGACGACTATAGGGTCGTCCCCATGACCCCGGGACAAGGTTGGCCCGCCGCCGACTTGTCCGACGACTATAGGGTCGTACCCACGACCCCGGGACTAGGCTGACAAGCCGCCAACATGTCCGACGACTATAGAGTCGTCCCCACGACCCCGGGCCAATGTTGGCCAATCGCCAACATGTCCGACGACTATAGGGTCGTCCGTACGACCCCGAGAATAGATTGGCCCGCCACCGTCATGTCCGAAGACAATAGGGTCGTCCCCACGACCCCGGGTCTAGGTTGGCCAGCCGCCGACATATCCGACGACTATAGAGTCGTCCCCACGACACCGGACCAAAGTTGGCCAGCCGCTGACATGTCCAACGACTATAGGGTCGTCCCCACGACCACGGGCCAAAGTTGGCCAGCCGTCGACATGTCCGACGACTATTGGATCGTCCCCACAACCACGGGCCAAAGTTGGCCAGCCGCCGACATGTCCGACGACTATAGGGTCGCCCCCACGACCCCGGGACTAGATTGGCCCGCCACCGTCATGTCCAACGACTATAGGGTCGTCTCCACGACCCCGGGCCAAAGTTGGCATGCCGCCGAAATGTCCAACGACTATAGGGTCGTCCCCACGACCCCGGGCCAAAGTTGGCAAGCCGCCGAAATGTCCGACGACTGTAGGGTCGTCCCCACGACCCCGGGACTAGATTGGCCCGCCACCGTGAAGTCCGACGACTATAGGGTCGTCCCCACGACCTCGGGACTAGGTTGGCCAGCCGCCGACATGTCCGACGACTATAGGGTCGTCCCTACGACCCCGGGACTAGATTGGCCCGCCACCGTCATGTTCAACGACTATAGGGTCGTCCCCACGACCCCAGGCCAAAGTTGGCATGCCGCCGAAATGTCCAACGACTATAGGGTCGTCCCCACGACCCCGGGCCAAAGTTGGCAAGCCGCCGAAATGTCCGACGACTATAGGGTCGTCCCCACGACCGCGAGCCAAGAATATCCAGCCGCCGTCATGTCCGACGACTATAGGGTCGTCCCCACGACCCCGCGACTAGATTGGCCCGCCACCGTCATGTCCGACGACTATAGTGTCGTCCCCACGACCCCGGGACAAGGTTGGCCCGCCGCCGACTTGTCCGACGACTATAGGGTCGTACCCACGACCCCGGGACTAGGCTGACAAGCCGCCAACATGTCCGACGACTATAGGGTCGTCCCTACGACCCCGGCACTAGATTGGCCGGCCACCGTCATGTCCAACGACTATAGGGTCGTCCCCACGACCCCGGGACTAGGTTGACAAGCCGCCAACATATCCGACGACTATACGGTCGTCCCCACGACCCCGGGACTAGGTTGACAAGCCGCCAACATATCCGACGACTATACGGTCGTCCCCACGACCTCGGGACTAGGTTGGCCAGCCGCCGACATATCCGACGACTATAGAGTCGTCCCCACGACACCGGGCCAAAGTTGGCCAGCCGCTGACATGTCCAACGACTATAGGGTCGTCCCCGCGACCACGGGCCAAAGTTGGCCAGCCGTCGACATGTCCAACGACTATAGGGTCGTCCCCACGACCCCGGGCCAAAGTTGGCATGCCGCCGAAATGTCCAACGACTATAGGGTCGTCCCCACGACCCCGGGCCAAAGTTGGCAAGCCGCCGAAATGTCCGACGACTATAGGGTCGTCCCCACAACCCCCGGACTAGATTGGCCCGCCACCGTCAAGTCCGACGAGTATAGGATCGTCTCCACGACCACGGGCCAAAGTTGGCCAGCCGCCGACATGTCCGTCGACTATAGGGTCGTCCCCACGACCCCGGACCAAAGTTGGCAAGCCGCCGAAATGTCCGACGACTATAGGGTCGTCCCCACGACCGCGGGCCAAAGATGTCCAGCCGCCGTCTTGTCCGACGACTATAGGGTCGTCCCCACGACCCCGGGACAAGGTTGGCCCGCCGCCGTCATGTCCGACGACTATAGGGTCGTCCCGACGACCCCGGGCCAATGTTGGCCAATCACCAACATGGCCGACGACTATAGGGTCGTCCCGACGACCCCGGGCCAATGTTGGCCAATCACCAACATGGCCGACGACTATAGGGTCGTCCCTACGACCCCGGCACTTGATTGGCCGGCCACCGTCATGTCCAACGACGATAGGGTCGTCCCCACGACCCCGGGACTAGGTTGACAAGCCGCCAACATATCCGACGACTATACGGTCGTCCCCACGACCTCGGGACTAGGTCGGCCAGCCGCCGACATGTCCGACGACTATAGGGTCGTCCCCACGACCCCGGGCCAAAGTTGGCAAGCCGCCGTCTTCTCCGACGACTATAGGGTCGTCGTCACGACCCCGGGTCCAGGTTGGCCAGCCGCCGACATGTCCGACGACTATAGGGTCGTCCCCACGACTCCGGGCCAAAGTTGGCAAGCCGCCGAAATGTCCGACGACTATAGGGTCGTCCCCACGACCGCGAGCCAAGAATATCCAGCCGCCGTCTTGTCCGACGACTATAGGGTCGTCCCCACGACCCCGGGACTAGATTGGCCCGCCACCGTCATGTCCGACGACTATAGGGTCGTCCCCACGACCCCGGGACAAGGTTGGCCCGCCGCCGTCATGTCCGACGACTATAGGGTCGTCCCGACGACCCCGGGCCAATGTTGGCCAATCACCAACATGGCCGACGACTATAGGGTCGTCCGTACGACCCCGGGAATAGATTGGCCCGCCACCGTCATGTCCGGAGACAATAGGGTCGTCCCCACGACCCCGGGTCTAGGTTGGCCAGCCGCCGACATATCCGACGACTATAGAGTCGTCCCCACGACACCGGGCCAAAGTTGGCCAGCCGCTGACATGTCCAACGACTATAGGGTCGTCCCCACGACCACGGGCCAAAGTTGGCCAGCCGTCGACATGTCCGACGACTATTGGATCGTCCCCATGACCACGGGCCAAAGTTGGCCAGCCGCCGACATGTCCGACGACTATAGGGTCGCCCCCACGACCCCGGGACTAGATTGGCCCGCCACCGTCATGTGCAACGACTATAGGGTCGTCCCCACGACCCCGGGCCAAAGTTGGCATGCCGCCGAAATGTCCAACGACTATAGGGTCGTCCCCACGACCCCGGGCCAAAGTTGGCAAGCCGCCGAAATGTCCGACGACTGTAGGGTCGTCCCCACGACCCCGGGACTAGAGTGGCCCGCCACCGTGAAGTCCGACGACTATAGGGTCGTCCCCACGACCTCGGGACTAGGTTGGCCAGCCGCCGACATGTCCGACGACTATAGGGTCGTCCCCACGACCCCGGGCCAATGTTGGCCAATCGCCGACATGTCCGACGACTATAGGGTCGTCCCTACGACCCCGGGACTAGATTGGCCCGCCGCCGTCATGTCCGACGACTATAGGGTCGTCCCGACGACCCCGGGCCGATGTTGGCCAATCACCAACATGGCCGACGACTATAGGGTCGTCCCTACGAACCCGGCACTTGATTGGCCGGCCACCGTCATGTCCAACGACTATAGGGTCGTCCCCACGACCCCGGGACTAGGTTGACAAGCCGCCAACATATCCGACGACTATAGGGTCGTCCCCCCGACCTCGGGACTAGGTCGGCCAGCCGCCGACATGTCCGACGACTATAGGGTCGTCCCCACGACCCCGGGCCAAAGTTGGCAAGCCGCCGTCTTCTCCGACGACTATAGGGTCGTCGTCACGACCCCGGGTCCAGGTTGGCCAGCCGCCGACATGTCCGACGACTATAGGGTCGTCCCCACGACCCCGGGCCAATGATGTCCAGCCGCCGTCTTGTCCGACGACTATAGGGTCGTCCCCACGACCCCGAGTCCAGGTTGGCCAGCCGCCGACATTTCGGACGACTATAGAGTCGTCCCCACGACCCCGGGACAAGCTTGGCCCGCCGCCGAATTGTTCGACGACTATAGGGTCGTCCCCACGACCCCGGGACTAGATTGGCCCGCCACCGTCATGTCCGACGATTATAGGGTCGTCCCCACGTCCGCGAGACTAGATTGGCCCGCCACCGTCATGTCCGACGACAATAGGGTCGTCCCCACGACCCCGGGTCCAGGTTGGCCAGCCGCCGACATTTCCGACGACTATAGAGTCGTCCCCAAGACACCGGGCCAAAGTTGGCCAGCCGCCGACATGTCCGACGACTATAGGGTCGTCCCCACGACCCCGGGACAAGGTTGGCCCGCCGCCGACTTGTCCGACGACTATAGGGTCGTACCCACGACCCTGGGACTAGGCTGACAAGCCGCCAACATGTCCGACGACTATAGGGTCGTCCCCACGACCCCGGGCCAACGATGTCCAGCCGCCGTCTTGTCCGACGACTATAAGGTCGTCCCCACGACCCCGGGACTAGATTGGCCCGCCACCGTCATGTCCAACGACTATAGGGTCGTCCCCACAACCACGGGCCAAAGTTGGCCAGCCGCCGACATGTCCGACGACTATAGGGTCGTCCCCACGACCCCGGGCCAAAGTTGGCCAGCTGCCGACATGTCCGACGACTATAGGGTCGTCCCCACGACCCCGGGACAAGGTTGGCCCGCCGCCGACTTGTCCGACGACTATAGGGTCGTACCCACGACACTGGGACTAGGCTGACAAGCCGCCAACATGTCCGACGACTATAGGGTCGTCCCCACGACCCCGGGCCAACGATGTCCAGCCGCCGTCTTGTCCGACGACTATAAGGTCGTCCCCACGACCCCGGGACTAGATTGGCCCGCCACCGTCATGTCCAACGACTATAGGGTCGTCCCCACAACCACGGGCCAAAGTTGGCCAGCCGCCGACATGTCCGACGACTATAGGGTCGTCCCCACGACCCCGGGCCAAAGTTGGCCAGCTGCCGACATGTCCGACGACTATAGGGTCGTCCCCACGACCCCGGGACAAGGTTGGCCCGCCGCCGACTTGTCCGACGACTATAGGGTCGTACCCACCACCCCGGGACTAGGCTGACAAGCCGCCAACATGTCCGACGACTATAGGGTCGTCCCCACGACCCCGGGCCAAAGATGTCCAGCCGCCGTCTTGTCCGACGACTATAGGGTCGTCCCCACGACCCCGGGTCCAGGTTGGCCAGCCGCCGACATTTCCGAAGACTATAGTGTCGTCCCCACGACCCCGGGCCAAAGTTTGACCAGCCGCCGACATGTCCGACGACTATAGGGTCGTCCCCACGACCCCGGGACTAGATTGGCCCGCCACCGTCATGTCCGACGACAATAGGGTCGTCCCCACGACCCCGGGTCCAGGTTGGCCAGCCGCCGACATTTCCGACGACTATAGAGTCGTCCCCACGTACACCGGGCCAAAGTTGGCAAGCCGCCGAAATGTCCGACGACTATAGGGTCGCCCCCACGACCCCGGTTCTAGATTGGCCCGCCACCGTGAAGTCCGACGACTATAGGGTCGTCCCCACGACCTCGGGACTAGGTTGGCCAGCCGCCGACATGTCCGACGACTATAGGGTCGTCCCTACGACCCCGGGACTAGATTGGCCCGCCACCGTCATGTCCAACGACTATAGGGTCGTCCCCACGACCCCGGGCCAAAGTTGGCATGCCGCCGAAATGTCCAACGACTATAGGGTCGTCCCCACGACCCCGGGCCAAAGTTGGCAAGCCGCCAAAATGTCCGACGACTATAGGGTCGTCCCCACGACCGCGAGCCAAGAATATCCAGCCGCCGTCTTGTCCGACGACTATAGGGTCGTCCCCACGACCCCGCGACTAGATTGGCCCGCCACCGTCATGTCCGACGACTATAAGGTCGTCCCCACGACCCCGGGACAAGGTTGGCCCGCCGCCGACTTGTCCGACGACTATAGGGTCGTACCCACGACCCCGGGACTAGACTGGCCCGCCACCGTGAAGTCCGACGACTATAGGGTCGTCCCCACGACCTCGGGACTAGGTTGACAAGCCGCCAACATATCCGACGACTATACGGTCGTCCCCACGACCTCGGGACTAGGTCGGCCAGCCGCCGACATGTCCGACGACTATAGGGTCGTCCCCACGACCCCGGGTCAAAGTTGGCAAGCCGCCGAAATGTCCGACGACTGTAGGGTCGTCCCCACAACCCCGGACTAGATTGGCCCGCCACCGTCAAGTCCGACGAGTATATGATCGTCTCCACGACCACGGGCCAAAGTTGGCCAGCCGCCGACATGTCCGTCGACTATAGGGTCGTCCCCACGACCCCGGACCAAAGTTGGCAAGCCGCCGAAATGTCCGATGACTATAGGGTCGTCCCCACGACCGCGGGCCAAAGATGTCCAGCCGCCGTCTTGTCCGACGACTATAGGGTCGTACCCACGACCCCGGGACTAGATTGGCCCGCCACCGTCATGTCCAACGACTATAGGGTCGTCCCCACGACCCCGGGACTAGGTTGACAAGCCGCCGAAATGTCCGACGACTATAGGGTCATCCCCACGACCGCGAGCCAAGGATGTCCAGCCGCCGTCTTGTCCGACGACTATAGGGTCGTCCCCACGACCCCGGAACTAGATTGGCCCGCCACCGTCATGTCCGACGACTATAGGGTCGTCCCCATGACCCCGGGACAAGGTTGGCCCGCCGCCGACTTGTCCGACGACTATAGGGTCGTACCCACGACCCCGGGACTAGGCTGACAAGCCGCCAACATATCCGACGACTATAGAGTCGTCCCCACGACCCCGGGCCAATGTTGGCCAATCGCCAACATGTCCGACGACTATAGGGTCGTCCGTACGACCCCGAGAATAGATTGGCCCGCCACCGTCATGTCCGAAGACAATAGGGTCGTCCCCACGACCCCGGGTCTAGGTTGGCCAGCCGCCGACATATCCGACGACTATAGAGTCGTCCCCACGACACCGGGCCAAAGTTGGCCAGCCGCTGACATGTCCAACGACTATAGGGTCGTCCCCACGACCACGGGCCAAAGTTGGCCAGCCGTCGACATGTCCGACGACTATTGGATCGTCCCCACGACCACGGGCCAAAGTTGGCCAGCCGCCGACATGTCCGACGACTATAGGGTCGCCCCCACGACCCCGGGACTAGATTGGCCCGCCACCGTCATGTCCAACGACTATAGGGTCGTCCCCACGACCCCGGGCCAAAGTTGGCATGCCGCCGAAATGTCCAACGACTATAGGGTCGTCCCCACGACCCCGGGCCAAAGTTGGCAAGCCGCCGAAATATCCGACGACTGTAGGGTCGTCCCCACGACCCCGGGACTAGATTGGCCCGCCACCGTGAAGTCCGACGACTATAGGGTCGTCCCCACGACCTCGGGACTAGGTTGGCCAGCCGCCGACATGTCCGACGACTATAGGGTCGTCCCTACGACCCCGGGACTAGATTGGCCCGCCACCGTCATGTCCAACGACTATAGGGTCGTCCCCACGACCCCGGGCCAAATTTGGCAAGCCGCCGAAATGTCCGACGACTATAGGGTCGTCCCCACGACCGCGAGCCAAGAATATCCAGCCGCCGTCATGTCCGACGACTATAGGGTCGTCCCCACGACCCCGCGACTAGATTGGCCCGCCACCGTCATGTCCAACGACTATAGGGTCGTCCCCACGACCCCGGGACTAGACTGGCCCGCCACCGTGAAGTCCGACGACTATAGGGTCGTCCCCACGACCCCGGGCCAAAGTTGGCAAGCCGCCGAAATGTCCGACGACTATAGGGTCGTCCCCACGACCGCGAGCCAAGAATATCCAGCCGCCAACATATCCGACGACTATACGGTCGTCCCCACGACCTCGGGACTAGGTCGGCCAGCCGCCGACATGTCCGACGACTATAGGGTCGTCCCCACGACCCCGGGCCAAAGTTGGCAAGCCGCCGAAATGTCCGACGACTATAGGGTCGTCCCCACAACCCCGGACTAGATTGGCCCGCCACCGTCAAGTCCGACGAGTATATGATCGTCTCCACGACCACGGGCCAAAGTTGGCCAGCCGCCGACATGTCCGTCGACTATAGGGTCGTCCCCACGACCCCGGACCAAAGTTGGCAAGCCGCCGAAATGTCCGATGACTATAGGGTCGTCCCCACGACCGCGGGCCAAAGATGTCCAGCCGCCGTCTTGTCCGACGACTATAGGGTCGTACCCACGACCCCGGGACTAGATTGGCCCGCCACCGTCATGTCCAACGACTATAGGGTCGTCCCCACGACCCCGGGACTAGGTTGACAAGCCGCCGAAATGTCCGACGACTATAGGGTCATCCCCACGACCGCGAGCCAAGGATGTCCAGCCGCCGTCTTGTCCGACGACTATAGGGTCGTCCCCACGACCCCGGAACTAGATTGGCCCGCCACCGTCATGTCCGACGACTATAGGGTCGTCCCCATGACCCCGGGACAAGGTTGGCCCGCCGCCGACTTGTCCGACGACTATAGGGTCGTACCCACGACCCCGGGACTAGGCTGACAAGCCGCCAACATGTCCGACGACTATAGAGTCGTCCCCACGACCCCGGGCCAATGTTGGCCAATCGCCAACATGTCCGACGACTATAGGGTCGTCCGTACGACCCCGAGAATAGATTGGCCCGCCACCGTCATGTCCGAAGACAATAGGGTCGTCCCCACGACCCCGGGTCTAGGTTGGCCAGCCGCCGACATATCCGACGACTATAGAGTCGTCCCCACGACACCGGGCCAAAGTTGGCCAGCCGCTGACATGTCCAACGACTATAGGGTCGTCCCCACGACCACGGGCCAAAGTTGGCCAGCCGTCGACATGTCCGACGACTATTGGATCGTCCCCACAACCACGGGCCAAAGTTGGCCAGCCGCCGACATGTCCGACGACTATAGGGTCGCCCCCACGACCCCGGGACTAGATTGGCCCGCCACCGTCATGTCCAACGACTATAGGGTCGTCTCCACGACCCCGGGCCAAAGTTGGCATGCCGCCGAAATGTCCAACGACTATAGGGTCGTCCCCACGACCCCGGGCCAAAGTTGGCAAGCCGCCGAAATGTCCGACGACTGTAGGGTCGTCCCCACGACCCCGGGACTAGATTGGCCCGCCACCGTGAAGTCCGACGACTATAGGGTCGTCCCCACGACCTCGGGACTAGGTTGGCCAGCCGCCGACATGTCCGACGACTATAGGGTCGTCCCTACGACCCCGGGACTAGATTGGCCCGCCACCGTCATGTTCAACGACTATAGGGTCGTCCCCACGACCCCAGGCCAAAGTTGGCATGCCGCCGAAATGTCCAACGACTATAGGGTCGTCCCCACGACCCCGGGCCAATGTTGGCAAGCCGCCGAAATGTCCGACGACTATAGGGTCGTCCCCACGACCGCGAGCCAAGAATATCCAGCCGCCGTCATGTCCGACGACTATAGGGTCGTCCCCACGACCCCGCGACTAGATTGGCCCGCCACCGTCATGTCCGACGACTATAGTGTCGTCCCCACGACCCCGGGACAAGGTTGGCCCGCCGCCGACTTGTCCGACGACTATAGGGTCGTACCCACGACCCCGGGACTAGGCTGACAAGCCGCCAACATGTCCGACGACTATAGGGTCGTCCCTACGACCCCGGCACTAGATTGGCCGGCCACCGTCATGTCCAACGACTATAGGGTCGTCCCCACGACCCTGGGACTAGGTTGACAAGCCGCCAACATATCCGACGACTATACGGTCGTCCCCACGACCCCGGGACTAGGTTGACAAGCCGCCAACATATCCGACGACTATACGGTCGTCCCCACGACCTCGGGACTAGGTTGGCCAGCCGCCGACATATCCGACGACTATAGAGTCGTCCCCACGACACCGGGCCAAAGTTGGCCAGCCGCTGACATGTCCAACGACTATAGGGTCGTCCCCGCGACCACGGGCCAAAGTTGGCCAGCCGTCGACATGTCCAACGACTATAGGGTCGTCCCCACGACCCCGGGCCAAAGTTGGCATGCCGCCGAAATGTCCAACGACTATAGGGTCGTCCCCACGACCCCGGGCCAAAGTTGGCAAGCCGCCGAAATGTCCGACGACTATAGGGTCGTCCCCACAACCCCCGGACTAGATTGGCCCGCCACCGTCAAGTCCGACGAGTATAGGATCGTCTCCACGACCACGGGCCAAAGTTGGCCAGCCGCCGACATGTCCGTCGACTATAGGGTCGTCCCCACGACCCCGGACCAAAGTTGGCAAGCCGCCGAAATGTCCGACGACTATAGGGTCGTCCCCACGACCGCGGGCCAAAGATGTCCAGCCGCCGTCTTGTCCGACGACTATAGGGTCGTACCCACGACCCCGGGACTAGATTGGCCCGCCACCGTCATGTCCAACGACTATAGGGTCGTCCTCACGACCCCGGGACTAGGTTGACAAGCCGCCGAAATGTCCGACGACTATAGGGTCGTCCCCACGACCGCGAGCCAAGGATGTCCAGCCGCCGTCTTGTCCGACGACTATAGGGTCGTCCCCACGACCCCGGAACTAGATTGGCCCGCCACCGTCATGTCCGACGACTATAGGGTCGTCCCCATGACCCCGGGACAAGGTTGGCCCGCCGCCGACTTGTCCGACGACTATAGGGTCGTACCCACGACCCCGGGACTAGGCTGACAAGCCGCCAACATGTCCGACGACTATAGAGTCGTCCCCACGACCCCGGGAATAGATTGGCCCGCCACCGTCATGTCCGAAGACAATAGGGTCGTCCCCACGACCCCGGGTCTAGGTTGGCCAGCCGCCGACATATCCGACGACTATAGAGTCGTCCCCACGACACCGAGACTAGGTTGACAAGCCGCCGAAATGTCCGACGACTATAGGGTCGTTCCCACGACCACGGGCCAAAGTTGGCCAGCCGCTGACATGTCCAACGACTATAGGGTCGTCCCCACGACCACGGGCCAAAGTTGGCCAGCCGCCGACATGTCCGACGACTATTGGATCGTCCCCACGACCACGGGCCAAAGTTGGCCAGCCGCCGACATGTCCGACGACTATAGGGTCGTCCCCACGACCCCGGGACTAGATTGGCCCGCCACCGTGAAGTCCGACGACTATAGGGTCGTCCCCACGACCTCGGGACTAGGTTGGCCAGCCGCCGACATGTCCGACGACTATAGGGTCGTCCCCACGACCCCGGGCCAAAGTTGGCAAGCCGCCGAAATGTCCGACGACTATAGGGTCGTCCCCACGACCGCGAGCCAAGAATATCCAGCCGCCGTCTTGTCCGACGACTATAGGGTCGTCCCCACGACCCCGGGACTAGATTGGCCCGCCACCGTCATGTCCGACGACTATAGGGTCGTCCCCACGACCCCGGGACAAGGTTGGCCCGCCGCCGACTTGTCCGACGACTATAGGGTCGTCCCCACGACCCCGGACCAAAGTTGGCAAGCCGCCGAAATGTCCGACGACTATAGGGTCGTCCCCACGACCCCGCGACTAGATTGGCCCGCCACCGTCATGTCCGACGACTATAAGGTCGTCCCCACGACCCCGGGACAAGGTTGGCCCGCCGCCGACTTGTCCGACGACTATAGGGTCGTACCCACGACCCCGGGACTAGACTGGCCCGCCACCGTGAAGTCCGACGACTATAGGGTCGTCCCCACGACCTCGGGACTAGGTTGACAAGCCGCCAACATATCCGACGACTATACGGTCGTCCCCACGACCTCGGGACTAGGTCGGCCAGCCGCCGACATGTCCGACGACTATAGGGTCGTCCCCACGACCCCGGGCCAAAGTTGGCAAGCCGCCGAAATGTCCGACGACTATAGGGTCGTCCCCACAACCCCGGACTAGATTGGCCCGCCACCGTCAAGTCCGACGAGTATATGATCGTCTCCACGACCACGGGCCAAAGTTGGCCAGCCGCCGACATGTCCGTCGACTATAGGGTCGTCCCCACGACCCCGGACCAAAGTTGGCAAGCCGCCGAAATGTCCGATGACTATAGGGTCGTCACCACGACCGCGGGCCAAAGTTGGCAAGCCGCCGAAATGTCCGACGACTATAGGGTCGTCCCCACAACCCCGGACTAGATTGGCCCGCCACCGTCAAGTCCGACGAGTATATGATCGTCCCCACGACCCCGGGCCAAAGTTGGCAAGCCGCCAAAATGTCCGACGACTATAGGGTCGTCCCCACGACCGCGAGCCAAGAATATCCAGCCGCCGTCTTGTCCGACGAATATAGGGTCGTACCCACGACCCCGGGACTAGATTGGCCCGCCACCGTCATGTCCGACGACTATAAGGTCGTCCCCACGACCCCGGGACAAGGTTGGCCCGCCGCCGACTTGTCCGACGACTATAGGGTCGTACCCACGACCCCGGGACTAGACTGGCCCGCCACCGTGAAGTCCGACGACTATAGGGTCGTCCCCACGACCTCGGGACTAGGTTGACAAGCCGCCAACATATCCGACGACTATACGGTCGTCCCCACGACCTCGGGACTAGGTCGGCCAGCCGCCGACATGTCCGACGACTATAGGGTCGTCCCCACGACCCCGGGCCAAAGTTGGCAAGCCGCCGAAATGTCCGACGACTATAGGGTCGTCCCCACAACCCCGGACTAGATTGGCCCGCCACCGTCAAGTCCGACGAGTATATGATCGTCCCCACGACCCCGGGCCAAAGTTGGCAAGCCGCCAAAATGTCCGACGACTATAGGGTCGTCCCCACGACCGCGAGCCAAGAATATCCAGCCGCCGTCTTGTCCGACGACTATAGGGTCGTCCCCACGACCCCGGAACTAGATTGGCCCGCCACCGTCATGTCCGACGACTATAGGGTCGTCCCCATGACCCCGGGACAAGTTTGGCCCGCCGCCGACTTGTCCGACGACTATAGGGTCGTACCCACGACCCCGGGACTAGGCTGACAAGCCGCCAACATGTCCGACGACTATAGAGTCGTCCCCACGACCCCGGGCCAATGTTGGCCAATCGCCAACATGTCCGACGACTATAGGGTCGTCCGTACGACCCCGAGAATAGATTGGCCCGCCACCGTCATGTCCGAAGACAATAGGGTCGTCCCCACGACCCCGGGTCTAGGTTGGCCAGCCGCCGACATATCCGACGACTATAGAGTCGTCCCCACGACACCGGGCCAAAGTTGGCCAGCCGCTGACATGTCCAACGACTATAGGGTCGTCCCCACGACCACGGGCCAAAGTTGGCCAGCCGTCGACATGTCCGACGACTATTGGATCGTCCCCACGACCACGGGCCAAAGTTGGCCAGCCGCCGACATGTCCGACGACTATAGGGTCGCCCCCACGACCCCGGGACTAGATTGGCCCGCCACCGTCATGTCCAACGACTATAGGGTCGTCCCCACGACCCCGGGCCAAAGTTGGCATGCCGCCGAAATGTCCAACGACTATAGGGTCGTCCCCACGACCCCGGGCCAAAGTTGGCAAGCCGCCGAAATGTCCGACGACTGTAGGGTCGTCCCCACGACCCCGGGACTAGATTGGCCCGCCACCGTGAAGTCCGACGACTATAGGGTCGTCCCCACGACCTCGGGACTAGGTTGGCCAGCCGCCGACATGTCCGACGACTATAGGGTCGTCCCTACGACCCCGGGACTAGATTGGCCCGCCACCGTCATGTCGAACGACTATAGGGTCGTCCCCACGACCCCGGGCCAAATTTGGCAAGCCGCCGAAATGTCCGACGACTATAGGGTCGTCCCCACGACCGCGAGCCAAGAATATCCAGCCGCCGTCATGTCCGACGACTATAGGGTCGTCCCCACGACCCCGCGACTAGATTGGCCCGCCACCGTCATGTCCAACGACTATAGGGTCGTCCCCACGACCCCGGGACTAGGTTGACAAGCCGCCGAAATGTCCGACGACTATAGGGTCATCCCCACGACCGCGAGCCAAGGATGTCCAGCCGCCGTCTTGTCCGACGACTATAGGGTCGTCCCCACGACCCCGGAACTAGATTGGCCCGCCACCGTCATGTCCGACGACTATAGGGTCGTCCCCATGACCCCGGGACAAGGTTGGCCCGCCGCCGACTTGTCCGACGACTATAGGGTCGTACCCACGACCCCGGGACTAGGCTGACAAGCCGCCAACATGTCCGACGACTATAGAGTCGTCCCCACGACCCCGGGCCAATGTTGGCCAATCGCCAACATGTCCGACGACTATAGGGTCGTCCGTACGACCCCGAGAATAGATTGGCCCGCCACCGTCATGTCCGAAGACAATAGGGTCGTCCCCACGACCCCGGGTCTAGGTTGGCCAGCCGCCGACATATCCGACGACTATAGAGTCGTCCCCACGACACCGGGCCAAAGTTGGCCAGCCGCTGACATGTCCAACGACTATAGGGTCGTCCCCACGACCACGGGCCAAAGTTGGCCAGCCGTCGACATGTCCGACGACTATTGGATCGTCCCCACAACCACGGGCCAAAGTTGGCCAGCCGCCGACATGTCCGACGACTATAGGGTCGCCCCCACGACCCCGGGACTAGATTGGCCCGCCACCGTCATGTCCGACGACTATAGGGTCGTCCCCATGACCCCGGGACAAGGTTGGCCCGCCGCCGACTTGTCCGACGACTATAGGGTCGTCCCCATGACCCCGGGACAAGGTTGGCCCGCCGCCGACTTGTCCGACGACTATAGGGTCGTACCCACGACCCCGGGACTAGGCTGACAAGCCGCCAACATGTCCGACGACAATAGGGTCGTCCCCACGACCCCGGGACTAGATTGGCCCGCCACCGTGAAGTCCGACGACTATAGGGTCGTCCCCACGACCTCGGGACTAGGTTGGCCAGCCGCCGACATGTCCGACGACTATAGGGTCGTACCCACGACCCCGGGACTAGGCTGACAAGCCGCCAACATGTCCGACGACAATAGGGTCGTCCCCACGACCCCGGGTCTAGGTTGGCCAGCCGCCGACATATCCGACGACTATAGAGTCGTCCCCACGACACCGGGCCAAAGTTGGCCAGCCGCTGACATGTCCAACGACTATAGGGTCGTCCCCACGACCACGGGCCAAAGTTGGCCAGCCGTCGACATGTCCGACGACTATTGGATCGTCCCCACAACCACGGGCCAAAGTTGGCCAGCCGCCGACATGTCCGACGACTATAGGGTCGTCCCCATGACCCCGGGACAAGGTTGGCCCGCCGCCGACTTGTCCGACGACTATAGGGTCGTCCCCATGACCCCGGGACAAGGTTGGCCCGCCGCCGACTTGTCCGACGACTATAGGGTCGTACCCACGACCCCGGGACTAGGTTGACAAGCCGCCGAAATGTCCGACGACTATAGGGTCATCCCCACGACCGCGAGCCAAGGATGTCCAGCCGCCGTCTTGTCCGACGACTATAGGGTCGTCCCCACGACCCCGGAACTAGATTGGCCCGCCACCGTCATGTCCGACGACTATAGGGTCGTCCCCATGACCCCGGGACAAGGTTGGCCCGCCGCCGACTTGTCCGACGACTATAGGGTCGTACCCACGACCCCGGGACTAGGCTGACAAGCCGCCAACATGTCCGACGACAATAGGGTCGTCCCCACGACCCCGGGTCTAGGTTGTCCAGCCGCCGACATATCCGACGACTATAGAGTCGTCCCCACGACACCGGGCCAAAGTTGGCCAGCCGCTGACATGTCCAACGACTATAGGGTCGTCTCCACGACCCCGGGCCAAAGTTGGCATGCCGCCGAAATGTCCAACGACTATAGGGTCGTCCCCACGACCCCGGGCCAAAGTTGGCAAGCCGCCGAAATGTCCGACGACTGTAGGGTCGTCCCCACGACCCCGGGACTAGATTGGCCCGCCACCGTGAAGTCCGACGACTATAGGGTCGTCCCCACGACCTCGGGACTAGGTTGGCCAGCCGCCGACATGTCCGACGACTATAGGGTCGTCCCTACGACCCCGGGACTAGATTGGCCCGCCACCGTCATGTCCAACGACTATAGGGTCGTCCCCACGACCCCGGGCCAAAGTTGGCATGCCGCCGAAATGTCCAACGACTATAGGGTCGTCCCCACGACCCCGGGCCAAAGTTGGCAAGCCGCCGAAATGTCCGACGACTATAGGGTCGTCCCCACGACCGCGAGCCAAGAATATCCAGCCGCCGTCATGTCCGACGACTATAGGGTCGTCCCCACGACCCCGCGACTAGATTGGCCCGCCACCGTCATGTCCGACGACTATAGTGTCGTCCCCACGACCCCGGGACAAGGTTGGCCCGCCGCCGACTTGTCCGACGACTATAGGGTCGTACCCACGACCCCGGGACTAGGCTGACAAGCCGCCAACATGTCCGACGACTATAGGGTCGTCCCTACGACCCCGGCACTAGATTGGCCGGCCACCGTCATGTCCAACGACTATAGGGTCGTCCCCACGACCCCGGGACTAGGTTGACAAGCCGCCAACATATCCGACGACTATACGGTCGTCCCCACGACCCCGGGACTAGGTTGACAAGCCGCCAACATATCCGACGACTATACGGTCGTCCCCACGACCTCGGGACTAGGTTGGCCAGCCGCCGACATATCCGACGACTATAGAGTCGTCCCCACGACACCGGGCCAAAGTTGGCCAGCCGCTGACATGTCCAACGACTATAGGGTCGTCCCCGCGACCACGGGCCAAAGTTGGCCAGCCGTCGACATGTCCAACGACTATAGGGTCGTCCCCACGACCCCGGGCCAAAGTTGGCATGCCGCCGAAATGTCCAACGACTATAGGGTCGTCCCCACGACCCCGGGCCAAAGTTGGCAAGCCGCCGAAATGTCCGACGACTATAGGGTCGTCCCCACAACCCCCGGACTAGATTGGCCCGCCACCGTCAAGTCCGACGAGTATAGGATCGTCTCCACGACCACGGGCCAAAGTTGGCCAGCCGCCGACATGTCCGTCGACTATAGGGTCGTCCCCACGACCCCGGACCAAAGTTGGCAAGCCGCCGAAATGTCCGACGACTATAGGGTCGTCCCCACGACCGCGGGCCAAAGATGTCCAGCCGCCGTCTTGTCCGACGACTATAGGGTCGTACCCACGACCCCGGGACTGGATTGGCCCGCCACCGTCATGTCCAACGACTATAGGGTCGTCCTCACGACCCCGGGACTAGGTTGACAAGCCGCCGAAATGTCCGACGACTATAGGGTCGTCCCCACGACCGCGAGCCAAGGATGTCCAGCCGCCGTCTTGTCCGACGACTATAGGGTCGTCCCCACGACCCCGGAACTAGATTGGCCCGCCACCGTCATGTCCGACGACTATAGGGTCGTCCCCATGACCCCGGGACAAGGTTGGCCCGCCGCCGACTTGTCCGACGACTATGGGGTCGTACCCACGACCCCGGGACTAGGCTGACAAGCCGCCAACATGTCCGACGACTATAGAGTCGTCCCCACGACCCCGGGAATAGATTGGCCCGCCACCGTCATGTCCGAAGACAATAGGGTCGTCCCCACGACCCCGGGTCTAGGTTGGCCAGCCGCCGACATATCCGACGACTATAGAGTCGTCCCCACGACACCGAGACTAGGTTGACAAGCCGCCGAAATGTCCGACGACTATAGGGTCGTTCCCACGACCACGGGCCAAAGTTGGCCAGCCGCTGACATGTCCAACGACTATAGGGTCGTCCCCACGACCACGGGCCAAAATTGGCCAGCCGCCGACATGTCCGACGACTATTGGATCGTCCCCACGACCACGGGCCAAAGTTGGCCAGCCGCCGACATGTCCGACGACTATAGGGTCGTCCCCACGACCCCGGGACTAGATTGGCCCGCCACCGTGAAGTCCGACGACTATAGGGTCGTCCCCACGACCTCGGGACTAGGTTGGCCAGCCGCCGACATGTCCGACGACTATAGGGTCGTCCCCACGACCCCGGGCCAAAGTTGGCAAGCCGCCGAAATGTCCGACGACTATAGGGCCGTCCCCACGACCGCGAGCCAAGAATATCCAGCCGCCGTCTTGTCCGACGACTATAGGGTCGTCCCCACGACCCCGGGACTAGATTGGCCCGCCACCGTCATGTCCGACGACTATAGGGTCGTCCCCACGACCCCGGGACAAGGTTGGCCCGCCGCCGACTTGTCCGACGACTATAGGGTCGTACTCACGACCCCGGGACTAGGCTGACAAGCCGCCAACATGTCCGACGACTATAGGGTCGTCCCGACGACCCCGGGCCAATGTTGGCCAATCACCAACAAGGCCGACGACTATAGGGTCGTCCCTACGACCCCGGCACTTGATTGGCCGGCCACCGTCATGTCCAACGACTATAGGGTCGTCCCCACGACCCCGGGACAAGGTTGACAAGCCGCCAACATATCCGACGACTATACGGTCGTCCCCACGACCTCGGGACTAGGTCGGCCAGCCGCCGACATGTCCGACGACTATAGGGTCGTCCCCACGACCCCGGGCCAAAGTTGGCAAGCCGCCGAAATGTCCGACGACTATAGGGTCGTCCCCACAACCCCGGACTAAATTGGCCCGCCACCGTCAAGTCCGACGAGTATATGATCGTCTCCACGACCACGGGCCAAAGTTGGCCAGCCGCCGACATGTCCGTCGACTATAGGGTCGTCCCCACGACCCCGGACCAAAGTTGGCAAGCCGCCGAAATGTCCGACGACTATAGGGTCGTCCCCACGACCGCGGGCCAAAGATGTCCAGCCGCCGTCTTGTCCGACGACTATAGGGTCGTACTCACGACCCCGGGACTAGGCTGACAAGCCGCCAACATGTCCGACGACTATAGGGTCGTCCCGACGACCCCGGGCCAATGTTGGCCAATCACCAACATGGCCGACGACTATAGGGTCGTCCCTACGACCCCGGCACTTGATTGGCCGGCCACCGTCATGTCCAACGACTATAGGGTCGTCCCCACGACCCCGGGACAAGGTTGACAAGCCGCCAACATATCCGACGACTATACGGTCGTCCCCACGACCTCGGGACTAGGTCGGCCAGCCGCCGACATGTCCGACGACTATAGGGTCGTCCCCACGACCCCGGGCCAAAGTTGGCAAGCCGCCGAAATGTCCGACGACTATAGGGTCGTCCCCACAACCCCGGACTAGATTGGCCCGCCACCGTCAAGTCCGACGAGTATATGATCGTCTCCACGACCACGGGCCAAAGTTGGCCAGCCGCCGACATGTCCGTCGACTATAGGGTCGTCCCCACGACCCCGGACCAAAGTTGGCAAGCCGCCGAAATGTCCGACGACTATAGGGTCGTCCCCACGACCGCGGGCCAAAGATGTCCAGCCGCCGTCTTGTCCGACGACTATAGGGTCGTACCCACGACCCCGGGACTAGATTGGCCCGCCACCGTCATGTCCAACGACTATAGGGTCGTCCCCACGACCCCGGGACTAGGTTGACAAGCCGCCGAAATGTCCGACGACTATAGGGTCGTCCCCACGACCGCGAGCCAAGGATGTCCAGCCGCCGTCTTGTCCGACGACTATAGGGTCGTCCCCACGACCCCGGAACTAGATTGGCCCGCCACCGTCATGTCCGACGACTATAGGGTCGTCCCCATGACCCCGGGACAAGGTTGGCCCGCCGCCGACTTGTCCGACGACTATAGGGTCGTACCCACGACCCCGGGACTAGGCTGACAAGCCGCCAACATGTCCGACGACTATAGAGTCGTCCCCACGACCCCGGGAATAGATTGGCCCGCCACCGTCATGTCCGAAGACAATAGGGTCGTCCCCACGACCCCGGGTCTAGGTTGGCCAGCCGCCGACATATCCGACGACTATAGAGTCGTCCCCACGACACCGGGCCAAAGTTGGCCAGCCGCTGACATGTCCAACGACTATAGGGTCGTCCCCACGACCACGGGCCAAAGTTGGCCAGCCGTCGACATGTCCGACGACTATAGGGTCGTCCGTACGACCCCGGGAATAGATTGGCCCGCCACCGTCATGTCCGAAGACAATAGGGTCGTCCCCACGACCCCGGGTCTAGGTTGGCCAGCCGCCGACATATCCGACGACTATAGAGTCGTCCCCACGACACCGGGCCAAAGTTGGCCAGCCGCTGACATGTCCAACGACTATAGGGTCGTCCCCACGACCACGGGCCAAAGTTGGCCAGCCGCCGACATGTCCGACGACTATTGGATCGTCCCCACGACCACGGGCCAAAGTTGGCCAGCCGCCGACATGTCCGACGACTATAGGGTCGTCCCCACGACCCCGGGACTAGATTGGCCCGCCACCGTGAAGTCCGACGACTATAGGGTCGTCCCCACGACCTCGGGACTAGGTTGGCCAGCCGCCGACATGTCCGACGACTATAGGGTCGTCCCCACGACCCCGGGCCAAAGTTGGCAAGCCGCCGAAATGTCCGACGACTATAGGGCCGTCCCCACGACCGCGAGCCAAGAATATCCAGCCGCCGTCTTGTCCGACGACTATAGGGTCGTCCCCACGACCCCGGGACTAGATTGGCCCGCCACCGTCATGTCCGACGACTATAGGGTCGTCCCCACGACCCCGGGACAAGGTTGGCCCGCCGCCGACTTGTCCGACGACTATAGGGTCGTACTCACGACCCCGGGACTAGGCTGACAAGCCGCCAACATGTCCGACGACTATAGGGTCGTCCCGACGACCCCGGGCCAATGTTGGCCAATCACCAACAAGGCCGACGACTATAGGGTCGTCCCTACGACCCCGGCACTTGATTGGCCGGCCACCGTCATGTCCAACGACTATAGGGTCGTCCCCACGACCCCGGGACAAGGTTGACAAGCCGCCAACATATCCGACGACTATACGGTCGTCCCCACGACCTCGGGACTAGGTCGGCCAGCCGCCGACATGTCCGACGACTATAGGGTCGTCCCCACGACCCCGGGCCAAAGTTGGCAAGCCGCCGAAATGTCCGACGACTATAGGGTCGTCCCCACAACCCCGGACTAGATTGGCCCGCCACCGTCAAGTCCGACGAGTATATGATCGTCTCCACGACCACGGGCCAAAGTTGGCCAGCCGCCGACATGTCCGTCGACTATAGGGTCGTCCCCACGACCCCGGACCAAAGTTGGCAAGCCGCCGAAATGTCCGACGACTATAGGGTCGTCCCCACGACCGCGGGCCAAAGATGTCCAGCCGCCGTCTTGTCCGACGACTATAGGGTCGTACTCACGACCCCGGGACTAGGCTGACAAGCCGCCAACATGTCCGACGACTATAGGGTCGTCCCGACGACCCCGGGCCAATGTTGGCCAATCACCAACATGGCCGACGACTATAGGGTCGTCCCTACGACCCCGGCACTTGATTGGCCGGCCACCGTCATGTCCAACGACTATAGGGTCGTCCCCACGACCCCGGGACAAGGTTGACAAGCCGCCAACATATCCGACGACTATACGGTCGTCCCCACGACCTCGGGACTAGGTCGGCCAGCCGCCGACATGTCCGACGACTATAGGGTCGTCCCCACGACCCCGGGCCAAAGTTGGCAAGCCGCCGAAATGTCCGACGACTATAGGGTCGTCCCCACAACCCCGGACTAGATTGGCCCGCCACCGTCAAGTCCGACGAGTATATGATCGTCTCCACGACCACGGGCCAAAGTTGGCCAGCCGCCGACATGTCCGTCGACTATAGGGTCGTCCCCACGACCCCGGACCAAAGTTGGCAAGCCGCCGAAATGTCCGACGACTATAGGGTCGTCCCCACGACCGCGGGCCAAAGATGTCCAGCCGCCGTCTTGTCCGACGACTATAGGGTCGTACCCACGACCCCGGGACTAGATTGGCCCGCCACCGTCATGTCCAACGACTATAGGGTCGTCCCCACGACCCCGGGACTAGGTTGACAAGCCGCCGAAATGTCCGACGACTATAGGGTCGTCCCCACGACCGCGAGCCAAGGATGTCCAGCCGCCGTCTTGTCCGACGACTATAGGGTCGTCCCCACGACCCCGGAACTAGATTGGCCCGCCACCGTCATGTCCGACGACTATAGGGTCGTCCCCATGACCCCGGGACAAGGTTGGCCCGCCGCCGACTTGTCCGACGACTATAGGGTCGTACCCACGACCCCGGGACTAGGCTGACAAGCCGCCAACATGTCCGACGACTATAGAGTCGTCCCCACGACCCCGGGAATAGATTGGCCCGCCACCGTCATGTCCGAAGACAATAGGGTCGTCCCCACGACCCCGGGTCTAGGTTGGCCAGCCGCCGACATATCCGACGACTATAGAGTCGTCCCCACGACACCGGGCCAAAGTTGGCCAGCCGCTGACATGTCCAACGACTATAGGGTCGTCCCCACGACCACGGGCCAAAGTTGGCCAGCCGTCGACATGTCCGACGACTATAGGGTCGTCCGTACGACCCCGGGACAAGGTTGGCCCGCCGCCGACTTGTCCGACGACTATAGGGTCGTACCCACGACCCCGGGACTAGGCTGACAAGCCGCCAACATGTCCGACGACTATAGAGTCGTCCCCACGACCCCGGGAATAGATTGGCCCGCCACCGTCATGTCCGAAGACAATAGGGTCGTCCCCACGACCCCGGGTCTAGGTTGGCCAGCCGCCGACATATCCGACGACTATAGAGTCGTCCCCACGACACCGGGCCAAAGTTGGCCAGCCGCTGACATGTCCAACGACTATAGGGTCGTCCCCACGACCACGGGCCAAAGTTGGCCAGCCGTCGACATGTCCGACGACTATAGGGTCGTCCGTACGACCCCGGGAATAGATTGGCCCGCCACCGTCATGTCCGAAGACAATAGGGTCGTCCCCACGACCCCGGGTCTAGGTTGGCCAGCCGCCGACATATCCGACGACTATAGAGTCGTCCCCACGACACCGGGCCAAAGTTGGCCAGCCGCTGACATGTCCAACGACTATAGGGTCGTCCCCACGACCACGGGCCAAAGTTGGCCAGCCGCCGACATGTCCGACGACTATTGGATCGTCCCCACGACCACGGGCCAAAGTTGGCCAGCCGCCGACATGTCCGACGACTATAGGGTCGTCCCCACGACCCCGGGACTAGATTGGCCCGCCACCGTGAAGTCCGACGACTATAGGGTCGTCCCCACGACCTCGGGACTAGGTTGGCCAGCCGCCGACATGTCCGACGACTATAGGGTCGTCCCCACGACCCCGGGCCAAAGTTGGCAAGCCGCCGAAATGTCCGACGACTATAGGGCCGTCCCCACGACCGCGAGCCAAGAATATCCAGCCGCCGTCTTGTCCGACGACTATAGGGTCGTCCCCACGACCCCGGGACTAGATTGGCCCGCCACCGTCATGTCCGACGACTATAGGGTCGTCCCCACGACCCCGGGACAAGGTTGGCCCGCCGCCGACTTGTCCGACGACTATAGGGTCGTACTCACGACCCCGGGACTAGGCTGACAAGCCGCCAACATGTCCGACGACTATAGGGTCGTCCCGACGACCCCGGGCCAATGTTGGCCAATCACCAACAAGGCCGACGACTATAGGGTCGTCCCTACGACCCCGGCACTTGATTGGCCGGCCACCGTCATGTCCAACGACTATAGGGTCGTCCCCACGACCCCGGGACAAGGTTGACAAGCCGCCAACATATCCGACGACTATACGGTCGTCCCCACGACCTCGGGACTAGGTCGGCCAGCCGCCGACATGTCCGACGACTATAGGGTCGTCCCCACGACCCCGGGCCAAAGTTGGCAAGCCGCCGAAATGTCCGACGACTATAGGGTCGTCCCCACAACCCCGGACTAGATTGGCCCGCCACCGTCAAGTCCGACGAGTATATGATCGTCTCCACGACCACGGGCCAAAGTTGGCCAGCCGCCGACATGTCCGTCGACTATAGGGTCGTCCCCACGACCCCGGACCAAAGTTGGCAAGCCGCCGAAATGTCCGACGACTATAGGGTCGTCCCCACGACCGCGGGCCAAAGATGTCCAGCCGCCGTCTTGTCCGACGACTATAGGGTCGTACTCACGACCCCGGGACTAGGCTGACAAGCCGCCAACATGTCCGACGACTATAGGGTCGTCCCGACGACCCCGGGCCAATGTTGGCCAATCACCAACATGGCCGACGACTATAGGGTCGTCCCTACGACCCCGGCACTTGATTGGCCGGCCACCGTCATGTCCAACGACTATAGGGTCGTCCCCACGACCCCGGGACTAGATTGGCCCGCCATCGTCAAGTCCGACGACTATAGGGTCGTCCCCACGACGCCGGGCAAATTTGGCAAGCCGCCGACATATCCGACGACTATAGGGTCGTCCCCACAACCCCGGGACTAGATTGGCCCGCCACCCTCAAGTCCGACGACTATAGGATCGTCTCCACGACCACGGCCCAAAGTTGGCCAGCCGCCAACATGTCAAACGACTATTGGGTCGTCCCCACGACCACGGGCCAAAGTTATCCAGCCGCCGACATGTCCGACGACTATAGGGTCGTCCCCACGACCCCGGGCCAAAGTTGGCAAGCCGCCGAAATGTCCGACGACTATAGGGTCGTCCCCACGACCGCGGGCCAAAGATGTCCAGCCGCCGTCTTGTCCGACGACTATAGGGTCGTCCCTACGACCCCGGGACTAGATTGGTCCGCCACCGTCATGTCCGACGACTATAGGGTCGTCCCCACGACCGCGGGCCAAAGTTGGCAAGCCGCCGAAATGTCCGACGACTGTAGGGTCGTCCCCACGACCCCGGGACTAGATTGGCCCGCCACCGTGAAGTCCGACGACTATAGGGTCGTCCCCACGACCTCGGGACTAGGTTGGCCAGCCGCCGACATTTCCGACGACTATAGGGTCTTCCCCACGACCCCGGGCCAATGTTGACCAATCGCCGACATGTCCGACGACTATAGGGTCGTCCCTACGACCCCGGGACTAGGTTGGCCCGCCACCGTCATGTCCGACGACTATAGGGTCGTCCCCACGACCTCGGGACTAGGTTGGCCTGCCGCCGACATATCCGACGACTATAGGGTCGTCCCTACGACCCCGGGACTAGATTGGCCCGCCACCGTCATGTCCGACGATTATAGGGTCGTCCCCACGACCGCGAGACTAGATTGGTCCGCCACCGTCATGTCCGACGACTATAGGGTCGTCCCCACGACCCCGGGCCAAAGATGTCCAGCCGCCGTCTTCTCCGACGACTATAGGGTCGTCGTCACGACCCCGGGTCCAGGTTGGCCAGCCGCCGACATGTCCGACGACTATAGGGTCGTCCCCACGACCTCGGGACTAGGTTGGCCAGCCGCCGACATGTCCGACGACTATAGGGTCGTCCCCACGACCCCGGGCCAATGTTGGCCAATCGCCGACATGTCCGACGACTATAGGGTCGTCCCTACGACCCCGGGACTAGATTGGCCCGCCACCGTCATGTCCAACGACTATAGGGTCGTCCCCACGACCACGGGCCAAAGTTGGCCAGCCGCCGACATGTCCGACGACTACAGGGTCGTCCCTACGACCCCGGGACTAGATAGGCCCGCCACCGTCATGTCCGACGACTGTGGGGTCGTCCCCACGACCTCGGGACTAGGTTGGCCAGCCGCCGACATGTCCGACGACTATAGGGTCGTCCCCACGACCCCGGGCCAATGTTGGCCAATCGCCGACATGTCCGACGACTATAGGGTCGTCCCTACGACCCCGGGACTAGATTGGCCCGCCACCGTCATGTCCAACGACTATAGGGTCGTCCCCACGACCACGGGCCAAAGTTGGCCAGCCGCCGACATGTCCGACGACTATAGGGTCGTCCCTACGACCCCGGGACTAGATTGGCCCGCCACCGTCATGTCCGACGATTATAGGGTCGTCCCCACGACCGCGAGACTAGATTGGTCCGCCACCGTCATGTCCGACGACTATAGGGTCGTCCCCACGACCCCGGGCCAAAGATGTCCAGCCGCCGTCTTCTCCGACGACTATAGGGTCGTCGTCACGACCCCGGGTCCAGGTTGGCCAGCCGCCGACATGTCCGACGACTATAGGGTCGTCCCCACGACCCCGGGCCAATGATGTCCAGCCGCCGTCTTGTCCGACGACTATAGGGTCGTCCCCACGACCCCGAGTCCAGGTTGGCCAGCCGCCGACATTTCGGACGACTATAGAGTCGTCCCCACGACACCGGGCCAAAGTTGGCCAGCCGCCGACATGTCCGACGACTATAGGGTCGTCCCCACGACCCCGGGACAAGGTTGGCCCGCCGCCGACTTGTCCGACGAATATAGGGTCGTACCCACGACCCTGGGCCAAAGTTGGCAAGCCGCCGAAATGTCCGACGACTATAGCGTCGTCCCCACAACCCCGGGACTAGATTGGCCCGCCACCGTCAAGTCCGACGACCATAGGATCGTCTCCACGACCACGGGCCAAAGTTGGCCAGCCGCTGACATGTCCAACGACTATAGGGTCGTCCCCACGACCCCGGGCCAATGTTGGCAAGCCGCCGACATGTCCGACGACTATAGGGTCGTTCCTACGACCCCGGGACTAGATTGGTCCGCCACCGTCATGTCCGACGACTATAGGGTCGTCCCCACGACCGCGGGCCAAAGTTGGCAAGCCGCCGAAATGTCCGACGACTGTAGGGTCGTCCCCACGACCCCGGGACTAGATTGGCCCGCCACCGTGAAGTCCGACGACTATAGGGTCGTCCCCACGACCTCGGGACTAGGTTGGCCAGCCGCCGACATTTCCGACGACTATAGGGTCGTCCCCACGACCCCGGGCCAATGTTGACCAATCGCCGACATGTCCGACGACTATAGGGTCGTCCCTACGACCCCGGGACTAGGTTGGCCCGCCACCGTCATGTCCGACGACTATAGGGTCGTCCCCACGACCTCGGGACTAGGTTGGCCTGCCGCCGACATATCCGACGACTATAGGGTCGTCCCTACGACCCCGGGACTAGATTGGCCCGCCACCGTCATGTCCGACGATTATAGGGTCGTCCCCACGACCGCGAGACTAGATTGGTCCGCCACCGTCATGTCCGACGACTATAGGGTCGTCCCCACGACCCCGGGCCAAAGATGTCCAGCCGCCGTCTTCTCCGACGACTATAGGGTCGTCGTCACGACCCCGGGTCCAGGTTGGCCAGCCGCCGACATGTCCGACGACTATAGGGTCGTCCCCACGACCTCGGGACTAGGTTGGCCAGCCGCCGACATGTCCGACGACTATAGGGTCGTCCCCACGACCCCGGGCCAATGTTGGCCAATCGCCGACATGTCCGACGACTATAGGGTCGTCCCTACGACCCCGGGACTAGATTGGCCCGCCACCGTCATGTCCAACGACTATAGGGTCGTCCCCACGACCACGGGCCAAAGTTGGCCAGCCGCCGACATGTCCGACGACTACAGGGTCGTCCCTACGACCCCGGGACTAGATAGGCCCGCCACCGTCATGTCCGACGACTGTGGGGTCGTCCCCACGACCTCGGGACTAGGTTGGCCAGCCGCCGACATGTCCGACGACTATAGGGTCGTCCCCACGACCCCGGGCCAATGTTGGCCAATCGCCGACATGTCCGACGACTATAGGGTCGTCCCTACGACCCCGGGACTAGATTGGCCCGCCACCGTCATGTCCAACGACTATAGGGTCGTCCCCACGACCACGGGCCAAAGTTGGCCAGCCGCCGACATGTCCGACGACTATAGGGTCGTCCCTACGACCCCGGGACTAGATTGGCCCGCCACCGTCATGTCCGACGATTATAGGGTCGTCCCCACGACCGCGAGACTAGATTGGTCCGCCACCGTCATGTCCGACGACTATAGGGTCGTCCCCACGACCCCGGGCCAAAGATGTCCAGCCGCCGTCTTCTCCGACGACTATAGGGTCGTCGTCACGACCCCGGGTCCAGGTTGGCCAGCCGCCGACATGTCCGACGACTATAGGGTCGTCCCCACGACCCCGGGCCAATGATGTCCAGCCGCCGTCTTGTCCGACGACTATAGGGTCGTCCCCACGACCCCGAGTCCAGGTTGGCCAGCCGCCGACATTTCGGACGACTATAGAGTCGTCCCCACGACACCGGGCCAAAGTTGGCCAGCCGCCGACATGTCCGACGACTATAGGGTCGTCCCCACGACCCCGGGACAAGGTTGGCCCGCCGCCGACTTGTCCGACGAATATAGGGTCGTACCCACGACCCTGGGCCAAAGTTGGCAAGCCGCCGAAATGTCCGACGACTATAGCGTCGTCCCCACAACCCCGGGACTAGATTGGCCCGCCACCGTCAAGTCCGACGACTATAGGTTCGTCTCCACGACCACGGGCCAAAGTTGGCCAGCCGCTGACATGTCCAACGACTATAGGGTCGTCCCCACGACCCCGGGCCAATGTTGGCAAGCCGCCGACATGTCCGACGACTATAGGGTCGTTCCTACGACCCCGGGACTAGATTGGCCCGCCACCGTCATGTCCAACGACTATAGGGTCGTCCCCACGACCCCGGGCCAAAGTTGACAAGCCGCCGAAATGTCCGACGACTATAGGGTCGTCCCCACGACCCCGGGACTAGGTTGGCCAGCCGCCGACATGTCCGACGACTATAGGGTCGTCCCCACGACCCCGGGACTAGATTGGCCCGCCACCGTCATGTCCAACGACTATAGGGTCGTCCCCACGACCCCGGGACTAGGTTGACAAGCCGCCGAAATGTCCGACGACTATAGGGTCGTCCCCACGACCGCGAGCCAAGGATGTCCAGCCGCCGTCTTGTCCGACGACTATAGGGTCGTCCCCACGACCCCGGGACTAGATTGGCCCGCCACCGTCATGTCCGACGATTATAGGGTCGTCCCCACGACCCCGGGACAAGGTTGGCCCGCCGCCGACTTGTCCGACGACTATAGGGTCGTACCCACGACCCCGGGCCAAAGGTGGCATGCCGCCGAAATGTCCGACGACTATAGGGTCGTCCCCACGACCCCCGGCCAAAGTTGGCAAGCCGCCGAAATGTCCGACGACTATAGGGTCGTCCCCACGACCCCGGGACTAGATTGGCCCGCCACCATCATGTCCGACGACTATAAGGTCGTCCCCACGACCCCGGGACAAGGTTGGCCCGCCGCCGACTTGTCCGACGACTATAGGGTCGTACCCACGACCCCGGGACTAGGCTGACAAGCCGCCAACATGTCCGACGACTATAGGGTCGTCCCGACGACCCCGGGCCAATGTTGGCCAAACGCCAACATGTCCGACGACTATAGGGTCGTCCCTACGACCCCGGGACTAGATTGGCCCGCCACCGTCATGTCCAACGACTATAGGGTCGTCCCCACGACCATGGGCCAAAGTTGGCCAGCTGCCGATATGTCCAACGACTATTGGGTCGTCCCCACGACCTCGGGACTAGATTGGCCCGCCACCGTCAAGTCCGACGACTATAGGGTCGTCCCCACGACCCCGGGACTAGATTGTCCCGCCACCGTCATGTCCAACGACTATAGGGTCGTCCCCGTGACCCCGGGCCAAAGTTGGCCAATCGCCAACATGTCCGACGACTATAGGGTCGTCCGTACGACCCCGGGACTAGATTGGCCCGCCACCGTCATGTCCGACGACAATAGGGTCGTCCCCACGACCCCGGGTCTAGGTTGGCCAGCCGCCGACATGTCCGACGACTATAGAGTCGTCCCCACGACACCGGGCCAAAGTTGGCCAGCCGCCGACATGTCCAACGACTATAGGGTCGTCCCCACGACCACGGGCCAAAGTTGGCCAGCCGCCGACATGTCCGACGACTATAGGGTCGTCCCCACGACCTCGGGACTAGTTTGGCCAGCCGCCGACATGTCCGACGACTATAGGGTCGTCCCCACGACCGCGGGCAAAAGATGTCCAGCCGCCGTCTTGTCCGACGACTATAGGGTCGTCCCCACGACCCCGGGACTAGATTGGCCCGCCACCGTCATGTCCGACGACAATAGGGTCGTCCCCACGACCCCGGGTCTAGGTTGGCCAGCCGCCGACATGTCCGACGACTATAGAGTCGTCCCCACGACACCGGGCCAAAGTTGGCCAGCCGCCGACATGTCCAACGACTATAGGGTCGTCCCCACGACCACGGGCCAAAGTTGGCCAGCTGCCGATATGTCCAACGACTATTGGGTCGTCCCCACGACCTCGGGACTAGATTGGCCCGCCACCGTCAAGTCCGACGACTATAGGGTCGTCCCCACGACCCCGGGACTAGATTGTCCCGCCACCGTCATGTCCAACGACTATAGGGTCGTCCCCACGACCCCGAGCCAAAGTTGGCATGCCGCCGAAATGTCCGACGACTATAGGGTCGTCCCCACGACCCCGGGACTAGATTGGCCCCCCACCGTGAAGTCCGACGACTATAGGGTCGTCCCCACGACCTCGGGACTAGTTTGGCCAGCCGCCGACATGTCCGACGACTATAGGGTCGTCCCCACGACCGCGGGCAAAAGATGTCCAGCCGCCGTCTTGTCCGACGACTATAGGGTCGTCCCCACGACCCCGGGACTAGATTGGCCCGCCACCGTCATGTCCGACGACAATAGGGTCGTCCCCACGACCCCGGGTCTAGGTTGGCCAGCCGCCGACATGTCCGACGACTATAGAGTCGTCCCCACGACACCGGGCCAAAGTTGGCCAGCCGCCGACATGTCCAACGACTATAGGGTCGTCCCCACGACCACGGGCCAAAGTTGGCCAGCCGCCGACATGTCCGACGACTATAGGGTCGTCCCCACGACCCCGGGATTAGATTGGTCCGCCACCGTCATGTCCGACGACTATAGGGTCGTCCCCACGACCCCGGGCCAAAGTTGGCAAGCCGCCGAAATGTCCAACGACTGTAGGGTCGTCCCGACGACCCCGGGACTAGATTGGCCCCCCACCGTGAAGTCCGACGACTATAGGGTCGTCCCCACGACCTCGGGACTAGTTTGGCCAGCCGCCGACATATCCGACGACTATAGGGTCGTCCCCACGACCGCGGGCAAAAGATGTCCAGCCGCCGTCTTGTCCGACGACTATAGGGTCGTCCCTACGACCCCGGGACTAGATTGGCCCGCCACCGTCATGTCCAACGACTATAGGGTCGTCCCCACGACCCCGAGCCAAAGTTGGCATGCCACCGAAATGTCCGACGACTATAGGGTCGTCCCCACGACCGCGAGCCAAGGATGTCCAGCCGCCGTCTTGGCCGACGACTATAGGGTCGTCCCCACGACCCCGGGACTAGATTGGCCCGCCACCGTCATGTCCGACGATTATAGGGTCGTCCCCACGACCCCGGGACAAGGTTGGCCCGCCGCCGACTTGTCCGACGACTATAGGGTCGTACCCACGAACCCGGGCCAAAGGTGGCATGCCGCCGAAATGTCCGAGGACTATAGGGTCGTCCCCACGACCCCGGGCCAAAGTTGGCAAGCCGCCGAAATGTCCGACGACTATAGGGTCGTCCCCACGACCCCGGGACTAGATTGGCCCGCCACCATCATGTCCGACGACTATAAGGTCGTCCCCACGACCCCGGGACAAGGTTGGCCCGCCGCCGACTTGTCCGACGACTATAGGGTCGTACCCACGACCCCGGGACTAGGCTGACAAGCCGCCAACATGTCCGACGACTATAGGGTCGTCCCGACGACCCCGGGCCAATGTTGGCCAAACGCCAACATGTCCGACGACTATAGGGTCGTCCCTACGACCCCGGGACTAGATTGGCCCGCCACCGTCATGTCCAACGACTATAGGGTCGTCCCCACGACCATGGGCCAAAGTTGGCCAGCTGCCGATATGTCCAACGACTATTGGGTCGTCCCCACGACCCCGGGACTAGATTGGCCCGCCACCGTCAAGTCCGACGACTATAGGGTCGTCCCCACGACCCCGGGACTAGATTGTCCCGCCACCGTCATGTCCAACGACTATAGGGTCGTCCCCACGACCCCGGGCCAAAGTTGGCCAATCGCCAACATGTCCGACGACTATAGGGTCGTCCGTACGACCCCGGGAATAGATTGGCCCGCCACCGTCATGTCCGACGACAATAGGGTCGTCCCCACGACCCCGGGTCTAGGTTGGCCAGCCGCCGACATGTCCGACGACTATAGAGTCGTCCCCACGACATCGGGCCAAAGTTGGCCAGCCGCTGACATGTCCAACGACTATAGGGTCGTCCCCACGACCACGGGCCAAAGTTGGCCAGCCGCCGACATGTCCGACGACTATTGGATCGTCCCCACGACCACGGGCCAAAGTTGGCCAGCCGCCGACATGTCCGACGACTATAGGGTCGTCCCCACGACCTCGGACTAGTTTGGCCAGCCGCCGACATGTCCGACGACTATAGGGTCGTCCCCACGACCCCGGGCCAAAGTTGGCCAGCCGCTGACATGTCCAACGACTATAGGGTCGTCCCCACGACCACGGGCCAAAGTTGGCCAGCCGCCGACATGGCCGACGACTATTGGATCGTCCCCACGACCACGGGCCAAAGTTGGCCAGCCGCCGACATGTCCGACGACTATAGGGTCGTCCCCACGACCCCGGGACTAGATTGGTCCGCCACCGTCATGTCCGACGACTATAGGGTCGTCCCCACGACCCCGGGCCAAAGTTGGCAAGCCGCCGAAATGTCCGACGACTGTAGGGTCGTCCCTACGACCCCGGGACTAGATTGGCCCGCCACCGTCATGTCCAACGACTATAGGGTCGTCCCCACGACCCCGAGCCAAAGTTGGCATGCCGCCGAAATGTCCGACGACTATAGGGTCGTCCCCACGACCCCGGGCCAAAGTTGGCACGCCGCCGAAATGTCCGACGACTGTAGGGTCGTCCCCACGACCCCGGGCCAAAGTTGGCCAATCGCCAACATGTCCGACGACTATAGGGTCGTCCGTACGACCCCGGGAATAGATTGGCCCGCCACCGTCATGTCCGACGACAATAGGGTCGTCCCCACGACCCCGGGTCTAGGTTGGCCAGCCGCCGACATGTCCGACGACTATAGAGTCGTCCCTACGACCCCGGGACTAGATTGGCCCGCCACCGTCATGTCCAACGACTATAGGGTCGTCCCCACGACCCCGAGCCAAAGTTGGCATGCCGCCGAAATGTCCGACGACTATAGGGTCGTCCCCACGACCCCGGGCCAAAGTTGGCACGCCGCCGAAATGTCCGACGACTGTAGGGTCGTCCCCACGACCCCGGGCCAAAGTTGGCCAATCGCCAACATGTCCGACGACTATAGGGTCGTCCGTACGACCCCGGGAATAGATTGGCCCGCCACCGTCATGTCCGACGACAATAGGGTCGTCCCCACGACCCCGGGTCTAGGTTGGCCAGCCGCCGACATGTCCGACGACTATAGAGTCGTCCCCACGACACCGGGCCAAAGTTGGCTAGCCGCTGACATGTCCAACGACTATAGGGTCGTCCCCACGACCACGGGCCAAAGTTGGCCAGCCGCCGACATGTCCGACGACTATTGGATCGTCCCCACGACCACGGGCCAAAGTTGGCCAGCCGCCGACATGTCCGACGACTATAGGGTCGTCCCCACGACCCCGGCATTAGATTGGTCCGCCACCGTCATGTCCGACGACTATAGGGTCGTCCCCACGACCCCGGGCCAAAGTTGGCAAGCCGCCGAAATGTCCAACGACTGTAGGGTCGTCCCCACGACCCCGGGACTAGATTGGCCCGCCACCGTCATGTCCGACGACTATAGGGTCGTCCCCACGACCCCGGGCCAAAGTTGGCAAGCCGCCGAAATGTCCGACGACTGTAGGGTCGTCCCCACGACCCCGGGCCAATGTTGGCCAATCGCCGACATGTCCGACGACTATAGGGTCGTCCCTACGACCCCGGGACTAGATTGGCCCGCCACCGTCATGTCCAACGACTATAGGGTCGTACCCACGACCATGGGCCAAAGTTGGCCAGCCGCCGTAATGTCCAACGACTATTGGGTCGTCCCCACGACCCCGGGACTAGATTGGCCCGCCACCGTCAAGTCCGACGACTATAGAGTCGTCCCCACGACACCGGGCCAAAGTTGGCCAGCCGCCGACATGTCCGACGACTATAGGGTCGTCCCCACGACCCCGGGACTAGATTGGTCCGCCACCGTCATGTCCGACGACTATAGGGTCGTCCCCACGACCCCGGGCCAAAGTTGGCAAGCCGCCGAAATGTCCGACGACTGTAGGGTCGTCCCCACGACCCCGGGACTAGATTGGCCCGCCACCGTGAAGTCCGTCGACTATAGGGTCGTCCCCACGACCTCGGGACTAGTTTGGCCAGCCGCCGACATGTCCGACGACTATAGGGTCGTCCCCACGACCCCGGGCCAATGTTGGCCAATCGCCGACATGTCCGACGACTATAGGGTCGTCCCTACGACCCCGGGACTAGATTGGCCCGCCACCGTCATGTCCAACGACTATAGGGTCGTCCCCACGACCCCGAGCCAAAGTTGGCATGCCGCCGAAATGTCCGACGACTATAGGGTCGTCCCCACGACCCCGGGCCAAAGTTGGCACGCCGCCGAAATGTCCGACGACTATAGGGTCGTCCCCACGACCCCGGGCCAAAGTTGGCCAATCGCCAACATGTCCGACGACTATAGGGTCGTCCGTACGACCCCGGGAATAGATTGGCCCGCCACCGTCATGTCCGACGACAATAGGGTCGTCCCCACGACCCCGGGTCTAGGTTGGCCAGCCGCCGACATGTCCGACGACTATAGAGTCGTCCCCACGACACCGGGCCAAAGTTGGCTAGCCGCTGACATGTCCAACGACTATAGGGTCGTCCCCACGACCACGGGCCAAAGTTGGCATGCCGCCGAAATGTCCGACGACTATAGGGTCGTCCCCACGACCCCGCGACTAGATTGGCCCGCCACCGTCAAGTCCGACGACTATAGGATCGTCTCCACGACCACGGCCCAAAGTTGGCCAGCCGCCGACATGTCCAACGACTATTGGGTCGTCCCCACGACCACGGGCCAAAGTTGGCAAGCCGCCGAAATGTCCGACGACTATAGGGTCGTCCCCACGACCGCGGGCCAAAGATGTCCAGCCGCCGTCTTGTCCGACGACTATAGGGTCGTCCCCACGACCCCGGGACTAGATTGGCCCGCCACCGTCATGTCCGACGACTATACGGTCGTCCCCACGACCCCGGGCCAAAGTTGGCAAGCCGCCGAAATGTCCGACGACTGTAGGGTCGTCCCCACGACCCCGGGACTAGATTGGCCCGCCACCGTGAAGTCCGACGACTATAGGGTCGTCCCCACGACCTCAGGACTAGTCTGGCCAGCCGCCGACATGTCCGACGACTATAGGGTCGTCCCCACGACCCCGGGCCAATGTTGGCCAATCGCCGACATGTCCGACGACTATAGGGTCGTCCCTACGACCCCGGGACTAGATTGGCCCGCCACCGACATGTCCAACGACTATAGGGTCGTCCCCACGACCCCGAGCCAAAGTTGGCATGCCGCCGAAATGTCCCACGACTATAGGGTCGTCCCCACGACCCCGGGCCAAAGTTGGCACGCCGCCGAAATGTCCGACGACTATACGGTCGTCCCCACGACCCCGGGCCAAAGTTGGCCAATCGCCAACATGTCCGACGACTATAGGGTCGTCCGTACGACCCCGGGAATAGATTGGCCCGCCACCGTCATGTCCGACGACAATAGGGTCGTCCCCACGACCCCGGGTCTAGGTTGGCCAGCCGCCGACATGTCCGACGACTATAGGGTCGTCCCCACGACCCCGGGCCAAAGTTGGCCAATCGCCAACATGTCCGACGACTATAGGGTCGTCCGTACGACCCCGGGAATAGATTGGCCCGCCACCGTCATGTCCGACGACAATAGGGTCGTCCCCACGACCCCGGGTCTAGGTTGGCCAGCCGCCGACATGTCCGACGACTATAGAGTCGTCCCCACGACACCGGGCCAAAGTTGGCTAGCCGCTGACATGTCCAACGACTATAGGGTCGTCCCCACGACCACGGGCCAAAGTTGGCATGCCGCCGAAATGTCCGACGACTATAGGGTCGTCCCCACGACCCCGCGACTAGATTGGCCCGCCACCGTCAAGTCCGACGACTATAGGATCGTCTCCACGACCACGGCCCAAAGTTGGCCAGCCGCCGACATGTCCAACGACTATTGGGTCGTCCCCACGACCACGGGCCAAAGTTGGCAAGCCGCCGAAATGTCCGACGACTATAGGGTCGTCCCCACGACCGCGGGCCAAAGATGTCCAGCCGCCGTCTTGTCCGACGACTATAGGGTCGTCCCCACGACCCCGGGACTAGATTGGCCCGCCACCGTCATGTCCGACGACTATACGGTCGTCCCCACGACCCCGGGCCAAAGTTGGCAAGCCGCCGAAATGTCCGACGACTGTAGGGTCGTCCCCACGACCCCGGGACTAGATTGGCCCGCCACCGTGAAGTCCGACGACTATAGGGTCGTCCCCACGACCTCAGGACTAGTCTGGCCAGCCGCCGACATGTCCGACGACTATAGGGTCGTCCCCACGACCCCGGGCCAATGTTGGCCAATCGCCGACATGTCCGACGACTATAGGGTCGTCCCTACGACCCCGGGACTAGATTGGCCCGCCACCGACATGTCCAACGACTATAGGGTCGTCCCCACGACCCCGAGCCAAAGTTGGCATGCCGCCGAAATGTCCCACGACTATAGGGTCGTCCCCACGACCCCGGGCCAAAGTTGGCACGCCGCCGAAATGTCCGACGACTATACGGTCGTCCCCACGACCCCGGGCCAAAGTTGGCCAATCGCCAACATGTCCGACGACTATAGGGTCGTCCGTACGACCCCGGGAATAGATTGGCCCGCCACCGTCATGTCCGACGACAATAGGGTCGTCCCCACGACCCCGGGTCTAGGTTGGCCAGCCGCCGACATGTCCGACGACTATAGAGTCGTCCCCACGACACCGGGCCAAAGTTGGCCAGCCGCTGACATGTCCAACGACTATAGGCTCGTCCCCACGACCGCGGGCCAAAGGTGGCCAGCCGCCGACATGTCCGACGACTATTGGATCGTCCCCACGACCACGGGCCAAATTTGGCCAGCCGCCGACATGTCCGACGCCAATAGGGTCGTCCCCACGACCCCGGGACTAGATTGGCCCGCCACCGTCATGTCCGACGATTATAGGGTCGTCCCCACGACCCCGGGACAAGCTTGGCCCGCCGCCGACTTGTTCGACGACTATAGGGTCGTCCCCACGACCCCGGGACTAGGTTGACAAGCCGCCAACATGTCCGACGACTATAGGGTCGTCCCCACGACCCCGGGCCAAAGATGGCATGCCGCCGAAATGGCCGACGACTATAGGGTCGTCCCCAGGACCGCGGGCCAAAGATGTCAAGCCGTCGTCTTCTCCGACGACTATAGGGTCGTCCCCACGACCCCGGGCCAATGTTGGCCAATTGCCGACATGTCCGACGACTATAGGGTCGTCCCTACGACCCCGGGACTAGATTGGCCCGCCACCGTCATGTCCAACGACTATAGGGTCGTCCCCACGACCATGGGCCAAAGTTGGCCAGCCGCCGATATGTCCAACGACTATTGGGTCGTCCCCACGACCACGGGCCAAAGTTAGCCAGCCGCCGACATGTCCGACGACTATAGGGTCGTCCCCACGACCCCGGGCCAAAGTTGGCAAGCCGCCGAAATGTCCGACGACTATAGGGTCGTCCCCACGACCCGGGACTAGACTGACCCGCCACCGACATGTCCGACGACTATAGAGTCGTCCCCACGACCCCGGGTCAATGTTGGCTCGCCGCCGACATGTCCGACGACTATAGGGTCGTCCCCACGACCCCCGGGCCAAAGTTGGACAGCCACCGACATTTCCGACGACTATAGGGTCGTCCCCACGACCACGGGCCAAAGTTGGCCAGCCGCCGACATGTCCGACGAATATAGGGTCGTCCCCACGACCCGGGACTAGACTGGCCCGCCACCGTCATGTCCGACGACTATATGGTCGTCCCCACGACCACGGGCCAATGTTGGCCAGCCGCTGACTTGTCCGACGACTATAGGGTCGTCCCCACGACCCCCCGACTAGGTGGGTTCGCCGCCGACTTGTCCGACGAGTATAGGGTCGTCCCCACGACCCCGGGCCAAAGTTGGCCAGCCGCCGACATGTCCGACGACTATAGGGTCGTCCCCACGACCCGGGACTAGAGTGGCCCGCCACCGTCATGTCCGACGACTATATGGTCGTCCCCACGACCACGGGCCAATGTTGGCCAGCCGCTGACTTGTCCGACGACTATAGGGTCGTCCCCACGACCCCCCGACTAGGTGGGGTCGCCGCCGACTTGTCCGACGAGTATAGGGTCGTCCCCACGACCCGGGACTAGAGTGGCCCGCCACCGTCATGTCCGACGACTATATGGTCGTCCCCACGACCACGGGCCAATGTTGGCCAGCCGCTGACTTGTCCGACGACTATAGGGTCGTCCCCACGACCCCCCGACTAGGTGGGGTCGCCGCCGACTTGTCCGACGAGTATAGGGTCGTCCCCACGACCCGGGACTAGAGTGGCCCGCCGCCGAAATGTCCGACGACTATAGGGTCGTCCCCACGACCACGGGCCAAAGTTGGCAAGCCGCCGAAATGTCCGACGACTGTAGGGTCGTCCCCACGACCCCGGGACTAGATTGGCCCGCCACCGTGAAGTCCGACGACTATAGGGTCGTCCCCACGACCTCGGGACTAGGTTGGCCAGCCGCCGACATGTCCGACGACTATAGGGTCGTCCCCACGACCCCGGGCCAAAGTTGGCCAGCCGCCGACATGTCCGACGACTATAGGGTCGTTCCTACGACCACGGGCCAATGTTGGCCAGCCGCTGACTTGTCCGACGACTATAGGGTCGTCCTCACGACCGCGGGACTAGTTTGGCTCGCCGCCGACTTCTCCGACGACTATAGGGTCGTCCCCACGACCCCGGGACTAGATTGGCCCGCCACCGTCATTTCCGACGACTATAGGGTCGTCCCCACGACCACGGGCCAAAGTTGGCCAGCCGCCGACTTGTCCGACGACTATAGGGTCGTCCCCATGACCCGGGACTAGACTGGCGCGCCACCGTCATGTCTGACGACTATAGGGTCGTCCCCACGACCCCGGGACTAGGTTGGCCAGCCGCCGACATGTCCGACGACTATCGGGTCGTCCCGACGACCCCGGGCCAATGTTGGCCAATCGCCATGTCCGACGACTATAGCGTCGTCCCTACGACCCCGGGACTAGATTGGCCCGCCACCGTCATGTCCAACGATTATAGGGTCGTCCCCACGACCCCGGGACTAGATTGGCCCGCCACCGTCATGTCCGATGATTATAGGGTCGTCCCCACGACCCCGGGACAAGCTTGGCCCGCCGCCGACTTGACCGACGACTATAGGGTCGTCCCCACGACCCCGGGACTAGATTGGCCCGCCACCGTCATGTCCGACGACAATAGGGTCGTCCCCACGACCCCGGGTCTAGGTTGGCCGGCCGCCGACATGTCCGACGACTATAGAGTCGTCCCCACGACACCGGGCCAAAGTTGGACAGCCGCCGACATGTCCGACGACTATAGGGTCGTCCCCACGACCCCGGGCCAATGTTGGCCAATCGCCGACATGTCCGACGACTATAGGGTCGTCCCTACGACCCCGGGACTAGATTGGCCCGCCGCCGTGATGTCCAACGACTATAGGGTCGTCCCCACGACCATGGGCCAAAGTTGGCCAGCCGCCGTAATGTCCAACGACTATTGGGTCGTCCCCACGACCCCGGGACTAGATTGGCCCGCCACCGTCAAGTCCGACGACTATAGGGTCGTCCCCACGACCCCGGGCAAATTTGGCAAGCCGCCGAAATGTCAGACGACTATAGGGTCGTCCCCACGACCCCGGGCCAAAGTTGGCAAGCCGCCGAAATGTCCGACGACTGTAGGGTCGTCCCCACGACCCCGGGACTAGATTGGCCCGCCACCGTCAAGTCCGACGACTATAGGGTCGTCCCCAGGACCTCGGGACTAGATTGGCCCGCCACCGTCAAGTCCAACGACCATAGGGTCGTCCCCACGACCCCGGGCCAAAGCTGGCAAGCCGCCGAAATGTCCGACGACTATAGGGTCGTCCCCACGACCCGGGACTAGAGTGGCCCGCCACCGTCATGTCCGACGACTATATGGTCGTCCCCACGACCACGGGCCAATGTTGGCCAGCCGCTGACTTGTCCGACGACTATAGGGTCGTCCCCACGACCCCCCGACTAGGTGGGTTCGCCGCCGACTTGTCCGACGAGTATAGGGTCATCCCCACGACCCCGGGACTAGGTTGGCCCGCCGCCGACTTGTCCGACGACTATAGGGTCGTCCCCACGACCTCGGGACTAGGTTGGCCAGCCGCCGACATGTCCGACGACTATAGGGTCGTCCCCACGACCCCGGGACTAGATTGGCCCGCCACCGTCATTTCCGACGACTATAGGGTCGTCCCCACGACCACGGGCCAAAGTTGGCCAGCCGCCGACTTGCCCGACGAGTATAGGGTCGTCCCCATGACCCGGGACTAGACTGGCCCGCCACCGTCATGTCCGACCCACTATAGGGTCGTCCCCACGACCCCCGGACTAGGTTGGTATGCCGCCGACTTGTCCGACGAGTATAGGGTCCTCCCCACGACCACGGGCCAAAGTTGGCCAGCCGCCGACATGTCCGACGACTATAGGGTCGTCCCCACGACCCGGGACTAGACTGGCCCGCCACCGTCATGTCCGACGACTATAGGGTCGTCCCCACGACCCCCGGACTAGGTTGGCCGGCCGCCGACTTGTCCGACGACTATAGGGTCGTCCCCACGACCACGGGCCAAAGTTGGCCAGCCGCCGACATGTCCGACGACTATAGGGTCGTCCCCACGACCACGGGCCAAAGTTGGCCAGCCGCCGACATGTCCGACGACTATAGGGTCGTCCCCACGACCCGGGACTAGACTGGCCCGCCACCGTCATGTCCGACGACTATAGGGTCGTCCCCACGACCCCCGGACTAGGTGGGCTCGCCGCCGACTTGTCCGACGACTATAGGGTCATCCCCACGACCCCGGGACTAGGTTGGCCCGCCGCCGACTTGTCCGACGACTATAGGGTCGTCCCCACGACCCCGGGACTAGGTTGGCTCGCCACTGACATGTCTGACGACTATAGGGTCGTCCCCACGACCCCGGGACTAGATTGGCCCGCCACCGTCAAGTCCGACAACTATAGGGTCGTCTCCACTACCCCGGGCCAAAGTTGGACAGCCGCCGACTTGTCCGACGACTATAGGGTCGTCCCCACGACCACGGGCCAAAGTTGGCCTGCCGCCGGCTTGTCCGACGAATATAGGGTCGTCCCCACGACCCCGGGACTAGGTTGGCCCGCCGCCGACTTGTCCGACGACTATAGGGTCGTCCCCACGACCACGGGCCAAAGTTGGCCAGCCGCCGACATGTCCGACGACTATAGGGTCGTCCCCACGACCCGGGACTATAGTGGCCCGCCACCGTCACATCCGACGACTATATGTTCGTCCCCACGACCACGGGCCAATGTTGGCCAGCCGCTGACTTGTCCGACGACTATAGGGTCGTCCCCAAGACCGCGGGACTAGATTGGCTCGCCGCCGAATTGTCCGACGACTGTAGGGTCGTCCCCACGACTCCGTGCCAAAGTTGGCAAGCTGCCGACTTGTCCGACGACTATAGGGTCGTCCCCACGACCCCGGGAATAGATTGGCCCGCCACCGTCATTTCCGACGACAATAGGGTCGTCCCCACGACCACGGGCCAAAGTTGGCCAGCCGCCGACATGTCCGAAGACTATAGGGTCGTCCCCACGACCCCGGGACTAGATTGGCCAGCCGCCGACATGTCCGACGACTATAGAGTCGTCCCCACGACACCGGGTCAAAGTTGGCTAGCCGCTGACATTTCCAACGTCTATTGGGTCGTCCCCACGACCACGGGCCAATGTTGGCTAGCCGCCGACATGTCCGACGACTATAGGGTCGTCCCCACGACCACGGGACTAGATTGGTCCGCCACCGTCATGTCCGACGACTATAGGGTCGTCCCCACGACCCCGGGCCAAAGTTGGCAAGCCACCGAAATGTCCGACGACTGTAGGGTCGTCCCCACGACCCCGGGACTAGATTGGCCCGCCACCGTCAAGTCTGACGACCTCGGGACTAGGTTGGCCAGCCGCCGACATGTCCGACGACTATAGGGTTGCCCCCACGACCTCGGGCCAATTTTGGCCAGCCGCCGACATGTCCGACGACTATAGGGTCGTCCCCACGACCCCGGGCCAAAGTTGGCAAGCCGCCGAAATGTCCGACGACTGTAGGGTCGTCCCCACGACCCCGGGAATAGATTGGCCGGCCACCGTCAAGTCCGACGACTATAGGGCCGTACCCACGACCCCGGGACTAAGCTGACTAGCCGCCAACAGGTCCGACGACTATAGGGTCGTCCCCACGACCCCGGGCCAAAGTTGGCCAGCCGCCGACATGTCCGACGACTATAGGGTCGTCCCCACGACCACGGGCCAAAGTTGGCCAGCCGCCGACATGTCCGACGACTATAGGGTCGTCCCCACGACCCGGGACTAGACTGGCCCGCCACCGTCATGTCCGACGACTATAGGGTCGTCCCCACGACCCCCCGACTAGGTGGGCTCGCCGCCGACTTGTCCGACGACTATAGGGTCATCCCCACGACCCCGGGACTAGGTTGGCCCGCCGCCGACTTGTCCGACGACTATAGGGTCGTCCCCACGACCCCGGGACTAGGTTGGCTCGCCACTGACATGTCTGACGACTATAGGGTCGTCCCCACGACCCCGGGACTAGATTGGCCCGCCACCGTCAAGTCCGACAACTATAGGGTCGTCCCCACTACCCCGGGCCAAAGTTGGACAGCCGCCGACTTGTCCGACGACTATAGGGTCGTCCCCACGACCCCCGGACTAGGTTGGCCGGCCGCCGACTTGTCCGACGACTGTAGGGTCGTCCCCACGACCCCGGGACTAGATTGGCCCGCCACCGTCATTTCCGACGACTATAGGGTCGTCCCCACGACCACGGGCCAAAGTTGGCCAGCCGCCGACATGTCCGACGACTATAGGGTCGTCCCCACGACCCGGGACTAGACTGGCCCGCCACCGTCATGTCCGACGACTATAGGGTCGTCCCCACGACCCCCGGACTAGGTGGGCTCGCCACCGTCATGTCCGACGACTATAGGGTCGTCCCCACGACCACGGGCCAAAGTTGGCCAGCCGCCGACATGTCCGACGACTATAGGGTCGTCCCCACGACCCGGGACTAGACTGGCCCGCCACCGTCATGTCCGACGACTATAGGGTCGTCCCCACGACCCCCCGACTAGGTGGGCTCGCCGCCGACTTGTCCGACGACTATAGGGTCATCCCCACGACCCCGGGACTAGGTTGGCCCGCCGCCGACTTGTCCGACGACTATAGGGTCGTCCCCACGACCCCGGGACTAGGTTGGCTCGCCACTGACATGTCTGACGACTATAGGGTCGTCCCCACGACCCCGGGACTAGATTGGCCCGCCACCGTCAAGTCCGACAACTATAGGGTCGTCCCCACTACCCCGGGCCAAAGTTGGACAGCCGCCGACTTGTCCGACGACTATAGGGTCGTGCCCCACGACCCCGGGCCAAAGTTGGCCAGCCGCCGACATGTCCGACGACTATAGGGTCGTCCCCATGACCCGGGACTAGACTGGCCCGCCACCGTCATGTCCGACGACTATAGGGTCGTCCCCACGACCACGGGCCAAAGTTGGCCAGCCGCCGACATATCCGACGACTATAGGGTCGTCCCCACGACCCCGGGCCAAAGTTGGCCAGCCGCCGACATGTCCGACGACTATAGGGTCGTCCCCACGACCCGGGACTAGAGTGGCCCGCCACCGTCATGTCCGACGACTATAGGGTCGTCCCCACGACCACGGGCCAAAGTTGGCCAGCCGCTGACTTGTCCGACGACTATAGGGTCGTCCCCACGACCCCCCGACTAGGTGGGCTCGCCGCCGACTTGTCCGACGACTATAGGGTCATCCCCACGACCCCGGGACTAGGTTGGCCCGCCGCCGACTTGTCCGACGACTATAAGGTCGTCCCCACGACCCCGGGACTAGGTTGGCTCGCCACTGACATGTCTGACGACTGTAGGGTCGTCCCCACGACTCCGTGCCAAAGTTGGCAAGCTGCCGACTTGTCCGACGACTATAGGGTCGTCCCCAAGACCCCGGGAATAGATTGGCCCGCCACCGTCATTTCCGACGACAATAGGGTCGTCCCCACGACCCCGGGACTAGGTTGGCCCGCCGCCGACTTGTCCGACGACTATAGGGTCGTCCCCACGACCCCCCGACTAGGTGGGCTCGCCGCCGACTTGTCCGACGACTATAGGGTCATCCCCACGACCCCGGGACTAGGTTGGCCCGCCGCCGACTTGTCCGACGACTATAGGGTCGTCCCCACGACCCCGGGACTAGGTTGGCTCGCCACTGACATGTCTGACGACTGTAGGGTCGTCCCCACGACTCCGTGCCAAAGTTGGCAAGCTGCCGACTTGTCCGACGACTATAGGGTCGTCCCCACGACCCCGGGAATAGATTGGCCCGCCACCGTCATTTCCGACGACAATAGGGTCGTCCCCACGACCACGGGCCAAGGTTGGCCAGCCGCCGACATGTCCGAAGACTATAGGGTCGTCCCCACGACCCCGGGACTAGATTGGCCAGCCGCCGACATGTCCGACGACTATAGAGTCGTCCCCACGACACCGGGTCAAAGTTGGCCAGCCGCTGACATTTCCAACGTCTATTGGGTCGTCCCCACGACCACGGGCCAATGTTGGCTAGCCGCCGACATGTCCGACGACTATAGGGTCGTCCCCACGACCACGGGACTAGATTGGTCCGCCACCGTCATGTCCGACGACTATAGGGTCGTCCCCACGACCCCGGGCCAAAGTTGGCAAGCCACCGAAATGTCCGACGACTGTAGGGTCGTCCCCACGACCCCGGGACTAGATTGGCCCGCCACCGTCAAGTCTGACGACCTCGGGACTAGGTTGGCCAGCCGCCGACATGTCCGACGACTATAGGGTTGCCCCCACGACCTCGGGCCAATTTTGGCCAGCCGCCGACATGTCCGACGACTATAGGGTCGTCCCCACGACCCCGGGCCAAAGTTGGCAAGCCGCCGAAATGTCCGACGACGGTAGGGTCGTCCCCACGACCCCGGGAATAGATTGGCCGGCCACCGTCAAGTCCGACGACTATAGGGTCGTGCCCACAACTTCGGGACTAGATTGGCCCGCCAACGTCAAGTCCGACGACTATAGGGTCGTCCCCACGACCCCGGGCCAAAGTTGGCAAGCCGCCGAAATGTCCGACGACTGTAGGGTCGTCCCCACAACCCCGGGACTAGATTGGCCCGCCACCGTCAAGTCCGACGACTATAGGGTCGTCCCCACGACCCCGGGCCAAAGTTGGCAAACCGCCGAAATGTCCGACGACTGTAGGGTCGTCCCCACGACCCCCGGACTAGATTGGCCCGCCACCGTCAAGTCCGACGACTATAGGGTCGTCCCCACGACCCCGGGCCAAAGTTGGCAAGCCGACGAAATGTCCGACGACTGTAGGGTCGTCCCCACAACCCCGGGACTAGATTGGCCCGCCACCGTCAAGTCCGACGACTATAGGGTCGTCCCCACGACCACGGGCCAAAGTTGGACTGCCGCCGACATGTCCGAAGACTATAGGGTCGTCCCCACGACCCCGGGACTAGATTGGCCAGCCGCCGACATGTCCGACGATTATAGAGTCGTCCCCACGACACCGGGTCAAAGTTGGCCAGCCGCTGACATTTCCAACGACTATTGGGTCGTCCCCACGACCACGGGCCAATGTTGGCTAGCCGCCGACATGTCCGACGACTATAGGGTCGTCCCCACGACCACGGGCCAAAGCTGGCCAGACGCCGACATGTCCGACGACTATAGGGTCGTCCCCACGACCCCGGGACTAGATTGGCCAGCCGCCGACATGTCCGACGATTATAGAGTCGTCCCCACGACATCGGGTCAAATTTGGCCAGCCGCTGACATTTCCAACGACTATTGGGTCGTCCCCACGACCACGGGCCAATGTTGGCCAGCCGCTGACATTTCCAACGACTATTGGGTCGTCCCCACGACCACGGGCCAATGTTGGCTAGCCGCCGACATGTCCGACGACTATAGGGTCGTCCCCACGACCCCGGGACTAGGTTGGCTCGCCACCGTCATGTCTGACGACTATAGGGTCGTCCCAACGACCACGGGCCAAAGTTGGCCAGCCGCCGACTTGTCCGACGACTATAGGGTCGTCCCCACGACCCCGGGAGTAGGTTGGCTCGCCACCGTCATGTCTGACGACTATAGGGTCGTCCCCACGACCACGGGCCAAAGTTGGCCAGCCGCCGACTTGTCCGACGACTATAGGGTCGCCCCCATGACCCGGGACTAGACTGGCCCGCCACCGTCATGTCCGACGACTATAGGGTCGTCCCCACGACCACGGGCCAAAGTTGGCCAGCCGCCGACATATTCGACGACTATAGGATCGTCCCCACGACCCCGGGCCAAAGTTGGCCAGCCGCCGACATGTCCGACGACTATAGGGTCGTCCCCACGACCCGGGACTAGAGTGGCCCGCCACCGTCATGTCCGACGACTATATGGTCGTCCCCACGACCACGGGCGAATGTTGGCCAGCCGCGGTCTTGGCGACGACCCTATAGTCGTCGGACAAGTATATACAAGTATATAAGTATAGCGACCCTATAGCCGCTGACTTGTCCGACGACTATAGGGTCGTCGCCAAGACCGCGGGACTAGATTGGCTCGCCGCCGACTTGTCCGACGACTGTAGTGTCGTCCCCAAGACTCCGTGCCAAAGTTGGCAAGCCGCCGACATGTCCGAAGACTATAGGGTCGTCCCCACGACCCCGGGACTAGATTGGCCAGCCGCCGACATGTCAGACGACTATAGAGTCGTCCCCACGACACCGGGTCAAAGTTGGCCAGCCGCTGACATTTCCAACGTCTATTGGGTCGTCCCCACGACCACGGGCCAATGTTGGCTAGCCGCCGACATGTCCGACGACTATTGGGTCGTCCCCACGACCACGGGACTAGATTGGTCCGCCACCGTCATGTCCGACGACTATAGGGTCGTCCCCACGACCCCGGGCCAAAGTTGGCAAGCCGCCGAAATGTCCGACGACTGTAGGGTCGTCCCCACGACCCCGGGACTAGATTGGCCCGCCACCGTCAAGTCTGACGACCTCGGGACTAGGTTGGCCAGCCGCCGACATGTCCGACGACTATAGGGTTGCCCCCACGACCTCGGGCCAATTTTGGCCAGCCGCCGACATGTCCGACGACTATAGGGTCGTCCCCACGACCCCGGGCCAAAGTTGGCAAGCCGCCGAAATGTCCGACGACTGTAGGGTCGTCCCCACGACCCCGGGAATAGATTGGCCGGCCACCGTCAAGTCCGACGACTATAGGGTCGTCCCCACGACCCCGGGCCAAAGTTGGCAAGCCGCCGAAATGTCCGACGACTGTAGGGTCGTCTCCACAACCCCGGGACTAGATTGGCCCGCCACCGTCAAGTCCGACGAAAATAGGGTCGTCCCCACGACCCCGGGTCCAGGTTGGCCAGCCGCCGACATTTCCGACGACTATAGAGTCGTCCCCACGACACCGGGCCAAAGTTGGCCAGCCGCCGACATGTCCGATGACTGTAGGGTCGTCCCCACAACCCCGGGACTAGATTGGCCCGCCACCGTCAAGTCCGACGATTATAGGGTCGTCCCCACGACCCCGGGACAAGGTTGGCCCGCCGCCGACTTGTCCGACGACTATAGGGCCGTACCCACGACCCCGGGACTAAGCTGACAAGCCGCCGAAATGTCCGACGACTGTAGGGTCGTACCCACGACCCCGGGACTAGGCTGACATGCCGCCAACATGTCCGACGACAATCGGATCGTCCCCACGCCCACGCGCCAAAGTTGGCCAGCCGCCGACATGTCCGACGACTATTGGATCGTCCCCACGACCACGGGCCAAAGTTGGCCAGCCGCCGACATGTCCGACGACTATAGGGTCGTCCCCACGACCCCGGGGCTAGATTGGCCCGCCACCGTCATGTCCGACGACTATAGGGTCGTCCCCACGACCCCGGGACTAGGTTGGCCAGCCGCAGACATGTCCGACGACTATAGGGTCGTCCCGACGACCCCGGGCCAATGTTGGCCAATCGCCAACATGTCCGAGGACTATAGGGTCGTCCCTACGACCCCGGGACTAGATTGGCCCGCCACCGTCATGTCCGACGACAATAGGGTCGTCCCCACGACCCCGGGTCCAGGTTGGCCAGCCGCCGACATTTCCGACGACTATAGAGTCGTCCCCACGACACCGGTCCAAAGTTGGCCAGCCGCCGACATGTCCGACGACTATAGGGTCGTCCCCACGACCCCGGGCCAAAGTTGGCAAGCCGCCGAAATGTCCGACGACTGTAGGGTCGTACCCACGACCCCGGGACTAGGCTGACAAGCCGCCAACATGTCCGACGACTATAGGGTCGTCCCCACGACCCCGGGCCAATGATGGCAAGCCGCCGAAATGTCCGACGACTGTAGGTTCGTCCCCACGACCCCGGGTCTAGGTTGGCCAGCCGCCGACATGTCCGACGACAATCGGATCGTCCCCACGCCCACGCGCCAAAGTTGGCCAGCCGCCGACATGTCCGACGACTATTGGATCGTCCCCACGACCACGGGCCAAAGATGGCCAGCCGCCGACATGTCCGACGACTATAGGGTCGTCCCCACGACCCCGGGGCTAGATTGGCCCGCCACCGTCATGTCCGACGACTATAGGGTCGTCCCCACGACCCCGGGACTAGGTTGGCCAGCCGCAGACATGTCCGACGACTATAGGGTCGTCCCGACGACCCCGGGCCAATGTTGGCCAATCGCCAACATGTCCGACGACTATAGGGTCGTCCCTACGACCCCGGGACTAGATTGGCCCGCCACCGTCATGTCCGACGACAATAGGGTCGTCCCCACGACCCCGGGTCCAGGTTGGCCAGCCGCCGACATTTCCGACGACTATAGAGTCGTCCCCACGACACCGGTCCAAAGTTGGCCAGCCGCCGACATGTCCGACGACTATAGGGTCGTCCCCACGACCCCGGGACTAGATTGGCCCGCCACCGTCATGTCCAACGACTATAGGGTCGTCCCCACAACCACGGGCCAAAGTTGGCCAGCCGCCGACATGTCCGACGACTATAGGGTCGTCCCCACGAACCCGGGCCAAAGTTGGCAAGCCGCCGAAATGTCCGACGACTATAGGGTCGCCCCCACGACCCCGGGACTAGGTTGGCCAGCCGCAGACATGTCCGACGACTATAGGGTCGTCCCGACGACCCCGGGCCAATGTTGGCCAATCGCCAACATGTCCGACGACTATAGGGTCGTCCCTACGACCCCGGGACTAGATTGGCCCGCCACCGTCATGTCCGACGATTATAGGGTCGTCCCCACGACCCCGGGCCAAAGTTGGCCAGCCGCCGAAATGTCCGACGAATATAGGGTCGTCCCCACGACCCCGGGACTAGATTGGCCCGCCACCGTCAAGTCCGACGACTATAGGGTCGTCCCCACGACCCCGGGACTAGGTTGGCCAGCCGCAGACATGTCCGACGACTATAGGGTCGTCCCGACGACCCCGGGCCAATGTTGGCCAATCGCCAACATGTCCGACGACTATAGGGTCGTCCCTACGACCCCGGGACTAGATTGGCCCGCCACCGTCATGTCCGACGATTATAGGGTCGTCCCCACGACCCCGGGCCAAAGATGTCCAGCCGCCGTCTTGTCCGACGACTATAGGGATTTACCCCCGACCCCGGGACTAGATTGGCCCGCCACCGTCATGTCCAACGACTATAGGGTCGTCCTCACAACCACGGGCCAAAGTTGGCCAGCCGCCGAGATGTCCGACGACTATAGGGTCGTCCCCACGACCCCGGGGCTAGATTGGCCCGCCACCGTCATGTCCGACGACTATAGGGTCGTCCCCACGACCCCGGGACTAGGTTGGCCAGCCGCAGACATGTCCGACGACTATAGAGTCGTCCCCACGACACCGGTCCAAAGTTGGCCAGCCGCCGACATGTCCGACGACTATAGGGTCGTCCCCACGACCCCGGGACTAGATTGGCCCGCCACCGTCATGTCCAACGACTATAGGGTCGTCCCCACAACCACGGGCCAAAGTTGGCCAGCAGCCGACATGTCCGACGACTATAGGGTCGTCCCCACGAACCCGGGCCAAAGTTGGCAAGCCGCCGAAATGTCCGACGACTATAGGGTCGCCCCCACGACCCCGGGACTAGGTTGGCCAGCCGCAGACATGTCCGACGACTATAGGGTCGTCCCGACGACCCCGGGCCAATGTTGGCCAATCGCCAACATGTCCGACGACTATAGGGTCGTCCCTACGACCCCGGGACTAGATTGGCCCGCCACCGTCATGTCCGACGATTATAGGGTCGTCCCCACGACCCCGGGCCAAAGTTGGCCAGCCGCCGAAATGTCCGACGAATATAGGGTCGTCCCCACGACCCCGGGACTAGATTGGCCCGCCACCGTCAAGTCCGACGACTATTGGGTCGTCCCCACGACCCCGGGCCAAAGATGTCCAGCCGCCGTCTTGTCCGACGACTATAGGGACTTACCCACGACCCCGGGACTAGATTGGCCCGCCACCGTCATGTCCAACGACTATAGGGTCGTCCCCACAACCACGGGCCAAAGTTGGCCAGCCGCCGACATGTCCGACGATTATTGGATCGTCCCCACGACCACGGGCCAAAGTTGGCCAGCCGCCGACATGTGCGACAACTATACGGTCGTCCCCACGACCCCGGGACTAGATTGGTCCGCCACCGTCATGTCCGACGACTATAGGGTCTTCCCCACGACCCCGGGCCAAGCTTGGCCCGCCGCCGACTAGTCCGACGACTATAGGGTCGTCGCCACGACCCCGGGTCTAGGTTGGCCAGCCGCCGACATGTCCGACGACTATAGGGTCGCCCCCACGACCCCGGGCCAAAGTTGGCAAGCCGCCGAAATGTCCGAACCTGGTAGGGTCGTCCCCACGACCCCGGGACTAGATTGGCCCGCCACCGTCAAGTCCGACGACTATAGGGTCGTCCCCACGACCTCGGGACTAGGTTGGCCAGCCGCCGACATGTCCGACGACTATAGGGTCGTCCCCACGACCCCGGGCCAATGTTGGCATGCCGCCGAAATGTCCGACGCCTATAGGGTCGTCCCCACGACCCCGGCCCAAAGTTGGCAAGCCGCCGAAATGTCCGACGACTATAGGGTCGTCCCCACGACCGCGGGCCAATGATGTCCAGCCGCCGTCTTGTCCGACGACTATAGGGTCGTCCCCACGACCCCGGGACTATATTGGCCGGCCACCGTCATGTCCGACGACTATAGGGTCGTCCCCACGACCCCGGGACAAGGTTGGCCCGCCGCCGACTTGTCCGACGACTATAGGGTCGTACCCACGACCCCGGGCCAAAGTTGGCCAGCCGCCGACATGTCCGACGACAATCGGATCGTCCCCACGACCACGCGCTAATGTTGGCCAGCCGCCGACATGTCCGACGACTATAGGGTCGTCCCCACGACCCCGGGACTAGATTGGCCCGCCACCGTCATGTCCGACGACTATAGGGTCGTCCCCACGACCCCGGGCCAAAGTTGGCCAGCCGCCGACATGTCCGACGACTATAGGGTCGTCCCCACGACCCCGAGACTAGATTGGCCCGCCACCGTCATGTCCGACGAAAATAGGGTCGTCCCCACGACCCCGGGTCCAGGTTGGCCAGCCGCCGACATTTCCGACGACTATAGAGTCGTCCCCACGACACCGGGCCAAAGTTGGCCAGCCGCCGACATTTCCGACGACTATAGGGTCGTCCCCACGACCCCGGGCCCAAGTTGGCAAGCCGCCGAAATGTCCGACGACTGTAGGGTCGTACCCACGACCCCGGGACTAGGCTGACAAGCCGCCAACATGTCCGACGACTATAGGGTCGTCCCCACGACCCCGGGCCAATGATGGCAAGCCGCCGAAATGTCCGACGACTGTAGGTTCGTCCCCACGACCCCGGGCCAATGATGGCAAGCCGCCGAAATGTCCGACGACTGTAGGTTCGTCCCCACGACCCCGGGTCTAGGTTGGCCAGCCGCCGACATGTCCGACGACAATCGGATCGTCCCCACGCCCACGCGCCAAAGTTGGCCAGCCGCCGACATGTCCGACGACTATTGGATCGTCCCCACGACCACGGGCCAAAGTTGGCCAGCCGCCGACATGTCCGACGACTATAGGGTCGTCCCCACGACCCCGGGGCTAGATTGGCCCGCCACCGTCATGTCCGACGACTATAGGGTCGTCCCCACGACCCCGGGACTAGGTTGGCCAGCCGCAGACATGTCCGACGACTATAGGGTCGTCCCGACGACCCCGGGCCAATGTTGGCCAATCGCCAACATGTCCGACGACTATAGGGTCGTCCCTACGACCCCGGGACTAGATTGGCCCGCCACCGTCATGTCCGACGACAATAGGGTCGTCCCCACGACCCCGGGTCCAGGTTGGCCAGCCGCCGACATTTCCGACGACTATAGAGTCGTCCCCACGACACCGGTCCAAAGTTGGCCAGCCGCCGACATGTCCGACGACTATAGGGTCGTCCCCACGACCCCGGGACTAGATTGGCCCGCCACCGTCATGTCCAACGACTATAGGGTCGTCCCCACAACCACGGGCCAAAGTTGGCCAGCCGCCGACATGTCCGACGACTATAGGGTCGTCCCCACGAACCCGGGCCAAAGTTGGCAAGCCGCCGAAATGTCCGACGACTATAGGGTCGCCCCCACGACCCCGGGACTAGGTTGGCCAGCCGCAGACATGTCCGACGACTATAGGGTCGTCCCGACGACCCCGGGCCAATGTTGGCCAATCGCCAACATGTCCGACGACTATAGGGTCGTCCCTACGACCCCGGGACTAGATTGGCCCGCCACCGTCATGTCCGACGATTATAGGGTCGTCCCCACGACCCCGGGCCAAAGTTGGCCAGCCGCCGAAATGTCCGACGAATATAGGGTCGTCCCCACGACCCCGGGACTAGATTGGCCCGCCACCGTCAAGTCCGACGACTATAGGGTCGTCCCCACGACCCCGGGACTAGGTTGGCCAGCCGCAGACATGTCCGACGACTATAGGGTCGTCCCGACGACCCCGGGCCAATGTTGGCCAATCGCCAACATGTCCGACGACTATAGGGTCGTCCCTACGACCCCGGGACTAGATTGGCCCGCCACCGTCATGTCCGACGATTATAGGGTCGTCCCCACGACCCCGGGCCAAAGATGTCCAGCCGCCGTCTTGTCCGACGACTATAGGGATTTACCCCCGACCCCGGGACTAGATTGGCCCGCCACCGTCATGTCCAACGACTATAGGGTCGTCCCCACAACCACGGGCCAAAGTTGGCCAGCCGCCGAGATGTCCGACGACTATAGGGTCGTCCCCACGACCCCGGGGCTAGATTGGCCCGCCACCGTCATGTCCGACGACTATAGGGTCGTCCCCACGACCCCGGGACTAGGTTGGCCAGCCGCAGACATGTCCGACGACTATAGGGTCGTCCCGACGACCCCGGGCCAATGTTGGCCAATCGCCAACATGTCCGACGACTATAGGGTCGTCCCTACGACCCCGGGACTAGATTGGCCCGCCACCGTCATGTCCGACGACAATAGGGTCGTCCCCACGACCCCGGGTCCAGGTTGGCCAGCCGCCGACATTTCCGACGACTATAGAGTCGTCCCCACGACACCGGTCCAAAGTTGGCCAGCCGCCGACATGTCCGACGACTATAGGGTCGTCCCCACGACCCCGGGACTAGATTGGCCCGCCACCGTCATGTCCAACGACTATAGGGTCGTCCCCACAACCACGGGCCAAAGTTGGCCAGCCGCCGACATGTCCGACGACTATAGGGTCGTCCCCACGAACCCGGGCCAAAGTTGGCAAGCCGCCGAAATGTCCGACGACTATAGGGTCGCCCCCACGACCCCGGGACTAGGTTGGCCAGCCGCAGACATGTCCGACGACTATAGGGTCGTCCCGACGACCCCGGGCCAATGTTGGCCAATCGCCAACATGTCCGACGACTATAGGGTCGTCCCTACGACCCCGGGACTAGATTGGCCCGCCACCGTCATGTCCGACGATTATAGGGTCGTCCCCACGACCCCGGGCCAAAGTTGGCCAGCCGCCGAAATGTCCGACGAATATAGGGTCGTCCCCACGACCCCGGGACTAGATTGGCCCGCCACCGTCAAGTCCGACGACTATTGGGTCGTCCCCACGACCCCGGGCCAAAGATGTCCAGCCGCCGTCTTGTCCGACGACTATAGGGACTTACCCACGACCCCGGGACTAGATTGGCCCGCCACCGTCATGTCCAACGACTATAGGGTCGTCCCCACAACCACGGGCCAAAGTTGGCCAGCCGCCGACATGTCCGACGATTATTGGATCGTCCCCACGACCACGGGCCAAAGTTGGCCAGCCGCCGACATGTGCGACAACTATACGGTCGTCCCCACGACCCCGGGACTAGATTGGTCCGCCACCGTCATGTCCGACGACTATAGGGTCTTCCCCACGACCCCGGGCCAAGCTTGGCCCGCCGCCGACTAGTCCGACGACTATAGGGTCGTCGCCACGACCCCGGGTCTAGGTTGGCCAGCCGCCGACATGTCCGACGACTATAGGGTCGCCCCCACGACCCCGGGCCAAAGTTGGCAAGCCGCCGAAATGTCCGAACCTGGTAGGGTCGTCCCCACGACCCCGGGACTAGATTGGCCCGCCACCGTCAAGTCCGACGACTATAGGGTCGTCCCCACGACCTCGGGACTAGGTTGGCCAGCCGCCGACATGTCCGACGACTATAGGGTCGTCCCCACGACCCCGGGCCAATGTTGGCATGCCGCCGAAATGTCCGACGCCTATAGGGTCGTCCCCACGACCCCGGCCCAAAGTTGGCAAGCCGCCGAAATGTCCGACGACTATAGGGTCGTCCCCACGACCGCGGGCCAATGATGTCCAGCCGCCGTCTTGTCCGACGACTATAGGGTCGTCCCCACGACCCCGGGACTATATTGGCCCGCCACCGTCATGTCCGACGACTATAGGGTCGTCCCCACGACCCCGGGACAAGGTTGGCCCGCCGCCGACTTGTCCGACGACTATAGGGTCGTACCCACGACCCCGGGCCAAAGTTGGCCAGCCGCCGACATGTCCGACGACAATCGGATCGTCCCCACGACCACGCGCTAATGTTGGCCAGCCGCCGACATGTCCGACGACTATAGGGTCGTCCCCACGACCCCGGGACTATATTGGCCCGCCACCGTCATGTCCGACGACTATAGGGTCGTCCCCACGACCCCGGGCCAAAGTTGGCCAGCCGCCGACATGTCCGACGACTATAGGGTCGTCCCCACGACCCCGAGACTAGATTGGCCCGCCACCGTCATGTCCGACGAAAATAGGGTCGTCCCCACGACCCCGGGTCCAGGTTGGCCAGCCGCCGACATTTCCGACGACTATAGAGTCGTCCCCACGACACCGGGCCAAAGTTGGCCAGCCGCCGACATTTCCGACGACTATAGGGTCGTCCCCACGACCCCGTGACAAGGTTGGCCCGCCGCCGACTTGTCCGACGACTATAGGGCCGTACCCACGACCCCGGGACTAAGCTGACTAGCCGCCAACAGGTCCGACGACTATAGGGTCGTCCCCACGACCCCGGGCCAAAGTTGGCCAGCCGCCGACATGTCCGACGACTATAGGGTCGTCCCCACGACCACGGGCCAAAGTTGGCCAGCCGCCGACATGTCCGACGACTATAGGGTCGTCCCCACGACCCGGGACTAGACTGGCCCGCCACCGTCATGTCCGACGACTATAGGGTCGTCCCCACGACCCCCCGACTAGGTGGGCTCGCCGCCGACTTGTCCGACGACTATAGGGTCATCCCCACGACCCCGGGACTAGGTTGGCCCGCCGCCGACTTGTCCGACGACTATAGGGTCGTCCCCACGACCCCGGGACTAGGTTGGCTCGCCACTGACATGTCTGACGACTATAGGGTCGTCCCCACGACCCCGGGACTAGATTGGCCCGCCACCGTCAAGTCCGACAACTATAGGGTCGTCCCCACTACCCCGGGCCAAAGTTGGACAGCCGCCGACTTGTCCGACGACTATAGGGTCGTCCCCACGACCCCCGGACTAGGTTGGCCGGCCGCCGACTTGTCCGACGACTGTAGGGTCGTCCCCACGACCCCGGGACTAGATTGGCCCGCCACCGTCATTTCCGACGACTATAGGGTCGTCCCCACGACCACGGGCCAAAGTTGGCCAGCCGCCGACATGTCCGACGACTATAGGGTCGTCCCCACGACCCGGGACTAGACTGGCCCGCCACCGTCATGTCCGACGACTTTAGGGTCGTCCCCACGACCCCGTGACAAGGTTGGCCCGCCGCCGACTTGTCCGACGACTATAGGGCCGTACCCACGACCCCGGGACTAAGCTGACTAGCCGCCAACAGGTCCGACGACTATAGGGTCGTCCCCACGACCCCGGGCCAAAGTTGGCCAGCCGCCGACATGTCCGACGACTATAGGGTCGTCCCCACGACCACGGGCCAAAGTTGGCCAGCCGCCGACATGTCCGACGACTATAGGGTCGTCCCCACGACCCGGGACTAGACTGGCCCGCCACCGTCATGTCCGACGACTATAGGGTCGTCCCCACGACCCCCCGACTAGGTGGGCTCGCCGCCGACTTGTCCGACGACTATAGGGTCATCCCCACGACCCCGGGACTAGGTTGGCCCGCCGCCGACTTGTCCGACGACTATAGGGTCGTCCCCACGACCCCGGGACTAGGTTGGCTTGCCACTGACATGTCTGACGACTATAGGGTCGTCCCCACGACCCCGGGACTAGATTGGCCCGCCACCGTCAAGTCCGACAACTATAGGGTCGTCCCCACTACCCCGGGCCAAAGTTGGACAGCCGCCGACTTGTCCGACGACTATAGGGTCGTCCCCACGACCCCCGGACTAGGTTGGCCGGCCGCCGACTTGTCCGACGACTGTAGGGTCGTCCCCACGACCCCGGGACTAGATTGGCCCGCCACCGTCATTTCCGACGACTATAGGGTCGTCCCCACGACCACGGGCCAAAGTTGGCCAGCCGCCGACATGTCCGACGACTATAGGGTCGTCCCCACGACCCGGGACTAGACTGGCCCGCCACCGTCATGTCCGACGACTATAGGGTCGTCCCCACGACCCCCGGACTAGGTGGGCTCGCCACCGTCATGTCTGACGACTATAGGGTCGTCCCCACGACCACGGGCCAAAGTTGGCCAGCCGCCGACATGTCCGACGACTATAGGGTCGTCCCCACGACCACGGGCCAAAGTTGGCCAGCCGCCGACATGTCCGACGACTATAGGGTCGTCCCCACGACCCGGGACTAGACTGGCCCGCCACCGTCATGTCCGACGACTATAGGGTCGTCCCCACGACCCCCCGACTAGGTGGGCTCGCCGCCGACTTGTCCGACGACTATAGGGTCATCCCCACGACCCCGGGACTAGGTTGGCCCGCCGCCGACTTGTCCGACGACTATAGGGTCGTCCCCACGACCCCGGGACTAGGTTGGCCCGCCGCCGACTTGTCCGACGACTATAGGGTCGTCCCCACGACCACGGGCCAAAGTTGGCCTGCCGCCGACATATCCGACGACTATAGGGTCGTGCCCCACGACCCCGGGCCAAAGTTGGCCAGCCGCCGACATGTCCGACGACTATAGGGTCGTCCCCATGACCCGGGACTAGACTGGCCCGCCACCGTCATGTCCGACGACTATAGGGTCGTCCCCACGACCACGGGCCAAAGTTGGCCAGCCGCCGACATATCCGACGACTATAGGGTCGTCCCCACGACCCCGGGCCAAAGTTGGCCAGCCGCCGACATGTCCGACGACAATCGGATCGTCCCCACGACCACGCGCTAATGTTGGCCAGCCGCCGACATGTCCGACGACTATAGGGTCGTCCCCACGACCCCGGGACTATATTGGCCCGCCACCGTCATGTCCGACGACTATAGGGTCGTCCCCACGACCCCGGGCCAAAGTTGGCCAGCCGCCGACATGTCCGACGACTATAGGGTCGTCCCCACGACCCCGAGACTAGATTGGCCCGCCACCGTCATGTCCGACGAAAATAGGGTCGTCCCCACGACCCCGGGTCCAGGTTGGCCAGCCGCCGACATTTCCGACGACTATAGAGTCGTCCCCACGACACCGGGCCAAAGTTGGCCAGCCGCCGACATTTCCGACGACTATAGGGTCGTCCCCACGACCCCGTGACAAGGTTGGCCCGCCGCCGACTTGTCCGACGACTATAGGGCCGTACCCACGACCCCGGGACTAAGCTGACTAGCCGCCAACAGGTCCGACGACTATAGGGTCGTCCCCACGACCCCGGGCCAAAGTTGGCCAGCCGCCGACATGTCCGACGACTATAGGGTCGTCCCCACGACCACGGGCCAAAGTTGGCCAGCCGCCGACATGTCCGACGACTATAGGGTCGTCCCCACGACCCGGGACTAGACTGGCCCGCCACCGTCATGTCCGACGACTATAGGGTCGTCCCCACGACCCCCCGACTAGGTGGGCTCGCCGCCGACTTGTCCGACGACTATAGGGTCATCCCCACGACCCCGGGACTAGGTTGGCCCGCCGCCGACTTGTCCGACGACTATAGGGTCGTCCCCACGACCCCGGGACTAGGTTGGCTCGCCACTGACATGTCTGACGACTATAGGGTCGTCCCCACGACCCCGGGACTAGATTGGCCCGCCACCGTCAAGTCCGACAACTATAGGGTCGTCCCCACTACCCCGGGCCAAAGTTGGACAGCCGCCGACTTGTCCGACGACTATAGGGTCGTCCCCACGACCCCCGGACTAGGTTGGCCGGCCGCCGACTTGTCCGACGACTGTAGGGTCGTCCCCACGACCCCGGGACTAGATTGGCCCGCCACCGTCATTTCCGACGACTATAGGGTCGTCCCCACGACCACGGGCCAAAGTTGGCCAGCCGCCGACATGTCCGACGACTATAGGGTCGTCCCCACGACCCGGGACTAGACTGGCCCGCCACCGCCATGTCCGACGACTATAGGGTCGTCCCCACGACCCCGTGACAAGGTTGGCCCGCCGCCGACTTGTCCGACGACTATAGGGCCGTACCCACGACCCCGGGACTAAGCTGACTAGCCGCCAACAGGTCCGACGACTATAGGGTCGTCCCCACGACCCCGGGCCAAAGTTGGCCAGCCGCCGACATGTCCGACGACTATAGGGTCGTCCCCACGACCACGGGCCAAAGTTGGCCAGCCGCCGACATGTCCGACGACTATAGGGTCGTCCCCACGACCCGGGACTAGACTGGCCCGCCACCGTCATGTCCGACGACTATAGGGTCGTCCCCACGACCCCCCGACTAGGTGGGCTCGCCGCCGACTTGTCCGACGACTATAGGGTCATCCCCACGACCCCGGGACTAGGTTGGCCCGCCGCCGACTTGTCCGACGACTATAGGGTCGTCCCCACGACCCCGGGACTAGGTTGGCTTGCCACTGACATGTCTGACGACTATAGGGTCGTCCCCACGACCCCGGGACTAGATTGGCCCGCCACCGTCAAGTCCGACAACTATAGGGTCGTCCCCACTACCCCGGGCCAAAGTTGGACAGCCGCCGACTTGTCCGACGACTATAGGGTCGTCCCCACGACCCCCGGACTAGGTTGGCCGGCCGCCGACTTGTCCGACGACTGTAGGGTCGTCCCCACGACCCCGGGACTAGATTGGCCCGCCACCGTCATTTCCGACGACTATAGGGTCGTCCCCACGACCACGGGCCAAAGTTGGCCAGCCGCCGACATGTCCGACGACTATAGGGTCGTCCCCACGACCCGGGACTAGACTGGCCCGCCACCGTCATGTCCGACGACTATAGGGTCGTCCCCACGACCCCCGGACTAGGTGGGCTCGCCACCGTCATGTCTGACGACTATAGGGTCGTCCCCACGACCACGGGCCAAAGTTGGCCAGCCGCCGACATGTCCGACGACTATAGGGTCGTCCCCACGACCACGGGCCAAAGTTGGCCAGCCGCCGACATGTCCGACGACTATAGGGTCGTCCCCACGACCCGGGACTAGACTGGCCCGCCACCGTCATGTCCGACGACTATAGGGTCGTCCCCACGACCCCCCGACTAGGTGGGCTCGCCGCCGACTTGTCCGACGACTATAGGGTCATCCCCACGACCCCGGGACTAGGTTGGCCCGCCGCCGACTTGTCCGACGACTATAGGGTCGTCCCCACGACCCCGGGACTAGGTTGGCCCGCCGCCGACTTGTCCGACGACTATAGGGTCGTCCCCACGACCACGGGCCAAAGTTGGTCTGCCGCCGACATATCCGACGACTATAGGGTCGTGCCCCACGACCCCGGGCCAAAGTTGGCCAGCCGCCGACATGTCCGACGACTATAGGGTCGTCCCCATGACCCGGGACTAGACTGGCCCGCCACCGTCATGTCCGACGACTATAGGGTCGTCCCCACGACCACGGGCCAAAGTTGGCCAGCCGCCGACATATCCGACGACTATAGGGTCGTCCCCACGACCCCGGGCCAAAGTTGGCCAGCCGCCGACATGTCCGACGACTATAGGGTCGTCCCCACGACCCGGGACTAGAGTGGCCCGCCACCGTCATGTCCGACGACTATAGGGTCGTCCCCACGACCACGGGCCAAAGTTGGCCAGCCGCTGACTTGTCCGACGACTATAGGGTCGTCCCCACGACCCCCCGACTAGGTGGGCTCGCCGCCGACTTGTCCGACGACTATAGGGTCATCCCCACGACCCCGGGACTAGGTTGGCCCGCCGCCGACTTGTCCGACGACTATAGGGTCGTCCCCACGACCCCGGGACTAGGTTGGCTCGCCACTGACATGTCTGACGACTGTAGGGTCGTCCCCACGACTCCGTGCCAAAGTTGGCAAGCTGCCGACTTGTCCGACGACTATAGGGTCGTCCCCACGACCCCGGGAATAGATTGGCCCGCCACCGTCATTTCCGACGACAATAGGGTCGTCCCCACGACCCCGGGACTAGGTTGGCCCGCCGCCGACTTGTCCGACGACTATAGGGTCGTCCCCACGACCCCCCGACTAGGTGGGCTCGCCGCCGACTTGTCCGACGACTATAGGGTCATCCCCACGACCCCGGGACTAGGTTGGCCCGCCGCCGACTTGTCCGACGACTATAGGGTCGTCCCCACGACCCCGGGACTAGGTTGGCTCGCCACTGACATGTCTGACGACTGTAGGGTCGTCCCCACGACTCCGTGCCAAAGTTGGCAAGCTGCCGACTTGTCCGACGACTATAGGGTCGTCCCCACGACCCCGGGAATAGATTGGCCCGCCACCGTCATTTCCGACGACAATAGGGTCGTCCCCACGACCACGGGCCAAGGTTGGCCAGCCGCCGACATGTCCGAAGACTATAGGGTCGTCCCCACGACCCCGGGACTAGATTGGCCAGCCGCCGACATGTCCGACGACTATAGAGTCGTCCCCACGACACCGGGTCAAAGTTGGCCAGCCGCTGACATTTCCAACGTCTATTGGGTCGTCCCCACGACCACGGGCCAATGTTGGCTAGCCGCCGACATGTCCGACGACTATAGGGTCGTCCCCACGACCCCCGGACTAGATTGGCCCGCCACCGTCAAGTCCGACGACTATAGGGTCGTCCCCACGACCCCGGGCCAAAGTTGGCAAGCCGACGAAATGTCCGACGACTGTAGGGTCGTCCCCACAACCCCGGGACTAGATTGGCCCGCCACCGTCAAGTCCGACGACTATAGGGTCGTCCCCACGACCACGGGCCAAAGTTGGACTGCCGCCGACATGTCCGAAGACTATAGGGTCGTCCATACGACCCCGGGACCAGATTGGCCAGCCGCCGACATGTCCGACGATTATAGAGTCGTCCCCACGACACCGGGTCAAAGTTGGCCAGCCGCTGACATTTCCAACGACTATTGGGTCGTCCCCACGACCACGGGCCAATGTTGGCTAGCCGCCGACATGTCCGACGACTATAGGGTCGTCCCCACGACCACGGGCCAAAGCTGGCCAGACGCCGACATGTCCGACGACTATAGGGTCGTCCCCACGACCCCGGGACTAGATTGGCCAGCCGCCGACATGTCCGACGATTATAGAGTCGTCCCCACGACATCGGGTCAAATTTGGCCAGCCGCTGACATTTCCAACGACTATTGGGTCGTCCCCACGACCACGGGCCAATGTTGGCCAGCCGCTGACATTTCCAACGACTATTGGGTCGTCCCCACGACCACGGGCCAATGTTGGCTAGCCGCCGACATGTCCGACGACTATAGGGTCGTCCCCACGACCCCGGGACTAGGTTGGCTCGCCACCGTCATGTCTGACGACTATAGGGTCGTCCCAACGACCACGGGCCAAAGTTGGCCAGCCGCCGACTTGTCCGACGACTATAGGGTCGTCCCCACGACCCCGGGAGTAGGTTGGCTCGCCACCGTCATGTCTGACGACTATAGGGTCGTCCCCACGACCACGGGCCAAAGTTGGCCAGCCGCCGACTTGTCCGACGACTATAGGGTCGTCCCCATGACCCGGGACTAGACTGGCCCGCCACCGTCATGTCCGACGACTATAGGGTCGTCCCCACGACCACGGGCCAAAGTTGGCCAGCCGCCAGCATATTCGACGACTATAGGATCGTCCCCACGACCCCGGGCCAAAGTTGGCCAGCCGCCGACATGTCCGACGACTATAGGGTCGTCCCCACGACCCGGGACTAGAGTGGCCCGCCACCGTCATGTCCGACGACTATATGGTCGTCCCCACGACCACGGGCGAATGTTGGCCAGCCGCGGTCTTGGCGACGACCCTATAGTCGTCGGACAAGTATATACAAGTATATAAGTATAGCGACCCTATAGCCGCTGACTTGTCCGACGACTATAGGGTCGTCGCCAAGACCGCGGGACTAGATTGGCTCGCCGCCGACTTGTCCGACGACTGTAGTGTCGTCCCCAAGACTCCGTGCCAAAGTTGGCAAGCTGCCGACTTGTCCGACGACTATAGGGTCGTCTCCACGACCCCGGGAATAGATTGGCCCGCCACCGTCATTTCCGACGACAATAGGGTCGTCCCCACGACCACGGGCCAAAGTTGGCCAGCCGCCGACATGTCCGAAGACTATAGGGTCGTCCCCACGACCCCGGGACTAGATTGGCCAGCCGCCGACATGTCAGACGACTATAGAGTCGTCCCCACGACACCGGGTCAAAGTTGGCCAGCCGCTGACATTTCCAACGTCTATTGGGTCGTCCCCACGACCACGGGCCAATGTTGGCTAGCCGCCGACATGTCCGACGACTATTGGGTCGTCCCCACGACCACGGGACTAGATTGGTCCGCCACCGTCATGTCCGACGACTATAGGGTCGTCCCCACGACCCCGGGCCAAAGTTGGCAAGCCGCCGAAATGTCCGACGACTGTAGGGTCGTCCCCACGACCCCGGGACTAGATTGGCCCGCCACCGTCAAGTCTGACGACCTCGGGACTAGGTTGGCCAGCCGCCGACATGTCCGACGACTATAGGGTTGCCCCCACGACCTCGGGCCAATTTTGGCCAGCCGCCGACATGTCCGACGACTATAGGGTCGTCCCCACGACCCCGGGCCAAAGTTGGCAAGCCGCCGAAATGTCCGACGACTGTAGGGTCGTCCCCACGACCCCGGGAATAGATTGGCCGGCCACCGTCAAGTCCGACGACTATAGGGTCGTCCCCACGACTTCGGGACTAGATTGGCCCGCCAACGTCAAGTCCGACGACTATAGGGTCGTCCCCACGACCCCGGGCCAAAGTTGGCAAGCCGCCGAAATGTCCGACGACTGTAGGGTCGTACCCACGACCCCGGGACTAGGCTGACAAGCCGCCAACATGTCCGACGACTATAGGGTCGTCCCCACGACCCCGGGCCAATGATGGCAAGCCGCCGAAATGTCCGACGACTGTAGGGTCGTCCCCACGACCCCCGGACTAGATTGGCCCGCCACCGTCATGTCCAACGACTATCGGATCGTCCCCACGACCACGGGCCAAAGTTGGCCAGCCGCCGACATGTCCGATGACTGTAGGGTCGTCCCCACAACCCCGGGACTAGATTGGCCCGCCACCGTCAAGTCCGACGACTATAGGGTCGTCCCCACGACCCCGGGCCAAAGTTGGCAAGCCGCCGAAATGTCCGACGACTGTAGGGTCGTCTCCACAACCCCGGGACTAGATTGGCCCGCCACCGTCAAGTCCGACGAAAATAGGGTCGTCCCCACGACCCCGGGTCCAGGTTGGCCAGCCGCCGACATTTCCGACGACTATAGAGTCGTCCCCACGACACCGGGCCAAAGTTGGCCAGCCGCCGACATGTCCGATGACTGTAGGGTCGTCCCCACAACCCCGGGACTAGATTGGCCCGCCACCGTCAAGTCCGACGATTATAGGGTCGTCCCCACGACCCCGGGACAAGGTTGGCCCGCCGCCGACTTGTCCGACGACTATAGGGCCGTACCCACGACCCCGGGACTAAGCTGACAAGCCGCCGAAATGTCCGACGACTGTAGGGTCGTACCCACGACCCCGGGACTAGGCTGACATGCCGCCAACATGTCCGACGACAATCGGATCGTCCCCACGCCCACGCGCCAAAGTTGGCCAGCCGCCGACATGTCCGACGACTATTGGATCGTCCCCACGACCACGGGCCAAAGTTGGCCAGCCGCCGACATGTCCGACGACTATAGGGTCGTCCCCACGACCCCGGGGCTAGATTGGCCCGCCACCGTCATGTCCGACGACTATAGCGTCGTCCCCACGACCCCGGGACTAGGTTGGCCAGCCGCAGACATGTCCGACGACTATAGGGTCGTCCCGACGAACCCGGGCCAATGTTGGCCAATCGCCAACATGTCCGACGACTATAGGGTCGTCCCTACGACCCCGGGACTAGATTGGCCCGCCACCGTCATGTCCGACGACAATAGGGTCGTCCCCACGACCCCGGGTCCAGGTTGGCCAGCCGCCGACATTTCCGACGACTATAGAGTCGTCCCCACGACACCGGTCCAAAGTTGGCCAGCCGCCGACATGTCCGACGACTATAGGGTCGTCCCCACGACCCCGGGCCAAAGTTGGCAAGCCGCCGAAATGTCCGACGACTGTAGGGTCGTACCCACGACCCCGGGACTAGGCTGACAAGCCGCCAACATGTCCGACGACTATAGGGTCGTCCCCACGACCCCGGGCCAATGATGGCAAGCCGCCGAAATGTCCGACGACTGTAGGTTCGTCCCCACGACCCCGGGTCTAGGTTGGCCAGCCGCCGACATGTCCGACGACAATCGGATCGTCCCCACGCCCACGCGCCAAAGTTGGCCAGCCGCCGACATGTCCGACGACTATTGGATCGTCCCCACGACCACGGGCCAAAGTTGGCCAGCCGCCGACATGTCCGACGACTATAGGGTCGTCCCCACGACCCCGGGGCTAGATTGGCCCGCCACCGTCATGTCCGACGACTATAGGGTCGTCCCCACGACCCCGGGACTAGGTTGGCCAGCCGCAGACATGTCCGACGACTATAGGGTCGTCCCGACGACCCCGGGCCAATGTTGGCCAATCGCCAACATGTCCGACGACTATAGGGTCGTCCCTACGACCCCGGGACTAGATTGGCCCGCCACCGTCATGTCCGACGACAATAGGGTCGTCCCCACGACCCCGGGTCCAGGTTGGCCAGCCGCCGACATTTCCGACGACTATAGAGTCGTCCCCACGACACCGGTCCAAAGTTGGCCAGCCGCCGACATGTCCGACGACTATAGGGTCGTCCCCACGACCCCGGGACTAGATTGGCCCGCCACCGTCATGTCCAACGACTATAGGGTCGTCCCCACAACCACGGGCCAAAGTTGGCCAGCCGCCGACATGTCCGACGACTATAGGGTCGTCCCCACGAACCCGGGCCAAAGTTGGCAAGCCGCCGAAATGTCCGACGACTATAGGGTCGCCCCCACGACCCCGGGACTAGGTTGGCCAGCCGCAGACATGTCCGACGACTATAGGGTCGTCCCGACGACCCCGGGCCAATGTTGGCCAATCGCCAACATGTCCGACGACTATAGGGTCGTCCCTACGACCCCGGGACTAGATTGGCCCGCCACCGTCATGTCCGACGATTATAGGGTCGTCCCCACGACCCCGGGCCAAAGTTGGCCAGCCGCCGAAATGTCCGACGAATATAGGGTCGTCCCCACGACCCCGGGACTAGATTGGCCCGCCACCGTCAAGTCCGACGACTATAGGGTGGTCCCCACGACCCCGGGACTAGGTTGGCCAGCCGCAGACATGTCCGACGACTATAGGGTCGTCCCGACGACCCCGGGCCAATGTTGGCCAATCGCCAACATGTCCGACGACTATAGGGTCGTCCCTACGACCCCGGGACTAGATTGGCCCGCCACCGTCATGTCCGACGATTATAGGGTCGTCCCCACGACCCCGGGCCAAAGATGTCCAGCCGCCGTCTTGTCCGACGACTATAGGGACTTACCCCCGACCCCGGGACTAGATTGGCCCGCCACCGTCATGTCCAACGACTATAGGGTCGTCCCCACAACCACGGGCCAAAGTTGGCCAGCCGCCGAGATGTCCGACGACTATAGGGTCGTCCCCACGACCCCGGGGCTAGATTGGCCCGCCACCGTCATGTCCGACGACTATAGGGTCGTCCCCACGACCCCGGGACTAGGTTGGCCAGCCGCAGACATGTCCGACGACTATAGGGTCGTCCCGACGACCCCGGGCCAATGTTGGCCAATCGCCAACATGTCCGACGACTATAGGGTCGTCCCTACGACCCCGGGACTAGATTGGCCCGCCACCGTCATGTCCGACGACAATAGGGTCGTCCCCACGACCCCGGGTCCAGGTTGGCCAGCCGCCGACATTTCCGACGACTATAGAGTCGTCCCCACGACACCGGTCCAAAGTTGGCCAGCCGCCGACATGTCCGACGACTATAGGGTCGTCCCCACGACCCCGGGACTAGATTGGCCCGCCACCGTCATGTCCAACGACTATAGGGTCGTCCCCACAACCACGGGCCAAAGTTGGCCAGCCGCCGACATGTCCGACGACTATAGGGTCGTCCCCACGAACCCGGGCCAAAGTTGGCAAGCCGCCGAAATGTCCGACGACTATAGGGTCGCCCCCACGACCCCGGGACTAGGTTGGCCAGCCGCAGACATGTCCGACGACTATAGGGTCGTCCCTACGACCCCGGGACTAGATTCGCCCGCCACCGGCATGTCCAACGACTATAGGGTCGTCCCCACGACCACGGGCCAAAGTTGGCCAGCCGCCGACATGTCCGACGACTATAGGGTCGTCCCTACGACCCCGGGACTAGATTGGCCCGCCACCGTCATGTCCGACGATTATAGGGTCGTCCCCACGACCGCGAGACTAGATTGGTCCGCCACCGTCATGTCCGACGACTATAGGGTCGTCCCCATGACCCCGGGCCAAAGATGTCCAGCCGCCGTCTTCTCCGACGACTATAGGGTCGTCGTCACGACCCCGGGTCCAGGTTGGCCAGCCGCCGACATGTCCGACGACTATAGGGTCGTCCCCACGACCCCGGGCCAATGATGTCCAGCCGCCGTCTTGTCCGACGACTATAGGGTCGTCCCCACGACCCCGAGTCCAGGTTGGCCAGCCGCCGACATTTCGGACGACTATAGAGTCGTCCCCACGACACCGGGCCAAAGTTGGCCAGACGCCGACATGTCCGACGACTATAGGGTCGTCCCCACGACCCCGGGACAAGGTTGGCCCGCCGCCGACTTGTCCGACGACTATAGGGTCGTACCCACGACCCCGGGCCAATGTTGGCAAGCCGCCGACATGTCCGACGACTATAGGGTCGTTCCTTCGACCCCGGGACTAGATTGGCCCGCCACCGTCATGTCCAACGACTATAGGGTCGTCCCCACGACCCCGGGCCAAAGTTGACAAGCCGCCGAAATGTCCGACGACTATAGGGTCGTCCCCACGACCCCGGGACTAGGTTGGCCAGCCGCCGACATGTCCGACGACTATAGGGTCGTCCCCACGACCCCGGGCCAAAGATGTCCAGCCGCCGTCTTGTCCGACGACTATAGGGTCGTCCCCACGACCCCGGGACTAGATTGGCCCGCCAACGTCATGTCCGACGATTATAGGGTCGTCCCCACGACCCCGGGACTAGATTGGCCCGACACCGTCATGTCCAACGACTATAGGGTCGTCCCCACAACCACGGGCCAAAGTTGGCCAGCCGCCGACATGTCCGACGACTATAGGGTCGTCCCCACGAACCCGGGCCAAAGTTGGCAAGCCGCCGAAATGTCCGACGACTATAGGGTCGTCCCCACGACCCCGGGACTAGGTTGGCCAGCCGCCGACATGTCCGACGAATATAGGGTCGTCCCGACGACCCCGGGCTAATGTTGGCCAATCGCCAACATGTCCGACGACTATAGGGTCGTCCCTACGACCCCGGGACTAGATTGGCCCGCCACCGTCATGTCCAACGATTATAGGGTCGTCCCCACGACCCCGGGTCTAGGTTGGCCAGCCGCCGACATGTCCGACGACTATAGAGTCGTCCCCACGACACCGGGCCAAAGTTGGACCGCCGCCGACATGTCCGACTACTATAGGGTCGTCCCCACGACCTCGGGTCTAGATTGGCCCGCTACCGTCATGTCCGAAGACTATAGGGTCGTCCCCACGACCACGCGCCAAAGTTGGCCAGCCGCCGACATGTCCGACGACTATAGGGTCGTCCCCACGACCCCGGGCCAATGTTGGCCAATCGCCGACATGTCCGACGACTATAGGGTCGTCCCTACGACCCCGGACTAGATTGGCCCGCCACCGTCATGTCCAACGACTATAGGGTCGTCCCCACGACCACGGGCCAAAGTTGGCATGCCGCCGACATGTCCGACGACTATAGGGTCGTCCCCACGACCCCGGGCCAAAGTTGGCCAGCCGCCGACATGTCCGACGACTATAGGGTCGTCCCCACGACCCCGAGACTAGATTGGCCCGCCACCGTCATGTCCGACGACAATAGGGTCGTCCCCACGACCCCGGGTCCAGGTTGGCCAGCCGCCGACATTTCCGACGACTATAGAGTCGTCCCCACGACACCGGGCCAAAGTTGGCCAGCCGCCGACATGTCCGACGACTATAGGGTCGTCCCCACGACCCCGGGACAAGGTTGGCCCGCCGCCGACTTGTCCGACGACTATAGGGTCGTACCCACGACCCTGGGACTAGGCTGACAAGCCGCCAACATGTCCGACGACTATAGGGTCGTCCCCACGACCTCGGGCCAACGATGTCCAGCCGCCGTCTTGTCCGACGACTATAAGGTCGTCCCCACGACCCCCGGACTAGATTGGCCCGCCACCGTCATGTCCAACGACTATAGGGTCGTCCCCACAACCACGGGCCAAAGTTGGCCAGCCGCCGACATGTCCGACGACTATAGGGTCGCCCCCACGACCCCGGGACTAGATTGGCCCGCCACCGTCATGTCCAACGACTATAGGGTCGTCCCCACGACCCCGGGCCAAAGTTGGCATGCCGCCGAAATGTCCAACGACTATAGGGTCGTCCCCACGACCCCGGGCCAAAGTTGGCAAGCCGCCGAAATGTCCGACGACTGTAGGGTCGTCCCTACGACCCCGGGACTAGATTGGCCCGCCACCGTCATGTCCAACGATTATAGGGTCGTCCCCACGACCCCGGGTCTAGGTTGGCCAGCCGCCGACATGTCCGACGACTATAGAGTCGTCCCCACGACACCGGGCCAAAGTTGGACCGCCGCCGACATGTCCGACTACTATAGGGTCGTCCCCACGACCTCGGGTCTAGATTGGCCCGCTACCGTCATGTCCGAAGACTATAGGGTCGTCCCCACGACCACGCGCCAAAGTTGGCCAGCCGCCGACATGTCCGACGACTATAGGGTCGTCCCCACGACCCCGGGCCAATGTTGGCCAATCGCCGACATGTCCGACGACTATAGGGTCGTCCCTACGACCCCGGACTAGATTGGCCCGCCACCGTCATGTCCAACGACTATAGGGTCGTCCCCACGACCACGGGCCAAAGTTGGCATGCCGCCGACATGTCCGACGACTATAGGGTCGTCCCCACGACCCCGGGCCAAAGTTGGCCAGCCGCCGACATGTCCGACGACTATAGGGTCGTCCCCACGACCCCGAGACTAGATTGGCCCGCCACCGTCATGTCCGACGACTATAGGGTCGTCCCCACGACCCCGGGCCAAAGTTGGCAAGCCGCCGAAATGTCCGACGACTGTAGGGTCGTCCCCACGACCCCGGGACTAGATTGGCCCGCCACCGTCAAGTCTGACGACCTCGGGACTAGGTTGGCCAGCCGCCGACATGTCCGACGACTATAGGGTTGCCCCCACGACCTCGGGCCAATTTTGGCCAGCCGCCGACATGTCCGACGACTATAGGGTCGTCCCCACGACCCCGGGCCAAAGTTGGCAAGCCGCCGAAATGTCCGACGACTGTAGGGTCGTCCCCACGACCCCGGGAATAGATTGGCCGGCCACCGTCAAGTCCGACGACTATAGGGTCGTCCCCACGACTTCGGGACTAGATTGGCCCGCCAACGTCAAGTCCGACGACTATAGGGTCGTCCCCACGACCCCGGGCCAAAGTTGGCAAGCCGCCGAAATGTCCGACGACTGTAGGGTCGTACCCACGACCCCGGGACTAGGCTGACAAGCCGCCAACATGTCCGACGACTATAGGGTCGTCCCCACGACCCCGGGCCAATGATGGCAAGCCGCCGAAATGTCCGACGACTGTAGGGTCGTCCCCACGACCCCCGGACTAGATTGGCCCGCCACCGTCATGTCCAACGACTATCGGATCGTCCCCACGACCACGGGCCAAAGTTGGCCAGCCGCCGACATGTCCGATGACTGTAGGGTCGTCCCCACAACCCCGGGACTAGATTGGCCCGCCACCGTCAAGTCCGACGACTATAGGGTCGTCCCCACGACCCCGGGCCAAAGTTGGCAAGCCGCCGAAATGTCCGACGACTGTAGGGTCGTCTCCACAACCCCGGGACTAGATTGGCCCGCCACCGTCAAGTCCGACGAAAATAGGGTCGTCCCCACGACCCCGGGTCCAGGTTGGCCAGCCGCCGACATTTCCGACGACTATAGAGTCGTCCCCACGACACCGGGCCAAAGTTGGCCAGCCGCCGACATGTCCGATGACTGTAGGGTCGTCCCCACAACCCCGGGACTAGATTGGCCCGCCACCGTCAAGTCCGACGATTATAGGGTCGTCCCCACGACCCCGGGACAAGGTTGGCCCGCCGCCGACTTGTCCGACGACTATAGGGCCGTACCCACGACCCCGGGACTAAGCTGACAAGCCGCCGAAATGTCCGACGACTGTAGGGTCGTACCCACGACCCCGGGACTAGGCTGACATGCCGCCAACATGTCCGACGACAATCGGATCGTCCCCACGCCCACGCGCCAAAGTTGGCCAGCCGCCGACATGTCCGACGACTATTGGATCGTCCCCACGACCACGGGCCAAAGTTGGCCAGCCGCCGACATGTCCGACGACTATAGGGTCGTCCCCACGACCCCGGGGCTAGATTGGCCCGCCACCGTCATGTCCGACGACTATAGCGTCGTCCCCACGACCCCGGGACTAGGTTGGCCAGCCGCAGACATGTCCGACGACTATAGGGTCGTCCCGACGAACCCGGGCCAATGTTGGCCAATCGCCAACATGTCCGACGACTATAGGGTCGTCCCTACGACCCCGGGACTAGATTGGCCCGCCACCGTCATGTCCGACGACAATAGGGTCGTCCCCACGACCCCGGGTCCAGGTTGGCCAGCCGCCGACATTTCCGACGACTATAGAGTCGTCCCCACGACACCGGTCCAAAGTTGGCCAGCCGCCGACATGTCCGACGACTATAGGGTCGTCCCCACGACCCCGGGCCAAAGTTGGCAAGCCGCCGAAATGTCCGACGACTGTAGGGTCGTACCCACGACCCCGGGACTAGGCTGACAAGCCGCCAACATGTCCGACGACTATAGGGTCGTCCCCACGACCCCGGGCCAATGATGGCAAGCCGCCGAAATGTCCGACGACTGTAGGTTCGTCCCCACGACCCCGGGTCTAGGTTGGCCAGCCGCCGACATGTCCGACGACAATCGGATCGTCCCCACGCCCACGCGCCAAAGTTGGCCAGCCGCCGACATGTCCGACGACTATTGGATCGTCCCCACGACCACGGGCCAAAGTTGGCCAGCCGCCGACATGTCCGACGACTATAGGGTCGTCCCCACGACCCCGGGGCTAGATTGGCCCGCCACCGTCATGTCCGACGACTATAGGGTCGTCCCCACGACCCCGGGACTAGGTTGGCCAGCCGCAGACATGTCCGACGACTATAGGGTCGTCCCGACGACCCCGGGCCAATGTTGGCCAATCGCCAACATGTCCGACGACTATAGGGTCGTCCCTACGACCCCGGGACTAGATTGGCCCGCCACCGTCATGTCCGACGACAATAGGGTCGTCCCCACGACCCCGGGTCCAGGTTGGCCAGCCGCCGACATTTCCGACGACTATAGAGTCGTCCCCACGACACCGGTCCAAAGTTGGCCAGCCGCCGACATGTCCGACGACTATAGGGTCGTCCCCACGACCCCGGGACTAGATTGGCCCGCCACCGTCATGTCCAACGACTATAGGGTCGTCCCCACAACCACGGGCCAAAGTTGGCCAGCCGCCGACATGTCCGACGACTATAGGGTCGTCCCCACGAACCCGGGCCAAAGTTGGCAAGCCGCCGAAATGTCCGACGACTATAGGGTCGCCCCCACGACCCCGGGACTAGGTTGGCCAGCCGCAGACATGTCCGACGACTATAGGGTCGTCCCGACGACCCCGGGCCAATGTTGGCCAATCGCCAACATGTCCGACGACTATAGGGTCGTCCCTACGACCCCGGGACTAGATTGGCCCGCCACCGTCATGTCCGACGATTATAGGGTCGTCCCCACGACCCCGGGCCAAAGTTGGCCAGCCGCCGAAATGTCCGACGAATATAGGGTCGTCCCCACGACCCCGGGACTAGATTGGCCCGCCACCGTCAAGTCCGACGACTATAGGGTGGTCCCCACGACCCCGGGACTAGGTTGGCCAGCCGCAGACATGTCCGACGACTATAGGGTCGTCCCGACGACCCCGGGCCAATGTTGGCCAATCGCCAACATGTCCGACGACTATAGGGTCGTCCCTACGACCCCGGGACTAGATTGGCCCGCCACCGTCATGTCCGACGATTATAGGGTCGTCCCCACGACCCCGGGCCAAAGATGTCCAGCCGCCGTCTTGTCCGACGACTATAGGGACTTACCCCCGACCCCGGGACTAGATTGGCCCGCCACCGTCATGTCCAACGACTATAGGGTCGTCCCCACAACCACGGGCCAAAGTTGGCCAGCCGCCGAGATGTCCGACGACTATAGGGTCGTCCCCACGACCCCGGGGCTAGATTGGCCCGCCACCGTCATGTCCGACGACTATAGGGTCGTCCCCACGACCCCGGGACTAGGTTGGCCAGCCGCAGACATGTCCGACGACTATAGGGTCGTCCCGACGACCCCGGGCCAATGTTGGCCAATCGCCAACATGTCCGACGACTATAGGGTCGTCCCTACGACCCCGGGACTAGATTGGCCCGCCACCGTCATGTCCGACGACAATAGGGTCGTCCCCACGACCCCGGGTCCAGGTTGGCCAGCCGCCGACATTTCCGACGACTATAGAGTCGTCCCCACGACACCGGTCCAAAGTTGGCCAGCCGCCGACATGTCCGACGACTATAGGGTCGTCCCCACGACCCCGGGACTAGATTGGCCCGCCACCGTCATGTCCAACGACTATAGGGTCGTCCCCACAACCACGGGCCAAAGTTGGCCAGCCGCCGACATGTCCGACGACTATAGGGTCGTCCCCACGAACCCGGGCCAAAGTTGGCAAGCCGCCGAAATGTCCGACGACTATAGGGTCGCCCCCACGACCCCGGGACTAGGTTGGCCAGCCGCAGACATGTCCGACGACTATAGGGTCGTCCCTACGACCCCGGGACTAGATTCGCCCGCCACCGGCATGTCCAACGACTATAGGGTCGTCCCCACGACCACGGGCCAAAGTTGGCCAGCCGCCGACATGTCCGACGACTATAGGGTCGTCCCTACGACCCCGGGACTAGATTGGCCCGCCACCGTCATGTCCGACGATTATAGGGTCGTCCCCACGACCGCGAGACTAGATTGGTCCGCCACCGTCATGTCCGACGACTATAGGGTCGTCCCCATGACCCCGGGCCAAAGATGTCCAGCCGCCGTCTTCTCCGACGACTATAGGGTCGTCGTCACGACCCCGGGTCCAGGTTGGCCAGCCGCCGACATGTCCGACGACTATAGGGTCGTCCCCACGACCCCGGGCCAATGATGTCCAGCCGCCGTCTTGTCCGACGACTATAGGGTCGTCCCCACGACCCCGAGTCCAGGTTGGCCAGCCGCCGACATTTCGGACGACTATAGAGTCGTCCCCACGACACCGGGCCAAAGTTGGCCAGACGCCGACATGTCCGACGACTATAGGGTCGTCCCCACGACCCCGGGACAAGGTTGGCCCGCCGCCGACTTGTCCGACGACTATAGGGTCGTACCCACGACCCCGGGCCAATGTTGGCAAGCCGCCGACATGTCCGACGACTATAGGGTCGTTCCTTCGACCCCGGGACTAGATTGGCCCGCCACCGTCATGTCCAACGACTATAGGGTCGTCCCCACGACCCCGGGCCAAAGTTGACAAGCCGCCGAAATGTCCGACGACTATAGGGTCGTCCCCACGACCCCGGGACTAGGTTGGCCAGCCGCCGACATGTCCGACGACTATAGGGTCGTCCCCACGACCCCGGGCCAAAGATGTCCAGCCGCCGTCTTGTCCGACGACTATAGGGTCGTCCCCACGACCCCGGGACTAGATTGGCCCGCCAACGTCATGTCCGACGATTATAGGGTCGTCCCCACGACCCCGGGACTAGATTGGCCCGACACCGTCATGTCCAACGACTATAGGGTCGTCCCCACAACCACGGGCCAAAGTTGGCCAGCCGCCGACATGTCCGACGACTATAGGGTCGTCCCCACGAACCCGGGCCAAAGTTGGCAAGCCGCCGAAATGTCCGACGACTATAGGGTCGTCCCCACGACCCCGGGACTAGGTTGGCCAGCCGCCGACATGTCCGACGAATATAGGGTCGTCCCGACGACCCCGGGCTAATGTTGGCCAATCGCCAACATGTCCGACGACTATAGGGTCGTCCCTACGACCCCGGGACTAGATTGGCCCGCCACCGTCATGTCCAACGATTATAGGGTCGTCCCCACGACCCCGGGTCTAGGTTGGCCAGCCGCCGACATGTCCGACGACTATAGAGTCGTCCCCACGACACCGGGCCAAAGTTGGACCGCCGCCGACATGTCCGACTACTATAGGGTCGTCCCCACGACCTCGGGTCTAGATTGGCCCGCTACCGTCATGTCCGAAGACTATAGGGTCGTCCCCACGACCACGCGCCAAAGTTGGCCAGCCGCCGACATGTCCGACGACTATAGGGTCGTCCCCACGACCCCGGGCCAATGTTGGCCAATCGCCGACATGTCCGACGACTATAGGGTCGTCCCTACGACCCCGGACTAGATTGGCCCGCCACCGTCATGTCCAACGACTATAGGGTCGTCCCCACGACCACGGGCCAAAGTTGGCATGCCGCCGACATGTCCGACGACTATAGGGTCGTCCCCACGACCCCGGGCCAAAGTTGGCCAGCCGCCGACATGTCCGACGACTATAGGGTCGTCCCCACGACCCCGAGACTAGATTGGCCCGCCACCGTCATGTCCGACGACAATAGGGTCGTCCCCACGACCCCGGGTCCAGGTTGGCCAGCCGCCGACATTTCCGACGACTATAGAGTCGTCCCCACGACACCGGGCCAAAGTTGGCCAGCCGCCGACATGTCCGACGACTATAGGGTCGTCCCCACGACCCCGGGACAAGGTTGGCCCGCCGCCGACTTGTCCGACGACTATAGGGTCGTACCCACGACCCTGGGACTAGGCTGACAAGCCGCCAACATGTCCGACGACTATAGGGTCGTCCCCACGACCTCGGGCCAACGATGTCCAGCCGCCGTCTTGTCCGACGACTATAAGGTCGTCCCCACGACCCCCGGACTAGATTGGCCCGCCACCGTCATGTCCAACGACTATAGGGTCGTCCCCACAACCACGGGCCAAAGTTGGCCAGCCGCCGACATGTCCGACGACTATAGGGTCGCCCCCACGACCCCGGGACTAGATTGGCCCGCCACCGTCATGTCCAACGACTATAGGGTCGTCCCCACGACCCCGGGCCAAAGTTGGCATGCCGCCGAAATGTCCAACGACTATAGGGTCGTCCCCACGACCCCGGGCCAAAGTTGGCAAGCCGCCGAAATGTCCGACGACTGTAGGGTCGTCCCCACGACCCCGGGACTAGATTGGCCCGCCACCGTGAAGTCCGACGACTATAGGGTCGTCCCCACGACCTCGGGACTAGGTTGGCCAGCCGCCGACATGTCCGACGACTATAGGGTCGTCCCCACGACCCCGGGCCAATGTTGGCCAATCGCCGACATGTCCGACGACTATAGGGTCGTCCCTACGACCCCGGGACTAGATTGGCCCGCCACCGTCATGTCCAACGACTATAGGGTCGTCCCCACGACCCCGGGCCAATGTTGGCCAATCACCAACATGGCCGACGACTATAGGGTCGTCCCTACGACCCCGGCACTTGATTGGCCGGCCACCGTCATGTCCAACGACTATAGGGTCGTCCCCACGACCCCGGGACTAGGTTGACAAGCCGCCAACATATCCGACGACTATACGGTCGTCCCCACGACCTTGGGACTAGGTCGGCCAGCCGCCGACATGTCCGACGACTATAGGGTCGTCCCCACGACCCCGGGCCAAAGTTGGCAAGCCGCCGAAATGTCCGACGACTATAGGGTCGTCCCCACAACCCCGGACTAGATTGGCCCGCCACCGTCAAGTCCGACGAGTATATGATCGTCTCCACGACCACGGGCCAAAGTTGGCCAGCCGCCGACATGTCCGTCGACTATAGGGTCGTCCCCACGACCCCGGACCAAAGTTGGCAAGCCGCCGAAATGTCCGACGACTATAGGGTCGTCCCCACGACCGCGGGCCAAAGATGTCCAGCCGCCGTCTTGTCCGACGACTATAGGGTCGTACCCACGACCCCGGGACTAGATTGGCCCGCCGCCGACTTGTCCGACGACTATAGGGTCGTACCCACGACCCCGGGACTAGGCTGACAAGCCGCCAACATGTCCGACGACTATAGAGTCGTCCCCACGACCCCGGGCCAATGTTGGCCAATCGCCAACATGTCCGACGACTATAGGGTCGTCCGTACGACCCCGGGAATAGATTGGCCCGCCACCGTCATGTCCGAAGACAATAGGGTCGTCCCCACGACCCCGGGTCTAGGTTGGCCAGCCGCCGACATATCCGACGACTATAGAGTCGTCCCCACGACACCGGGCCAAAGTTGGCCAGCCGCTGACATGTCCAACGACTATAGGGTCGTCCCCACGACCACGGGCCAAAGTTGGCCAGCCGTCGACATGTCCGACGACTATTGGATCGTCCCCACGACCACGGGCCAAAGTTGGCCAGCCGCCGACATGTCCGACGACTATAGGGTCGCCCCCACGACCCCGGGACTAGATTGGCCCGCCACCGTCATGTCCAACGACTATAGGGTCGTCCCCACGACCCCGGGCCAAAGTTGGCATGCCGCCGAAATGTCCAACGACTATAGGGTCGTCCCCACGACCCCGGGCCAAAGTTGGCAAGCCGCCGAAATGTCCGACGACTGTAGGGTCGTCCCCACGACCCCGGGACTAGATTGGCCCGCCACCGTGAAGTCCGACGACTATAGGGTCGTCCCCACGACCTCGGGACTAGGTTGGCCAGCCGCCGACATGTCCGACGACTATAGGGTCGTCCCCACGACCCCGGGCCAATGTTGGCCAATCGCCGACATGTCCGACGACTATAGGGTCGTCCCTACGACCCCGGGACTAGATTGGCCCGCCACCGTCATGTCCAACGACTATAGGGTCGTCCCCACGACCCCGGGCCAAAGTTGGCAAGCCGCCGAAATGTCCGACGACTATAGGGTCGTCCCCACGACCGCGAGCCAAGAATATCCAGCCGCCGTCTTGTCCGACGACTATAGGGTCGTCCCCACGACCCCGGGACTAGATTGGCCCGCCACCGTCATGTCCGACGACTATAGGGTCGTCCCCACGACCCCGGGACAAGGTTGGCCCGCCGCCGTCATGTCCGACGACTATAGGGTCGTCCCGACGACCCCGGGCCAATGTTGGCCAATCACCAACATGGCCGACGACTATAGGGTCGTCCCTACGACCCCGGCACTTGATTGGCCGGCCACCGTCATGTCCAACGACTATAGGGTCGTCCCCACGACCCCGGGACTAGGTTGACAAGCCGCCAACATATCCGACGACTATACGGTCGTCCCCACGACCTCGGGACTAGGTCGGCCAGCCGCCGACATGTCCGACGACTATAGGGTCGTCCCCACGACCCCGGGCCAAAGTTGGCAAGCCGCCGTCTTCTCCGACGACTATAGGGTCGTCGTCACGACCCCGGGTCCAGGTTGGCCAGCCGCCGACATGTCCGACGACTATAGGGTCGTCCCCACGACCCCGGGCCAAAGTTGGCAAGCCGCCGAAATGTCCGACGACTATAGGGTCGTCCCCACGACCGCGAGCCAAGAATATCCAGCCGCCGTCTTGTCCGACGACTATAGGGTCGTCCCCACGACCCCGGACCAAAGTTGGCAAGCCGCCGAAATGTCCGATGACTATAGGGTCGTCCCCACGACCGCGGGCCAAAGATGTCCAGCCGCCGTCTTGTCCGACGACTATAGGGTCGTACCCACGACCCCGGGACTAGATTGGCCCGCCACCGTCATGTCCAACGACTATAGGGTCGTCCCCACGACCCCGGGACTAGGTTGACAAGCCGCCGAAATGTCCGACGACTATAGGGTCATCCCCACGACCGCGAGCCAAGGATGTCCAGCCGCCGTCTTGTCCGACGACTATAGGGTCGTCCCCACGACCCCGGAACTAGATTGGCCCGCCACCGTCATGTCCGACGACTATAGGGTCGTCCCCATCACCCCGGGACAAGGTTGGCCCGCCGCCGACTTGTCCGACGACTATAGGGTCGTACCCACGACCCCGGGACTAGGCTGACAATCCGCCGAAATGTCCGACGACTATAGGGTCATCCCCACGACCGCGAGCCAAGGATGTCCAGCCGCCGTCTTGTCCGACGACTATAGGGTCGTCCGTACGACCCCGGAACTAGATTGGCCCGCCACCGTCATGTCCGACGACTATAGGGTCGTCCCCATCACCCCGGGACAAGGTTGGCCCGCCGCCGAGTTGTCCGACGACTATAGGGTCGTCCCCACGACCCCGGGCCAAAGTTGGCAAGCCGCCGAAATGTCCGACGACTATAGGGTCGTCCCCACGACCGCGAGCCAAGAATATCCAGCCGCCGTCATGTCCGACGACTATAGGGTCGTCCCCACGACCCCGCGACTAGATTGGCCCGCCACCGTCATGTCCAACGACTATAGGGTCGTCCCCACGACCCCGGGACTAGACTGGCCCGCCACCGTGAAGTCCGACGACTATAGGGTCGTCCCCACGACCCCGGGCCAAAGTTGGCAAGCCGCCGAAATGTCCGACGACTATAGGGTCGTCCCCACGACCGCGAGCCAAGAATATCCAGCCGCCAACATATCCGACGACTATACGGTCGTCCCCACGCCCTCGGGTCTAGGTCGGCCAGCCGCCGACATGTCCGACGACTATAGGGTCGTCCCCACGACCCCGGGCCAAAGTTGGCAAGCCGCCGAAATGTCCGACGACTATAGGGTCGTCCCCACAACCCCGGACTAGATTGGCCCGCCACCGTCAAGTCCGACGAGTATATGATCGTCTCCACGACCACGGGCCAAAGTTGGCCAGCCGACGACATGTCCGTCGACTATAGGGTCGTCCCCACGACCCCGGACCAAAGTTGGCAAGCCGCCGAAATGTCCGATGACTATAGGGTCGTCCCCACGACCGCGGGCCAAAGATGTCCAGCCGCCGTCTTGTCCGACGACTATAGGGTCGTACCCACGACCCCGGGACTAGATTGGCCCGCCACCGTCATGTCCAACGACTATAGGGTCGTCCCCACGACCCCGGGACTAGGTTGACAAGCCGCCGAAATGTCCGACGACTATAGGGTCATCCCCACGACCGCGAGCCAAGGATGTCCAGCCGCCGTCTTGACCGACGACTATAGGGTCGTCCCCACGACCCCGGAACTAGATTGGCCCGCCACCGTCATGTCCGACGACTATAGGGTCGTCCCCATGACCCCGGGACAAGGTTGGCCCGCCGCCGACTTGTCCGACGACTATAGGGTCGTACCCGCGACCCCGGGACTAGGCTGACAAGCCGCCAACATGTCCGACGACTATAGAGTCGTCCCCACGACCCCGGGCCAATGTTGGCCAATCGCCAACATGTCCGACGACTATAGGGTCGTCCGTACGACCCCGAGAATAGATTGGCCCGCCACCGTCATGTCCGAAGACAATAGGGTCGTCCCCACGACCCCGGGTCTAGGTTGGCCAGCCGCCGACATATCCGACGACTATAGAGTCGTCCCCACGACACCGGGCCAAAGTTGGCCAGCCGCTGACATGTCCAACGACTATAGGGTCGTCCCCACGACCACGGGCCAAAGTTGGCCAGCCGTCGACATGTCCGACGACTATTGGATCGTCCCCACAACCACGGGCCAAAGTTGGCCAGCCGCCGACATGTCCGACGAGTATAGGGTCGCCCCCACGACCCCGGGACTAGATTGGCCCGCCACCGTCATGTCCAACGACTATAGGGTCGTCCCCACGAACCCGGGCCAAAGTTGGCATGCCGCCGAAATGTCCAACGACTATAGGGTCGTCCCCACGACCCCGGGCCAAAGTTGGCAAGCCGCCGAAATGTCCGACGACTGTAGGGTCGTCCCCACGACCCCGGGACTAGATTGGCCCGCCACCGTGAAGTCCGACGACTATAGGGTCGTCCCCACGACCTCGGGACTAGGTTGGCCAGCCGCCGACATGTCCGACGACTATAGGGTCGTCCCTACGACCCCGGGACTAGATTGGCCCGCCACCGTCATGTCCAACGACTATAGGGTCGTCCCCACGACCCCGGGCCAAAGTTGGCATGCCGCCGAAATGTCCAACGACTATAGGGTCGTCCCCACGACCCCGGGCCAAAGTTGGCAAGCCGCCGAAATGTCCGACGACTATAGGGTCGTCCCCACGACCGCGAGCCAAGAATATCCAGCCGCCGTCATGTCCGACGACTATAGGGTCGTCCCCACGACCCCGCGACTAGATTGGCCCGCCACCGTCATGTCCGACGACTATAGTGTCGTCCCCACGACCCCGGGACAAGGTTGGCCCGCCGCCGACTTGTCCGACGACTATAGGGTCGTCCCCACGACCCCGGGCCAAAGTTGGCATGCCGCCGAAATGTCCAACGACTATAGGGTCGTCCCCACGACCCCGGGCCAAAGTTGGCAAGCCGCCGAAATGTCCGACGACTGTAGGGTCGTCCCCACGACCCCGGGACTAGATTGGCCCGCCACCGTGAAGTCCGACGACTATAGGGTCGTCCCCACGACCTAGGGACTAGGTTGGCCAGCCGCCGACATGTCCGACGACTATAGGGTCGTCCCTACGACCCCGGGACTAGATTGGCCCGCCACCGTCATGTCCAACGACTATAGGGTCGTCCCCACGACCCCGGGCCAAAGTTGGCATGCCGCCGAAATGTCCAACGACTATAGGGTCGTCCCCACGACCCCGGGCCAAAGTTGGCAAGCCGCCGAAATGTCCGACGACTATAGGGTCGTCCCCACGACCGCGAGCCAAGAATATCCAGCCGCCGTCATGTCCGACGACTATAGGGTCGTCCCCACGACCCCGCGACTAGATGGGCCCGCCACCGTCATGTCCGACGACTATAGTGTCGTCCCCACGACCCCGGGACAAGGTTGGCCCGCCGCCGACTTGTCCGACGACTATAGGGTCGTACCCACGACCCCGGGACTAGGCTGACAAGCCGCCAACATGTCCGACGACTATAGGGTCGTCCCTACGACCCCGGCACTAGATTGGCCGGCCACCGTCATGTCCAACGACTATAGGGTCGTCCCCACGACCCCGGGACTAGGTTGACAAGCCGCCAACATATCCGACGACTATACGGTCGTCCCCACGACCTCGGGACTAGGTTGGCCAGCCGCCGACATATCCGACGACTATAGAGTCGTCCCCACGACACCGGGCCAAAGTTGGCCAGCCGCTGACATGTCCAACGACTATAGGGTCGTCCCCACGACCACGGGCCAAAGTTGGCCAGCCGTCGACATGTCCAACGACTATAGGGTCGTCCCCACGACCCCGGGCCAAAGTTGGCATGCCGCCGAAATGTCCAACGACTATAGGGTCGTCCCCACGACCCCGGGCCAAAGTTGGCAAGCCGCCGAAATGTCCGACGACTATAGGGTCGTCCCCACAACCCCCGGACTAGATTGGCCCGCCACCGTCAAGTCCGACGAGTATAGGATCGTCTCCACGACCACGGGCCAAAGTTGGCCAGCCGCCGACATGTCCGTCGACTATAGGGTCCTCCCCACGACCCCGGACCAAAGTTGGCAAGCCGCCGAAATGTCCGACGACTATAGGGTCGTCCCCACGACCGCGGGCCAAAGATGTCCAGCCGCCGTCTTGTCCGACGACTATAGGGTCGTACCCACGACCCCGGGACTAGATTGGCCCGCCACCGTCATGTCCAACGACTATAGGGTCGTCCTCACGACCCCGGGACTAGGTTGACAAGCCGCCGAAATGTCCGACGACTATAGGGTCGTCCCCACGACCGCGAGCCAAGGATGTCCAGCCGCCGTCTTGTCCGACGACTATAGGGTCGTCCCCACGACCCCGGAACTAGATTGGCCCGCCACCGTCATGTCCGACGACTATAGGGTCGTCCCCATGACCCCGGGACAAGGTTGGCCCGCCGCCGACTTGTCCGACGACTATAGGGTCGTACCCACGACCCCGGGACTAGGCTGACAAGCCGCCAACATGTCCGACGACTATAGAGTCGTCCCCACGACCCCGGGAATAGATTGGCCCGCCACCGTCATGTCCGAAGACAATAGGGTCGTCCCCACGACCCCGGGTCTAGGTTGGCCAGCCGCCGACATGTCCGACGACTATAGGGTCGTCCCCACGACCCCGGGCCAAAGTTGGCAAGCCGCCGAAATGTCCGACGACTATAGGGTCGTCCCCACAACCCCGGACTAGATTGGCCCGCCACCGTCAAGTCCGACGAGTATATGATCGTCTCCACGACCACGGGCCAAAGTTGGCCAGCCGCCGACATGTCCGTCGACTATAGGGTCGTCCCCACGACCCCGGACCAAAGTTGGCAAGCCGCCGAAATGTCCGACGACTATAGGGACGTCTCCACGACCACGGCCCAAAGTTGGCCAGCCGCCGACATGTCCAACGACTATTGGGTCGTCCCCACGACCACGGGCCAAAGTTAGCCAGCCGCCGACATGTCCGACGACTATAGGGTCGTCCCCACGACCCCGGGCCAAAGTTGGCAAGCGGCCGAAATTTCCGACGACTATAGGGTCGTCCCCACGACCGCGGGCCAAAGATGTCCAGCCGCCGTCTTGTCCGACGACTATAGGGTCGTCCCCACGACCCCGGGCCAATGTTGGCCAATCGCCGACATGTCCGACGACTATAGGGTCTTCCCTACGACCCCGGGACTAGATTGGCCCGCCACCGTCATGTCCGACGACTATACGGTCGTCCCCACGACCCCGGGACAAGGTTGGCCCGCCGCCGACTTGTCCGACGACTATAGGTTCGTACCCACGACCCCGGGACTAGATTGGCCCGCCACCGTCATGTCCAACGACTATAGGGTCGTCCCCACGACCCCGGGACTAGGTTGACAAGCCGCCGAAATGTCCGACGACTATAGGGTCGTCCCCACGACCGCGAGCCAAGGATGTCCAGCCGCCGTCTTGTCCGACGACTATAGGGTCGTACCCACGACCCCGGGACTAGATTGGCCCGCCACCGTCATGTCCAACGACTATAGGGTCGTCCCCACGACCCCGGGACTAGGTTGACAAGCCGCCGAAATGTCCGACGACTATAGGGTCGTCCCCACGACCGCGAGCCAAGGATGTCCAGCCGCCGTCTTGTCCGACGACTATAGGGTCGTCCCCACGACCCCGGGACTAGATTGGCCCGCCACCGTCATGTCCGACGATTATAGGGTCGTCCCCACGACCCCGGGACAAGGTTGGCCCGCCGCCGACTTGTCCGACGACTATAGGGTCGTACCCACGACCCCGGGCCAAAGTTGGCAAGCCGCCGACATGTCCAACGACTATTGGGTCGTCCCCACGACCACGGGCCAAAGTTAGCCAGCCGCCGACATGTCCGACGACTATACGGTCGTCCCCACGACCCCGGGCCAAAGTTGGCAAGCCGCCGAAATGTCCGACGACTGTAGGGTCGTCCCCACGACCCCGGGACTAGATTGGCCCGCCACCGTGAAGTCCGACGACTATAGGGTCGTCCCCACGACCTCAGGACTAGTCTGGCCAGCCGCCGACATGTCCGACGACTATAGGGTCGTCCCCACGACCCCGGGCCAATGTTGGCCAATCGCCGACATGTCCGACGACTATTGGATCGTCCCCACGACCACGGGCCAAAGTTGGCCAGCCGCCGACATGTCCGACGACTATAGGGTCGTCCCCACGACCCCGGGCCAAAGTTGGCCAATCGCCAACATGTCCGACGACTATAGGGTCGTCCGTACGACCCCGGGAATAGATTGGCTCGCCACCGTCATGTCCGACGACAATAGGGTCGTCCCCACGACCCCGGGTCTAGGTTGGCCAGCCGCCGACATGTCCGACGACTATAGAGTCGTCCCCACGACACCGGGCCAAAGTTGGCCAACCGCTGACATGTCCAACGACTATAGGGTCGTCCCCACGACCGCGGGCCAAAGTTGGCCAGCCGCCGACATGTCCGACGACTATTGGATCGTCCCCACGACCACGGGCCAAAGTTGGCCAGCCGCCGACATGTCCGACGACTATAGGGTCGTCCCCACGACCCCGGGCCAAAGTTGGCAAGCCGCCGAAATGTCCGACGACTGTAGGGTCGTCCCCACGACCCCGGGACTAGATTGGCCCGCCACCGTGAAGTCCGTCGACTATAGGGTCGTCCCCACGACCTCGGGACTAGTTTGGCCAGCCGCCGACATGTCCGACGACTATAGGGTCGTCCCCACGACCCCGGGCCAATGTTGGCCAATCGCCGACATGTCCGACGACTATAGGGTCGTCCCTACGACCCCGGGACTAGACTGGCCCGCCACCGTCATGTCCAACGACTATAGGGTCGTCCCCACGACCCCGAGCCAAAGTTGGCATGCCGCCGAAATGTCCGACGACTATAGGGTCGGCCCCGCGACCCCGGGCCAAAGTTGGCACGCCGCCGAAATGTCCGATGACTATAGGGTCGTCCCCACGACCCCGGGCCAAAGTTGGCCAATCGCCAACATGTCCGACGACTATAGGGTCGTCCGTACGGCCCCGGGAATAGATTGGCCCGCCACCGTCATGTCAGACGACAATAGGGTCGTCCCCACGACCCCGGGTCTAGGTTGGCCAGCCGCCGACATGTCCGACGACTATAGAGTCGTCCCCACGACACCGGGCCAAAGTTGGCTAGCCGCTGACATGTCCAACGACTATAGGGTCGTCCCCACGACCACGGGCCAAAGTTGGCCAGCCGCCGACATGTCCGACGACTATTGGATCGTCCCCACGACCACGGGCCAAAGTTGGCCAGCCGCCGACATGTCCGACGACTATAGGGTCGTCCCCACGACCCCGGGATTAGATTGGTCCGCCACCGTCATGTCCGACGACTATAGGGTCGTCCCCACGACCCCGGGCCAAAGTTGGCAAGCCGCCGAAATGTCCAACGACTGTAGGGTCGTCCCCACGACCCCGGGACTAGATTGGCCCGCCACCGTGAAGTCCGACGACTATAGGGTCGTCCCCACGACCTCGGGACTAGTTTGGCCAGCCGCCGACATGTCCGACGACTATAGGGTCGTCCCCACGACCGCGGGCAAAAGATGTCCAGCCGCCGTCTTGTCCGACGACTATAGGGTCGTCCCCACGACCCCGGGACTAGATTGGCCCGCCACCGTGAAGTCCGACGACTATAGGGTCGTCCCCACGACCTCGGGACTAGTTTGGCCAGCCGCCGACATGTCCGACGACTATAGGGTCGTCCCCACGACCCCGGGCCAATGTTGGCCAATCGCCGACATGTCCGACGACTATAGGGTCGTCCCTACGACCCCGGGACTAGATTGGCCCGCCACCGTCATGTCCAACGACTATAGGGTCGTCCCCACGACCCCGAGCCAAAGTTGGCATGCCGCCGAAATGTCCGACGACTATAGGGTCGTCCCCACGACCCCAGGCCAAAGTTGGCACGCCGCCGAAATGTCCGACGACTATAGGGTCGTCCCCACGACCCCGGGCCAAAGTTGGCCAATCGCCAACATGTCCGACGACTATAGGGTCGTCCGTACGACCCCGGGAATAGATTGGCCCGCCACCGTCATGTCCGACGACAATAGGGTTCGTCCCCACGACCCCGGGTCTAGGTTGGCCAGCCGCCGACATGTCCGACGACTATAGAGTCGTCCCCACGACACCGGGCCAAGGATGTCCAGCCGCCGTCTTGTCCGACTACTATAGGGTCGTACCCACGACCCCGGGACTAGATTGGCCCGCCACCGTGAAGTCCGACGACTATACGGTCGTCCCCACGACCCCGGGACAAGGTTGGCCCGCCGCCGACTTGTCCGACGACTATAGGTTCGTTCCCACGACCCCGGGACTAGGCTGACAAGCCGCCAACATGTCCGACGTCTATAGGGTCGTCCCGACGACCCCGGGCCAATGTTGGCCAATCGCCAACATGTCCGACGACTATAGGGTCGTCCCTACGACCCCGGGACTAGATTGGCCAGCCGCTGACATGTCCAACGACTATAGGGTCGTCCCCACGACCCCGGGCCAAAGTTGGCAAGCCGCCGAAATGTCCGACGACTGTAGGGTCGTCCCCACGACCCCGGGACTAGATTGGCCCGCCACCGTGAAGTCCGACGACTATACGGTCGTCCCCACGACCCCGGGACAAGGTTGGCCGCCGCCTACTTGTCCGACGACTATAGGTTCGTACCCACGACCCCGGGACTAGATTGGCCCGCCACCGTCATGTCCAACGACTATAGGGTCGTCCCCACGACCCCGGGACTAGGTTGACAAGCCGCCGAAATGTCCGACGACTATAGGGTCGTCCCCACGACCCCGGGCCAAAGTTGGCTAGCCGCTGACATGTCCAACGACTATAGGGTCGTCCCCACGACCACGGGCCAAAGTTGGCCAATCGCCAACATGTCCGACGACTATAGGGTCGTCCGTACGACCCCGGGAATAGATTGGCCCGCCACCGTCATGTCCGACGACAATAGGGTCGTCCCCACGACCCCGGGTCTAGGTTGGCCAGCCGCCGACATGTCCGACGACTATAGAGTCGTCCCCACGACACCGGGCCAAAGTTGGCTAGCCGCTGACATGTCCAACGACTATAGGGTCGTCCCCACGACCACGGGCCAAAGTTGGCCAGCCGCCGACATGTCCGACGACTATTGGATCGTCCCCACGACCACGGGCCCAAGTTGGCCAGCCGCCGACATGTCCGACGACTATAGGGTCGTCCCCACGACCCCGGGATTAGATTGGTCCGCCACCGTCATGTCCGACGACTATAGGGTCGTCCCCACGACCCCGGGCCAAAGTTGGCAAGCCGCCGAAATGTCCGACGACTGTAGGGTCGTCCCCACGACCCCGGGACTAGATTGGCCCGCCACCGTGAAGTCCGACGACTATAGGGTCGTCCCCACGACCTCAGGACTAGTCTGGCCAGCCGCCGACATGTCCGACGACTATAGGGTCGTCCCCACGACCCCGGGCCAATGTTGGCCAATCACCGACATGTCCGACGACTATAGGGTCGTCCCTACGACCCCGGGACTAGATTGGCCCGCCGCCGAAATGTCCGACGACTGTAGGGTCGTCCCCACGACCCCGGGACTAGATTGGCCCGCCACCGTGAAGTCCGACGACTATAGGGTCGTCCCCACGACCTCAGGACTAGTCTGGCCAGCCGCCGTCATGTCCGACGACTATAGGGTCGTCCCCACGACCCCGGGCCAAAGTTGGCAAGCCGCCGAAATGTCCGACGACTGTAGGGTCGTCCCCACGACCCCGGGACTAGATTGGCCCGCCACCGTGAAGTCCGACGACTATAGGGTCGTCCCCACGACCTCAGGACTAGTCTGGCCAGCCGCCGACATGTCCGACGACTATAGGGTCGTCCCCACGACCCCGGGCCAATGTTGGCCAATCACCGACATGTCCGACGACTATAGGGTCGTCCCTACGACCCCGGGACTAGATTGGCCCGCCACCGACATGTCCAACGACTATAGGGTCGTCCCCACGACCCCGAGCCAAAGTTGGCATGCCGCCAACATGTCCGACGACTATAGGGTCGTCCGTACGACCCCGGGAATAGATTGGCCCGCCACCGTCATGTCCGACGACAATAGGGTCGTCCCCACGACCCCGGGCCAAAGTTGGCAAGCCGCCGACATGTCCAACGACTATTGGGTCGTCCCCACGACCACGGGCCAAAGTTAGCCAGCCGCCGACATGTCCGACGACTATACGGTCGTCCCCACGACCCCGGGCCAAAGTTGGCCAGCCGCCGACATGTCCGACGACTATTGGATCGTCCCCACGACCACGGGCTAAAGTTGGCGAGCCGCCGACATGTCCGACGACTATAGGGTCGTCCCCACGACCCCGGGACTAGATTGGTCCGCCACCGTCATGTCCGACGACTATAGGGTCGTCCCCACGACCCCGGGCCAAAGTTGGCAAGCCGCCGAAATGTCCGACGACTGTAGGGTCGTCCCCACGACCCCGGGACTAGATTGGCCCGCCACCGTGAAGTCCGACGACTATAGGGTCGTCCCCACGACCTCGGGACTAGTTTGGCCAGCCGCCGACATGTCCGACGACTATAGGGTCGTCCCCACGACCCCGGGCCAAAGTTGGCCAGCCGCTGACATGTCCAACGACTATAGGGTCGTCCCCACGACCACGGGCCAAAGTTGGCCAGCCGCCGACATGGCCGACGACTATTGGATCGTCCCCACGACCACGAGCCAAAGTTGGCCAGCCGCCGACATGTCCGACGACTATAGGGTCGTCCCCACGACCCCGGGACTAGATTGGTCCGCCACCGTCATGTCCGACGACTATAGGGTCGTCCCCACGACCCCGGGCCAAAGTTGGCAAGCCGCCGAAATGTCCGACGACTGTAGGGTCGTCCCCACGACCCCGGGACTAGATTGGCCCGCCACCGTGAAGTCCGTCGACTATAGGGTCGTCCCCACGACCTCGGGACTAGTTTGGCCAGCCGCCGACATGTCCGACGACTATAGGGTCGTCCCCACGACCCCGGGCCAATGTTGGCCAATCGCCGACATGTCCGACGACTATAGGGTCGTCCCTACGACCCCGGGACTAGATTGGCCCGCCACCGTCATGTCCAACGACTATAGGGTCGTCCCCACGACCCCGAGCCAAAGTTGGCATGCCGCCGAAATGTCCGACGACTATAGGGTCGTCCCCACGACCGCGAGCCAAGGATGTCCAGCCGCCGTCTTGTCCGACGACTATAGGGTCGTACCCACGACCCCGGGACTAGATTGGCCCGCCACCGTCATGTCCAACGACTATAGGGTCGTCCCCACGACCCCGGGACTAGGTTGACAAGCCGCCGAAATGTGCGACGACTATAGGGTCGTCCCCACGACCCCGGGCCAAAGTTGGCAAGCCGCCGAAATGTCCGACGACTGTAGGGTCGTCCCCACGACCCCGGGACTAGATTGGCCCGCCACCGTGAAGTCCGTCGACTATAGGGTCGTCCCCACGACCCCGGGACAAGGTTGGCCCGCCGCCGACTTGTCCGACGACTATAGGGTCGTACCCACGACCCCGGGCCAAAGTTGGCAAGCCGCCGAAATGTCCGACGACTATAGGGTCGTCCCCACGACCCCGGGACTAGATTGGCCCGCCACCATCATGTCCGACGACTATAAGGTCGTCCCCACGACCCCGGGACAAGGTTGGCCCGCCGCCGACTTGTCCGACGACTATAGGGTCGTACCCACGACACCGGGACTAGGCTGACAAGCCGCCAACATGTCCGACGACTATAGGGTCGTCCCGACGACCCCGGGCCACTGTTGGCCAATCGCCAACATGTCCGACGACTATAGGGTCGTCCCTACGACCCCGGGACTAGATTGGCCCGCCACCGTCATGTCCAACGACTATAGGGTCGTCCCCACGACCATGGGCCAAAGTTGGCCAGCTGCCGATATGTCCAACGACTATTGGGTCGTCCCCACGACCCCGGGACTAGATTGGCCCGCCACCGTCAAGTCCGACGACTATAGGGTCGTCCCCACGACCCCGGGACTAGATTGTCCCGCCACCGTCATGTCCAACGACTATAGGGTCGTCCCCACGACCCCGGGACTAGGTTGGCTCGCCACCGACATGTCTGACGACTATAGGGTCGTCCCCACGACCCCAGGACTAGATTGGCCCGCCACCGTCAAGTCCGACGACTATAGGGTCGTCCCCACGACCCCGGGCCAAAGTTGGACAGCCGCCGACTTGTCCGACGACTATAGGGTCGTCCCCACGACCACGGGCCAAAGTTGGCCAGCCGCCGGCTTGTCCGACGATTATAGGGTCGTCCCCACGACCCCGGGACTAGGTTGGCCCGCCGCCGACTTGTCCGACGACTATAGGGTCGTCCCCACGACCACGGGCCAAAGTTGGCCTGCCGCCGACATATCCGACGACTATAGGGTCGTCCCCACGACCCCGGGCCAAAGTTGGCCAGCCGCCGACATGTCCGACGACTATAGGGTCGTCCCCACGACCCGGGACTAGAGTGGCCCGCCACCGTCATATCCGACGACTATAGGGTCGTCCCCACGACCCCGGGCCAAAGTTGGCCAGCCGCCGACTTGTCCGACGACTATAGGGTCGTCCCCATGACCCGGGACTAGACTGGCCTGCCACCGTCATGTCCGACGACTATAGGGTCGTCCCCACGAACCCGCGACTAGATTGGCCCGCCACCGTCAAGTCCGACGACTATAGGATCGTCTCCACGACCACGGCCCAAAGTTGGCCAGCCGCCAACATGTCCAACGACTATTGGGTCGTCCCCACGACCACGGGCCAAAGTTAGCCAGCCGCCGACATGTCCGACGACTATAGGGTCGTCCCCTCGACCCCGGGCCAAAGTTGGCAAGCCGCCGAAATGTCCGACGACTATAGGGTCGTCCCCACGACCGCGGGCCAAAGATGTCCAGCCGCCGTCTTGTCCGACGACTATAGGGTCGTCCCCACGACCCCGGGACTAGATTGGCCCGCCACCGTCATGTCCGACGACTATACGGTCGTCCCCACGACCCCGGGCCAAAGTTGGCAAGCCGCCGAAATGTCCGACGACTGTAGGGTCGTCCCCACGACCCCGGGACTAGATTGGCCCGCCACCGTGAAGTCCGACGACTATAGGGTCGTCCCCACGACCTCAGGACTAGTCTGGCCAGCCGCCGACATGTCCGACGACTATAGGGTCGTCCCCACGACCCCGGGCCAATGTTGGCCAATCGCCGACATGTCCGACGACTATAGGGTCGTCCCTACGACCCCGGGACTAGATTGGCCCGCCACCGACATGTCCAACGACTATAGGGTCGTCCCCACGACCCCGAGCCAAAGTTGGCATGCCGCCGAAATGTCCGACGACTATAGGGTCGTCCCCACGACCCCGGGCCAAAGTTGGCACGCCGCCGAAATGTCCGACGACTATAGGGTCGTCCCCACGACCCCGGGCCAAAGTTGGCCAATCGCCAACATGTCCGACGACTATAGGGTCGTCCGTACGACCCCGGGAATAGATTGGCCCGCCACCGTCATGTCCGACGACAATAGGGTCGTCCCCACGACCCCGGGTCTAGGTTGGCCAGCCGCCGACATGTCCGACGACTATAGAGTCGTCCCCACGACACCGGGCCAAAGTTGGCCAGCCGCTGACATGTCCAACGACTATAGGGTCGTCCCCACGACCGCGGGCCAAAGTTGGCCAGCCGCCGACATGTCCGACGACTATTGGATCGTCCCCACGTCCACGGGCCAAAGTTGGCCAGCCGCCGACATGTCCGACGACTATAGGGTCGTCCCCACGACCCCGGGACTAGATTGGTCCGCCACCGTCATGTCCGACGACTATAGGGTCGTCCCCACGACCCCGGGCCAAAGTTGGCAAGCCGCCGAAATGTCCGACGACTGTAGGGTCGTCCCCACGACCCCGGGACTAGATTGGCCCGCCACCGTGAAGTCCGACGACTATAGGGTCGTCCCCACGACCTCGGGACTAGTTTGGCCAGCCGCCGACATGTCCGACGACTATAGGGTCGTCCCCACGACCCCGGGCCAAAGTTGGCCAGCCGCTGACATGTCCAACGACTATGGGGTCGTCCCCACGACCACGGGCCAAAGTTGGCCAGCCGCCGACATGGCCGACGACTATTGGATCGTCCCCACGACCACGAGCCAAAGTTGGCCAGCCGCCGACATGTCCGACGACTATAGGGTCGTCCCCACGACCCCGGGACTAGATTGGTCCGCCACCGTCATGTCCGACGACTATAGGGTCGTCCCCACGACCCCGGGCCAAAGTTGGCAAGCCGCCGAAATGTCCGACGACTGTAGGGTCGTCCCCACGACCCCGGGACTAGATTGGCCCGCCACCGTGAAGTCCGTCGACTATAGGGTCGTCCCCACGACCTCGGGACTAGTTTGGCCAGCCGCCGACATGTCCGACGACTATAGGGTCGTCCCCACGACCCCGGGCCAATGTTGGCCAATCGCCGACATGTCCGACGACTATAGGGTCGTCCCTACGACCCCGGGACTAGATTGACCCGCCACCGTCATGTCCAACGACTATAGGGTCGTCCCCAGGACCCCGAGCCAAAGTTGGCATGCCGCCGAAATGTCCGACGACTATAGGGTCGGCCCCGCGACCCCGGGCCAAAGTTGGCACGCCGCCGAAATGTCCGATGACTATAGGGTCGTCCCCACGACCCCGGGTCTAGGTTGGCCAGCCGCCGACATGTCCGACGACTATAGAGTCGTCCCCACGACACCGGGCCAAGGATGTCCAGCCGCCGTCTTGTCCGACTACTATAGGGTCGTACCCACGACCCCGGGACTAGATTGGCCCGCCACCGTGAAGTCCGACGACTATACGGTCGTCCCCACGACCCCGGGACAAGGTTGGCCCGCCGCCGACTTGTCCGACGACTACAGGTTCGTTCCCACGACCCCGGGACTAGGCTGACAAGCCGCCAACATGTCCGACGTCTATAGGGTCGTCCCGACGACCCCGGGCCAATGTTGGCCAATCGCCAACATGTCCGACGACTATAGGGTCGTCCCTACGACCCTGGGACTAGATTGGCCAGCCGCTGACATGTCCAACGACTATAGGGTCGTCCCCACGACCCCGGGCCAAAGTTGGCAAGCCGCCGAAATGTCCGACGACTGTAGGGTCGTCCCCACGACCCCGGGACTAGATTGGCCCGCCACCGTGAAGTCCGACGACTATACGGTCGTCCCCACGACCCCGGGACAAGGTTGGCCGCCGCCTACTTGTCCGACGACTATAGGTTCGTACCCACGACCCCGGGACTAGATTGGCCCGCCACCGTCATGTCCAACGACTATAGGGTCGTCCCCACGACCCCGGGACTAGGTTGACAAGCCGCCGAAATGTCCGACGACTATAGGGTCGTCCCCACGACCGCGAGCCAAGGATGTCCAGCCGCCGTCTTGTCCGACTACTATAGGGTCGTACCCACGACCCCGGGACTAGATTGGCCCGCCACCGTCATGTCCAACGACTATAGGGTCGTCCCCACGACCCCGGGACTAGGTTGACAAGCCGCCGAAATGTCCGACGACTATAGGGTCGTCCCCACGACCGCGAGCCAAGGATGTCCAGCCGCCGTCTTGTCCGACGACTATAGGGTCGTCCCCACGACCGCGAGCCAAGGATGTCCAGCCGCCGTCTTCTCCGACGACTATAGGGTCGTACCCACGACCCCGGGACTAGATTGGCCCGCCACCGTCATGTCCAACGACTATAGGGTCGTCCCCACGACCCCGGGACTAGGTTGACAAGCCGCCGAAATGTCCGACGACTATAGGGTCGTCCCCACGACCGCGAGCCAAGGATGTCCAGCCGCCGTCTTGTCCGACGACTATAGGGTCGTCCCCACGACCCCGGGACTAGATTGGCCCGCCACCGTCATGTCCGACGATTATAGGGTCGTCCCCACGACCCCGGGACAAGGTTGGCCCGCCGCCGACTTGTCCGACGACTATAGGGTCGTACCCACGACCCCGGGCCAAAGGTGGCATGCCGCCGAAATGTCCGACGACTATAGGGTCGTCCCCACGACCCCGGGCCAAAGTTGGCAAGCCGCCGAAATGTCCGTCGACTATAGGGTCGTCCCCACGACCTCGGGACTAGTTTGGCCAGCCGCCGACATGTCCGACGACTATAGGGTCGTCCCCACGACCGCGAGCCAAGGATGTCCAGCCGCCGTCTTGTCCGACGACTATAGGGTCGTACCCACGACCCCGGGACTAGATTGGCCCGCCACCGTCATGTCCAACGACTATAGGGTCGTCCCCACGACCCCGGGACTAGGTTGACAAGCCGCCGAAATGTCCGACGACTATAGGGTCGTCCCCACGACCGCGAGCCAAGGATGTCCAGCCGCCGTCTTGTCCGACGACTATAGGGTCGTCCCCACGACCCCGGGACTAGATTGGCCCGCCACCGTCATGTCCGACGATTATAGGGTCGTCCCCACGACCCCGGGACAAGGTTGGCCCGCCGCCGACTTGTCCGACGACTATAGGGTCGTACCCACGACCCCGGGCCAAAGGTGGCATGCCGCCGAAATGTCCGACGACTATAGGGTCGTCCCCACGACCCCGGGCCAAAGTTGGCAAGCCGCCGAAATGTCCGACGACTATAGGGTCGTCCCCACGACCCCGGGACTAGATTGGCCCGCCACCATCATGTCCGACGACTATAAGGTCGTCCCCACGACCCCGGGACAAGGTTGGCCCGCCGCCGACTTGTCCGACGACTATAGGGTCGTACCCACGACCCCGGGACTAGGCTGACAAGCCGCCAACATGTCCGACGACTATAGGGTCGTCCCGACGACCCCGGGCCAATGTTGGCCAAACGCCAACATGTCCGACGACTATAGGGTCGTCCCTACGACCCCGGGACTAGATTGGCCCGCCACCGTCATGTCCAACGACTATAGGGTCGTCCCCACGACCATGGGCCAAAGTTGGCCAGCTGCCGATATGTCCAACGACTATTGGGTCGTCCCCACGACCCCGGGACTAGATTGGCCCGCCACCGTCAAGTCCGACGACTATAGGGTCGTCCCTACGACCCCGGGACTAGATTGGCCCGCCACCGTCATGTCCAACGACTATAGGGTCGTCCCCACGACCCCGAGCCAAAGTTGGCATGCCGCCGAAATGTCCGACGACTATAGGGTCGGCCCCGCGACCCCGGGCCAAAGTTGGCACGCCGCCGAAATGTCCGATGACTATAGGGTCGTCCCCACGACCCCGGGCCAAAGTTGGCCAATCGCCAACATGTCCGACGACTATAGGGTCGTCCGTACGACCCCGGGAATAGATTGGCCCGCCACCGTCATGTCCGACGACAATAGGGTCGTCCCCACGACCCCGGGCCAAAGTTGGCCAATCGCCAACATGTCCGACGACTATAGGGTCGTCCGTACGACCCCGGGAATAGATTGGCCCGCCACCGTCATGTCCGACGACAATAGGGTCGTCCCCACGACCCCGGGTCTAGGTTGGCCAGCCGCCGACATGTCCGACGACTATAGAGTCGTCCCCACGACACCGGGCCAAAGTTGGCCAGCCGCTGACATGTCCAACGACTATAGGGTCGTCCCCACGACCGCGGGCCAAAGTTGGCCAGCCGCCGACATGTCCGACGACTATTGGATCGTCCCCACGTCCACGGGCCAAAGTTGGCCAGCCGCCGACATGTCCGACGACTATAGGTTCGTCCCCACGACCCCGGGACTAGATTGGTCCGCCACCGTCATGTCCGACGACTATAGGGTCGTCCCCACGACCCCGGGCCAAAGTTGGCAAGCCGCCGAAATGTCCGACGACTGTAGGGTCGTCCCCACGACCCCGGGACTAGATTGGCCCGCCACCGTGAAGTCCGACGACTATAGGGTCGTCCCCACGACCTCGGGACTAGTTTGGCCAGCCGCCGACATGTCCGACGACTATAGGGTCGTCCCCACGACCCCGGGCCAAAGTTGGCCAGCCGCTGACATGTCCAACGACTATGGGGTCGTCCCCACGACCACGGGCCAAAGTTGGCCAGCCGCCGACATGGCCGACGACTATTGGATCGTCCCCACGACCACGAGCCAAAGTTGGCCAGCCGCCGACATGTCCGACGACTATAGGGTCGTCCCCACGACCCCGGGACTAGATTGGTCCGCCACCGTCATGTCCGACGACTATAGGGTCGTCCCCACGACCCCGGGCCAAAGTTGGCAAGCCGCCGAAATGTCCGACGACTGTAGGGTCGTCCCCACGACCCCGGGACTAGATTGGCCCGCCACCGTGAAGTCCGTCGACTATAGGGTCGTCCCCACGACCTCGGGACTAGTTTGGCCAGCCGCCGACATGTCCGACGACTATAGGGTCGTCCCCACGACCCCGGGCCAATGTTGGCCAATCGCCGACATGTCCGACGACTATAGGGTCGTCCCTACGACCCCGGGACTAGATTGACTCGCCACCGTCATGTCCAACGACTATAGGGTCGTCCCCAGGACCCCGAGCCAAAGTTGGCATGCCGCCGAAATGTCCGACGACTATAGGGTCGGCCCCGCGACCCCGGGCCAAAGTTGGCACGCCGCCGAAATGTCCGATGACTATAGGGTCGTCCCCACGACCCCGGGTCTAGGTTGGCCAGCCGCCGACATGTCCGACGACTATAGAGTCGTCCCCACGACACCGGGCCAAGGATGTCCAGCCGCCGTCTTGTCCGACTACTATAGGGTCGTACCCACGACCCCGGGACTAGATTGGCCCGCCACCGTGAAGTCCGACGACTATACGGTCGTCCCCACGACCCCGGGACAAGGTTGGCCCGCCGCCGACTTGTCCGACGACTACAGGTTCGTTCCCACGACCCCGGGACTAGGCTGACAAGCCGCCAACATGTCCGACGTCTATAGGGTCGTCCCGACGACCCCGGGCCAATGTTGGCCAATCGCCAACATGTCCGACGACTATAGGGTCGTCCCTACGACCCTGGGACTAGATTGGCCAGCCGCTGACATGTCCAACGACTATAGGGTCGTCCCCACGACCCCGGGCCAAAGTTGGCAAGCCGCCGAAATGTCCGACGACTGTAGGGTCGTCCCCACGACCCCGGGACTAGATTGGCCCGCCACCGTGAAGTCCGACGACTATACGGTCGTCCCCACGACCCCGGGACAAGGTTGGCCGCCGCCTACTTGTCCGACGACTATAGGTTCGTACCCACGACCCCGGGACTAGATTGGCCCGCCACCGTCATGTCCAACGACTATAGGGTCGTCCCCACGACCCCGGGACTAGGTTGACAAGCCGCCGAAATGTCCGACGACTATAGGGTCGTCCCCACGACCGCGAGCCAAGGATGTCCAGCCGCCGTCTTGTCCGACTACTATAGGGTCGTACCCACGACCCCGGGACTAGATTGGCCCGCCACCGTCATGTCCAACGACTATAGGGTCGTCCCCACGACCCCGGGACTAGGTTGACAAGCCGCCGAAATGTCCGACGACTATAGGGTCGTCCCCACGACCGCGAGCCAAGGATGTCCAGCCGCCGTCTTGTCCGACGACTATAGGGTCGTCCCCACGACCGCGAGCCAAGGATGTCCAGCCGCCGTCTTCTCCGACGACTATAGGGTCGTACCCACGACCCCGGGACTAGATTGGCCCGCCACCGTCATGTCCAACGACTATAGGGTCGTCCCCACGACCCCGGGACTAGGTTGACAAGCCGCCGAAATGTCCGACGACTATAGGGTCGTCCCCACGACCGCGAGCCAAGGATGTCCAGCCGCCGTCTTGTCCGACGACTATAGGGTCGTCCCCACGACCCCGGGACTAGATTGGCCCGCCACCGTCATGTCCGACGATTATAGGGTCGTCCCCACGACCCCGGGACAAGGTTGGCCCGCCGCCGACTTGTCCGACGACTATAGGGTCGTACCCACGACCCCGGGCCAAAGGTGGCATGCCGCCGAAATGTCCGACGACTATAGGGTCGTCCCCACGACCCCGGGCCAAAGTTGGCAAGCCGCCGAAATGTCCGTCGACTATAGGGTCGTCCCCACGACCTCGGGACTAGTTTGGCCAGCCGCCGACATGTCCGACGACTATAGGGTCGTCCCCACGACCGCGAGCCAAGGATGTCCAGCCGCCGTCTTGTCCGACGACTATAGGGTCGTACCCACGACCCCGGGACTAGATTGGCCCGCCACCGTCATGTCCAACGACTATAGGGTCGTCCCCACGACCCCGGGACTAGGTTGACAAGCCGCCGAAATGTCCGACGACTATAGGGTCGTCCCCACGACCGCGAGCCAAGGATGTCCAGCCGCCGTCTTGTCCGACGACTATAGGGTCGTCCCCACGACCCCGGGACTAGATTGGCCCGCCACCGTCATGTCCGACGATTATAGGGTCGTCCCCACGACCCCGGGACAAGGTTGGCCCGCCGCCGACTTGTCCGACGACTATAGGGTCGTACCCACGACCCCGGGCCAAAGGTGGCATGCCGCCGAAATGTCCGACGACTATAGGGTCGTCCCCACGACCCCGGGCCAAAGTTGGCAAGCCGCCGAAATGTCCGACGACTATAGGGTCGTCCCCACGACCCCGGGACTAGATTGGCCCGCCACCATCATGTCCGACGACTATAAGGTCGTCCCCACGACCCCGGGACAAGGTTGGCCCGCCGCCGACTTGTCCGACGACTATAGGGTCGTACCCACGACCCCGGGACTAGGCTGACAAGCCGCCAACATGTCCGACGACTATAGGGTCGTCCCGACGACCCCGGGCCAATGTTGGCCAAACGCCAACATGTCCGACGACTATAGGGTCGTCCCTACGACCCCGGGACTAGATTGGCCCGCCACCGTCATGTCCAACGACTATAGGGTCGTCCCCACGACCATGGGCCAAAGTTGGCCAGCTGCCGATATGTCCAACGACTATTGGGTCGTCCCCACGACCCCGGGACTAGATTGGCCCGCCACCGTCAAGTCCGACGACTATAGGGTCGTCCCTACGACCCCGGGACTAGATTGGCCCGCCACCGTCATGTCCAACGACTATAGGGTCGTCCCCACGACCCCGAGCCAAAGTTGGCATGCCGCCGAAATGTCCGACGACTATAGGGTCGGCCCCGCGACCCCGGGCCAAAGTTGGCACGCCGCCGAAATGTCCGATGACTATAGGGTCGTCCCCACGACCCCGGGCCAAAGTTGGCCAATCGCCAACATGTCCGACGACTATAGGGTCGTCCGTACGACCCCGGGAATAGATTGGCCCGCCACCGTCATGTCCGACGACAATAGGGTCGTCCCCACGACCCCGGGCCAAAGTTGGCCAATCGCCAACATGTCCGACGACTATAGGGTCGTCCGTACGACCCCGGGAATAGATTGGCCCGCCACCGTCATGTCCGACGACAATAGGGTCGTCCCCACGACCCCGGGTCTAGGTTGGCCAGCCACCGACATGTCCGCCGACTATAGAGTCGTCCCCACGACATCGGGCCAAAGTTGGCCAGCCGCTGACATGTCCAACGACTATAGGGTCGTCCCCACGACCACGGGCCAAAGTTGGCCAGCCGCCGACATGTCCGACGACTATTGGATCGTCCCCACGACCACGGGCCAAAGTTGGCCAGCCGCCGACATGTCCGACACCTATAGGGTCGTCCCCACGACCTCGGACTAGTTTGGCCAGCCGCCGACATGTCCGACGACTATAGGGTCGTCCCCACGACCCCGCGCCAAAGTTGGCCAGCCGCTGACATGTCCAACGACTATAGGGTCGTCCCCACGACCACGGGCCAAAGTTGGCCAGCCACCGTCATGTCCAACGACTATAGGGTCGTCCCCACGACCCCGAGCCAAAGTTGGCATGCCGCCGAAATGTCCGACGACTATAGGGTCGTCCCCACGACCCCGGGACTAGATTGGCCCGCCACCGTCATGTCCGACGACTATAGGGTCGTCCCCACGACCCCGGGCCAAAGTTGGCAAGCCGCCGAAATGTCCGACGACTGTAGGGTCGTCCCCACGACCCCGGGACTAGATTAGCCCGCCACCGTGAAGTCCGACGACTATAGGGTCGTCCCCACGACCTCAGGACTAGTCTGGCCAGCCGCCGACATGTCCGACGACTATAGGGTCGTCCCCACGACCCCGGGCCAATGTTGGCCAATCGCCGACATGTCCGACGACTATAGGGTCGTCCCTACGACCCCGGGACTAGATTGGCCCGCCACCGTCATGTCCAACGACTATAGGGTCGTCCCCACGACCCCGAGCCAAAGTTGGCATGCCGCCGAAATGTCCGACGACTATAGGGTCGGCCCCGCGACCCCGGGCCAAAGTTGGCACGCCGCCGAAATGTCCGATGACTATAGGGTCGTCCCCACGACCCCGGGCCAAAGTTGGCCAATCGCCAACATGTCCGACGACTATAGGGTCGTCCGTACGACCCCGGGAATAGATTGGCCCGCCACCGTCATGTCCGACGACAATAGGGTCGTCCCCACGACACCGGGCCAAAGTTGGCTAGCCGCTGACATGTCCAACGACTATAGGGTCGTCCCCACGACCACGGGCCAAAGTTGGCCAGCCGCCGACATGTCCGACGACTATAGGGTCGTCCCCACGACCACGGGCCAAAGTTGGCCAGCCGCCGACATGTCCGACGACTATTGGATCGTCCCCACGACCACGGGCCAAAGTTGGCCAGCCGCCGACATGTCCGACGACTATAGGGTCGTCCCCACGACCCGGGACTAGAGTGGCCCGCCACCGTCATATCCGACGACTATAGGGTCGTCCCCACGACCCCGGGCCAAAGTTGGCCAGCCGCCGACTTGTCCGACGACTATAGGGTCGTCCCCATGACCCGGGACTAGACTGGCCTGCCACCGTCATGTCCGACGACTATAGGGTCGTCCCCACGACCCCGCGACTAGATTGGCCCGCCACCGTCAAGTCCGACGACTATAGGGTCGTCCCCACGACCTCAGGACTAGTCTGGCCAGCCGCCGACATGTCCGACGACTATAGGGTCGTCCCCACGACCCCGGGCCAATGTTGGCCAATCGCCGACATGTCCGACGACTATAGGGTCGTCCCTACGACCCCGGGACTAGATTGGCCCGCCACCGACATGTCCAACGACTATAGGGTCGTCCCCACGACCCCGAGCCAAAGTTGGCATGCCGCCGAAATGTCCCACGACTATAGGGTCGTCCCCACGACCCCGGGCCAAAGTTGGCACGCCGCCGAAATGTCCGACGACTATAGGGTCGTCCCCACGACCCCGGGCCAAAGTTGGCCAATCGCCAACATGTCCGACGACTATAGGGTCGTCCGTACGACCCCGGGAATAGATTGGCCCGCCACCGTCATGTCCGACGACAATAGGGTCGTCCCCACGACCCCGGGTCTAGGTTGGCCAGCCGCCGACATGTCCGACGACTATAGAGTCGTCCCCACGACACCGGGCCAAAGTTGGCCAGCCGCTGACATGTCCAACGACTATAGGCTCGTCCCCACGACCGCGGGCCAAAGTTGGCCAGCCGCCGACATGTCCGACGACTATTGGATCGTCCCCACGACCACGGGCCAAAGTTGGCCAGCCGCCGACATGTCCGACGACTATAGGGTCGTCCCCACGACCCCGGGACTAGATTGGTCCGCCACCGTCATGTCCGACGACTATAGGGTCGTCCCCACGACCCCGGGCCAAAGTTGGCAAGCCGCCGAAATGTCCGACGACTGTAGGGTCGTCCCCACGACCCCGGGACTAGATTGGCCCGCCACCGTCAAGTCCGACGACTATAGGGTCGTCCCCAGGACCTCGGGACTAGATTGGCCCGCCACCGTCAAGTCCAACGACCATAGGGTCGTCCCCACGACCCCGGGCCAAAGCTGGCAAGCCGCCGAAATGTCCGACGACTATAGGGTCGTCCCCACGACCCGGGACTAGAGTGGCCCGCCACCGTCATGTCCGACGACTATATGGTCGTCCCCACGACCACGGGCCAAAGTTGGCCAGCCGCCGACATGTCCGACGACTATAGGGTCGTCCCCACGACCCCGGGATTAGATTGGTCCGCCACCGTCATGTCCGACGACTATAGGGTCGTCCCCACGACCCCGGGCCAAAGTTGGCAAGCCGCCGAAATGTCCAACGACTGTAGGGTCGTCCCCACGACCCCGGGACTAGATTGGCCCGCCACCGTGAAGTCCGACGACTATAGGGTCGTCCCCACGACCTCGGGACTAGTTTGGCCAGCCGCCGACATGTCCGACGACTATAGGGTCGTCCCCACGACCGCGGGCAAAAGATGTCCAGCCGCCGTCTTGTCCGACGACTATAGGGTCGTCCCCACGACCCCGGGACTAGATTGGCCCGCCACCGTCATGTCCGACGACTATAGGGTCGTCCCCACGACCCCGGGCCAAAGTTGGCAAGCCGCCGAAATGTCCGACGACTGTAGGGTCGTCCCCACGACCCCGGGCCAATGTTGGCCAATCGCCGACATGTCCGACGACTATAGGGTCGTCCCTACGACCCCGGGACTAGATTGGCCCGCCACCGTCATGTCCAACGACTATAGGGTCGTACCCACGACCATGGGCCAAAGTTGGCCAGCCGCCGTAATGTCCAACGACTATTGGGTCGTCCCCACGACCCCGGGACTAGATTGGCCCGCCACCGTCAAGTCCGACGACTATAGAGTCGTCCCCACGACACCGGGCCAAAGTTGGCCAGCCGCCGACATGTCCGACGACTATAGGGTCGTCCCCACGACCCCGGGACTAGATTGGTCCGCCACCGTCATGTCCGACGACTATAGGGTCGTCCCCACGACCCCGGGCCAAAGTTGGCAAGCCGCCGAAATGTCCGACGACTGTAGGGTCGTCCCCACGACCCCGGGACTAGATTGGCCCGCCACCGTGAAGTCCGTCGACTATAGGGTCGTCCCCACGACCTCGGGACTAGTTTGGCCAGCCGCCGACATGTCCGACGACTATAGGGTCGTCCCCACGACCCCGGGCCAATGTTGGCCAATCGCCGACATGTCCGACGACTATAGGGTCGTCCCTACGACCCCGGGACTAGATTGGCCCGCCACCGTCATGTCCAACGACTATAGGGTCGTCCCCACGACCCCGAGCCAAAGTTGGCATGCCGCCGAAATGTCCGACGACTATAGGGTCGTCCCCACGACCCCGGGCCAAAGTTGGCACGCCGCCGAAATGTCCGACGACTATAGGGTCGTCCCCACGACCCCGGGCCAAAGTTGGCCAATCGCCAACATGTCCGACGACTATAGGGTCGTCCGTACGACCCCGGGAATAGATTGGCCCGCCACCGTCATGTCCGACGACAATAGGGTCGTCCCCACGACCCCGGGTCTAGGTTGGCCAGCCGCCGACATGTCCGACGACTATAGAGTCGTCCCCACGACACCGGGCCAAAGTTGGCTAGCCGCTGACATGTCCAACGACTATAGGGTCGTCCCCACGACCACGGGCCAAAGTTGGCCAGCCGCCGACATGTCCGACGACTATTGGATCGTCCCCACGACCACGGGCCAAAGTTGGCCAGCCGCCGACATGTCCGACGACTATAGGGTCGTCCCCACGACCCGGGACTAGAGTGGCCCGCCACCGTCATATCCGACGACTATAGGGTCGTCCCCACGACCCCGGGCCAAAGTTGGCCAGCCGCCGACTTGTCCGACGACTATAGGGTCGTCCCCATGACCCGGGACTAGACTGGCCTGCCACCGTCATGTCCGACGACTATAGGGTCGTCCCCACGACCCCGCGACTAGATTGGCCCGCCACCGTCAAGTCCGACGACTATAGGATCGTCTCCACGACCACGGCCCAAAGTTGGCCAGCCGCCGACATGTCCAACGACTATTGGGTCGTCCCCACGACCACGGGCCAAAGTTGGCAAGCCGCCGAAATGTCCGACGACTATAGGGTCGTCCCCACGACCGCGGGCCAAAGATGTCCAGCCGCCGTCTTGTCCGACGACTATAGGGTCGTCCCCACGACCCCGGGACTAGATTGGCCCGCCACCGTCATGTCCGACGACTATACGGTCGTCCCCACGACCCCGGGCCAAAGTTGGCAAGCCGCCGAAATGTCCGACGACTGTAGGGTCGTCCCCACGACCCCGGGACTAGATTGGCCCGCCACCGTGAAGTCCGACGACTATAGGGTCGTCCCCACGACCTCAGGACTAGTCTGGCCAGCCGCCGACATGTCCGACGACTATAGGGTCGTCCCCACGACCCCGGGCCAATGTTGGCCAATCGCCGACATGTCCGACGACTATAGGGTCGTCCCTACGACCCCGGGACTAGATTGGCCCGCCACCGACATGTCCAACGACTATAGGGTCGTCCCCACGACCCCGAGCCAAAGTTGGCATGCCGCCGAAATGTCCCACGACTATAGGGTCGTCCCCACGACCCCGGGCCAAAGTTGGCACGCCGCCGAAATGTCCGACGACTATAGGGTCGTCCCCACGACCCCGGGCCAAAGTTGGCCAATCGCCAACATGTCCGACGACTATAGGGTCGTCCGTACGACCCCGGGAATAGATTGGCCCGCCACCGTCATGTCCGACGACAATAGGGTCGTCCCCACGACCCCGGGTCTAGGTTGGCCAGCCGCCGACATGTCCGACGACTATAGAGTCGTCCCCACGACACCGGGCCAAAGTTGGCCAGCCGCTGACATGTCCAACGACTATAGGCTCGTCCCCACGACCGCGGGCCAAAGTTGGCCAGCCGCCGACATGTCCGACGACTATTGGATCGTCCCCACGACCACGGGCCAAAGTTGGCCAGCCGCCGACGTGTCCGACGACTATACGGTCGTCCCCACGACCCCGGGACTAGATTGGTCCGCCACCGTCATGTCCGACGACTATAGGGTCGTCCCCACGACCCCGGGCCAAAGTTGGCAAGCCGCCGAAATGTCCGACGACTGTAGGGTCGTCCCCACGACCCCGGGACTAGATTGGCCCGCCACCGTGAAGTCCGACGACTATAGGGTCGTCCCCACGACCTCGGGACTAGTTTGGCCAGCCGCCGACATGTCCGACGACTATAGGGTCGTCCCCACGACCCCGGGCCAAAGTTGGCCAGCCGCTGACATGTCCAACGACTATAGGGTCGTCCCCACGACCACGGGCCAAAGTTGGCCAGCCGCCGACATGGCCGACGACTATTGGATCGTCCCCACGACCACGGGCCAAAGTTGGCCAGCCGCCGACATGTCCGACGACTATAGGGTCGTCCCCACGACCCCGGGCCAAAGTTGGCCAGCCGCTGACATGTCCAACGACTATAGGGTCGTCCCCACGACCACGGGCCAAAGTTGGCCAGCCGCCGACATGGCCGACGACTATTGGATCGTCCCCACGACCACGGGCCAAAGTTGGCCCGCCGCCGACTTGTCCGACTACTATAGGGTCGTCCCCACGACCCCGGGCCAAAGCTGGCAAGCCGCCGAAATGTCCGACGACTATAGGGTCGTCCCCACGACCCCGGGCCAAAGTTGGCCAGCCGCCGATATGTCCGACGACTGTAGGGCCGTACCCACGACCTCGGGACTAGGCTGACAAGCCGCCAACATATCCGACGACTATAGGGTCGTCCCCACGACCCCGGGCCAAAGTTGGCAAGCCGCCGAAATGTCCGACGACTGTAGGGTCGTCCCCACGACCCCGGGACTAGATTGGCCCGCCACCGTCAAGTCCGACGACTATAGGGTCGTCCCCAGGACCTCGGGACTAGATTGGCCCGCCACCGTCAAGTCCAACGACCATAGGGTCGTCCCCACGACCCCGGGCCAAAGCTGGCAAGCCGCCGAAATGTCCGACGACTATAGGGTCGTCCCCACGACCCGGGACTAGAGTGGCCCGCCACCGTCATGTCCGACGACTATATGGTCGTCCCCACGACCACGGGCCAAAGTTGGCCAGCCGCCGACATGTCCGACGACTATAGGGTCGTCCCCACGACCCCGGGATTAGATTGGTCCGCCACCGTCATGTCCGACGACTATAGGGTCGTCCCCACGACCCCGGGCCAAAGTTGGCAAGCCGCCGAAATGTCCAACGACTGTAGGGTCGTCCCCACGACCCCGGGACTAGATTGGCCCGCCACCGTGAAGTCCGACGACTATAGGGTCGTCCCCACGACCTCGGGACTAGTTTGGCCAGCCGCCGACATGTCCGACGACTATAGGGTCGTCCCCACGACCGCGGGCAAAAGATGTCCAGCCGCCGTCTTGTCCGACGACTATAGGGTCGTCCCCACGACCCCGGGACTAGATTGGCCCGCCACCGTCATGTCCGACGACTATAGGGTCGTCCCCACGACCCCGGGCCAAAGTTGGCAAGCCGCCGAAATGTCCGACGACTGTAGGGTCGTCCCCACCACCCCGGGCCAATGTTGGCCAATCGCCGACATGTCCGACGACTATAGGGTCGTCCCTACGACCCCGGGACTAGATTGGCCCGCCACCGTCATGTCCAACGACTATAGGGTCGTACCCACGACCATGGGCCAAAGTTGGCCAGCCGCCGTAATGTCCAACGACTATTGGGTCGTCCCCACGACCCCGGGACTAGATTGGCCCGCCACCGTCAAGTCCGACGACTATAGAGTCGTCCCCACGACACCGGGCCAAAGTTGGCCAGCCGCCGACATGTCCGACGACTATAGGGTCGTCCCCACGACCCCGGGACTAGATTGGTCCGCCACCGTCATGTCCGACGACTATAGGGTCGTCCCCACGACCCCGGGCCAAAGTTGGCAAGCCGCCGAAATGTCCGACGACTGTAGGGTCGTCCCCACGACCCCGGGACTAGATTGGCCCGCCACCGTGAAGTCCGTCGACTATAGGGTCGTCCCCACGACCTCGGGACTAGTTTGGCCAGCCGCCGACATGTCCGACGACTATAGGGTCGTCCCCACGACCCCGGGCCAATGTTGGCCAATCGCCGACATGTCCGACGACTATAGGGTCGTCCCTACGACCCCGGGACTAGATTGGCCCGCCACCGTCATGTCCAACGACTATAGGGTCGTCCCCACGACCCCGAGCCAAAGTTGGCATGCCGCCGAAATGTCCGACGACTATAGGGTCGTCCCCACGACCCCGGGCCAAAGTTGGCACGCCGCCGAAATGTCCGACGACTATAGGGTCGTCCCCACGACCCCGGGCCAAAGTTGGCCAATCGCCAACATGTCCGACGACTATAGGGTCGTCCGTACGACCCCGGGAATAGATTGGCCCGCCACCGTCATGTCCGACGACAATAGGGTCGTCCCCACGACCCCGGGTCTAGGTTGGCCAGCCGCCGACATGTCCGACGACTATAGAGTCGTCCCCACGACACCGGGCCAAAGTTGGCTAGCCGCTGACATGTCCAACGACTATAGGGTCGTCCCCACGACCACGGGCCAAAGTTGGCCAGCCGCCGACATGTCCGACGACTATTGGATCGTCCCCACGACCACGGGCCAAAGTTGGCCAGCCGCCGACATGTCCGACGACTATAGGGTCGTCCCCACGACCCGGGACTAGAGTGGCCCGCCACCGTCATATCCGACGACTATAGGGTCGTCCCCACGACCCCGGGCCAAAGTTGGCCAGCCGCCGACTTGTCCGACGACTATAGGGTCGTCCCCATGACCCGGGACTAGACTGGCCTGCCACCGTCATGTCCGACGACTATAGGGTCGTCCCCACGACCCCGCGACTAGATTGGCCCGCCACCGTCAAGTCCGACGACTATAGGATCGTCTCCACGACCACGGCCCAAAGTTGGCCAGCCGCCGACATGTCCAACGACTATTGGGTCGTCCCCACGACCACGGGCCAAAGTTGGCAAGCCGCCGAAATGTCCGACGACTATAGGGTCGTCCCCACGACCGCGGGCCAAAGATGTCCAGCCGCCGTCTTGTCCGACGACTATAGGGTCGTCCCCACGACCCCGGGACTAGATTGGCCCGCCACCGTCATGTCCGACGACTATACGGTCGTCCCCACGACCCCGGGCCAAAGTTGGCAAGCCGCCGAAATGTCCGACGACTGTAGGGTCGTCCCCACGACCCCGGGACTAGATTGGCCCGCCACCGTGAAGTCCGACGACTATAGGGTCGTCCCCACGACCTCAGGACTAGTCTGGCCAGCCGCCGACATGTCCGACGACTATAGAGTCGTCCCCACGACCCCGGGCCAATGTTGGCCAATCGCCGACATGTCCGACGACTATAGGGTCGTCCCTACGACCCCGGGACTAGATTGGCCCGCCACCGACATGTCCAACGACTATAGGGTCGTCCCCACGACCCCGAGCCAAAGTTGGCATGCCGCCGAAATGTCCCACGACTATAGGGTCGTCCCCACGACCCCGGGCCAAAGTTGGCACGCCGCCGAAATGTCCGACGACTATAGGGTCGTCCCCACGACCCCGGGCCAAAGTTGGCACGCCGCCGAAATGTCCGACGACTATAGGGTCGTCCCCACGACCCCGGGACTAGATTGGCCCGCCACCGTCATGTCCAAAGACTATCGGATCGTCCCCACGACCCCGGGACTAGATTGGCCCGCCACCGCCTTGTCCGACGACAATAGGGTCGTCCCCACGACCCCGGGTCTAGGTTGGCCAGCCGCCGACATGTCCGACGACAATCGGATCGTCCCCACGACCACGCGCTAATGTTGGCCAGCCGCCGACATGTCCGACGACTATAGGGTCGTCCCCACGACCCCGGGACTAGATTGGCCCGCCACCGTCATGTCCGACGACTATAGGGTCGTCCCCACGACCCCGGGCCAAAGTTGGCCAGCCGCCGACATGTCCGACGACTATAGGGTCGTCCCCACGACCCCGAGACTAGATTGGCCCGCCACCGTCATGTCCGACGAAAATAGGGTCGTCCCCACGACCCCGGGACTAGATTGGCCAGCCGCCGACATTTCCGACGACTATAGGGTCGTCCCCACGACCCCGGGACAAGGTTGGCCCGCCGCCGACTTGTCCGACGACTATAGGGCCGTACCCACGACCCCGGGACTAAGCTGACTAGCCGCCAACAGGTCCGACGACTATAGGGTCGTCCCCACGACCCCGGGCCAAAGTTGGCCAGCCGCCGAAATGTCCGACGACTGTAGGGTCGTCCCCACGACCCCGGGACTAGGTTGGCTCGCCACCGTCATGTCTGACGACTATAGGGTCGTCCCCACGACCACGGGCCAAAGTTGGCCAGCCGCCGACATGTCCGACGACTATAGGGTCGTCCCCACGACCACGGGCCAAAGTTGGCCAGCCGCCGACATGTCCGACGACTATAGGGTCGTCCCCACGACCCGGGACTAGACTGGCCCGCCACCGTCATGTCCGACGACTATAGGGTCGTCCCCACGACCCCCCGACTAGGTGGGCTCGCCGCCGACTTGTCCGACGACTATAGGGTCATCCCCACGACCCCGGGACTAGGTTGGCCCGCCGCCGACTTGTCCGACGACTATAGGGTCGTCCCCACGACCCCGGGACTAGGTTGGCTCGCCACTGACATGTCTGACGACTATAGGGTCGTCCCCACGACCCCGGGACTAGATTGGCCCGCCACCGTCAAGTCCGACAACTATAGGGTCGTCCCCACTACCCCGGGCCAAAGTTGGACAGCCGCCGACTTGTCCGACGACTATAGGGTCGTCCCCACGACCCCCGGACTAGGTTGGCCGGCCGCCGACTTGTCCGACGACTGTAGGGTCGTCCCCACGACCCCGGGACTAGATTGGCCCGCCACCGTCATTTCCGACGACTATAGGGTCGTCCCCACGACCACGGGCCAAAGTTGGCCAGCCGCCGACATGTCCGACGACTATAGGGTCGTCCCCACGACCCGGGACTAGACTGGCCCGCCACCGTCATGTCCGACGACTATAGGGTCGTCCCCACGACCCCCGGACTAGGTGGGCTCGCCACCGTCATGTCTGACGACTATAGGGTCGTCCCCACGACCACGGGCCAAAGTTGGCCACCCGCCGACATGTCCGACGACTATAGGGTCGTCCCCACGACCACGGGCCAAAGTTGGCCAGCCGCCGACATGTCCGACGACTATAGGGTCGTCCCCACGACCCGGGACTAGACTGGCCCGCCACCGTCATGTCCGACGACTATAGGGTCGTCCCCACGACCCCCCGACTAGGTGGGCTCGCCGCCGACTTGTCCGACGACTATAGGGTCATCCCCACGACCCCGGGACTAGGTTGGCCCGCCGCCGACTTGTCCGACGACTATAGGGTCGTCCCCACGACCCCGGGACTAGGTTGGCTCGCCACTGACATGTCTGACGACTATAGGGTCGTCCCCACGACCCCGGGACTAGATTGGCCCGCCACCGTCAAGTCCGACAACTATAGGGTCGTCCCCACTACCCCGGGCCAAAGTTGGACAGCCGCCGACTTGTCCGACGACTATAGGGTCGTCCCCACGACCACGGGCCAAAGTTGGCCTGCCGCCGGCTTGTCCGACGAATATAGGGTCGTCCCCACGACCCCGGGACTAGGTTGGCCCGCCGCCGACTTGTCCGACGACTATAGGGTCGTCCCCACGACCACGGGCCAAAGTTGGCCTGCCGCCGACATATCCGACGACTATAGGGTCGTGCCCCACGACCCCGGGCCAAAGTTGGCCAGCCGCCGACATGTCCGACGACTATAGGGTCGTCCCCATGACCCGGGACTAGACTGGCCCGCCACCGTCATGTCCGACGACTATAGGGTCGTCCCCACGACCACGGGCCAAAGTTGGCCAGCCGCCGACATATCCGACGACTATAGGGTCGTCCCCACGACCCCGGGCCAAAGTTGGCCAGCCGCCGACATGTCCGACGACTATAGGGTCGTCCCCACGACCCGGGACTAGAGTGGCCCGCCACCGTCATGTCCGACGACTATAGGGTCGTCCCCACGACCACGGGCCAAAGTTGGCCAGCCGCTGACTTGTCCGACGACTATAGGGTCGTCCCCAAGACCGCGGGACTAGATTGGCTCGCCGCCGAATTGTCCGACGACTGTAGGGTCGTCCCCACGACTCCGTGCCAAAGTTGGCAAGCTGCCGACTTGTCCGACGACTATAGGGTCGTCCCCACGACCCCGGGAATAGATTGGCCCGCCACCGTCATTTCCGACGACAATAGGGTCGTCCCCACGACCCCGGGCCAAAGTTGGCCAGCCGCCGACATGTCCGAAGACTATAGGGTCGTCCCCACGACCCCGGGACTAGATTGGCCAGCCGCCGACATGTCCGACGACTATAGAATCGTCCCCACGACACCGGGTCAAAGTTGGCCAGCCGCTGACATTTCCAACGTCTATTGGGTCGTCCCCACGACCACGGGCCAATGTTGGCTAGCCGCCGACATGTCCGACGACTATAGGGTCGTCCCCACGACCACGGGACTAGATTGGTCCGCCACCGTCATGTCCGACGACTATAGGGTCGTCCCCACGACCCCGGGCCAAAGTTGGCAAGCCACCGAAATGTCCGACGACTGTAGGGTCGTCCCCACGACCCCGGGACTAGATTGGCCCGCCACCGTCAAGTCTGACGACCTCGGGACTAGGTTGGCCAGCCGCCGACATGTCCGACGACTATAGGGTTGCCCCCACGACCTCGGGCCAATTTTGGCCAGCCGCCGACATGTCCGACGACTATAGGGTCGTCCCCACGACCCCGGGCCAAAGTTGGCAAGCCGCCGACATGTCCGACGACTATAGGGTCGTCCCCACGACCCCGGGGCTAGATTGGCCCGCCACCGTCATGTCCGACGACTAGTGGGTCGTCCCCACGACCCCGGGACTAGGTTCGCCAGCCGCAGACATGTCCGACGACTATAGGGTCGTCCCGACGACCCCGGGCCAATGTTGGCCAATCGCCAACATGTCCGACGACTATAGGGTCGTCCCTACGACCCCGGGACTAGATTGGCCCGCCACCGTCATTTCCGACGACAATAGGGTCGTCCCCACGACCACGGGCCAAAGTTGGCCAGCCGCCGACATGTCCGACGACTATAGGGTTGCCCCCACGACCTCGGGCCAATTTTGGCCAGCCGCCGACATGTCCGACGACTATAGGGTCGTCCCCACGACCCCGGGCCAAAGTTGGCAAGCCGCCGAAATGTCCGACGACTGTAGGGTCGTCCCCACGACCCCGGGAATAGATTGGCCGGCCACCGTCAAGTCCGACGACTATAGGGTCGTCCCCACGACTTCGGGACTAGATTGGCCCGCCAACGTCAAGTCCGACGACTATAGGGTCGTCCCCACGACCCTGGGCCAAAGTTGGCAAGCCGCCGAAATGTCCGACGACTGTAGGGTCGTCCCCACAACCCCGGGACTAGATTGGCCCGCCACCGTCAAGTCCGACGACTATAGGGTCGTCCCCACGACCCCGGGCCAAAGTTGGCAAGCCGCCGAAATGTCCGACGACTGTAGGGTCGTCCCCACGACCCCCGGACTAGATTGGCCCGCCACCGTCATGTCCAACGACTATCGGATCGTCCCCACGACCACGGGCCAAAGTTGGCCAGCTGCCGACATGTCCGATGACTGTAGGGTCGTCCCCACAACCCCGGGACTAGATTGGCCCGCCACCGTCAAGTCCGACGACTATAGGGTCGTCCCCACGACCCCGGGCCAAAGTTGGCAAGCCGCCGAAATGTCCGACGACTGTAGGGTCGTCTCCACAACCCCGGGACTAGATTGGCCCGCCACCGTCAAGTCCGACGAAAATAGGGTCGTCCCAACTTTGGCCAGCCGCCGACATGTCCGATGACTGTAGGGTCGTCCCCACGACCCCGGGCCAAAGATGTCCAGCCGCCGTCTTGTCCGACGACTATAGGGTCTTACCCACGACCCCGGGACTAGATTGGTCCGCCACCGTCATGTCCGACGACTATAGGGTCGTCCCCACGACCCCGGGACTAGGCTGACAACCCGCCATCATGTCCGACGACTATAGGGTCGTCCCCACGACCCCGGGCCAAAGATGTCCAGCCGCCGTCTTGTCCGACGACTATAGGGTCTTACCCACGACCCCGGGAATAGATTGGCCCGCCACCGTCATGTCCAACGACTATAGGGTCGTCCCCATAACCACGGGCCAAAGTTGGCCAGCCGCCGACATTTCCGACGACTATAGAGTCGTCCCCACGACACCGGGCCAAAGTTGGCCAGCCGCCGACATGTCCGACGACTATAGGGTCGTCCCCACGACCCCGGGACAAGGTTGGCCCGCCGCCGACTTGTCCGACGACTATAGGGTCGTACCCACGACCCCGGGACTAGGCTGACAACCCGCCAACATGTCCGACGACTATAGGGTCGTCCCCACGACCCCGGGCCAAAGTTGGCAAGCCGCCGAAAAGTCCGACGACTGTAGGGTCGTCCCCACGACCCCGGGACTAGATTGGCCCGCCACCGTCAAGTCCGACGACTATAGGGTCGTCCCCAGGACCTCGGGACAAGGTTGGCCCGCCGCCGACTTGTCCGACGACTATAGGGCCGTACCCACGACCCCGGGACTAGGCTGACAAGCCGCCAACATGTCCGACGACTATAGGGTCGTCCCCACGACCCCGGGCCAAAGTTGGCCAGCCGCCGAAATGTCCGTCGACTATAGGGTCGTCCCTACGACCCCGGGACTAGATTGGCCCGCCACCGTCATGTCCGACGATTATAGGGTCGTCCCCACGACCACGGGCCAAAGTTGGCCAGCCGCCGACATATCCGACGACTATAGGGTCGTCCCCACGACCCCGGGCCAAAGTTGGCCAGCCGCCGACATGTCCGACGACTATAGGGTCGTCCCCACGACCCGGGACTAGAGTGGCCCGCCACCGTCATGTCCGACGACTATAGGGTCGTCCCCACGACCACGGGCCAAAGTTGGCCAGCCGCTGACTTGTCCGACGACTATAGGGTCGTCCCCAAGACCGCGGGACTAGATTGGCTCGCCGCCGAATTGTCCGACGACTGTAGGGTCGTCCCCACGACTCCGTGCCAAAGTTGGCAAGCTGCCGACTTGTCCGACGACTATAGGGTCGTCCCCACGACCCCGGGAATAGATTGGCCCGCCACCGTCATTTCCGACGACAATAGGGTCGTCCCCACGACCCCGGGCCAAAGTTGGCCAGCCGCCGACATGTCCGAAGACTATAGGGTCGTCCCCACGACCCCGGGACTAGATTGGCCAGCCGCCGACATGTCCGACGACTATAGAATCGTCCCCACGACACCGGGTCAAAGTTGGCCAGCCGCTGACATTTCCAACGTCTATTGGGTCGTCCCCACGACCACGGGCCAATGTTGGCTAGCCGCCGACATGTCCGACGACTATAGGGTCGTCCCCACGACCACGGGACTAGATTGGTCCGCCACCGTCATGTCCGACGACTATAGGGTCGTCCCCACGACCCCGGGCCAAAGTTGGCAAGCCACCGAAATGTCCGACGACTGTAGGGTCGTCCCCACGACCCCGGGACTAGATTGGCCCGCCACCGTCAAGTCTGACGACCTCGGGACTAGGTTGGCCAGCCGCCGACATGTCCGACGACTATAGGGTTGCCCCCACGACCTCGGGCCAATTTTGGCCAGCCGCCGACATGTCCGACGACTATAGGGTCGTCCCCACGACCCCGGGCCAAAGTTGGCAAGCCGCCGACATGTCCGACGACTATAGGGTCGTCCCCACGACCCCGGGGCTAGATTGGCCCGCCACCGTCATGTCCGACGACTAGTGGGTCGTCCCCACGACCCCGGGACTAGGTTCGCCAGCCGCAGACATGTCCGACGACTATAGGGTCGTCCCGACGACCCCGGGCCAATGTTGGCCAATCGCCAACATGTCCGACGACTATAGGGTCGTCCCTACGACCCCGGGACTAGATTGGCCCGCCACCGTCATTTCCGACGACAATAGGGTCGTCCCCACGACCACGGGCCAAAGTTGGCCAGCCGCCGACATGTCCGACGACTATAGGGTTGCCCCCACGACCTCGGGCCAATTTTGGCCAGCCGCCGACATGTCCGACGACTATAGGGTCGTCCCCACGACCCCGGGCCAAAGTTGGCAAGCCGCCGAAATGTCCGACGACTGTAGGGTCGTCCCCACGACCCCGGGAATAGATTGGCCGGCCACCGTCAAGTCCGACGACTATAGGGTCGTCCCCACGACTTCGGGACTAGATTGGCCCGCCAACGTCAAGTCCGACGACTATAGGGTCGTCCCCACGACCCTGGGCCAAAGTTGGCAAGCCGCCGAAATGTCCGACGACTGTAGGGTCGTCCCCACAACCCCGGGACTAGATTGGCCCGCCACCGTCAAGTCCGACGACTATAGGGTCGTCCCCACGACCCCGGGCCAAAGTTGGCAAGCCGCCGAAATGTCCGACGACTGTAGGGTCGTCCCCACGACCCCCGGACTAGATTGGCCCGCCACCGTCATGTCCAACGACTATCGGATCGTCCCCACGACCACGGGCCAAAGTTGGCCAGCTGCCGACATGTCCGATGACTGTAGGGTCGTCCCCACAACCCCGGGACTAGATTGGCCCGCCACCGTCAAGTCCGACGACTATAGGGTCGTCCCCACGACCCCGGGCCAAAGTTGGCAAGCCGCCGAAATGTCCGACGACTGTAGGGTCGTCTCCACAACCCCGGGACTAGATTGGCCCGCCACCGTCAAGTCCGACGAAAATAGGGTCGTCCCAACTTTGGCCAGCCGCCGACATGTCCGATGACTGTAGGGTCGTCCCCACGACCCCGGGCCAAAGATGTCCAGCCGCCGTCTTGTCCGACGACTATAGGGTCTTACCCACGACCCCGGGACTAGATTGGTCCGCCACCGTCATGTCCGACGACTATAGGGTCGTCCCCACGACCCCGGGACTAGGCTGACAACCCGCCATCATGTCCGACGACTATAGGGTCGTCCCCACGACCCCGGGCCAAAGATGTCCAGCCGCCGTCTTGTCCGACGACTATAGGGTCTTACCCACGACCCCGGGAATAGATTGGCCCGCCACCGTCATGTCCAACGACTATAGGGTCGTCCCCATAACCACGGGCCAAAGTTGGCCAGCCGCCGACATTTCCGACGACTATAGAGTCGTCCCCACGACACCGGGCCAAAGTTGGCCAGCCGCCGACATGTCCGACGACTATAGGGTCGTCCCCACGACCCCGGGACAAGGTTGGCCCGCCGCCGACTTGTCCGACGACTATAGGGTCGTACCCACGACCCCGGGACTAGGCTGACAACCCGCCAACATGTCCGACGACTATAGGGTCGTCCCCACGACCCCGGGCCAAAGTTGGCAAGCCGCCGAAAAGTCCGACGACTGTAGGGTCGTCCCCACGACCCCGGGACTAGATTGGCCCGCCACCGTCAAGTCCGACGACTATAGGGTCGTCCCCAGGACCTCGGGACAAGGTTGGCCCGCCGCCGACTTGTCCGACGACTATAGGGCCGTACCCACGACCCCGGGACTAGGCTGACAAGCCGCCAACATGTCCGACGACTATAGGGTCGTCCCCACGACCCCGGGCCAAAGTTGGCCAGCCGCCGAAATGTCCGTCGACTATAGGGTCGTCCCTACGACCCCGGGACTAGATTGGCCCGCCACCGTCATGTCCGACGATTATAGGGTCGTCCCCACGACCCCGGGCCAAAGTTGGCCAGCCGCCGAAATGTCCGACGACTATAGGGTCGTCCCCACGACCCCGGGACTAGATTGGCCCGCCACCGCCAAGTCCGACGACTATAGGGTCGTCCCCACGACCCCGGGCCAAAGTTGGCAAGCCGCCGAAATGTCCGACGACTGTAGGGTCGTCCCCACGACTCCAGGACTAGATTGGTCCGCCACCGTCATGTCCGACGACTATAGGGTCGTCCCCACGACCCCGGGCCAAAGATGGCCAGCCGCCGACATGTCCGACGACTATAGGGTCGTCCCTACGACCCCGAGACTAGATTGGCCCGCCACCGTCATGTCCGACGACAATAGGGTCGTCCCCTCGACCCCGGGCCAAAGATGGCCAGCCGCCGACATGTCCGACGACTATAGGGTCGTCCCCACGACCCCGGGACTAGATTGGCCCGCCACCGTCATGTCCAACGACTATAGGGTCGTCCCCAGGACCTCGGGACAAGGTTGGCCCGCCGCCGACTTGTCCGACGACTATAGGGTCGTCCCCACGACCCCGAGACTAGATTGGCCCGCCACCGTCATGTCCGACGACAATAGGGTCGTCTCCACGACCCCGGGTCCAGGTTGGCCAGCCGCCGACACTTCCGACGACTATAGAGTCGTCCCCACGACACCGGGCCAAAGTTGGCCAGCCGCCGACATGTCCGAAGACTATAGGGTCGTCCCCACGACCCCGGGACTAGATTGGCCAGCCGCCGACATGTCAGACGACTATAGAGTCGTCCCCACGACACCGGGTCAAAGTTGGCCAGCCGCTGACATGTCCGACGACTATAGGGTCGTCCCCACGACCCCGAGACTAGATTGGCCCGCCACCGTCATGTCCGACGACAATAGGGTCGTCTCCACGACCCCGGGTCCAGGTTGGCCAGCCGCCGACACTTCCGACGACTATAGAGTCGTCCCCACGACACCGGGCCAAAGTTGGCCAGCCGCCGACATGTCCGAAGACTATAGGGTCGTCCCCACGACCCCGGGACTAGATTGGCCAGCCGCCGACATGTCAGACGACTATAGAGTCGTCCCCACGACACCGGGTCAAAGTTGGCCAGCCGCTGACATTTCCGACGACTATTGGGTCGTCCCCACGACCACGGGACTAGATTGGTCCGCCACCGTCATGTCCGACGACTATAGGGTCGTCCCCACGACCCCGGGCCAAAGTTGGCAAGCCGCCGAAATGTCCGACGACTGTAGGGTCGTCCCCACGACCCCGGGACTAGATTGGCCCGCCACCGTCAAGTCTGACGACCTCGGGCCAATGTTGGCCAGCCGCTGACTTGTCCGACGACTATAGGGTCGTCCCCACGACCGCGGGACTAGATTGGCTCGCCGCCGACTTGTCCGACGACTATAGGCTCTTCCCCACGACCACGGGCCAGTGTTGGCCAGCCGCTGACTTGTCCGACGACTATAGGGTCGTCCCCACGACCACGGGACAAAGTTGGCCAGCCGCCGACATATCCGACGACTATAGGGTCGTCCCCACGTACCACGGGCCAATGTTGGCCAGCCGCTGACTTGTCCGACGACTATAGGGTCGTCCCCACGACCGCGGGGCTAGATTGGCTCGCCGCCGACTTGTCCGACGACTGTAGGGTCGTCCCCACGACTCCGTGCCAAAGTTGGCAAGCTGCCGACTTGTCCGACGACTATAGGGTCGTCCCCACGACCCCGGGACTAGATTGGCCCGCCACCGTCATGTCCAACGACTATAGGGTCGTCCCCACAACCACGGGCCAAAGTTGGCCAGCCGCCGACATTTCCGACGACTATAGGGTCGTCCCCACGACACCGGGCCAAAGTTGGCCAGCCGCCGACATGTCCGACGACAATCGGATCGTCCCCACGACCACGCGCCAATGTTGGCCAGCCGCCGACATGTCCGACGACTTTTGGATCGTCCCCACGACCACGGGCCAAAGTTGGCCAGCCGCCGACATGTCCGACGACTATAGGGTCGTCCCCACGACCCCGGGACTAGATTGGTCCGCCACCGTCATGTCCGACGACTATAGGGTCGTCCCCACGACCCCGGGCCAAAGTTGGCCAGCCGCCGACATGTCCGACGACTTTTGGATCGTCCCCACAACCACGGGCCAAAGTTGGCCAGCCGCCGACATGGCCGACGATTATTGGATCGTCCCCACGACCACGGGCCGAAGTTGGCCAGCCGCCGACATGTGCGACGACTATACGGTCGTCCCCACGACCCCGGGACTAGATTGGTCCGCCACCGTCATGTCCGACGACTATAGGGTCGTCCCCACGACCCCCCGGGACTAGGCTGACAACCCGCCAACATGTCCGACGACTATAGGGTCGTCCCCACGACCCCGGGCCAAAGATGTCCAGCCGCCGTCTTGTCCGACGACTATAGGGTCTTACCCACGACCCCGGGACTAGATTGGCCCGCCACCGTCATGTCCAACGACTATAGGGTCGTCCCCACAACCACGGGCCAAAGTTGGCCAGCCGCCGACATTTCCGACGACTATAGGGTCGTCCCCACGACACCGGGCCAAAGTTGGCCAGCCGCCGACATGTCCGACGACAATCGGATCGTCCCCACGACCACGCGCCAATGTTGGCCAGCCGCCGACATGTCCGACGACTTTTGGATCGTCCCCACGACCACGGGCCAAAGTTGGCCAGCCGCCGACATGTCCGACGACTATAGGGTCGTCCCCACGACCCCGGGACTAGATTGGTCCGCCACCGTCATGTCCGACGACTATAGGGTCGTCCCCACGACCCCGGGCCAAAGTTGGCAAGCCGCCGAAATGTCCGACGACTGTAGGGTCGTCCCCACGACCCCGGGACTAGATTGGCCCGCCACCGTCAAGTCCGACGACCTCGGGACTAGGTTGGTCAGCCGCCGACATGTCCGACGACTATAGGGTCGCCCCCACGACCTCGGGCCAATTTTGGCCAGCCGCCGACATGTCCGACGACTATAGGGTCGTCCCCACGACCCCGGGCCAAAGTTGGCAAGCCGCCGAAATGTCCGACGACTGTAGGGTCGTCCCCACGACCCCGGGAATAGATTGGCCGGCCACCGTCAAGCCCGACGACTATAGGGTCGTCCCCACGACCTCGGGACTAGATTGGCCCGCCACCGTCAAGTCCGACGACTATAGGGTCGTCCCCACGACCCCGGGCCAAAGTTGGCAAGCCGCCGAAATGTCCGACGACTGTAGGGTCGTCCCCACGACCCCGGGACTAGATTGGCCCGCCACCGTCAAGTCCGACGACTATAGGGTCGTCCCCAGGACCTCGGGACTAGATTGGCCCGCCACTGACAAGTCCGACGACTATAGGGTCGTCCCCACGACACCGGGCCAAAGTTGGCCAGCCGCCGACATGTCCGACGACTATAGAGTCGTCCCCACGACACCGGGCCAAAGTTGGCAAGACGCCGAAATGTCCGACGACTGTAGGGTCGTCCCCACGACCCCGGGACTAGATTGGCCCGCCACCGTCAAGTCCGACGACTATAGGGTCGTCCCCACGACCTCGGGACTAGGTTGGCCAGCCGCCGACATGTCCGACGACTATAATGTCGTCCCCACGACCCCGGGCCAGTGTTGGCCAATCGCCGACATGTCCGACGACTATAGGGTCGTCCCTACGACCACGGGCCAAAGCTGGCCAGCCGCCGACATGTCCGACGACTATTGGATCGTCCCCACGACCACGGGCCAAAGTTGGACTGCCGCCGACATGTCCGACGACTATAGGGTCGTCCCTACGACCCCGGGACTAGGTTGGCCCGCCGCAGACTTCTCCGACGACTATAGGGTCTTCCCCACGACCCCCGGACTAGGTTGGCTCGCCGCCGACTTGTCCGACGAGTATAGGGTCCTCCCCACGACCACGGGCCAAAGTTGGCCAGCCGCCGACATGTCCGACGACTATAGGGTCGTCCCCACGACCCGGGACTAGACTGACCCACCACCGTCACGTCCGACGACTATAGGGTGGTCCCCACGACCCCGGGACTATGTTGCCCCGCCGCCGACTTGTCCGACGACTATCGGGTGGTCCCCACGACCCCGGGAGTAGGTTGGCTCGCCACCGTCATGTCTGACGACTATAGGGTCGTCCCCACGACCACGGGCCAAAGTTGGCCAGCCGCCGACTTGTCCGACGACTATAGGGTCGTCCCCATGACCCGGGACTAGACTGGCCCGCCACCGTCATGTCCGACGACAATAGGGTCGTCCCCACGACCACGGGCCAAAGTTGGCCAGCCGCTGACATGTCCAACGACTATAGGGTCGTCCCCACGACCCCGGGACTAGATTGGCCCGCCACCGTCATGTCCGACGACTATAGGGTCGTCCCCACGACCCCGGGACTAGATTGGCCCGCCACCGTCAAGTCCGACGACTATAGGGTCGTCCCCACGACCCCGGGCCAAAGTTGGCAAGCCGCCGAAATGTCCGACGACTGTAGGGTGGTACCCACGATCCCGGGACTAGGTTGGCCAGCCGCAGACATGTCCGACGACTATAGGGTCGTCCCGACGACCCCGGGCCAATGTTGGCCAATCGCCAACATGTCCGACGACTATAGGGTCGTCCCTACGACCCCGGGACTAGATTGGCCCGCCACCGTCATGTCCGACGATTATAGGGTCGTCCCTACGACCCCGGGACTAGATTGGCCCGCCACCGTCATGTCCGACGATTATAGGGTCGTCCCCGCGACCCCGGGCCAAAGTTGGCCAGCCGCCGAAATGTCCGACGACTATAGGGTCGTCCCCACGACCCCGGGACTAGATTGGCCCGCCACCGTCAAGTCCGACGACTATAGGGTCGTCCCCACGACCCCGGGCCAAAGTTGGCAGGCTGCCGAAATGTCCGACGACTGTAGGGTCGTCCCCACGACTCCAGGACTAGATTGGTCCGCCACCGTCATGTCCGACGACTATAGGGTCGTCCCCACGACCCCGGGCTAAAGTTGGCCAGCCGCCGACATGTCCGACGACTATAGGGTCGTCCCCACGACCCCGAGACTAGATTGGCCCGCCACCGTCATGTCCGACGACAATAGGGTCGTCTCCACGACCCCGGGTCCAGGTTGGCCAGCCGCCGACACTTCCGACGACTATAGAGTCGTCCCCACGACACCGGTCCAAAGTTGGCCAGCCGCCGACATGTCCGAAGACTATAGGGTCGTCCCCACGACCCCGGGACTAGATTGGCCAGCCGCCGACATGTCAGACGACTATAGAGTCGTCCCCACGACACCGGGTCAAAGTTGGCCAGCCGCTGACATTTCCAACGTCTATTGGGTCGTCCCCACGACCACGGGCCAATGTTGGCTAGCCGCCGACATGTCCGACGACTATTGGGTCGTCCCCACGACCACGGGACTAGATTGGTCCGCCACCGTCATGTCCGACGACTATAGGGTCGTCCCCACGACCCCGGGCCAAAGTTGGCAAGCCGCCGAAATGTCCGACGACTGTAGGGTCGTCCCCACGACCCCGGGACTAGATTGGCCCGCCACCGTCAAGTCTGACCACCTCGGGCCAATGTTGGCCAGCCGCTGACTTGTCCGACGACTATAGGGTCGTCCCCACGACCGCGGGACTAGATTGGCTCGCCGCCGACTTGTCCGACGACTATAGGCTCTTCCCCACGACCACGGGCCAGTGTTGGCCAGCCGCTGACTTGCCCGACGACTATAGGGTCGTCCCCACGACCACGGGACAAAGTTGGCCAGCCGCCGACATATCCGACGACTATAGGGTCGTCCCCACGTACCACGGGCCAATGTTGGCCAGCCGCTGACTTGTCCGACGACTGTAGGGTCGTCCCCACGACTCCGTGCCAAAGTTGGCAAGCCGCCGAAATGTCCGACGACTGTAGGGTCGTCCCCACGACCCCGGGCCAAAGATGTCCAGCCGCCGTCTTGTCCGACGACTATAGGGTCGTCCCCACGACCCCGGGACTAGATTGGCCCGCCACCGTCATGTCCAACGACTATAGGGTCGTCCCCACAACCACGGGCCAAAGTTGGCCAGCCGCCGACATGTCCGACGATTATTGGATCGTCCCCACGACCACGGGCCGAAGTTGGCCAGCCGCCGACATGTGCGACGACTATACGGTCGTCCCCACGACCCCGGGACTAGATTGGTCCGCCACCGTCATGTCCGACGACTATAGGGTCGTCCCCACGACCCCGGGCCAAAGTTGCAAGCCGCCGACATGTCCGACGACTATAGGGTCGTCCCCACGACCTCGGGACTAGGTTGGCCACCCGCCGACATGTCCGACGACTATAGGGTCGTCCCCACGACCCCGGGTCTAGGTTGGCCAGCCGCCGACATATCCGACGAATATAGAGTCGTCCCCACGACACCGGGCCAAAGTTGGCCAGCCGCCGACATGTCCGACGACTATTGGGTCGTCCCCACGACACCGGGCCAAAGTTGGCCAGCCGCCGACATGTCCGACGACAATCGGATCGTCCCCACGACCACGCGCCAATGTTGGCCAGCCGCCGACATGTCCGACGACTTTTGGATCGTCCCCACGACCACGGGCCAAAGTTGGCCAGCCGCCGACATGTCCGACGACTATAGGGTCGTCCCCACGACCCCGGGACTAGATTGGTCCGCCACCGTCATGTCCGACGACTATAGGGTCGTCCCCACGACCCCGGGCCAAAGTTGGCAAGCCGCCGAAATGTCCGACGACTGAAGGGTCGTCCCCACGACCCCGGGACTAGATTGGCCCGCCACCGTCAAGTCCGACGACCTCGGGACTAGGTTGGTCAGCCGCCGACATGTCCGACGACTATAGGGTCGCCCCCACGACCTCGGGCCAATTTTGGCCAGCCGCCGACATGTCCGACGACTATAGGGTCGTCCCCACGACCCCGGGCCAAAGTTGGCAAGCCGCCGAAATGTCCGACGACTGTAGGGTCGTCCCCACGACCCCGGGAATAGATTGGCCGGCCACCGTCAAGCCCGACGACTATAGGGTCGTCCCCACGACCTCGGGACTAGATTGGCCCGCCACCGTCAAGTCCGACGACTATAGGGTCGTCCCCACGACCCCGGGCCAAAGTTGGCAAGCCGCCGAAATGTCCGACGACTGTAGGGTCGTCCCCACGACCCCGGGACTAGATTGGCCCGCCACCGTCAAGTCCGACGACTATAGGGTCGTCCCCAGGACCTCGGGACTAGATTGGCCCGCCACTGACAAGTCCGACGACTATAGGGTCGTCCCCACGACACCGGGCCAAAGTTGGCCAGCCGCCGACATGTCCGACGACTATAGAGTCGTCCCCACGACACCGGGCCAAAGTTGGCAAGACGCCGAAATGTCCGACGACTGTAGGGTCGTCCCCACGACCCCGGGACTAGATTGGCCCGCCACCGTCAAGTCCGACGACTATAGGGTCGTCCCCACGACCTCGGGACTAGGTTGGCCAGCCGCCGACATGTCCGACGACTATAATGTCGTCCCCACGACCCCGGGCCAGTGTTGGCCAATCGCCGACATGTCCGACGACTATAGGGTCGTCCCTACGACCCCGGGACTAGGCTGACAACCCGCCATCATGTCCGACGACTATAGGGTCGTCCCCACGACCCCGGGCCAAAGATGTCCAGCCGCCGTCTTGTCCGACGACTATAGGGTCTTACCCACGACCCCGGGACTAGATTGGCCCGCCACCGTCATGTCCAACGACTATAGGGTCGTCCCCAGGACCTCGGGACTAGATTGGCCCGCCACTGACAAGTCCGACGACTATAGGGTCGTCCCCACGACACCGGGCCAAAGTTGGCCAGCCGCCGACATGTCCGACGACTATAGAGTCGTCCCCACGACACCGGGCCAAAGTTGGCAAGACGCCGAAATGTCCGACGACTGTAGGGTCGTCCCCACGACCCCGGGACTAGATTGGCCCGCCACCGTCAAGTCCGACGACTATAGGGTCGTCCCCACGACCTCGGGACTAGGTTGGCCAGCCGCCGACATGTCCGACGACTATAATGTCGTCCCCACGACCCCGGGCCAATGTTGGCCAATCGCCGACATGTCCGACGACTATAGGGGCGTCCCTACGACCCCGGGCCAAAGCTGGCCAGCCGCCGACATGTCCGACGACTATTGGATCGTCCCCACGACCACGGGCCAAAGTTGGACTGCCGCCGACATGTCCGAAGACTATAGGGTCGTCCCCACGACCCCGGGACTAGATTGGCCAGCCGCCGACATGTCCGACGACTATAGAGTCGTCCCCACGTCACCGGGTCAAAGTTGGCCAGCCGCTGACATTTCCAACGACTATTGGGTCGTCCCCACGACCACGGGCCAATGTTGGCTAGCCGCCGACATGTCCGACGACTGTAGGGTCGTCCCCACGACCCCGGGACTAGATTGGCCCGCCACCGTCAAGTCCGACGACTATAGGGTCGTCCCCACGACCTCGGGACTAGGTTGGCCAGCCGCCGACATGTCCGACGACTATAATGTCGTCCCCACGACCCCGGGCCAGTGTTGGCCAATCGCCGACATGTCCGACGACTATAGGGTCGTCCCTACGACCCCGGGCCAAAGCTGGCCAGCCGCCGACATGTCCGACGACTATTGGATCGTCCCCACGACCACGGGCCAAAGTTGGACTGCCGCCGACATGTCCGACGACTATAGGGTCGTCCCCACGAACCCGGGCCAAAGTTGGCAAGCCGCCGAAATGTCCGACGACTATAGGGTCGCCCCCACGACCCCGGGACTAGGTTGGCCAGCCGCAGACATGTCCGACGACTATAGGGTCGTCCCTACGACCCCGGGACTAGATTGGCCCGCCACCGTCATGTCCGACGATTATAGGGTCGTCCCCACGACCCCGGGCCAAAGTTGGCCAGCCGCCGAAATGTCCGACGAATATAGGGTCGTCCCCACGACCCCGGGACTAGATTGGCCCGCCACCGTCAAGTCCGACGACTATAGGGTCGTCCCCACGACCCCGGGCCAAAGATGTCCAGCCGCCGTCTTGTCCGACGACTATAGGGTCGTCCCCACGACCCCGGGACAAGGTTGGCCCGCCGCCGACTTGTCCGACGACTATAGGGTCGTACCCACGACCCCGGGACTAGGCTGACAACCCGCCAACATGTCCGACGACTATAGGGTCGTCCCCACGACCCCGGGCCAAAGTTGGCAAGCCGCCGAAATGTCCGACGACTGTAGGTTCGTCCCCACGACCCCGGGTCTAGGTTGGCCAGCCGCCGACATGTCCGACGACTGTAGGGTCGTCCCCACGACCCCCGGACTAGATTGGCCCGCCACCGTCATGTCCAACGACTATCGGATCGTCCCCACGACCACGGGCCAAAGTTGGCCAGCTGCCGACATGTCCGATGACTGTAGGGTCGTCCCCACGACCCCGGGACTAGATTGGCCCGCCACCGTCAAGTCCGACGACTATAGGGTCGTCCCGACGACCCCGGGCCAATGTTGGCCAATCGCCAACATGTCCGACGACTATAGGGTCGTCCCTACGACCCCGGGACTAGATTGGCCCGCCACCGTCATGTCCGACGATTATAGGGTCGTCCCCACGACCCCGGGCCAAAGTTGGCCAGCCGCCGAAATGTCCGACGAATATAGGGTCGTCCCCACGACCCCGGGACTAGATTGGCCCGCCACCGTCAAGTCCGACGACTATAGGGTCGTCCCCACGACCCAGGGCCAAAGATGTCCAGCCGCCGTCTTGTCCGACGACTATAGGGACTTACCCACGACCCCGGGACTAGATTGGCCAGCCGCCGACATGTCCGACGATTATTGGATCGTCCCCACGACCACGGGCCAAAGTTGGCCAGCCGCCGACATGTCCGACGACTATAGGGTCGTCCCCACGACCCCGGGACTAGATTGGTCCGCCACCGTCATGTCCGACGACTATAGGGTCGTCCCCACGACCCCGGGCCAAAGTTGGCATGCCGCCGAAATGTCCGACGACTGAAGGGTCGTCCCCACGACCCCGGGACTAGATTGGCCCGCCACCGTCAAGTCCGACGACCTCGGGACTAGGTTGGTCAGCCGCCGACATGTCCGACGACTATAGGGTCGCCCCCACGACCTCGGGCCAATTTTGGCCAGCCGCCGACATGTCCGACGACTATAGGGTCGTCCCCACGACCCCGGGCCAAAGTTGGCAAGCCGCCGAAATGTCCGACGACTGTAGGGTCGTCCCCACGACCCCGGGAATAGATTGGCCGGCCACCGTCAAGCCCGACGACTATAGGGTCGTCCCCACGACCTCGGGACTAGATTGGCCCGCCACCGTCAAGTCCGACGACTATAGGGTCGTCCCCACGACCCCGGGCCAAAGTTGGCAAGCCGCCGAAATGTCCGACGACTGTAGGGTCGTCCCCACGACCCCGGGACTAGATTGGCCCGCCACCGTCAAGTCCGACGACTATAGGGTCGTCCCCAGGACCTCGGGACTAGATTGGCCCGCCACTGACAAGTCCGACGACTATAGGGTCGTCCCCACGACACCGGGCCAAAGTTGGCCAGCCGCCGACATGTCCGACGACTATAGAGTCGTCCCCACGACACCGGGCCAAAGTTGGCAAGACGCCGAAATCTCCGACGACTGTAGGGTCGTCCCCACGACCCCGGGACTAGATTGGCCCGCCACCGTCAAGTCCGACGACTATAGGGTCGTCCCCACGACCTCGGGACTAGGTTGGCCAGCCGCCGACATGTCCGACGACTATAATGTCGTCCCCACGACCCCGGGCCAGTGTTGGCCAATCGCCGACATGTCCGACGACTATAGGGTCGTCCCTACGACCCCGGGACTAGGCTGACAACCCGCCATCATGTCCGACGACTATAGGGTCGTCCCCACGACCCCGGGCCAAAGATGTCCAGCCGCCGTCTTGTCCGACGACTATAGGGTCTTACCCACGACCCCGGGACTAGATTGGCCCGCCACCGTCATGTCCAACGACTATAGGGTCGTCCCCAGGACCTCGGGACTAGATTGGCCCGCCACTGACAAGTCCGACGACTATAGGGTCGTCCCCACGACACCGGGCCAAAGTTGGCCAGCCGCCGACATGTCCGACGACTATAGAGTCGTCCCCACGACACCGGGCCAAAGTTGGCAAGACGCCGAAATGTCCGACGACTGTAGGGTCGTCCCCACGACCCCGGGACTAGATTGGCCCGCCACCGTCAAGTCCGACGACTATAGGGTCGTCCCCACGACCTCGGGACTAGGTTGGCCAGCCGCCGACATGTCCGACGACTATAATGTCGTCCCCACGACCCCGGGCCAATGTTGGCCAATCGCCGACATGTCCGACGACTATAGGGGCGTCCCTACGACCCCGGGCCAAAGCTGGCCAGCCGCCGACATGTCCGACGACTATTGGATCGTCCCCACGACCACGGGCCAAAGTTGGACTGCCGCCGACATGTCCGAAGACTATAGGGTCGTCCCCACGACCCCGGGACTAGATTGGCCAGCCGCCGACATGTCCGACGACTATAGAGTCGTCCCCACGTCACCGGGTCAAAGTTGGCCAGCCGCTGACATTTCCAACGACTATTGGGTCGTCCCCACGACCACGGGCCAATGTTGGCTAGCCGCCGACATGTCCGACGACTGTAGGGTCGTCCCCACGACCCCGGGACTAGATTGGCCCGCCACCGTCAAGTCCGACGACTATAGGGTCGTCCCCACGACCTCGGGACTAGGTTGGCCAGCCGCCGACATGTCCGACGACTATAATGTCGTCCCCACGACCCCGGGCCAGTGTTGGCCAATCGCCGACATGTCCGACGACTATAGGGTCGTCCCTACGACCCCGGGCCAAAGCTGGCCAGCCGCCGACATGTCCGACGACTATTGGATCGTCCCCACGACCACGGGCCAAAGTTGGACTGCCGCCGACATGTCCGACGACTATAGGGTCGTCCCCACGAACCCGGGCCAAAGTTGGCAAGCCGCCGAAATGTCCGACGACTATAGGGTCGCCCCCACGACCCCGGGACTAGGTTGGCCAGCCGCAGACATGTCCGACGACTATAGGGTCGTCCCTACGACCCCGGGACTAGATTGGCCCGCCACCGTCATGTCCGACGATTATAGGGTCGTCCCCACGACCCCGGGCCAAAGTTGGCCAGCCGCCGAAATGTCCGACGAATATAGGGTCGTCCCCACGACCCCGGGACTAGATTGGCCCGCCACCGTCAAGTCCGACGACTATAGGGTCGTCCCCACGACCCCGGGCCAAAGATGTCCAGCCGCCGTCTTGTCCGACGACTATAGGGTCGTCCCCACGACCCCGGGACAAGGTTGGCCCGCCGCCGACTTGTCCGACGACTATAGGGTCGTACCCACGACCCCGGGACTAGGCTGACAACCCGCCAACATGTCCGACGACTATAGGGTCGTCCCCACGACCCCGGGCCAAAGTTGGCAAGCCGCCGAAATGTCCGACGACTGTAGGTTCGTCCCCACGACCCCGGGTCTAGGTTGGCCAGCCGCCGACATGTCCGACGACTGTAGGGTCGTCCCCACGACCCCCGGACTAGATTGGCCCGCCACCGTCATGTCCAACGACTATCGGATCGTCCCCACGACCACGGGCCAAAGTTGGCCAGCTGCCGACATGTCCGATGACTGTAGGGTCGTCCCCACGACCCCGGGACTAGATTGGCCCGCCACCGTCAAGTCCGACGACTATAGGGTCGTCCCGACGACCCCGGGCCAATGTTGGCCAATCGCCAACATGTCCGACGACTATAGGGTCGTCCCTACGACCCCGGGACTAGATTGGCCCGCCACCGTCATGTCCGACGATTATAGGGTCGTCCCCACGACCCCGGGCCAAAGTTGGCCAGCCGCCGAAATGTCCGACGAATATAGGGTCGTCCCCACGACCCCGGGACTAGATTGGCCCGCCACCGTCAAGTCCGACGACTATAGGGTCGTCCCCACGACCCAGGGCCAAAGATGTCCAGCCGCCGTCTTGTCCGACGACTATAGGGACTTACCCACGACCCCGGGACTAGATTGGCCAGCCGCCGACATGTCCGACGATTATTGGATCGTCCCCACGACCACGGGCCAAAGTTGGCCAGCCGCCGACATGTGCGACAACTATACGGTCGTCCCCACGACCCCGGGACTAGATTGGTCCGCCACCGTCATGTCCGACGACTATAGGGTCGTCCCCACGACCCCGGGACTAGGCTGACAACCCGCCATCATGTCCGACGACTATAGGGTCGTCCCCACGACCCCGGGCCAAAGATGTCCAGCCGCCGTCTTGTCCGACGACTATAGGGTCTTACCCACGACCCCGGGACTAGATTGGCCCGCCACCGTCATGTCCAACGACTATAGGGTCGTCCCCACAACCACGGGCCAAAGTTGGCCAGCCGCCGACATTTCCGACGACTATAGAGTCGTCCCCACGACACCGGGCCAAAGTTGGCCAGCCGCCGACATGTCCGACGACTATAGGGTCGTCCCCACGACCCCGGGACAAGGTTGGCCCGCCGCCGACTTGTCCGACGACTATAGGGTCGTCCCTACGACCCCGGGCCAAAGCTGGCCAGCCGCCGACATGTCCGACGACTATTGGATCGTCCCCACGACCACGGGCCAAAGTTGGACTGCCGCCGACATGTCCGAAGACTATAGGGTCGTCCCCACGACCCCGGGACTAGATTGGCCAGCCGCCGACATGTCCGACGACTATAGAGTCGTCCCCACGTCACCGGGTCAAAGTTGGCCAGCCGCTGACATTTCCAACGACTATTGGGTCGTCCCCACGACCACGGGCCAATGTTGGCTAGCCGCCGACATGTCCGACGACTGTAGGGTCGTCCCCACGACCCCGGGACTAGATTGGCCCGCCACCGTCAAGTCCGACGACTATAGGGTCGTCCCCACGACCTCGGGACTAGGTTGGCCAGCCGCCGACATGTCCGACGACTATAATGTCGTCCCCACGACCCCGGGCCAGTGTTGGCCAATCGCCGACATGTCCGACGACTATAGGGTCGTCCCTACGACCCCGGGCCAAAGCTGGCCAGCCGCCGACATGTCCGACGACTATTGGATCGTCCCCACGACCACGGGCCAAAGTTGGACTGCCGCCGACATGTCCGACGACTATAGGGTCGTCCCCACGAACCCGGGCCAAAGTTGGCAAGCCGCCGAAATGTCCGACGACTATAGGGTCGCCCCCACGACCCCGGGACTAGGTTGGCCAGCCGCAGACATGTCCGACGACTATAGGGTCGTCCCTACGACCCCGGGACTAGATTGGCCCGCCACCGTCATGTCCGACGATTATAGGGTCGTCCCCACGACCCCGGGCCAAAGTTGGCCAGCCGCCGAAATGTCCGACGAATATAGGGTCGTCCCCACGACCCCGGGACTAGATTGGCCCGCCACCGTCAAGTCCGACGACTATAGGGTCGTCCCCACGACCCCGGGCCAAAGATGTCCAGCCGCCGTCTTGTCCGACGACTATAGGGTCGTCCCCACGACCCCGGGACAAGGTTGGCCCGCCGCCGACTTGTCCGACGACTATAGGGTCGTACCCACGACCCCGGGACTAGGCTGACAACCCGCCAACATGTCCGACGACTATAGGGTCGTCCCCACGACCCCGGGCCAAAGTTGGCAAGCCGCCGAAATGCCCGACGACTGTAGGTTCGTCCCCACGACCCCGGGTCTAGGTTGGCCAGCCGCCGACATGTCCGACGACTGTAGGGTCGTCCCCACGACCCCCGGACTAGATTGGCCCGCCACCGTCATGTCCAACGACTATCGGATCGTCCCCACGACCACGGGCCAAAGTTGGCCAGCTGCCGACATGTCCGATGACTGTAGGGTCGTCCCCACGACCCCGGGACTAGATTGGCCCGCCACCGTCAAGTCCGACGACTATAGGGTCGTCCCGACGACCCCGGGCCAATGTTGGCCAATCGCCAACATGTCCGACGACTATAGGGTCGTCCCTACGACCCCGGGACTAGATTGGCCCGCCACCGTCATGTCCGACGATTATAGGGTCGTCCCCACGACCCCGGGCCAAAGTTGGCCAGCCGCCGAAATGTCCGACGAATATAGGGTCGTCCCCACGACCCCGGGACTAGATTGGCCCGCCACCGTCAAGTCCGACGACTATAGGGTCGTCCCCACGACCCAGGGCCAAAGATGTCCAGCCGCCGTCTTGTCCGACGACTATAGGGACTTACCCACGACCCCGGGACTAGATTGGCCAGCCGCCGACATGTCCGACGATTATTGGATCGTCCCCACGACCACGGGCCAAAGTTGGCCAGCCGCCGACATGTGCGACAACTATACGGTCGTCCCCACGACCCCGGGACTAGATTGGTCCGCCACCGTCATGTCCGACGACTATAGGGTCGTCCCCACGACCCCGGGACTAGGCTGACAACCCGCCATCATGTCCGACGACTATAGGGTCGTCCCCACGACCCCGGGCCAAAGATGTCCAGCCGCCGTCTTGTCCGACGACTATAGGGTCTTACCCACGACCCCGGGACTAGATTGGCCCGCCACCGTCATGTCCAACGACTATAGGGTCGTCCCCACAACCACGGGCCAAAGTTGGCCAGCCGCCGACATTTCCGACGACTATAGAGTCGTCCCCACGACACCGGGCCAAAGTTGGCCAGCCGCCGACATGTCCGACGACTATAGGGTCGTCCCCACGACCCCGGGACAAGGTTGGCCCACCGCCGACTTGTCCGACGACTATAGGGTCGTACCCACGACCCCGGGACTAGGCTGACAACCCGCCAACATGTCCGACGACTATAGGGTCGTCCCCACGACCCCGGGCCAAAGTTGGCAAGCCGCCGAAATGTCCGACGACTGTAGGTTCGTCCCCACGACCCCGGGTCTAGGTTGGCCAGCCGCCGACATGTCCGACGACTGTAGGGTCGTCCCCACGACCCCCGGACTAGATTGGCCCGCCACCGTCATGTCCAACGACTATCGGATCGTCCCCACGACCACGGGCCAAAGTTGGCCAGCCGCCGACATGTCCGATGACTGTAGGGTCGTCCCCACGACCCCGGGACTAGATTGGCCCGCCACCGTCAAGTCCGACGACTATAGGGTCGTCCCCAGGACCTCGGGACTAGATTGGCCCGCCACTGACAAGTCCGACGACTATAGGGTCGTCCCCACGACACCGGGCCAAAGTTGGCCAGCCGCCGACATGTCCGACGACTATAGAGTCGTCCCCACGACACCGGGCCAAAGTTGGCAAGACGCCGAAATGTCCGACGACTGTAGGGTCGTCCCCACGACCCCGGGACTAGATTGGCCCGCCACCGTCAAGTCCGACGACTATAGGGTCGTCCCCACGACCTCGGGACTAGGTTGGCCAGCCGCCGACATGTCCGACGACTATAATGTCGTCCCCACGACCCCGGGCCAATGTTGGCCAATCGCCGACATGTCCGACGACTATAGGGTCGTCCCTACGACCCCGGGCCAAAGCTGGCCAGCCGCCGACATGTCCGACGACTATTGGATCGTCCCCACGACCACGGGCCAAAGTTGGACTGCCGCCGACATGTCCGAAGACTATAGGGTCGTCCCCACGACCCCGGGACTAGATTGGCCAGCCGCCGACATGTCCGACGACTATAGAGTCGTCCCCACGTCACCGGGTCAAAGTTGGCCAGCCGCTGACATTTCCAACGACTATTGGGTCGTCCCCACGACCACGGGCCAATGTTGGCTAGCCGCCGACATGTCCGACGACTGTAGGGTCGTCCCCACGACCCCGGGACTAGATTGGCCCGCCACCGTCAAGTCCGACGACTATAGGGTCGTCCCCACGACCTCGGGACTAGGTTGGCCAGCCGCCGACATGTCCGACGACTATAATGTCGTCCCCACGACCCCGGGCCAGTGTTGGCCAATCGCCGACATGTCCGACGACTATAGGGTCGTCCCTACGACCCCGGGCCAAAGCTGGCCAGCCGCCGACATGTCCGACGACTATTGGATCGTCCCCACGACCACGGGCCAAAGTTGGACTGCCGCCGACATGTCCGACGACTATAGGGTCGTCCCCACGAACCCGGGCCAAAGTTGGCAAGCCGCCGAAATGTCCGACGACTATAGGGTCGCCCCCACGACCCCGGGACTAGGTTGGCCAGCCGCAGACATGTCCGACGACTATAGGGTCGTCCCTACGACCCCGGGACTAGATTGGCCCGCCACCGTCATGTCCGACGATTATAGGGTCGTCCCCACGACCCCGGGCCAAAGTTGGCCAGCCGCCGAAATGTCCGACGAATATAGGGTCGTCCCCACGACCCCGGGACTAGATTGGCCCGCCACCGTCAAGTCCGACGACTATAGGGTCGTCCCCACGACCCCGGGCCAAAGATGTCCAGCCGCCGTCTTGTCCGACGACTATAGGGACTTACCCACGACCCCGGGACTAGATTGGCCCGCCACCGTCATGTCCAACGACCATAGGGTCGTCCCCACAACCACGGGCCAAAGTTGGCCAGCCGCCGACATGTCCGACGATTATTGGATCGTCCCCACGACCACGGGCCAAAGTTGGCCAGCCGCCGACATGTGCGACAACTATACGGTCGTCCCCACGACCCCGGGACTAGATTGGTCCGCCACCGTCATGTCCGACGACTATAGGGTCGTCCCCACGACCCCGGGACTAGGCTGACAACCCCCCATCATGTCCGACGACTATAGGGTCGTCCCCACGACCCCGGGCCAAAGATGTCCAGCCGCCGTCTTGTCCGACGACTATAGGGTCTTACCCACGACCACGGGCCAAAGTTGACCAGCCGCCAACATGTCCGACGACTATTGGATCGTCCCCACGACCCGGGACTAGAGTGGCCCGCCACCGTCATGTCCGACGACTATATGGTCGTCCCCACGACCACGGGCCAATGTTGGCCAGCCGCTGACTTGTCCGACGACTATAGGGTCGTCCCCACGACCGCGGGACTAGATTGGCTCGCCGCCGACTTGTCCGACGACTATAGGCTCTTCCCCACGACCACGGGCCAGTGTTGGCCAGCCGCTGACTTGTCCGACGACTATAGGGTCGTCCCCACGACCACGGGACAAAGTTGGCCAGCCGCCGACATATCCGACGACTATAGGGTCGTCCCCACGTACCACGGGCCAATGTTGGCCAGCCGCTGACTTGTCCGACGACTATAGGGTCGTCCCCACGACCGCGGGGCTAGATAGGCTCGCCGCCGACTTGTCCGACGACTGTAGGGTCGTCCCCACGACTCCGTGCCAAAGTTGGCAAGCTGCCGACTTGTCCGACGACTATAGGGTCGTCCCCACGACCCCGGGAATAGATTGGCCCGCCACCGTCATTTCCGACGACAATAGGGTCGTCCCCACGACCACGGGTCAAAGTTGGCCAGCCGCCGACATATCCGACGACTATAGGGTCGTCCACACAACCACGGGCCAAAGTTGGCCAGCCGCCGACTTGTCCGAAGACTATAGGCTCGTCCCCACGTCCCCGGGTCATATTTGGCCAGCCGCCGACATGTCCGACGACTATAGAGTCGTCCCCACGACCCCGGGTCAATGTTGGCTCGCCGCCGACAGGTCCGACGACTATAGGGTCGTCCCCACGACCCCCGGGCCAAAGTTGGACAGCCACCGACATTTCCGACGACTATTGGGTCGTCCCCACGACCACGGGCCAAAGTTGGCCAGCCGCCGACATGTCCGACGACTATAGGGTCGTCCCCACGACCCCGGAACTAGATTGGCCCGACACCGTCATGTCCGACGACTATAAGGTCGTACCCACGAGTACGGGCCAAAGTTGGCCAGCCGGCGACATGTCCGACGACTATAGGGTCGTCCCTACGACCCCGGGACTAGGTTGGCCCGCCGCAGACTTCTCCGACGACTATAGGGTCGTCCCCACGACCCCCGGACTAGGTTGGCTCGCCGCCGACTTGTCCGACGAGTATAGGGTCCTCCCCACGACCACGGGCCAAAGTTGGCCAGCCGCCGACATGTCCGACGACTATAGGGTCGTCCCCACGACCCGGGACTAGACTGACCCACCACCGTCACGTCCGACGACTATAGGGTGGTCCCCACGACCCCGGGACTATGTTGCCCCGCCGCCGACTTGTCCGACGACTATCGGGTGGTCCCCACGACCCCGGGAGTAGGTTGGCTCGCCACCGTCATGTCTGACGACTATAGGGTCGTCCCCACGACCACGGGCCAAAGTTGGCCAGCCGCCGACTTGTCCGACGACTATAGGGTCGTCCCCATGACCCGGGACTAGACTGGCCCGCCACCGTCATGTCCGACGACAATAGGGTCGTCCCCACGACCACGGGCCAAAGTTGGCCAGCCGCTGACATGTCCAACGACTATAGGGTCGTCCCCACGACCCCGGGACTAGATTGGCCCGCCACCGTCATGTCCGACGACTATAGGGTCGTCCCCACGACCCCGGGACTAGATTGGCCCGCCACCGTCAAGTCCGACGACTATAGGGTCGTCCCCACGACCCCGGGCCAAAGTTGGCAAGCCGCCGAAATGTCCGACGACTGTAGGGTGGTACCCACGATCCCGGGACTAGGTTGGCCAGCCGCAGACATGTCCGACGACTATAGGGTCGTCCCGACGACCCCGGGCCAATGTTGGCCAATCGCCAACATGTCCGACGACTATAGGGTCGTCCCTACGACCCCGGGACTAGATTGGCCCGCCACCGTCATGTCCGACGATTATAGGGTCGTCCCTACGAACCCGGGACTAGATTGGCCCGCCACCGTCATGTCCGACGATTATAGGGTCGTCCCCGCGACCCCGGGCCAAAGTTGGCCAGCCGCCGAAATGTCCGACGACTATAGGGTCGTCCCCACGACCCCGGGACTAGATTGGCCCGCCACCGTCAAGTCCGACGACTATAGGGTCGTCCCCACGACCCCGGGCCAAAGTTGGCAAGCTGCCGAAATGTCCGACGACTGTAGGGTCGTCCCCACGACTCCAGGACTAGATTGGTCCGCCACCGTCATGTCCGACGACTATAGGGTCGTCCCCACGACCCCGGGCTAAAGTTGGCCAGCCGCCGACATGTCCGACGACTATAGGGTCGTCCCCACGACCCCGAGACTAGATTGGCCCGCCACCGTCATGTCCGACGACAATAGGGTCGTCTCCACGACCCCGGGTCCAGGTTGGCCAGCCGCCGACACTTCCGACGACTATAGAGTCGTCCCCACGACACCGGGCCAAAGTTGGCCAGCCGCCGACATGTCCGAAGACTATAGGGTCGTCCCCACGACCCCGGGACTAGATTGGCCAGCCGCCGACATGTCAGACGACTATAGAGTCGTCCCCACGACACCGGGTCAAAGTTGGCCAGCCGCTGACATTTCCAACGTCTATTGGGTCGTCCCCACGACCACGGGCCAATGTTGGCTAGCCGCCGACATGTCCGACGACTATAGGATCGTCCCCACGACCACGGGCCAAAGCTGGCCAGCCGCCGACATGTCCGACGACTATTGGATCGTCCCCACGACCACGGGCCAAAGTTGGCCAGCCGCCGACATGTCCGACGACTATAGGGTCGTCCCTACGACCCCGGGACTAGGTTGGCCCGCCGCAGACTTCTCCGACGACTATAGGGTCGTCCCCACGACCCCCGGACTAGGTTGGCTCGCCGCCGACTTTTCCGACGAGTATAGGGTCCTCCCCACGACCACGGGCCAAAGTTGGCCAGCCGCCGACATGTCCGACGACTATAGGGTCGTCCCCACGACCCGGGACGAGACTGACCCACCACCGTCATGTCCGACGACTATAGGGTGGTCCCCACGACCCCGGGACTAGGTTGCCCCGCCGCCGACTTGTCCGACGACTATAGGGTCGTCCCCACGACCCCGGGAGTAGGTTGGCTCGCCACCGTCATGTCTGACGACTATAGGGTCGTCCCCATGACCCGGGACTAGACTGGCCCGCCACCGTCATGTCCGACGACTATAGGGTCGTCCCCACGACCACGGGCCAAAGTTGGCCAGCCGCCGACATATTCGACGACTATAGGATCGTCCCCACGACCCCGGGCCAAAGTTGGCCAGCCGCCGACATGTCCGACGACTATAGGGTCGTCCCCACGACCCGGGACTAGAGTGGCCCGCCACCGTCATGTCCGACGACTATATGGTCGTCCCCACGACCACGGGCCAATGTTGGCCAGCCGCGGTCTTGGCGACGACCCTATAGTCGTCGGACAAGTATATACAAGTATATAAGTATAGCGACCCTATAGCCGCTGACTTGTCCGACGACTATAGGGTCGTCGCCAAGACCGCGGGACTAGATTGGCTCGCCGCCGACTTGTCCGACGACTGTAGTGTCGTCCCCAAGACTCCGTGCCAAAGTTGGCAAGCTGCCGACTTGTCCGACGACTATAGGGTCGTCCCCACGACTCCGGGAATAGATTGGCCCGCCACCGTCATTTCCGACGACAATAGGGTCGTCCCCACGACCACGGGCCAAAGTTGGCCAGCCGCCGACATGTCCGAAGACTATAGGGTCGTCCCCACGACCCCGGGACTAGATTGGCCAGCCGCCGACATGTCAGACGACTATAGAGTCGTCCCCACGACACCGGGTCAAAGTTGGCCAGCCGCTGACATTTCCAACGTCTATTGGGTCGTCCCCACGACCCCGGGACTAGGCTGACAACCCGCCATCATGTCCGACGACTATAGGGTCGTCCCCACGACCCCGGGCCAAAGATGTCCAGCCGCCGTCTTGTCCGACGACTATAGGGTCTTACCCACGACCCCGGGACTAGATTGGCCCGCCACCGTCATGTCCAACGACTATAGGGTCGTCCCCACAACCACGGGCCAAAGTTGGCCAGCCGCCGACATTTCCGACGACTATAGAGTCGTCCCCACGACACCGGGCCAAAATTGGCCAGCCGCCGACATGTCCGACGACTATAGGGTCGTCCCCACGACCCCGGGACAAGGTTGGCCCGCCACCGTCATGTCCGACGACTATAGGGTCATCCCCACGACCCCGGGACTAGGTTGGCCCGTCGCCGACATGTCCGACGACTATAGGGTCGTCCCCACGACCCCGGGACTAGGTTGGCTCGCCACCGTCATGTCTGACGACTATAGGGTCGTCCCAACGACCACGGGCCAAAGTTGGCCAGCCGCCGACTTGTCCGACGACTATAGGGTCGTCCCCACGACCACGGGCCAAAGTTGGCCAGCCGGCGACATGTCCGACGACTGTAGGGTCGTCCCCACGACCCCGGGACTAGATTGGCCCGCCACCGTCAAGTCTGACGACCTCGGGACTAGGTTGGCCAGCCGCCGACATGTCCGACGACTATAGGGTTGCCCCCACGACCTCGGGCCAATTTTGGCCAGCCGCCGACATGTCCGACGACTATAGGGTCGTCCCCACGACCCCGGGCCAAAGTTGGCAAGCCGCCGAAATGTCCGACGACTGTAGGGTCGTCCCCACGACCCCGGGAATAGATTGGCCGGCCACCGTCAAGTCCGACGACTATAGGGTCGTCCCCACGACTTCGGGACTAGATTGGCCCGCCAACGTCAAGTCCGACGACTATAGGGTCGTCCCCACGACCCTGGGCCAAAGTTGGCAAGCCGCCGAAATGTCCGACGACTGTAGGGTCGTCCCCACAACCCCGGGACTAGATTGGCCCGCCACCGTCAAGTCCGACGACTATAGGGTCGTCCCCACGACCCCGGGCCAAAGTTGGCAAGCCGCCGAAATGTCCGACGACTGTAGGGTCGTCCCCACGACCCCCGGACTAGATTGGCCCGCCACCGTCATGTCCAACGACTATCGGATCGTCCCCACGACCACGGGCCAAAGTTGGCCAGCCGCCGACATGTCCGATGACTGTAGGGTCGTCCCCACAACCCCGGGACTAGATTGGCCCGCCACCGTCAAGTCCGACGACTATAGGGTCGTCCCCACGACCCCGGGCCAAAGTTGGCAAGCCGCCGAAATGTCCGACGACTGTAGGGTCGTCTCCACAACCCCGGGACTAGATTGGCCCGCCACCGTCAAGTCCGACGAAAATAGGGTCGTCCCCACAACCACGGGCCAAAGTTGGCCAGCCGCCGACATGTCCGACGACTATAGGGTCGTCCCCACGAACCCGGGCCAAAGTTGGCAAGCCGCCGAAATGTCCGACGACTATAGGGTCGCCCCCACGACCCCGGGACTAGGTTGGCCAGCCGCAGACATGTCCGACGACTATAGGGTCGTCCCGACGACCCCGGGCCAATGTTGGCCAATCGCCAACATGTCCGACGACTATAGGGTCGTCCCCACGAACCCGGGCCAAAGTTGGCAAGCCGCCGAAATGTCCGACGACTATAGGGTCGCCCCCACGACCCCGGGACTAGGTTGGCCAGCCGCAGACATGTCCGACGACTATAGGGTCGTCCCGACGACCCCGGGCCAATGTTGGCCAATCGCCAACATGTCCGACGACTATAGGGTCGTCCCTACGACCCCGGGACTAGATTGGCCCGCCACCGTCATGTCCAACGACTATAGGGTCGTCCCCACAACCACGGGCCAAAGTTGGCCAGCCGCCGAGATGTCCGACGACTATAGGGTCGTCCCCACGACCCCGGGCCAAAGATGTCCAGCCGCCGTCTTGTCCGACGACTATAGGGTCTTACCCACGACCCCGGGAATAGATTGGCCCGCCACCGTCATGTCCAACGACTATAGGGTCGTCCCCACAACCACGGGCCAAAGTTGGCCAGCCGCCGACATTTCCGACGACTATAGAGTCGTCCCCACGACACCGGGCCAAAGTTGGCCAGCCGCTGACATGTCCGACGACTATAGGGTCGTCCCCACGACCCCGGGACAAGGTTGGCCCGCCGCCGACTTGTCCGACGACTATAGGGTCGTACCCACGACCCCGGGACTAGGCTGACAACCCGCCAACATGTCCGACGACTATAGGGTCGTCCCCACGACCCCGGGCCAAAGTTGGCAAGCTGCCGAAATGTCCGACGACTGTAGGGTCGTCCCCACGACCCCGGGACTAGATTGGCCCGCCACCGTCAAGTCCGACGACTATAGGGTCGTCCCCAGGACCTCGGGACAAGGTTGGCCCGCCGCCGACTTGTCCGACGACTATAGGGCCGTACCCACGACCCCGGGACTAGGCTGACAAGCCGCCAACATGTCCGACGACTATAGGGTCGTCCCCACGACCCCGGGCCAAAGATGTCCAGCCGCCGTCTTGTCCGACGACTATAGGGTCGTCCCCACGACCCCGGGACTAGATTGCCCCGCCACCGTCATGTCCAACGACTATAGGGTCGTCCCCACAACCACGGGCCAAAGTTGGCCAGCCGCCGACATGTCCAACGACTATAGGGTCGTCCCCACGACCACGGGCCAAAGTTGACCAGCCGCCGACATGTCCGACGACTATTGGATCGTCCCCACGACCCCGGGCCAAAGTTGGCAAGCCGCCGACATGTCCGACGACTATAGGGTCGTCCCCACGACCCCGGGTCTAGGTTGGCCAGCCGCCGACATGTCCGACGAATATAGAGTCGTCCCCACGACACCGGGCCAAAGTTGGCCAGCCGCCGACATGTCCGACGACTATTGGGTCGTCCCCACGACACCGGGCCAAAGTTGGCCAGCCGCCGACATGTCCGACGACAATCGGATCGTCCCCACGACCCCGGGACTAGATTGGTCCGCCACCGTCATGTCCGACGACTATAGGGTCGTCCTCACGACCCCGGGCCAAGGTTGGCAAGACGCCGAAATGTCCGACGACTATAGGGTCGTCCCCACGACCCCGGGTCTAGGTTGGCCAGCCGCCGACATGTCCGACGAATATAGAGTCGTCCCCACGACACCGGGCCAAAGTTGGCCAGCCGCCGACATGTCCGACGACTATTGGGACGTCCCCACGATACCGGGCCAAAGTTGGCCAGCCGCCGACATGTCCGACGACAATCGGATCGTCCCCACGACCCCGGGACTAGATTGGCCCGCCACCGTCATGTCCAACGACTATAGGGTCGTCCCCACAACCACGGGCCAAAGTTGGCCAGCCGCCGACATGTCCAACGACTATAGGGTCGTCCCCACGACCACGGGCCAAAGTTGGCCAGCCGCCGACATGTCCGACGACTATTGGGTCGTCCTCACGACCCCGGGCCAAGGTTGGCAAGACGCCGAAATGTCCGACGACTATAGGGTCGTCCCCACGACCCCGGGACTAGATTGGCCCGCCACCGTCAAGTCCGACGACTATAGGGTCGTCCCCACTTCCTCGGGACTAGGTTGGCCAGCCGCCGATATGTCCGACGATTATAATGTCGTCCCCACGACCCCGGGCCAATGTTGGCCAATCGCCGACATGTCCGACGACTATAGGGTCGTCCCTACGACCCCGGGCCAAAGCTGGCCAGCCGCCGACATGTCCGACGACTATTGGATCGTCCCCACGACCACGGGCCAAAGTTGGCCAGCCGCCGACATGTCCGAAGACTATAGGGTCGTCCCCACGACCCCGGGACTAGATTGGCCAGCCGCCGACATGTCCGACGACTATAGAGTCGTCCCCACGACACCGGGTCAAAGTTGGCCAGCCGCTGACATTTCCAACGACTATTGGGTCGTCCCCACGACCACGGGCCAATGTTGGCTAGCTGCCGACATGTCCGACGACTATAGGGTCGTCCCCACGACCCCGGGACTAGGCTGACAACCCGCCAACATGTCCGACGACTATAGGGTCGTCCCCACGACCCCGGGCCAAAGATGTCCAGCCGCCGTCTTGTCCGACGACTATAGGGTCTTACCCACGACCCCGGGACTAGATTGGCCCGCCACCGTCATGTCCAACGACTATAGGGTCGTCCCCACAACCACGGGCCAAAGTTGGCCAGCCGCCGACATTTCCGACGACTATAGGGTCGTCCCCACGACACCGGGCCAAAGTTGGCCAGCCGCCGACATGTCCGACGACAATCGGATCGTCCCCACGACCACGCGCCAATGTTGGCCAGCCGCCGACATGTCCGACGACTTTTGGATCGTCCCCACGACCACGGGCCAAAGTTGGCCAGCCGCCGACATGTCCGACGACTATAGGGTCGTCCCCACGACCCCGGGACTAGATTGGTCCGCCACCGTCATGTCCGACGACTATAGGGTCGTCCCCACGACCCCGGGCCAAAGTTGGCCAGCCGCCGACATGTCCGACGACTTTTGGATCGTCCCCACGACCCCGGGCCAAAGATGTCCAGCCGCCGTCTTGTCCGACGACAATAGGGTCGTCCCCTCGACCCCGGGTCTAGGTTGGCCAGCCGCCGACTTGTCCGACGACTATAGGGTCGTACCCACGACCCCGGGACTAGGCTGACAAGCCGCCAACATGTCCGACGACTATAGGGTCGTCCCCACGACCCCGGGCCAAAGATGTCCAGCCGCCGTCTTGTCCGACGACTATAGGGTCTTACCCACGACCCCGGGACTAGATTGGCCCGCCACCGTCATGTCCAACGACTATAGGGTCGTCCCCACAACCACGGGCCAAAGTTGGCCAGCCGCCGACATTTCCGACGACTATAGGGTCGTCCCCACGACACCGGGCCAAAGTTGGCCAGCCGCCGACATGTCCGACGACAATCGGATCGTCCCCACGACCACGCGCCAATGTTGGCCAGCCGCCGACATGTCCGACGACTTTTGGATCGTCCCCACGACCACGGGCCAAAGTTGGCCAGCCGCCGACATGTCCGACGACTATAGGGTCGTCCCCACGACCCCGGGACTAGATTGGTCCGCCACCGTCATGTCCGACGACTATAGGGTCGTCCCCACGACCCCGGGCCAAAGTTGGCCAGCCGCCGACATGTCCGACGACTTTTGGATCGTCCCCACGACCCCGGGCCAAAGATGTCCAGCCGCCGTCTTGTCCGACGACAATAGGGTCGTCCCCTCGACCCCGGGTCTAGGTTGGCCAGCCGCCGACTTGTCCGACGACTATAGGGTCGTACCCACGACCCCGGGACTAGGCTGACAAGCCGCCAACATGTCCGACGACTATAGGGTCGTCCCCACGACCCCGGGCCAAAGATGTCCAGCCGCCGTCTTGTCCGACGACTATAGGGTCGTCCCCACGACCCCGGGACTAGATTGGCCCGCCACCGTCATGTCCAACGACTATAGGGTCGTCCCCACAACCACGGGCCAAAGTTGGCCAGCCGCCGACATGTCCAACGACTATAGGGTCGTCCCCACGACCACGGGCCAAAGTTGACCAGCCGCCGACATGTCCGACGACTATTGGATCGTCCCCACGACCCCGGGCCAAAGTTGGCAAGCCGCCGACATGTCCGACGACAATAGGGTCGTCCCCACGACCTCGGGACTAGGTTGGCCACCCGCCGACATGTCCGACGACTATAGGGTCGTCCCCACGACCCCGGGTCTAGGTTGGCCAGCCGCCGACATATCCGACGAATATAGAGTCGTCCCCACGACACCGGGCCAAAGTTGGCCAGCCGCCGACATGTCCGACGACTATTGGGTCGTCCCCACGACACCGGGCCAAAGTTGGCCAGCCGCCGACATGTCCGACGACAATCGGATCGTCCCCACGACCACGCGCCAATGTTGGCCAGCCGCCGACATGTCCGACGACTTTTGGATCGTCCCCACGACCACGGGCCAAAGTTGGCCAGCCGCCGACATGTCCGACGACTATAGGGTCGTCCCCACGACCCCGAGACTAGATTGGCCCGCCACCGTCATGTCCGACGACAATAGGGTCGTCTCCACGACTCCGGGTCCAGGTTGGCCAGCCGCCGACATTTCCGACGACTATAGAGTCGTCCCCACGACACCGGGCCAAAGTTGGCCAGCCGCCGACATGTCCGACGACTATAGGGTCGTCCCCACGACCCCGGGACTAGATTGGCCCGCCACCGTCATGTCCGACGATTATAGGGTCGTCCCCACGACCCCGGGACAAGCTTGGCCCGCCGCCGACTTGTTCGACGACTATAGGGTCGTCCCCACGACCCCGGGGCTAGATTGGCCCGCCACCGTCATGTCCGACGACTATTGGATCGTCCCCACGACCACGGGCCAAAGTTGGCCAGCCGCCGACATGTCCGACTATAGGGTCGTCCCCACGACCCCGGGACTAGATTGGTCCGCCACCGTCTTGTCCGACGACTATAGGGTCGTCCCCACGACCCCGAGACTAGATTGGCCCGCCACCGTCATGTCCGCCGACAATAGGGTCGTCCCCACGACCCCGGGTCCAGGTTGGCCAGCCGCCGACATTTCCGACGACTATAGAGTCGTCCCCACGACACCGGGCCAAAGTTGGCAAGGCGCCGAAATGTCCGACGACTGTAGGGTCGTCCCCACGACCCCGGGACTAGATTGGCCCGCCACCGTCAAGTCCGACGACTATAGGGTCGTCCCCACGACCTCGGGACTAGGTTGGCCAGCCGCCGACATGTCCGACCACTATTGGGTCGTCCCCACGACCACGGGCCAAAGTTGGCCAGCCGCCGACATGTCCGACGACTATAGGGTCGTCCCCACGACCCCGGGCCAAAGATGTCCAGCCGCCGTCTTGTCCGACGCCTATAGGGTCGTCCCCTCGACCCCGGGACTAGATTAGCCCGCCACCGTCATGTCCGACGACTATTGGATCGTCCCCACGACCACGGGCCAAAGTTGGCCAGCCGCCGAAATGTCCGACTATAGGGTCGTCCCCACGACCCCGGGACTAGATTGGTCCGCCACCGTCTTGTCCGACGACTATAGGGTCGTCCCCACGACCCCGGGCCAAAGTTGACCAGCCGCCGACATGTCCGACGACTATAGGGTCGTCCCCACGACCACGGGCCAATGTTGGCCAATCGCCATGTCCGACGACTATAGGGTCGTCCCTACGACCCCGGGACTAGATTGGCCGGCCACCGTCATGTCCAACGATTATAGGGTCGACCCCACGACCCCGGGACTAGATTGGCCCGCCACCGTCATGTCACACGACTATAGGGTCGTCCCCACGACCCCGGGACTAGATTGGTCCGCCACCGTCCTGTCCGACGACTATAGGGTCGTCCCCACGACCCCGGGCCAAAGTTGGCCAGCCGCCGACATGTCCGACGACTATAGGGTCGTCCCCACGACCCCGGGACTAGATTGGCCAGCCGCCGACATGTCCGACGACTATAGAGTCGTCCCCACGACACCGGGTCAAAGTTGGCCAGCCGCTGACATTTCCAACGACTATTGGGTCGTCCCCACGACCACGGGCCAATGTTGGCTAGCTGCCGACATGTCCGACGACTATAGGGTCGTCCCCACGACCACGGGCCAAAGCTGGCCAGCCGCCGACATGTCCGACGACTATTGGATCGTCCCCACGACCACGGGCCAAAGTTGGCCAGCCGCCGACATGTCCGAAGACTATAGGGTCGTCCCCACGACCCCGGGACTAGATTGGTCCGCCACCGTCCTGTCCGACGACTATAGGGTCGTCCCCACGACCCCGGGCCAAAGTTGGCCAGCCGCCGACATGTCCGACGACTATAGGGTCGTCCCCACGACCCCGGGACTAGATTGGCCGGCCACCGTCATGTCCAACGATTATAGGGTCGTCCCCACGACCCCGGGACTAGATTGGCCCGCCACCGTCATGTCACACGACTATAGGGTCGTCCCCACGACCCCGGGACTAGATTGGTCCGCCACCGTCCTGTCCGACGACTATAGAGTCGTCCCCACGACCCCGGGCCAAAGTTGGCAAGCCGCCGAAATGTCCGACGACTGTAGGGTCGTCCCCACGACCCCGGGACTAGATTGGCCCGCCACCGTCAAGTCCGACGACCTCGGGACTAGGTTGGCCAGCCGCCGACATGTCCGACGACTATAGGGTCGCCCCCACGACCTCGGGCCAGTTTTGGCCAGCCGCCGACATGTCCGACGACTATAGGGTCGTCCCCACGACCCCGGGCCAAAGTTGGCAAGCCGCCGAAATGTCCGACGACTGTAGGGTCGTCCCCACGACCCCGGGAATAGATTGGCCGGCCACCGTCAAGTCCGGCGACTATAGGGTCGTCCCCACGACACCGGGCCAAAGTTGGCAAGCCGCCGAAAAGTCCGACGACTGTAGGGTCGTCCCCACGACCCCGGGACTAGATTGGCCCGCCACCGTCAAGTCCGACGATTATAGGGTCGTCCCCAGGACCTCGGGACAAGGTTGGCCCGCCGCCGACTTGTCCGACGACTATAGGGCCGTACCCACGACCCCGGGACTAGGCTGACAAGCCGCCAACATGTCCGACGACTATAGGGTCGTCCCCACGACCCCGGGCCAAAGTTGGCCAGCCGCCGAAATGTCCGACGACTATAGGGTCGTCCCTACGACCCCGGGACTAGATTGGCCCGCCACCGTCAAGTCCGACGATTATAGGGTCGTCCCCACGACCCCGGGCCAAAGTTGGCCAGCCGCCGAAATGTCCGACGACTATAGGGTCGTCCCCACGACCCCGGGACTAGATTGGCCCGCCACCGTCAAGTCCGACGACTCTAGGGTCGTCCCCACGACCCCGGGCCAAAGTTGGCAAGCCGCCGAAATGTCCGACGACTGTAGGGTCGTCCCCACGACTCCAGGACTAGATTGGTCCGCCACCGTCATGTCCGACGACTATAGGGTCGTCCCCACGACCCCGGGCCAAAGATGGCCAGCCGCCGACATGTCCGACGACTATAGGGTCGTCCCCACGACCCCGGGACTAGATTGGCCCGCCACCGTCAAGTCCGACGACTATAGGGTCGTCCCCACGACCCCGGGCCAAAGTTGGCAAGCCGCCGAAATGTCCGACGACTGTAGGGTCGTCCCCACGACTCCAGGACTAGATTGGTCCGCCACCGCCATGTCCGACGACTATAGGGTCGTCCCCACGACCCCGGGCCAAAGATGGCCAGCCGCCGACATGTCCGACGACTATAGGGTCGTCCCCACGACCCCGAGACTAGATTGGCCCGCCACCGTCATGTCCGACGACAATAGGGTCGTCCCCACGACCCCGGGCCAAAGATGGCCAGCCGCCGACATGTCCGACGACTATAGGGTCGTCCCCACGACCCCGGGACTAGATTAGCCCGCCACCGTCATGTCACACGACTATAGGGTCGTCCCCACGACCCCGGGCCAAAGATGTCCAGCCGCCGTCTTGTCCGACGACTATAGGGACTTACCCACGACCCCGGGACTAGATTGGCCCGCCACCGTCATGTCCAACGACTATAGGGTCGTCCCCACAACCACGGGCCAAAGTTGGCCAGCCGCCGAGATGTCCGACGACTATAGGGTCGTCCCCACGACCCCGGGCCAAAGTTGGCAAGCCGCCGAAATGTCCGACGACTGTAGGGTCGTCCCCACGACCCCGGGCCAAAGATGTCCAGCCGCCGTCTTGTCCGACGACTATAGGGTCTTACCCACGACCCCGGGACTAGATTGGCCCGCCACCGTCATGTCCAACGACTATAGGGTCGTCCCCACAACCACGGGCCAAAGTTGGCCAGCCGCCGACATTTCCGACGACTATAGGGTCGTCCCCACGACACCGGGCCAAAGTTGGCCAGCCGCCGACATGTCCGACGACAATCGGATCGTCCCCACGACCACGCGCCAATGTTGGCCAGCCGCCGACATGTCCGACGACTTTTGGATCGTCCCCACGACCACGGGCCAAAGTTGGCCAGCCGCCGACATGTCCGACGACTATAGGGTCGTCCCCACGACCCCGGGACTAGATTGGTCCGCCACCGTCATGTCCGACGACTATAGGGTCGTCCCCACGACCCCGGGCCAAAGTTGGCCAGCCGTCGACATGTCCGACGACTTTTGGATCGTCCCCACGACCCCGGGCCAAAGATGTCCAGCCGCCGTCTTGTCCGACGACAATAGGGTCGTCCCCTCGACCCCGGGTCTAGGTTGGCCAGCCGCCGACTTGTCCGACGACTATAGGGTCGTACCCACGACCCCGGGACTAGGCTGACAAGCCGCCAACATGTCCGACGACTATAGGGTCGTCCCCACGACCCCGGGCCAAAGATGTCCAGCCGCCGTCTTGTCCGACGACTATAGGGTCGTCCCCACGACCCCGGGACTAGATTGGCCCGCCACCGTCATGTCCAACGACTATAGGGTCGTCCCCACAACCACGGGCCAAAGTTGGCCAGCCGCCGACATGTCCAACGACTATAGGGTCGTCCCCACGACCACGGGCCAAAGTTGACCAGCCGCCGACATGTCCGACGACTATTGGATCGTCCCCACGACCCCGGGCCAAAGTTGGCAAGCCGCCGACATGTCCGACGACAATAGGGTCGTCCCCACGACCTCGGGACTAGGTTGGCCACCCGCCGACATGTCCGACGACTATAGGGTCGTCCCCACGACCCCGGGTCTAGGTTGGCCAGCCGCCGACATATCCGACGAATATAGAGTCGTCCCCACGACACCGGGCCAAAGTAGGCCAGCCGCCGAAATGTCCGACTATAGGGTCGTCCCCACGACCCCGGGACTAGATTGGTCCGCCACCGTCTTGTCCGACGACTATAGGGTCGTCCCCACGACCCCGGGCCAAAGTTGACCAGCCGCCGACATGTCCGACGACTATAGGGTCGTCCCCACGACCACGGGCCAATGTTGGCCAATCGCCATGTCCGACGACTATAGGGTCGTCCCTACGACCCCGGGACTAGATTGGCCGGCCACCGTCATGTCCAACGATTATAGGGTCGTCCCCACGACCCCCGGACTAGATTGGCCCGCCACCGTCATGTCACACGACTATAGGGTCATCCCCACGACCCCGGGACTAGATTGGTCCGCCACCGTCCTGTCCGACGACTATAGGGTCGTCCCCACGACCCCGGGCCAAAGTTGGCCAGCCGCCGACATGTCCGACGACTATAGGGTCGTCCCCACGACCCCGGGCCAAAGTTGACCAGCCGCCGACATGTCCGACGACTATAGGGTCGTCCCCACGACCCCGGGACTAGATTGGCCCGCCACCGTCAAGTCCGACGACTATAGGGTCGTCCCCACGACCCCGGGCCAAAGTTGGCAAGCCGCCGAAATGTCCGAAGACTGTAGGGTCGTCCCCACGACCCCCGGACTAGATTGGCCCGCCACCGACAATTCCGACGACTATAGGGTCGTCCCCACGACCCCGGGACTAGATTGGCCCGCCACCGTCATGTCCAACGACTATCGGATCGTCCCCACGACCACGGGCCAAAGTTGGCCAGCCGCCGACATGTCCGACGACTATTGGGTCGTCCCCACGACACCGGGCCAAAGTTGGCCAGCCGCTGACATGTCCAACGACTATAGGGTCGTCCCCACGACCACGGGCCAAAGTTGACCAGCCGCCAACATGTCCGACGACTATTGGATCGTCCCCACGACCCCGGGCCAAAGTTGGCAAGCCGCCGAAATGTCCGACGACTATAGGGTCGTCCCCACGACCCCGGGACTAGATTGGCCCGCCACCGTCATGTCCAAAGACTATCGGATCGTCCCCACGACCCCGGGACTAGATTGGCCCGCCACCGACTTGTCCGACGACAATAGGGTCGTCCCCACGACCCCGGGTCTAGGTTGGCCAGCCGCCGACATGTCCGACGACAATCGGATCGTCCCCACGACCACGCGCTAATGTTGGCCAGCCGCCGACATGTCCGACGACTATAGGGTCGTCCCCACGACCCCGGGACTAGATTGGCCCGCCACCGTCATGTCCGACGACTATAGGGTCGTCCCCACGACCCCGGGCCAAAGTTGGCCAGCCGCCGACATGTCCGACGACTATAGGGTCGTCCCCACGACCCCGAGACTAGATTGGCCCGCCACCGTCATGTCCAACGAAAATAGGGTCGTCCCCACGACCCCGGGTCCAGGTTGGCCAGCCGCCGACATTTCCGACGACTATAGAGTCGTCCCCACGACACCGGGCCAAAGTTGGCCAGCCGCCGACATTTCCGACGACTATAGGGTCGTCCCCACGACCCCGTGACAAGGTTGGCCCGCCGCCGACTTGTCCGACGACTATAGGGCCGTACCCACGACCCCGGGACTAAGCTGACTAGCCGCCAACAGGTCCGACGACTATAGGGTCGTCCCCACGACCCCGGGCCAAAGTTGGCCAGCCGCCGAAATGTCCGACGACTGTAGGGTCGTCCCCACGACCCCGGGACTAGGTTGGCTCGCCACCGTCATGTCTGACGACTATAGGGTCGTCCCCACGACCACGGGCCAAAGTTGGCCAGCCGCCGACATGTCCGACGACTATAGGGTCGTCCCCACGACCACGGGCCAAAGTTGGCCAGCCGCCGACATGTCCGACGACTATAGGGTCGTCCCCACGACCCGGGACTAGACTGGCCCGCCACCGTCATGTCCGACGACTATAGGGTCGTCCCCACGACCCCCCGACTAGGTGGGCTCGCCGCCGACTTGTCCGACGACTATAGGGTCATCCCCACGACCCCGGGACTAGGTTGGCCCGCCGCCGACTTGTCCGACGACTATAGGGTCGTCCCCACGACCCCGGGACTAGGTTGGCTCGCCACTGACATGTCTGACGACTATAGGGTCGTCCCCACGACCCCGGGACTAGATTGGCCCGCCACCGTCAAGTCCGACAACTATAGGGTCGTCCCCACTACCCCGGGCCAAAGTTGGACAGCCGCCGACTTGTCCGACGACTATAGGGTCGTCCCCACGACCCCCGGACTAGGTTGGCCGGCCGCCGACTTGTCCGACGACTGTAGGGTCGTCCCCACGACCCCGGGACTAGATTGGCCCGCCACCGTCATTTCCGACGACTATAGGGTCGTCCCCACGACCACGGGCCAAAGTTGGCCAGCCGCCGACATGTCCGACGACTATAGGGTCGTCCCCACGACCCGGGACTAGACTGGCCCGCCACCGTCATGTCCGACGACTATAGGGTCGTCCCCACGCCCCCCGGACTAGGTGGGCTCGCCACCGTCATGTCTGACGACTATAGGGTCGTCCCCACGACCACGGGCCAAAGTTGGCCAGCCGCCGACATGTCCGACGACTATAGGGTCGTCCCCACGACCACGGGCCAAAGTTGGCCAGCCGCCGACATGTCCGACGACTATAGGGTCGTCCCCACGACCCGGGACTAGACTGGCCCGCCACCGTCATGTCCGACGACTATAGGGTCGTCCCCACGACCGCGAGCCAAGGATGTCCAGCCGCCGTCTTGTCCGACGACTATAGGGTCGTACCCACGACCCCGGGACTAGATTGGCCCGCCACCGTCATGTCCAACGACTATAGGGTCGTCCCCACGACCCCGGGACTAGGTTGACAAGCCGCCGAAATGTCCGACGACTATAGGGTCGTCCCCACGACCGCGAGCCAAGGATGTCCAGCCGCCGTCTTGTCCGACGACTATAGGGTCGTCCCCACGACCCCGGGACTAGATTGGCCCGCCACCGTCATGTCCGACGATTATAGGGTCGTCCCCACGACCCCGGGACAAGGTTGGCCCGCCGCCGACTTGTCCGACGACTATAGGGTCGTACCCACGACCCCGGGCCAAAGGTGGCATGCCGCCGAAATGTCCGACGACTATAGGGTCGTCCCCACGACCCCGGGCCAAAGTTGGCAAGCCGCCGAAATGTCCGACGACTATAGGGTCGTCCCCACGACCCCGGGACTAGATTGGCCCGCCGCCGTCATGTCCGACGACTATAGGGTCGTCCCCACGACCCCGGGTCCAGGTTGGCCCGCCGCCGACTTGTCCGACGACTATAGGGTCGTACCCACGACCCCGGGACTAGGCTGACAAGCCGCCAACATGTCCGACGACTATAGAGTCGTCCCCACGACCCCGGGCCAATGTTGGCCAATCGCCAACATGTCCGACGACTATAGGGTCGTCCCCACGACACCGGGCCAAAGTTAGCCTGCCGCCGACATGTCCGACGACTATAGGGTCGTCCCCACGACCCCGGGACTAGATTGGTCCGCCACCGTCATGTCCGACGACTATAGGGTCGTCCCCACGACCCCGGGCCAAAGTTGGCAAGCCGCCGAAATGTCCGACGACTGTAGGGTCGTCCCCACGACCCCGGGACTAGATTGGCCCGCCACCGTGAAGTCCGTCGACTATAGGGTCGTCCCCACGACCTCGGGACTAGTTTGGCCAGCCGCCGACATGTCCGACGACTATAGGGTCGTCCCCACGACCCCGGGCCAATGTTGGCCAATCGCCGACATGTCCGACGACTATAGGGTCGTCCCTACGACCCCGGGACTAGATTGGCCCGCCACCGTCATGTCCAACGACTATAGGGTCGTCCCCACGACCCCGAGCCAAAGTTGGCATGCCGCTGACATGTCCAACGACTATAGGGTCGTCCCCACGACCACGGGCCAAAGTTGGCCAGCCGCCGACATGTCCGACGCACTATTGGATCGTCCCCACGACCACGGGCCAAAGTTGGCCAGCCGCCGACATGTCCGACGACTATAGGGTCGTCCCCACGACCCCGGGATTAGATTGGTCCGCCACCGTCATGTCCGACGACTATAGGGTCGTCCCCACGACCCCGGGCCAAAGTTGGCAAGCCGCCGAAATGTCCGACGACTGTAGGGTCGTCCCCACGACCCCGGGACTAGATTGGCCCGCCACCGTGAAGTCCGACGACTATAGGGTCGTCCCCACGACCTCAGGACTAGTCTGGCCAGCCGCCGACATGTCCGACGACTATAGGGTCGTCCCCACGACCCCGGGCCAAAGTTGGCCAATCGCCAACATGTCCGACGACTATAGGGTCGTCCGTACGACCCCGGGAATAGATTGGCCCGCCACCGTCATGTCCGACGACAATAGGGTCGTCCCCACGACCCCGGGTCTAGGTTGGCCAGCCGCCGACATGTCCGACGACTATAGAGTCGTCCCCACGACATCGGGCCAAAGTTGGCCAGCCGCTGACATGTCCAACGACTATAGGGTCGTCCCCACGACCACGGGCCAAAGTTGGCCAGCCGACGACTATTGGATCGTCCCCACGACCACGGGCCAAAGTTGGCCAGCCGCCGACATGTCCGACGACTATAGGGTCGTCCCCACGACCCCGGGACTAGATTGGTCCGCCACCGTCATGTCCGACGACTATAGGGTCGTCCCCACGACCCCGGGCCAAAGTTGGCAAGCCGCCGAAATGTCCGACGACTGTAGGGTCGTCCCCACGACCCCGGGACTAGATTGGCCCGCCACCGTGAAGTCCGTCGACTATAGGGTCGTCCCCACGACCTCGGGACTAGTTTGGCCAGCCGCCGACATGTCCGACGACTATAGGGTCGTCCCCACGACCCCGGGCCAATGTTGGCCAATCGCCGACATGTCCGACGACTATAGGGTCGTCCCTACGACCCCGGGACTAGATTGGCCCGCCACCGTCATGTCCAACGACTATAGGGTCGTCCCCACGACCCCGAGCCAAAGTTGGCATGCCGCCGAAATGTCCGACGACTATAGGGTCGTCCCCACGACCCCGGGACTAGATTGGCCCCCCACCGTGAAGTCCGACGACTATAGGGTCGTCCCCACGACCTCGGGACTAGTTTGGCCAGCCGCCGACATGTCCGACGACTATAGGGTCGTCCCCACGACCGCGGGCAAAAGATGTCCAGCCGCCGTCTTGTCCGACGACTATAGGGTCGTCCCCACGACCCCGGGACTAGATTGGCCCGCCACCGTCATGTCCGACGACAATAGGGTCGTCCCCACGACCCCGGGTCTAGGTTGGCCAGCCGCCGACATGTCCGACGACTATAGAGTCGTCCCCACGACACCGGGCCAAAGTTGGCCAGCCGCCGACATGTCCAACGACTATAGGGTCGTCCCCACGACCACGGGCCAAAGTTGGCCAGCCGCCGACATGTCCGACGACTATAGGGTCGTCCCCACGACCCCGGGATTAGATTGGTCCGCCACCGTCATGTCCGACGACTATAGGGTCGTCCCCACGACCCCGGGCCAATGTTGGCCAATCGCCGACATGTCCGACGACTATAGGGTCGTCCCTACGACCCCGGGACTAGATTGGCCCGCCACCGACATGTCCAACGACTATAGGGTCGTCCCCACGACCCCGAGCCAAAGTTGGCATGCCGCCGAAATGTCCCACGACTATAGGGTCGTCCCCACGACCCCGGGCCAAAGTTGGCACGCCGCCGAAATGTCCGACGACTATAGGGTCGTCCCCACGACCCCGGGCCAAAGTTGGCCAATCGCCAACATGTCCGACGACTATAGGGTCGTCCGTACGACCCCGGGAATAGATTGGCCCGCCACCGTCATGTCCGACGACAATAGGGTCGTCCCCACGACCCGGGACTAGAGTGGCCCGCCACCGTCATGTCCGACGACTATATGGTCGTCCCCACGACCACGGGCCAATGTTGGCCAGCCGCTGACTTGTCCGACGACTATAGGGTCGTCCCCACGACCCCCCGACTAGGTGGGTTCGCCGCCGACTTGTCCGACGAGTATAGGGTCGTCCCCACGACCCCGGGCCAAAGTTGGCCAGCCGCCGACATGTCCGACGACTATAGGGTCGTCCCCACGACCCGGGACTAGAGTGGCCCGCCACCGTCATGTCCGACGACTATATGGTCGTCCCCACGACCACGGGCCAATGTTGGCCAGCCGCTGACTTGTCCGACGACTATAGGGTCGTCCCCACGACCCCCCGACTAGGTGGGGTCGCCGCCGACTTGTCCGACGAGTATAGGGTCGTCCCCACGACCCGGGACTAGAGTGGCCCGCCACCGTCATGTCCGACGACTATATGGTCGTCCCCACGACCACGGGCCAATGTTGGCCAGCCGCTGACTTGTCCGACGACTATAGGGTCGTCCCCACGACCCCCCGACTAGGTGGGTTCGCCGCCGACTTGTCCGACGAGTATAGGGTCGTCCCCACGACCCCGGGACTAGATTGGCCCGCCACCGTGAAGTCCGACGACTATAGGGTCGTCCCCACGACCTCGGGACTAGGTTGGCCAGCCGCCGACATGTCCGACGACTATAGGGTCGTCCCCACGACCCCGGGCCAAAGTTGGCCAGCCGCCGACATGTCCGACGACTATAGGGTCGTTCCTACGACCACGGGCCAATGTTGGCCAGCCGCTGACTTGTCCGACGACTATAGGGTCGTCCTCACGACCGCGGGACTAGTTTGGCTCGCCGCCGACTTCTCCGACGACTATAGGGTCGTCCCCACGACCCCGGGACTAGATTGGCCCGCCACCGTCATTTCCGACGACTATAGGGTCGTCCCCACGACCACGGGCCAAAGTTGGCCAGCCGCCGACTTGTCCGACGACTATAGGGTCGTCCCCATGACCCGGGACTAGACTGGCGCGCCACCGTCATGTCTGACGACTATAGGGTCGTCCCCACGACCCCGGGACTAGGTTGGCCAGCCGCCGACATGTCCGACGACTATAGGGTCGTCCCCAGGACCTCGGGACTAGATTGGCCCGCCACCGTCAAGTCCAACGACCATAGGGTCGTCCCCACGACCCCGGGCCAATGTTGGCCAATCGCCATGTCCGACGACTATAGCGTCGTCCCTACGACCCCGGGACTAGATTGGCCCGCCACCGTCATGTCCAACGATTATAGGGTCGTCCCCACGACCCCGGGACTAGATTGGCCCGCCACCGTCATGTCCGATGATTATAGGGTCGTCCCCACGACCCCGGGACAAGCTTGGCCCGCCGCCGACTTGACCGACGACTATAGGGTCGTCCCCACGACCCCGGGACTAGATTGGCCCGCCACCGTCATGTCCGACGACAATAGGGTCGTCCCCACGACCCCGGGTCTAGGTTGGCCAGCCGCCGACTTGCCCGACGACTATAGGGTCGTCCCCATGACCCGGGACTAGACTGGCCCGCCACCGTCATGTCCGACCCACTATAGGGTCGTCCCCACGACCCCCGGACTAGGTTGGTATGCCGCCGACTTGTCCGACGAGTATAGGGTCCTCCCCACGACCACGGGCCAAAGTTGGCTGGCCGCCGACATGTCCGACGACTATAGGGTCGTCCCCACGACCCGGGACTAGACTGGCCCGCCACCGACATGTCCGACGACTATAGAGTCGTCCCCACGACCCCGGGTCAATGTTGGCTCGCCGCCGACATGTCCGACGACTATTGGGTCGTCACCACGACCCCCGGGCCAAAGTTGGACAGCCACCGACATTTCCGACGACTATAGGGTCGTCCCCACGACCCCGGGACTAGATTGGCCCGCCACCGTCAAGTCCGACAACTATAGGGTCGTCCCCACTACCCCGGGCCAAAGTTGGACAGCCGCCGACTTGTCCGACGACTATAGGGTCGTCCCCACGACCACGGGCCAAAGTTGGCCTGCCGCCGGCTTGTCCGACGAATATAGGGTCGTCCCCACGACCCCGGGACTAGGTTGGCCCGCCGCCGACTTGTCCGACGACTATAGGGTCGTCCCCACGACCACGGGCCAAAGTTGGCCTGCCGCCGACATATCCGACGACTATAGGGTCGTGCCCCACGACCCCGGGCCAAAGTTGGCCAGCCGCCGACATGTCCGACGACTATAGGGTCGTCCCCATGACCCGGGACTAGACTGGCCCGCCACCGTCATGTCCGACGACTATAGGGTCGTCCCCACGACCACGGGCCAAAGTTGGCCAGCCGCCGACATATCCGACGACTATAGGGTCGTCCCCACGACCCCGGGCCAAAGTTGGCCAGCCGCCGACATGTCCGACGACTATAGGGTCGTCCCCACGACCCGGGACTAGAGTGGCCCGCCACCGTCATGTCCGACGACTATAGGGTCGTCCCCACGACCACGGGCCAAAGTTGGCCAGCCGCTGACTTGTCCGACGACTATAGGGTCGTCCCCACGACCCCCCGACTAGGTGGGCTCGCCGCCGACTTGTCCGACGACTATAGGGTCATCCCCACGACCCCGGGACTAGGTTGGCCCGCCGCCGACTTGTCCGACGACTATAGGGTCGTCCCCACGACCCCGGGACTAGGTTGGCTCGCCACTGACATGTCTGACGACTCTAGGGTCGTCCCCACGACTCCGTGCCAAAGTTGGCAAGCTGCCGACTTGTCCGACGACTATAGGGTCGTCCCCACGACCCCGAGAATAGATTGGCCCGCCACCGTCATTTCCGACGACAATAGGGTCGTCCCCACGACCCCGGGACTAGGTTGGCCCGCCGCCGACTTGTCCGACGACTATAGGGTCGTCCCCACGACCCCCCGACTAGGTGGGCTCGCCGCCGACTTGTCCGACGACTATAGGGTCATCCCCACGACCCCGGGACTAGGTTGGCCCGCCGCCGACTTGTCCGACGACTATAGGGTCGTCCCCACGACCCCGGGACTAGGTTGGCTCGCCACTGACATGTCTGACGACTATAGGGTCGTCCCCACGACCACGGGCCAAAGCTGGCCAGACGCCGACATGTCCGACGACTATAGGGTCGTCCCCACGACCCCGGGACTAGATTGGCCAGCCGCCGACATGTCCGACGATTATAGAGTCGTCCCCACGACATCGGGTCAAATTTGGCCAGCCGCTGACATTTCCAACGACTATTGGGTCGTCCCCACGACCACGGGCCAATGTTGGCTAGCCGCCGACATGTCCGACGACTATAGGGTCGTCCCCACGACTCCGTGCCAAAGTTGGCAAGCTGCCGACTTGTCCGACGACTATAGGGTCGTCCCCACGACCACGGGCCAAAGTTGGACTGCCGCCGACATGTCCGAAGACTATAGGGTCGTCCCCACGACCCCGGGACTAGATTGGCCAGCCGCCGACATGTCCGACGACTATAGAGTCGTCCCCACGACACCGGGTCAAAGTTGGCCAGCCGCTGACATTTCCAACGACTATTGGGTCGTCCCCACGACCACGGGCCAATGTTGGCTAGCCGCCGACATGTCCGACGACTATAGGGTCGTCCCCACGACCACGGGCCAAAGCTGGCCAGACGCCGACATGTCCGACGACTATAGGGTCGTCCCCACGACCCCGGGACTAGATTGGCCAGCCGCCGACATGTCCGACGATTATAGAGTCGTCCCCACGACATCGGGTCAAATTTGGCCAGCCGCTGACATTTCCAACGACTATTGGGTCGTCCCCACGACCACGGGCCAATGTTGGCCAGCCGCTGACATTTCCAACGACTATTGGGTCGTCCCCACGACCACGGGCCAATGTTGGCTAGCCGCCGACATGTCCGACGACTATAGGGTCGTCCCCACGACCCCGGGACTAGACTGGCCCGCCACCGTCATGTCCGACCCACTATAGGGTCGTCCCCACGACCCCCGGACTAGGTTGGTATGCCGCCGACTTGTCCGACGAGTATAGGGTCCTCCCCACGACCACGGGCCAAAGTTGGCTGGCCGCCGACATGTCCGACGACTATAGGGTCGTCCCCACGACCCGGGACTAGACTGGCCCGCCACCGACATGTCCGACGACTATAGAGTCGTCCCCACGACCCCGGGTCAATGTTGGCTCGCCGCCGACATGTCCGACGACTATTGGGTCGTCACCACGACCCCCGGGCCAAAGTTGGACAGCCACCGACATTTCCGACGACTATAGGGTCGTCCCCACGACCCCGGGACTAGATTGGCCCGCCACCGTCAAGTCCGACAACTATAGGGTCGTCCCCACTACCCCGGGCCAAAGTTGGACAGCCGCCGACTTGTCCGACGACTATAGGGTCGTCCCCACGACCACGGGCCAAAGTTGGCCTGCCGCCGGCTTGTCCGACGAATATAGGGTCGTCCCCACGACCCCGGGACTAGGTTGGCCCGCCGCCGACTTGTCCGACGACTATAGGGTCGTCCCCACGACCACGGGCCAAAGTTGGCCTGCCGCCGACATATCCGACGACTATAGGGTCGTGCCCCACGACCCCGGGCCAAAGTTGGCCAGCCGCCGACATGTCCGACGACTATAGGGTCGTCCCCATGACCCGGGACTAGACTGGCCCGCCACCGTCATGTCCGACGACTATAGGGTCGTCCCCACGACCACGGGCCAAAGTTGGCCAGCCGCCGACATATCCGACGACTATAGGGTCGTCCCCACGACCCCGGGCCAAAGTTGGCCAGCCGCCGACATGTCCGACGACTATAGGGTCGTCCCCACGACCCGGGACTAGAGTGGCCCGCCACCGTCATGTCCGACGACTATAGGGTCGTCCCCACGACCACGGGCCAAAGTTGGCCAGCCGCTGACTTGTCCGACGACTATAGGGTCGTCCCCACGACCCCCCGACTAGGTGGGCTCGCCGCCGACTTGTCCGACGACTATAGGGTCATCCCCACGACCCCGGGACTAGGTTGGCCCGCCGCCGACTTGTCCGACGACTATAGGGTCGTCCCCACGACCCCGGGACTAGGTTGGCTCGCCACTGACATGTCTGACGACTCTAGGGTCGTCCCCACGACTCCGTGCCAAAGTTGGCAAGCTGCCGACTTGTCCGACGACTATAGGGTCGTCCCCACGACCCCGAGAATAGATTGGCCCGCCACCGTCATTTCCGACGACAATAGGGTCGTCCCCACGACCCCGGGACTAGGTTGGCCCGCCGCCGACTTGTCCGACGACTATAGGGTCGTCCCCACGACCCCCCGACTAGGTGGGCTCGCCGCCGACTTGTCCGACGACTATAGGGTCATCCCCACGACCCCGGGACTAGGTTGGCCCGCCGCCGACTTGTCCGACGACTATAGGGTCGTCCCCACGACCCCGGGACTAGGTTGGCTCGCCACTGACATGTCTGACGACTATAGGGTCGTCCCCACGACCACGGGCCAAAGCTGGCCAGACGCCGACATGTCCGACGACTATAGGGTCGTCCCCACGACCCCGGGACTAGATTGGCCAGCCGCCGACATGTCCGACGATTATAGAGTCGTCCCCACGACATCGGGTCAAATTTGGCCAGCCGCTGACATTTCCAACGACTATTGGGTCGTCCCCACGACCACGGGCCAATGTTGGCTAGCCGCCGACATGTCCGACGACTATAGGGTCGTCCCCACGACTCCGTGCCAAAGTTGGCAAGCTGCCGACTTGTCCGACGACTATAGGGTCGTCCCCACGACCACGGGCCAAAGTTGGACTGCCGCCGACATGTCCGAAGACTATAGGGTCGTCCCCACGACCCCGGGACTAGATTGGCCAGCCGCCGACATGTCCGACGACTATAGAGTCGTCCCCACGACACCGGGTCAAAGTTGGCCAGCCGCTGACATTTCCAACGACTATTGGGTCGTCCCCACGACCACGGGCCAATGTTGGCTAGCCGCCGACATGTCCGACGACTATAGGGTCGTCCCCACGACCACGGGCCAAAGCTGGCCAGACGCCGACATGTCCGACGACTATAGGGTCGTCCCCACGACCCCGGGACTAGATTGGCCAGCCGCCGACATGTCCGACGATTATAGAGTCGTCCCCACGACATCGGGTCAAATTTGGCCAGCCGCTGACATTTCCAACGACTATTGGGTCGTCCCCACGACCACGGGCCAATGTTGGCCAGCCGCTGACATTTCCAACGACTATTGGGTCGTCCCCACGACCACGGGCCAATGTTGGCTAGCCGCCGACATGTCCGACGACTATAGGGTCGTCCCCACGACCCCGGGACTAGGTTGGCTCGCCACCGTCATGTCTGACGACTATAGGGTCGTCCCCACGACCCGGGACTAGAGTGGCCCGCCACCGTCATGTCCGACGACTATATGGTCGTCCCCACGACCACGGGCCAATGTTGGCCAGCCGCTGACTTGTCCGACGACTATAGGGTCGTCCCCACGACCACGGGCCAAAGCTGGCCAGACGCCGACATGTCCGACGACTATAGGGTCGTCCCCACGACCCCGGGACTAGATTGGCCCGCCACCGACATGTCCAACGACTATAGGGTCGTCCCCACGACCCCGAGCCAAAGTTGGCATGCCGCCGAAATGTCCCACGACTATAGGGTCGTCCCCACGACCCCGGGCCAAAGTTGGCACGCCGCCGAAATGTCCGACGACTATAGGGTCGTCCCCACGACCCCGGGCCAAAGTTGGCCAATCGCCAACATGTCCGACGACTATAGGGTCGTCCGTACGACCCCGGGAATAGATTGGCCCGCCACCGTCATGTCCGACGACAATAGGGTCGTCCCCACGACCCGGGACTAGAGTGGCCCGCCACCGTCATGTCCGACGACTATATGGTCGTCCCCACGACCACGGGCCAATGTTGGCCAGCCGCTGACTTGTCCGACGACTATAGGGTCGTCCCCACGACCCCCCGACTAGGTGGGTTCGCCGCCGACTTGTCCGACGAGTATAGGGTCGTCCCCACGACCCCGGGCCAAAGTTGGCCAGCCGCCGACATGTCCGACGACTATAGGGTCGTCCCCACGACCCGGGACTAGAGTGGCCCGCCACCGTCATGTCCGACGACTATATGGTCGTCCCCACGACCACGGGCCAATGTTGGCCAGCCGCTGACTTGTCCGACGACTATAGGGTCGTCCCCACGACCCCCCGACTAGGTGGGGTCGCCGCCGACTTGTCCGACGAGTATAGGGTCGTCCCCACTACCCCGGGACTAGATTGGCCCGCCACCGTGAAGTCCGACGACTATAGGGTCGTCCCCACGACCTCGGGACTAGGTTGGCCAGCCGCCGACATGTCCGACGACTATAGGGTCGTCCCCACGACCCCGGGCCAAAGTTGGCCAGCCGCCGACATGTCCGACGACTATAGGGTCGTTCCTACGACCACGGGCCAATGTTGGCCAGCCGCTGACTTGTCCGACGACTATAGGGTCGTCCTCACGACCGCGGGACTAGTTTGGCTCGCCGCCGACTTCTCCGACGACTATAGGGTCGTCCCCACGACCCCGGGACTAGATTGGCCCGCCACCGTCATTTCCGACGACTATAGGGTCGTCCCCACGACCACGGGCCAAAGTTGGCCAGCCGCCGACTTGTCCGACGACTATAGGGTCGTCCCCATGACCCGGGACTAGACTGGCGCGCCACCGTCATGTCTGACGACTATAGGGTCGTCCCCACGACCCCGGGACTAGGTTGGCCAGCCGCCGACATGTCCGACGACTATAGGGTCGTCCCCAGGACCTCGGGACTAGATTGGCCCGCCACCGTCAAGTCCAACGACCATAGGGTCGTCCCCACGACCCCGGGCCAATGTTGGCCAATCGCCATGTCCGACGACTATAGCGTCGTCCCTACGACCCCGGGACTAGATTGGCCCGCCACCGTCATGTCCAACGATTATAGGGTCGTCCCCACGACCCCGGGACTAGATTGGCCCGCCACCGTCATGTCCGATGATTATAGGGTCGTCCCCACGACCCCGGGACAAGCTTGGCCCGCCGCCGACTTGACCGACGACTATAGGGTCGTCCCCACGACCCCGGGACTAGATTGGCCCGCCACCGTCATGTCCGACGACAATAGGGTCGTCCCCACGACCCCGGGTCTAGGTTGGCCAGCCGCCGACTTGCCCGACGACTATAGGGTCGTCCCCATGACCCGGGACTAGACTGGCCCGCCACCGTCATGTCCGACCCACTATAGGGTCGTCCCCACGACCCCCGGACTAGGTTGGTATGCCGCCGACTTGTCCGACGAGTATAGGGTCCTCCCCACGACCACGGGCCAAAGTTGGCTGGCCGCCGACATGTCCGACGACTATAGGGTCGTCCCCACGACCCGGGACTAGACTGGCCCGCCACCGACATGTCCGACGACTATAGAGTCGTCCCCACGACCCCGGGTCAATGTTGGCTCGCCGCCGACATGTCCGACGACTATTGGGTCGTCACCACGACCCCCGGGCCAAAGTTGGACAGCCACCGACATTTCCGACGACTATAGGGTCGTCCCCACGACCCCGGGACTAGATTGGCCCGCCACCGTCAAGTCCGACAACTATAGGGTCGTCCCCACTACCCCGGGCCAAAGTTGGACAGCCGCCGACTTGTCCGACGACTATAGGGTCGTCCCCACGACCACGGGCCAAAGTTGGCCTGCCGCCGGCTTGTCCGACGAATATAGGGTCGTCCCCACGACCCCGGGACTAGGTTGGCCCGCCGCCGACTTGTCCGACGACTATAGGGTCGTCCCCACGACCACGGGCCAAAGTTGGCCTGCCGCCGACATATCCGACGACTATAGGGTCGTGCCCCACGACCCCGGGCCAAAGTTGGCCAGCCGCCGACATGTCCGACGACTATAGGGTCGTCCCCATGACCCGGGACTAGACTGGCCCGCCACCGTCATGTCCGACGACTATAGGGTCGTCCCCACGACCACGGGCCAAAGTTGGCCAGCCGCCGACATATCCGACGACTATAGGGTCGTCCCCACGACCCCGGGCCAAAGTTGGCCAGCCGCCGACATGTCCGACGACTATAGGGTCGTCCCCACGACCCGGGACTAGAGTGGCCCGCCACCGTCATGTCCGACGACTATAGGGTCGTCCCCACGACCACGGGCCAAAGTTGGCCAGCCGCTGACTTGTCCGACGACTATAGGGTCGTCCCCACGACCCCCCGACTAGGTGGGCTCGCCGCCGACTTGTCCGACGACTATAGGGTCATCCCCACGACCCCGGGACTAGGTTGGCCCGCCGCCGACTTGTCCGACGACTATAGGGTCGTCCCCACGACCCCGGGACTAGGTTGGCTCGCCACTGACATGTCTGACGACTGTAGGGTCGTCCCCACGACTCCGTGCCAAAGTTGGCAAGCTGCCGACTTGTCCGACGACTATAGGGTCGTCCCCACGACCCCGAGAATAGATTGGCCCGCCACCGTCATTTCCGACGACAATAGGGTCGTCCCCACGACCCCGGGACTAGGTTGGCCCGCCGCCGACTTGTCCGACGACTATAGGGTCGTCCCCACGACCCCCCGACTAGGTGGGCTCGCCGCCGACTTGTCCGACGACTATAGGGTCATCCCCACGACCCCGGGACTAGGTTGGCCCGCCGCCGACTTGTCCGACGACTATAGGGTCGTCCCCACGACCCCGGGACTAGGTTGGCTCGCCACTGACATGTCTGACGACTATAGGGTCGTCCCCACGACCACGGGCCAAAGCTGGCCAGACGCCGACATGTCCGACGACTATAGGGTCGTCCCCACGACCCCGGGACTAGATTGGCCAGCCGCCGACATGTCCGACGATTATAGAGTCGTCCCCACGACATCGGGTCAAATTTGGCCAGCCGCTGACATTTCCAACGACTATTGGGTCGTCCCCACGACCACGGGCCAATGTTGGCTAGCCGCCGACATGTCCGACGACTATAGGGTCGTCCCCACGACTCCGTGCCAAAGTTGGCAAGCTGCCGACTTGTCCGACGACTATAGGGTCGTCCCCACGACCACGGGCCAAAGTTGGACTGCCGCCGACATGTCCGAAGACTATAGGGTCGTCCCCACGACCCCGGGACTAGATTGGCCAGCCGCCGACATGTCCGACGACTATAGAGTCGTCCCCACGACACCGGGTCAAAGTTGGCCAGCCGCTGACATTTCCAACGACTATTGGGTCGTCCCCACGACCACGGGCCAATGTTGGCTAGCCGCCGACATGTCCGACGACTATAGGGTCGTCCCCACGACCACGGGCCAAAGCTGGCCAGACGCCGACATGTCCGACGACTATAGGGTCGTCCCCACGACCCCGGGACTAGATTGGCCAGCCGCCGACATGTCCGACGATTATAGAGTCGTCCCCACGACATCGGGTCAAATTTGGCCAGCCGCTGACATTTCCAACGACTATTGGGTCGTCCCCACGACCACGGGCCAATGTTGGCCAGCCGCTGACATTTCCAACGACTATTGGGTCGTCCCCACGACCACGGGCCAATGTTGGCTAGCCGCCGACATGTCCGACGACTATAGGGTCGTCCCCACGACCCCGGGACTAGGTTGGCTCGCCACCGTCATGTCTGACGACTATAGGGTCGTCCCAACGACCACGGGCCAAAGTTGGCCAGCCGACGACTTGTCCGACGACTATAGGGTCGTCCCCACGACCACGGGCCAAAGTTGGCCAGCCGGCGACATGTCCGACGACTATAGGGTCGTCCCTACGACCCCGGGACTAGGTTGGCCCGCCGCAGACTTCTCCGACGACTATAGGGTCGTCCCCACGACCCCCGGACTAGGTTGGCTCGCCGCCGACTTTTCCGACGAGTATAGGGTCCTCTCCACGACCACGGGCCAAAGTTGGCCAGCCGCCGACATGTCCGACGACTATAGGGTCGTCCCCACGACCCCGAGACTAGACTGGCCCGCCACCGTCATGTCCGACGACTATAGGGTCATCCCCACGACCCCGGGACTAGGTTGGCCCGCCGCCGACATGTCCGACGACTATAGGGTCGTCCCCACGACCCCGGGACTAGGTTGGCTCGCCACCGTCATGTCTGACGACTATAGGGTCGTCCCCACGACCACGGGCCAAAGCTGGCCAGCCGCCGACTTGTCCGACGACTATAGGGTCGTCCCTACGACCCCGGGCCAAAGCTGGCCAGCCGCCGACATGTCCGACGACTATTGGATCGTCCCCACGACCACGGGCCAAAGTTGGACAGCCGCCGACATGTCCGAAGACTATAGGGTCGTCCCCACGACCCCGGGACTAGATTGGTCCGCCACCGTCATGTCCGACGACTATAGGGTCGTCCACACGACCCCGGGCCAAAGTTGGCAAGCCGCCGAAATGTCCGACGACTGTAGGGTCGTCCCCACGACCCCGGGACTAGATTGGCCCGCCACCGTCATGTCCGACGACTATAGGGTGGTCCCCACGACCCCGGGACTAGGTTACCCCGCCGCCGACTTGTCCGACGACTATTGGGTCGTCCCCACGACCCCGGGAGTAGGTTGGCTCGCCACCGTCATGTCTGACGACTATAGGGTCGTCCCCACGACCACGGGCCAAAGTTGGCCAGCCGCCGACTTGTCCGACGACTATAGGGTCGTCTCCACGACCCCGGGAGTAGGTTGGCTCGCCGCCGACATGTCCGACGACTATTGGATCGTCCCCACGACCACGGGCCAAAGTTGGACAGCCGCCGACATGTCCGAAGACTATAGGGTCGTCCCCACGACCCCGGGACTAGATTGGCCAGCCGCCGACATGTCCGACGATTATAGAGTCGTCCCCACGACATCGGGTCAAAGTTGGCCAGCCGCTGACATTTCCAACGACTATTGGGTCGTCCCCACGACCACGGGCCAATGTTGGCCAGCCGCTGACATTTCCAACGACTATTGGGTCGTCCCCACGACCACGGGCCAATGTTGGCTGGCCGCCGACATGTCCGACGACTATAGGGTCGTCCCCACGACCACGGGCCAAAGTTGGCCAGCCGCCGACATGTCCGACGACTATTGGATCGTCCCCACGACCACGGGCCAAAGTTGGCCAGCCGCCGACATGTCCGACGACTATAGGGTCGTCCCTACGACCCCGGGACTAGGTTGGCCCGCCGCAGACTTCTCCGACGACTATAGGGTCGTCCCCACGACCCCCGGACTAGGTTGGCTCGCCGCCGACTTTTCCGACGAGTATAGGGTCCTCCCCACGACCACGGGCCAAAGTTGGCCAGCCGCCGACATGTCCGACGACTATAGGGTCGTCCCCACGACCCGGGACTAGACTGGCCCACCACCGTCATGTCCGACGACTATAGGGTCGTCCCCACGACCACGGGCCAAAGTTGGCCAGCCGCCGACATGTCCGACGACTATAGGGTGGTCCCCACGACCCCGGGACTAGGTTGCCCCGCCGCCGACTTGTCCGACGACTATAGGGTCGTCCCCACGACCCCGGGAGTAGGTTGGCTCGCCACCGTCATGTCTGACGACTATAGGGTCGTCCCCACGACCACGGGCCAAAGTTGGCCAGCCGCCGACTTGTCCGACGACTATAGGGTCGTCCCCATGACCCGGGACTAGACTGGCCCGCCACCGTCATGTCCGACGACTATAGGGTCGTCCCCACGACCACGGGCCAAAGTTGGCCAGCCGCCGACATATTCGACGACTATAGGATCGTCCCCACGACCCCGGGCCAAAGTTGGCCAGCCGCCGACATGTCCGACGACTATAGGGTCGTCCCCACGACCCGGGACTAGAGTGGCCCGCCACCGTCATGTCCGACGACTATATGGTCGTCCACACGACCACGGGCCAATGTTGGCCAGCCGCGGTCTTGGCGACGACCCTATAGTCGTCGGACAAGTATATACAAGTATATAAGTATAGCGACCCTATAGCCGCTGACTTGTCCGACGACTATAGGGTCGTCGCCAAGACCGCGGGACTAGATTGGCTCGCCACCGACTTGTCCGACGACTGTAGTGTCGTCCCCAAGACTCCGTGCCAAAGTTGGCAAGCTGCCGACTTGTCCGACGACTATAGGGTCGTCCCCACGACCCCGGGAATAGATTGGCCCGCCACCGTCATTTCCGACGACAATAGGGTCGTCCCCACGACCCCGGGCCAAAGTTGGCAAGCCGCCGACATGTCCGAAGACTATAGGGTCGTCCCCACGACCCCGGGACTAGATTGGCCAGCCGCCGACATGTCTGACGACCTCGGGACTAGGTTGGCCAGCCGCCGACATGTCCGACGACTATAGGGTCGTCCCCACGACCCCGGGACAAGGTTGGCCCGCCGCCGACTTGTCCGACGACTATAGGGCCGTACCCACGACCCCGGGACTAAGCTGACTAGCCGCCAACAGGTCCGACGACTATAGGGTCGTCCCCACGACCCCGGGCCAAAGTTGGCCAGCCGCCGAAATGTCCGACGACTGTAGGGTCGTCCCCACGACCCCGGGAATAGATTGGCCCGCCACCGTCATTTCCGACGACAATAGGGTCGTCCCCACGACCCCGGGCCAAAGTTGGCAAGCCGCCGACATGTCCGAAGACTATAGGGTCGTCCCCACGACCCCGGGACTAGATTGGCCAGCCGCCGACATGTCTGACGACCTCGGGACTAGGTTGGCCAGCCGCCGACATGTCCGACGACTATAGGGTCGTCCCCATGACCCGGGACTAGACTGGCCCGCCACCGTCATGTCCGACGACTATAGGGTCGTCCCCACGACCACGGGCCAAAGTTGGCCAGCCGCCGACATATCCGACGACTATAGGGTCGTCCCCACGACCCCGGGCCAAAGTTGGCCAGCCGCCGACATGTCCGACGACTATAGGGTCGTCCCCACGACCCGGGACTAGAGTGGCCCGCCACCGTCATGTCCGACGACTATAGGGTCGTCCCCACGACCACGGGCCAAAGTTGGCCAGCCGCTGACTTGTCCGACGACTATAGGGTCGTCCCCACGACCCCCCGACTAGGTGGGCTCGCCGCCGACTTGTCCGACGACTATAGGGTCATCCCCACGACCCCGGGACTAGGTTGGCCCGCCGCCGACTTGTCCGACGACTATAGGGTCGTCCCCACGACCCCGGGACTAGGTTGGCTCGCCACTGACATGTCTGACGACTGTAGGGTCGTCCCCACGACTCCGTGCCAAAGTTGGCAAGCTGCCGACTTGTCCGACGACTATAGGGTCGTCCCCACGACCCCGAGAATAGATTGGCCCGCCACCGTCATTTCCGACGACAATAGGGTCGTCCCCACGACCCCGGGACTAGGTTGGCCCGCCGCCGACTTGTCCGACGACTATAGGGTCGTCCCCACGACCCCCCGACTAGGTGGGCTCGCCGCCGACTTGTCCGACGACTATAGGGTCATCCCCACGACCCCGGGACTAGGTTGGCCCGCCGCCGACTTGTCCGACGACTATAGGGTCGTCCCCACGACCCCGGGACTAGGTTGGCTCGCCACTGACATGTCTGACGACTATAGGGTCGTCCCCACGACCACGGGCCAAAGCTGGCCAGACGCCGACATGTCCGACGACTATAGGGTCGTCCCCACGACCCCGGGACTAGATTGGCCAGCCGCCGACATGTCCGACGATTATAGAGTCGTCCCCACGACATCGGGTCAAATTTGGCCAGCCGCTGACATTTCCAACGACTATTGGGTCGTCCCCACGACCACGGGCCAATGTTGGCTAGCCGCCGACATGTCCGACGACTATAGGGTCGTCCCCACGACTCCGTGCCAAAGTTGGCAAGCTGCCGACTTGTCCGACGACTATAGGGTCGTCCCCACGACCCCGGGACTAGGTTGGCTCGCCACTGACATGTCTGACGACTATAGGGTCGTCCCCACGACCACGGGCCAAAGCTGGCCAGACGCCGACATGTCTGACGACTATAGGGTCGTCCCAACGACCACGGGCCAAAGTTGGCCAGCCGACGACTTGTCCGACGACTATAGGGTCGTCCCCACGACCGCGGGCCAAAGATGTCCAGCCGCCGTCTTGTCCGACGACTATAGGGTCGTCCCCACGACCCCGGGACTAGATTGGCCCGCCACCGTCATGTCCGACGACTATAGGGTCGTCCCCACGACCCCGGGACCAGGTTGGCCCGCCGCCGACTTGTCCGACGACTATAGGGTCGTACCCACGACCCCGGGACTAGGCTGACAAGCCGCCAACATGTCCGACGACTATAGGGTCGTCCCCACGACCGCGGGCCAAAGTTGGCAAGCCGCCGAAATGTCCGACGACTGTAGGGTCGTCCCCACGACCCCGGGACTAGATTGGCCCGCCACCGTGAAGTCCGACGACTATAGGGTCGTCCCCACGACCTCGGGACTAGGTTGGCCAGCCGCCGACATGTCCGACGACTATAGGGTCGTCCCTACTACCCCGGGACTAGGTTGGCCCGCCACCGTCATGTCCGACGACTATAGAGTCGTCCCCACGACCTCGGGACTAGGTTGGCCTGCCGCCGACATATCCGACGACTATAGGGTCGTCCCCACGACCACGGGCCAAGGTTGGACAGCCGCCGACATATCCGACGACTATAGGGTCGTCCCCACGACCCCGGGCCAATGTTGGCCAATCGCCGACATGTCCGACGACTACAGGGTCGTCCCTACGACCCCGGGACTAGATAGGCCCGCCACCGTCATGTCCGACGACTATCGGATCGTCCCCACGACCACGGGCCAAAGTTGGCCAGCCGCCGACATGTCCGACGACTATTGGGTCGTCCCCACGACCCCGGGCCAAAGTTGGCCACCGCCGACTTGTCCGACGACTATGGGGTCGTCCCCACGACCCCAGGACTAAATTGGCCCGCCACCGTCATGTCCGACGACAATAGGGTCGTCCCCACGACCACGGGCCAAAGTTGGCAAGCTGCCGACTTGTCCGACGACTATTGGGTCGTCCCCACGACCCCGGGACTAGGTAGACCCGCCGCCGACGTGTCCGACAACTATAGGGTCGTCCACACGACCCCGGGCCAAAGTTGGCAAGCCGCCGAAATGTCCGACGACTATAGGGTGGTCCCCACAACCCCGGGACTAGATTGGCCCACCACCGTCAAGTCCGACGACTATAGGATCGTCTCCACGACCACGGGCCAAAGTTGGCCAGCCGCCGACATGTCCGTCGACTATAGGGTCGTCCCCACGACCCCGGGCCAATGTTGGCCAATCGCCGACATGTCCGACGACTATAGGGTCGTCCCTACGACCCCGGGACTAGATTGGCCCGCCACCGTCATGTCCGACGACTATAGGGTCGTCCCCACGACCCCTGGGACTAGGTTGACAAGCCGCCGAAATGTCCGACGACTATAGGGTCGTCCCCACGACCGCGAGCCAAGGATGTCCAGCCGCCGTCTTGTTCGACGACTATAGGGTCGTACCCACGACCCCGGGACTAGATTGGCCCGCCACCGTCATGTCCAACGACTATAGGGTCGTCCCCACGACCATGGGCCAAAGTTGGCCAGCCGCCGATATGTCCAACGACTATTGGGTCGTCCCACGACCCCGGGACTAGATTGGCCCGCCATCGTCAAGTCCGACGACTATAGGGTCGTCCCCACGACCCCGGGCAAATTTGGCAAGCCGCCGACATATCCGACGACTATAGGGTCGTCCCCACAACCCCGGGACTAGATTGGCCCGCCACCTTCAAGTCCGACGACTATAGGGTCGTCCCCACGACCCCGGGCCAAAGTTGGCATGCCGCCGAAATGTCCGACGACTATAGGGTCGTCCCCACGACCCCGGGCCAAAGTTGGCAAGCCGCCGAAATGTCCGACGACTATAGGTTCGTCCCCACGACCGCGGGCCAAAGATGTCCAGCCGCCGTCTTGTCCGACGACTATACGGTCGTCCCCACGACCCCGGGACTAGATTGGCCGGCCACCGTCATGTCCAACGACTATAGGGTCGTCCCCAAAACCCCGGGACTAGATTGGCCCGCCACCGTCATGTCCGACGATTATAGGGTCGTCCCCACGACCTCGGGACTAGGTTGACAAGCCGCCAACATGTCCGACGACTATAGGGTCGTCCCCACGACCCCGGGCCAAAGTCGGCATGCCGCCGCAATGTCCGACGACTATAGGGTCGTCCCCACGACCCCGGGCCAATGTTGGCCAATCGCCGACATGTCCGACGACTATAGGGTCGTTACTACGACCCCGGGACTAGATTGGCCCGCCACCGTCATGTCCGGCGACTATTGGATCGTCCCCACGACTACGGGCCAAAGGTGGCCAGCCGCCGACATGTCCGACGACTATCGGATCGTCCCCACGACCACGGGACTAGATTGGTCCGCCACCGTCATGTCCGACGACTATAGGGTCTTCCCCACGACCCCGGGCCAAGCTTGGCCCGCCGCCGACTTGTCCGACGACTATAGGGTTGTCGCCACGACCCCGGGTCTAGGTTGGCCAGCCGCCGACATGTCCGACGACTATAGGGTTGCCCCCACGACCCCGGGCCAAAGTTGGCAAGCCGCCGAAATGTCCGACGACTGTAGGGTCGTCCCCACGACCCCGGGACTAGATTGGCCCGCCACCGTCAAGTCCGACGACTATAGGGTCGTCCCCACGACCTCGGGACTATGTTGGCCAGCCGCCGACATGTCCGACGACTATAGGGTCGTCCCCACGACCCCGGGCCAATGTTGGCCAATCGCCGACATGTCCGACGACTATAGGGTCGTCCCCACGACCCCGGGCCAAAGTTGGCAAGCCGCCGAAATGTCCGACGACTGTAGGGTCGTCCCCACGACCCCGGGACTAGATTGGCCCGCCACCGTCAAGTCCGACGACTATAGGGTCGTCCCCACGACCCCGGGTCTAGGTTGGCCAGCCGCCGACATGTCCGACGACAATCGGATCGTCCCCACGCCCACGCGCCAAAGTTGGCCAGCCGCCGACATGTCCGACGACTATTGGATCGTCCCCACGACCACGGGCCAAAGTTGGCCAGCCGCCGACATGTCCGACGACTATAGGGTCGTCCCCACGACCCCGGGGCTAGATTGACCCGCCACCGTCATGTCCGACGACTATAGGGTCGTCCCCACGACCCCGGGACTAGGTTGGCCAGCCGCAGACATGTCCGACGACTATAGGGTCGTCCCGACGACCCCGGGCCAATGTTGGCCAATCGCCAACATGTCCGACGACTATAGGGTCGTCCCTACGACCCCGGGGCTAGATTGGCCCGCCACCGTCATGTCCGACGACTATAGGGTCGTCCCCACGACCCCGGGACTAGGCTGACAAGCCGCCAACATGTCCGACGACTATAGGGTCGTCCCCACGACCCCGGGCCAATGATGGCAAGCCGCCGAAATGTCCGACGACTGTAGGTTCGTCCCCACGACCCCGGGTCTAGGTTGGCCAGCCGCCGACATGTCCGACGACAATCGGATCGTCCCCACGCCCACGCGCCAAAGTTGGCCAGCCGCCGACATGTCCGACGACTATTGGATCGTCCCCACGACCACGGGCCAAAGTTGGCCAGCCGCCGAAATGTCCGACGACTGTAGGTTCGTCCCCACGACCCCGGGTCTAGGTTGGCCAGCCGCCGACATGTCCGACGACAATCGGATCGTCCCCACGCCCACGCGCCAAAGTTGGCCAGCCGCCGACATGTCCGACGACTATTGGATCGTCCCCACGACCACGGGCCAAAGTTGGCCAGCCGCCGACATGTCCGACGACTATAGGGTCGTCCCCACGAACCCGGGCCAAAGTTGGCAAGCCGCCGAAATGTCCGACGACTATAGGGTCGCCCCCACGACCCCGGGACTAGGTTGGCCAGCCGCAGACATGTCCGACGACTATAGGGTCGTCCCGACGACCCCGGGCCAATGTTGGCCAATCGCCAACATGTCCGACGACTATAGGGTCGTCCCTACGACCCCGGGACTAGATTGGCCCGCCACCGTCATGTCCGACGACAATAGGGTCGTCCCCACGACCCCGGGTCCAGGTTGGCCAGCCGCCGATATTTCCGACGACTATAGAGTCGTCCCCACGACACCGGTCCAAAGTTGGCCAGCCGCCGACATGTCCGACGACTATAGGGTCGTCCCCACGACCCCGGGACTAGATTGGCCCGCCACCGTCATGTCCAACGACTATAGGGTCGTCCCCACAACCACGGGCCAAAGTTGGCCAGCCGCCGACATGTCCGACGACTATAGGGTCGTCCCCACGAACCCGGGCCAAAGTTGGCAAGCCGCCGAAATGTCCGACGACTATAGGGTCGCCCCCACGACCCCGGGACTAGGTTGGCCAGCCGCAGACATGTCCGACGACTATAGGGTCGTCCCGACGACCCCGGGCCAATGTTGGCCAATCGCCAACATGTCCGACGACTATAGGGTCGTCCCTACGACCCCGGGACTAGATTGGCCCGCCACCGTCATGTCCGACGATTATAGGGTCGTCCCCACGACCCCGGGCCAAAGTTGGCCAGCCGCCGAAATGTCCGACGAATATAGGGTCGTCCCCACGACCGCGGGACTAGATTGGCCCGCCACCGTCAAGTCCGACGACTATAGGGTCGTCCCCACGACCCCGGGCCAAAGATGTCCAGCCGCCGTCTTGTCCGACGACTATAGGGACTTACCCACGACCCCGGGACTAGATTGGCCCGCCACCGTCATGTCCAACGACTATAGGGTCGTCCCCACAACCACGGGCCAAAGTTGGCCAGCCGCCGACATGTCCGACGATTATTGGATCGTCCCCACGACCACGGGCCAAAGTTGGCCAGCCGCCGACATGTGCGACAACTATACGGTCGTCCCCACGACCCCGGGACTAGATTGGTCCGCCACCGTCATGTCCGACGACTATAGGGTCTTCCCCACGACCCCGGGCCAAGCTTGGCCCGCCGCCGACTAGTCCGACGACTATAGGGTCGTCGCCACGACCCCGGGTCTAGGTTGGCCAGCCGCCGACATGTCCGACGACTATAGGGTCGCCCCCACGACCCCGGGCCAAAGTTGGCAAGCCGCCGAAATGTCCGAACCTGGTAGGGTCGTCCCCACGACCCCGGGACTAGATTGGCCCGCCACCGTCAAGTCCGACGACTATAGGGTCGTCCCCACGACCTCGGGACTAGGTTGGCCAGCCGCCGACATGTCCGACGACTATAGGGTCGTCCCCACGACCCCGGGCCAATGTTGGCATGCCGCCGAAATGTCCGACGCCTATAGGGTCGTCCCCACGACCCCGGCCCAAAGTTGGCAAGCCGCCGAAATGTCCGACGACTATAGGGTCGTCCCCACGACCGCGGGCCAAAGATGTCCAGCCGCCGTCTTGTCCGACGACTATAGGGTCGTCCCTACGACCCCGGGACTAGATTGGCCCGCCACCGTCATGTCCGACGATTATAGGGTCGTCCCCACGACCCCGGGCCAAAGTTGGCCAGCCGCCGAAATGTCCGACGAATATAGGGTCGTCCCCACGACCCCGGGACTAGATTGGCCCGCCACCGTCAAGTCCGACGACTATAGGGTCGTCCCCACGACCCCGGGCCAAAGATGTCCAGCCGCCGTCTTGTCCGACGACTATAGGGACTTACCCACGACCCCGGGACTAGATTGGCCCGCCACCGTCATGTCCAACGACTATAGGGTCGTCCCCACAACCACGGGCCAAAGTTGGCCAGCCGCCGACATGTCCGACGATTATTGGATCGTCCCCACGACCACGGGCCAAAGTTGGCCAGCCGCCGACATGTGCGACAACTATACGGTCGTCCCCACGACCCCGGGACTAGATTGGTCCGCCACCGTCATGTCCGACGACTATAGGGTCTTCCCCACGACCCCGGGCCAAGCTTGGCCCGCCGCCGACTAGTCCGACGACTATAGGGTCGTCGCCACGACCCCGGGTCTAGGTTGGCCAGCCGCCGACATGTCCGACGACTATAGGGTCGCCCCCACGACCCCGGGCCAAAGTTGGCAAGCCGCCGAAATGTCCGAACCTGGTAGGGTCGTCCCCACGACCCCGGGACTAGATTGGCCCGCCACCGTCAAGTCCGACGACTATAGGGTCGTCCCCACGACCTCGGGACTAGGTTGGCCAGCCGCCGACATGTCCGACGACTATAGGGTCGTCCCCACGACCCCGGGCCAATGTTGGCATGCCGCCGAAATGTCCGACGCCTATAGGGTCGTCCCCACGACCCCGGCCCAAAGTTGGCAAGCCGCCGAAATGTCCGACGACTATAGGGTCGTCCCCACGACCGCGGGCCAAAGATGTCCAGCCGCCGTCTTGTCCGACGACTATAGGGTCGTCCCCACGACCCCGGGACTAGATTGGCCCGCCACCGTCATGTCCGACGACTATAGGGTCGTCCCCACGACCCCGGGACAAGGTTGGCCCGCCGCCGACTTGTCCGACGACTATAGGGTCGTACCCACGACCCCGGGACTAGGCTGACAAGCCGCCAACATGTCCGACGACTATAGGGTCGTCCCCACGACCGCGGGCCAAAGTTGGCAAGCCGCCGAAATGTCCGACGACTGTAGGGTCGTCCCCACGACCCCGGGACTAGATTGGCCCGCCACCGTGAAGTCCGACGACTATAGGGTCGTCCCCACGACCTCGGGACTAGGTTGGCCAGCCGCCGACATGTCCGACGACTATAGGGTCGTCCCCACGACCCCGGGCCAATGTTGACCAATCGCCGACATGTCCGACGACTATAGGGTCGTCCCTACTACCCCGGGACTAGGTTGGCCCGCCACCGTCATGTCCGACGACTATAGAGTCGTCCCCACGACCTCGGGACTAGGTTGGCCTGCCGCCGACATATCCGACGACTATAGGGTCGTCCCCACGACCACGGGCCAAGGTTGGACAGCCGCCGACATATCCGACGACTATAGGGTCGTCCCCACGACCCCGGGCCAATGTTGGCCAATCGCCGACATGTCCGACGACTACAGGGTCGTCCCTACGACCCCGGGACTAGATAGGCCCGCCACCGTCATGTCCGACGACTATCGGATCGTCCCCACGACCACGGGCCAAAGTTGGCCAGCCGCCGACATGTCCGACGACTATTGGGTCGTCCCCACGACCCCGGGCCAAAGTTGGCCAGCCGCCGACTTGTCCGACGACTATGGGGTCGTCCCCACGACCCCAGGACTAAATTGGCCCGCCACCGTCATGTCCGACGACAATAGGGTCGTCCCCACGACCACGGGCCAAAGTTGGCAAGCTGCCGACTTGTCCGACGACTATTGGGTCGTCCCCACGACCCCGGGACTAGGTAGACCCGCCGCCGACGTGTCCGACAACTATAGGGTCGTCCACACGACCCCGGGCCAAAGTTGGCAAGCCGCCGAAATGTCCGACGACTATAGGGTGGTCCCCACAACCCCGGGACTAGATTGGCCCACCACCGTCAAGTCCGACGACTATAGGATCGTCTCCACGACCACGGGCCAAAGTTGGCCAGCCGCCGACATGTCCGTCGACTATAGGGTCGTCCCCACGACCCCGGGCCAATGTTGGCCAATCGCCGACATGTCCGACGACTATAGGGTCGTCCCTACGACCCCGGGACTAGATTGGCCCGCCACCGTCATGTCCGACGACTATAGGGTCGTCCCCACGACCCCTGGGACTAGGTTGACAAGCCGCCGAAATGTCCGACGACTATAGGGTCGTCCCCACGACCGCGAGCCAAGGATGTCCAGCCGCCGTCTTGTTCGACGACTATAGGGTCGTACCCACGACCCCGGGACTAGATTGGCCCGCCACCGTCATGTCCAACGACTATAGGGTCGTCCCCACGACCATGGGCCAAAGTTGGCCAGCCGCCGATATGTCCAACGACTATTGGGTCGTCCCACGACCCCGGGACTAGATTGGCCCGCCATCGTCAAGTCCGACGACTATAGGGTCGTCCCCACGACCCCGGGCAAATTTGGCAAGCCGCCGACATATCCGACGACTATAGGGTCGTCTCCACAACCCCGGGACTAGATTGGCCCGCCACCTTCAAGTCCGACGACTATAGGGTCGTCCCCACGACCCCGGGCCAAAGTTGGCATGCCGCCGAAATGTCCGACGACTATAGGGTCGTCCCCACGACCCCGGGCCAAAGTTGGCAAGCCGCCGAAATGTCCGACGACTATAGGTTCGTCCCCACGACCGCGGGCCAAAGATGTCCAGCCGCCGTCTTGTCCGACGACTATACGGTCGTCCCCACGACCCCGGGACTAGATTGGCCGGCCACCGTCATGTCCAACGACTATAGGGTCGTCCCCACGACCCCGGGACTAGGTTGACAAGCCGCCAACATATCCGACGACTATACGGTCGTCCCCACGACCTCGGGACTAGGTCGGCCAGCCGCCGACATGTCCGACGACTATAGGGTCGTCCCCACGACCCCGGGCCAAAGTTGGCAAGCTGCCGAAATGTCCGACAACTATAGGGTCGTCCCCACAACCCCGGGACTAGATTGGCCCGCCACCGTCAAGTCCGACGACTATAGGATCGTCTCCACGACCACGGGCCAAAGTTGGCCAGCCGCCGACATGTCCGTCGACTATAGGGTCGTCCTCACGACCCCGGGCCAATGTTGGCCAATCGCCGACATGTCCGGCGACTATAGGGTCGTCCCTACGACCCCGGGACTAGATTGGCCCGCCACCGTCATGTCCGACGACTATAGGGTCGTCCCCACGACCCCGGGACTAGGTTGACAAGCCGCCGACATGTCCGTCGACTATAGGGTCGTCCCCACGACCCCGGGCCAATGTTGGCCAATCGCCGACATGTCCGGCGACTATAGGGTCGTCCCTACGACCCCGGGACTAGATTGGCCCGCCACCGTCATGTCCGACGACTATAGGGTCGTCCCCACGACCCCGGGACTAGGTTGACAAGCCGCCGAAATGTCCGACGACTATAGGGTCGTCCCCACGACCGCGAGCCAAGGATGTCCAGCCGCCGTCTTGTTCGACGACTATAGGGTCGTACCCACGACCCCGGGACTAGATTGGCCCGCCACCGTCATGTCCAACGACTATAGGGTCGTCCCCACGACCATGGGCCAAAGTTGGCCAGCCGCCGATATGTCCAACGACTATTGGGTCGTCCCCACGACCCCGGGACTAGATTGGCCCGCCATCGTCAAGTCCGACGACTATAGGGTCGTCCCCACGACCCCGGGCAAATTTGGCAAGCCGCCGACATATCCGACGACTATAGGGTCGTCCCCACAACCCCGGGACTAGATTGGCCCGCCACCCTCAAGTCCGACGACTATAGGATCGTCTCCACGACCACGGCCCAAAGTTGGCCAGCCGCCAACATGTCAAACGACTATTGGGTCGTCCCCACGACCACGGGCCAAAGTTATCCAGCCGCCGTCATGTCCGACGACTATAGGGTCGTCCCCACGACCCCGGGCCAAAGTTGGCAAGCCGCCGAAATGTCCGACGACTATAGGGTCGTCCCCACGACCGCGGGCCAAAGATGTCCAGCCGCCGTCTTGTCCGACGATTATAGGGTCGTACCCACGACCCCGGGACTAGATTGGCCCGCCACCGTCATGTCCAACGACTATAGGGTCGTCCCCACGACCATGGGCCAAAGTTGGCCAGCCGCCGATATGTCCAACGACTATTGGGTCGTCCCCACGACCCCGGGACTAGATTGGCCCGCCATCGTCAAGTCCGACGACTATAGGGTCGTCCCCACGACCCCGGGCAAATTTGGCAAGCCGCCGACATATCCGACGACTATAGGGTCGTCCCCACAACCCCGGGACTAGATTGGCCCGCCACCCTCAAGTCCGACGACTATAGGATCGTCTCCACGACCACGGCCCAAAGTTGGCCAGCCGCCAACATGTCAAACGACTATTGGGTCGTCCCCACGACCACGGGCCAAAGTTATCCAGCCGCCGACATGTCCGACGACTATAGGGTCGTCCCCACGACCCCGGGCCAAAGTTGGCAAGCCGCTGAAATGTCCGACGACTATAGGGTCGTCCCCACGACCGCGGGCCAAAGATGTCCAGCCGCCGTCTTGTCCGACGACTATAGGGTCGTCCCTACGACCCCGGGACTAGATTGGTCCGCCACCGTCATGTCCGACGACTATAGGGTCGTCCCCACGACCGCGGGCCAAAGTTGGCAAGCCGCCGAAATGTCCGACGACTGTAGGGTCGTCCCCACGACCTCGGGACTAGATTGGCCCGCCACCGTGAAGTCCGACGACTATAGGGTCGTCCCCACGACCTCGGGACTAGGTTGGCCAGCCGCCGACATTTCCGACGAATATAGGGTCGTCCACACGACCCCGGGCCAATGTTGACCAATCGCCGACATGTCCGACGACTATAGGGTCGTCCCTACGACCCCGGGACTAGGTTGGCCCGCCACCGTCATGTCCGACGACTATAGGGTCGTCCCCACGACCTCGGGACTAGGTTGGCCTGCCGCCGACATATCCGACGACTATAGGGTCGTCCCCACGACCACGGGCCAAGGTTGGACAGCCGCCGACATATCCGACGACTATAGGGTCGTCCCCACGACCCCGGGCCAATGTTGGCCAATCGCCGACATGTCCGACGACTACGGGGTCGTCCCTACGACCCCGGGACTAGATAGGCCCGCCACCGTCATGTCCGACGACTATCGGATCGTCCCCACGACCACGGACCAAAGTTGGCCAGCCGCCGACATGTCCGACGACTATTGGGTCGTCCCCACGACCCCGGGCCAAAGTTGGCCAGCCGCCGACTTGTCTGACGTCTATGGGGTCGTCCCCACGACCCCACGACTAGATTGGCCCGCCACCGTCATGTCCGACGACAATAGGGTCGTCCCCACGACCACGGGCCAAAGTTGGCAAGCTGCCGACTTGTCCGATGACTATATGGTCGTCCCCACGACCCCGGGACTAGGTAGACCCGCCGCCGACGTGTCCGACAACTATAGGGTCGTCCCCACGACCCCGGGCCAAAGTTGGCAAGCCGCCGAAATGTCCGACGACTATAGGGTGGTCCCCACAACCCCGGGACTAGATTGGCCCGCCACCGTCAAGTCCGACGACTATAGGATCGTCTCCACGACCACGGGCCAAAGTTGGCCAGCCGCCGACATGTCCGACGACTATATAATCGTCGCCACGACCCCGGGCAAATTTGGCAAGCCGCCGACATATCCGACGACTATAGGGTCGTCCCCACAACCCCGGGACTAGATTGGCCCGCCACCCTCAAGTCCGACGACTATAGGATCGTCTCCACGACCACGGCCCAAAGTTGGCCAGCCGCCGACATGTTCAACGACTATTGGGTCGTCCCCACGACCACGGGCCAAAGTTATCCAGCCGCCGACATGTCCGACGACTATAGGGTCGTCCCCACGACCCCGGGCCAAAGTTGGCAAGCCGCCGAAATGTCCGACGACTATAGGGTCGTCCCCACGACCGCGGGCCAAAGATGTCCAGCCGCCGTCTTGTCCGACGACTATAGGGTCGTCCCCACGACCCCGGGACTAGATTGGCCCGCCACCGTCATGTCCAACGACTATGGGGTCGTCCCCACGACCATGGGCCAAAGTTGGCCAGCCGCCGACATATCCGACGACTATAGGGTCGTCCCCACGACCCCGGGCCAATGTTGGCCAATCGCCGACATGTCCGACGACAACAGGGTCGTCCCTACGACCCCGGGACTAGATAGGCCCGCCACCGTCATGTCCGACGACTATCGGATCGTCCCCACGACCACGAGCCAAAGTTGGCCAGCCGCCGACATGTCCGACGACTATTGGGTCGTCCCCACGACCCCGGGCCAAAGTTGGCCAGCCGCCGACTTGTCCGACGACTATGGGGTCGTCCCCACGACCCCAGGACTAGATTGGCCCGCCACCGTCATGTCCGACGACAATAGGGTCGTCCCCACGACCACGGGCCAAAGTTGGCAAGCTGCCGACTTGTCCGACGACTATAGGGTCGTCCCCACGACCCCGGGACTAGGTAGACCCGCCGCCGACGTGTCCGACAACTATAGGGTCGTCCCCACGACCCCGGGCCAAAGTTGGCAAGCCGCCGAAATGTCCGACGACTATAGGGTGGTCCCCACAACCCCGGGACTAGATTGGCCCGCCACCGTCAAGTCCAACGACTATAGGATCGTCTCCACGACCACGGGCCAAAGTTGGCCAGCCGCCGACATGTCCGTCGACTATAGGGTCGTCCCCACGACCCCGGGCCAATGTTGGCCAATCGCCGACATGTCCGACGACTATAGGGTCGTCCCCACGACCTCGGGACTAGGTTGGCCAGCCGCCGACATGTCCGACGACTATAGGGTCGTCCCCACGACCCCGGGACTAGGTTGGCAAGCCGCCGAAATGTCCGACGACTATACGGTCGTCCCCACGACCATGGGCCAAAGTTGGCCAGCCGCCGATATGTCCAACGACTATTGGGTGGTCCCCATGACCGCGGGACTAGGTTGGCTCGCCGCCGACTTGTCCGACGACTATAGGCTCGTCCCCACGACCCCGGGTCAAAGTTGGCCAGCCGCCGATATGTCCGACGACTATAGAGTCGTCCCCACGACCCCGGGAATATATTGGCCCGCCACCGTCTTGTCCGACGACTATAGGGTCGTCCCCACGACCACGGGCCAAAGTTGGCCCGCCGCCGACTGGTCCGACGACTATAGGGTCGTCCCCACGACCACGGGCCAAAGTTGGCCCGCCGCCGACTGGTCCGACGACTATAGGGTCGTCCCCACGACCACGGGCCAAAGTTGGCCAGCCGCCGACATGTCCGACGACTATTGGGTCGTCCCCACGACCCCGGGCCAAGGTTGGCCAGCCGCCGACTTGTCCGACGACTATGGGGTCGTCCCCACGACCCCAGGACTAGATTGGCCCGCCACCGTCATGTCCGACGACAATAGGGTCGTCCCCACGACCACGGGCCAAAGTTGGCAAGCCGCCGAAATGTCCGACGACTATAGGGTGGTCCCCACAACCCCGGGACTAGATTGGCCCACCACCGTCAAGTCCGACGACTATAGGATCGTCTCCACGACCACGGGCCAAAGTTGGCCAGCCGCCGACATGTCCGTCGACTATAGGGTCGTCCCCACGACCCCGGGCCTATGTTGGCCAATCGCCGACATGTCCGACGACTATAGGGTCGTCCCTACGACCCCGGGACTAGATTGGCCCGCCACCGTCATGTCCGACGACTATAGGGTCGTCCCCACGACCCCGGGACTAGGTTGACAAGCCGCCGAAATGTCCGACGACTATAGGGTCGTCCCCACGACCGCGAGCCAAGGATGTCCAGCCGCCGTCTTGTTCGACGACTATAGGGTCGTACCCACGACCCCGGGACTAGATTGGCCCGCCACCGTCATGTCCAACGACTATAGGGTCGTCCCAACGACCATGGGCCAAAGTTAGCCAGCCGCCGATATGTCCAACGACTATTGGGTCGTCCCCACGACCCCGGGACTAGATTGGCCCGCCATCGTCAAGTCCGACGACTATAGGGTCGTCCCCACGACGCCGGGCAAATTTGGCAAGCCGCCGACATATCCGACGACTATAGGGTCGTCCCCACAACCCCGGGACTAGATTGGCCCGCCACCCTCAAGTCCGACGACTATAGGATCGTCTCCACGACCACGGCCCAAAGTTGGCCAGCCGCCAACATGTCAAACGACTATTGGGTCGTCCCCACGACCACGGGCCAAAGTTATCCAGCCGCCGACATGTCCGACGACTATAGGGTCGTCCCCACGACCCCGGGCCAAAGTTGGCAAGCCGCCGAAATGTCCGACGACTATAGGGTCGTCCCCACGACCGCGGGCCAAAGATGTCCAGCCGCCGTCTTGTCCGACGACTATAGGGTCGTCCCTACGACCCCGGGACTAGATTGGTCCGCCACCGTCATGTCCGACGACTATAGGGTCGTCCCCACGACCGCGGGCCAAAGTTGGCAAGCCGCCGAAATGTCCGACGACTGTAGGGTCGTCCCCACGACCCCGGGACTAGATTGGCCCGCCACCGTGAAGTCCGACGACTATAGGGTCGTCCCCACGACCTCGGGACTAGGTTGGCCAGCCGCCGACATTTCCGACGACTATAGGGTCGTCCCCACGACCCCGGGCCAATGTTGACCAATCGCCGACATGTCCGACGACTATAGGGTCGTCCCTACGACCCCGGGACTAGGTTGGCCCGCCACCGTCATGTCCAACGACTATAGGGTCGTCCCCACGACCATGGGCCAAAGTTGGCCAGCCGCCGATATGTCCAACGACTATTGGGTCGTCCCCACGACCCCGGGACTAGATTGGCCCGCCATCGTCAAGTCCGACGACTATAGGGTCGTCCCCACGACCCCGGGCAAATTTGGCAAGCCGCCGACATATCCGACGACTATAGGGTCGTCCCCACAACCCCGGGACTAGATTGGCCCGCCACCCTCAAGTCCGACGACTATAGGATCGTCTCCACGACCACGGCCCAAAGTTGGCCAGCCGCCAACATGTCAAACGACTATTGGGTCGTCCCCACGACCACGGGCCAAAGTTATCCAGCCGCCGACATGTCCGACGACTATAGGGTCGTCCCCACGACCCCGGGCCAAAGTTGGCAAGCCGCTGAAATGTCCGACGACTATAGGGTCGTCCCCACGACCGCGGGCCAAAGATGTCCAGCCGCCGTCTTGTCCGACGACTATAGGGTCGTCCCTACGACCCCGGGACTAGATTGGTCCGCCACCGTCATGTCCGACGACTATAGGGTCGTCCCCACGACCGCGGGCCAAAGTTGGCAAGCCGCCGAAATGTCCGACGACTGTAGGGTCGTCCCCACGACCTCGGGACTAGATTGGCCCGCCACCGTGAAGTCCGACGACTATAGGGTCGTCCCCACGACCTCGGGACTAGGTTGGCCAGCCGCCGACATTTCCGACGAATATAGGGTCGTCCACACGACCCCGGGCCAATGTTGACCAATCGCCGACATGTCCGACGACTATAGGGTCGTCCCTACGACCCCGGGACTAGGTTGGCCCGCCACCGTCATGTCCGACGACTATAGGGTCGTCCCCACGACCTCGGGACTAGGTTGGCCTGCCGCCGACATATCCGACGACTATAGGGTCGTCCCCACGACCACGGGCCAAGGTTGGACAGCCGCCGACATATCCGACGACTATAGGGTCGTCCCCACGACCCCGGGCCAATGTTGGCCAATCGCCGACATGTCCGACGACTACGGGGTCGTCCCTACGACCCCGGGACTAGATAGGCCCGCCACCGTCATGTCCGACGACTATCGGATCGTCCCCACGACCACGGACCAAAGTTGGCCAGCCGCCGACATGTCCGACGACTATTGGGTCGTCCCCACGACCCCGGGCCAAAGTTGGCCAGCCGCCGACTTGTCCGACGTCTATGGGGTCGTCCCCACGACCCCACGACTAGATTGGCCCGCCACCGTCATGTCCGACGACAATAGGGTCGTCCCCACGACCACGGGCCAAAGTTGGCAAGCTGCCGACTTGTCCGATGACTATATGGTCGTCCCCACGACCCCGGGACTAGGTAGACCCGCCGCCGACGTGTCCGACAACTATAGGGTCGTCCCCACGACCCCGGGCCAAAGTTGGCAAGCCGCCGAAATGTCCGACGACTATAGGGTGGTCCCCACAACCCCGGGACTAGATTGGCCCGCCACCGTCAAGTCCGACGACTATAGGATCGTCTCCACGACCACGGGCCAAAGTTGGCCAGCCGCCGACATGTCCGACGACTATATAATCGTCGCCACGACCCCGGGCAAATTTGGCAAGCCGCCGACATATCCGACGACTATAGGGTCGTCCCCACAACCCCGGGACTAGATTGGCCCGCCACCCTCAAGTCCGACGACTATAGGATCGTCTCCACGACCACGGCCCAAAGTTGGCCAGCCGCCGACATGTTCAACGACTATTGGGTCGTCCCCACGACCACGGGCCAAAGTTATCCAGCCGCCGACATGTCCGACGACTATAGGGTCGTCCCCACGACCCCGGGCCAAAGTTGGCAAGCCGCCGAAATGTCCGACGACTATAGGGTCGTCCCCACGACCGCGGGCCAATGATGTCCAGCCGCCGTCTTGTCCGACGACTATAGGGTCGTCCCCACGACCCCGGGACTAGATTGGCCCGCCACCGTCATGTCCAACGACTATAGGGTCGTCCCCACGACCATGGGCCAAAGTTGGCCAGCCGCCGACATATCCGACGACTATAGGGTCGTCCCCACGACCCCGGGCCAATGTTGGCCAATCGCCGACATGTCCGACGACAACAGGGTCGTCCCTACGACCCCGGGACTAGATAGGCCCGCCACCGTCATGTCCGACGACTATCGGATCGTCCCCACGACCACGAGCCAAAGTTGGCCAGCCGCCGACATGTCCGACGACTATTGGGTCGTCCCCACGACCCCGGGCCAAAGTTGGCCAGCCGCCGACTTGTCCGACGACTATGGGGTCGTCCCCACGACCCCAGGACTAGATTGGCCCGCCACCGTCATGTCCGACGACAATAGGGTCGTCCCCACGACCACGGGCCAAAGTTGGCAAGCTGCCGACTTGTCCGACGACTATAGGGTCGTCCCCACGACCCCGGGACTAGGTAGACCCGCCGCCGACGTGTCCGACAACTATAGGGTCGTCCCCACGACCCCGGGCCAAAGTTGGCAAGCCGCCGAAATGTCCGACGACTATAGGGTGGTCCCCACAACCCCGGGACTAGATTGGCCCGCCACCGTCAAGTCCAACGACTATAGGATCGTCTCCACGACCACGGGCCAAAGTTGGCCAGCCGCCTGCATGTCCGTCGACTATAGGGTCGTCCCCACGACCCCGGGCCAATGTTGGCCAATCGCCGACATGTCCGACGACTATAGGGTCGTCCCCACGACCTCGGGACTAGGTTGGCCAGCCGCCGACATGTCCGACGACTATAGGGTCGTCCCCACGACCCCGGGACTAGGTTGGCAAGCCGCCGAAATGTCCGACGACTATACGGTCGTCCCCACGACCATGGGCCAAAGTTGGCCAGCCGCCGATATGTCCAACGACTATTGGGTGGTCCCCATGACCGCGGGACTAGGTTGGCTCGCCGCCGACTTGTCCGACGACTATAGGCTCGTCCCCACGACCCCGGGTCAAAGTTGGCCAGCCGCCGATATGTCCGACGACTATAGAGTCGTCCCCACGACCCCGGGAATATATTGGCCCGCCACCGTCTTGTCCGACGACTATAGGGTCGTCCCCACAACCACGGGCCAAAGTTGGCCCGCCGCCGACTGGTCCGACGACTATAGGGTCGTCCCCACGACCACGGGCCAAAGTTGGCCCGCCGCCGACTGGTCCGACGACTATAGGGTCGTCCCCACGACCACGGGCCAAAGTTGGCCCGCCGCCGACTGGTCCGACGACTATAGGGTCGTCCCCACGACCACGGGCCAAAGTTGGCCAGCCGCCGACATGTCCGACGACTATTGGGTCGTCCCCACGACCCCGGGCCAAGGTTGGCCAGCCGCCGACTTGTCCGACGACTATGGGGTCGTCCCCACGACCCCAGGACTAGATTGGCCCGCCACCGTCATGTCCGACGACGATAGGGTCGTCCCCACGACCCCGGGACTAGGTTGACAAGCCGCCGAAATGTCCGACGACTATAGGGTCGTCCCCACGACCGCGACCCAAGGATGTCCAGCCGCCGTCTTGTTCGACGACTATAGGGTCGTACCCACGACCCCGGGACTAGATTGGCCCGCCACCGTCATGTCCAACGACTATAGGGTCGTCCCAACGACCATGGGCCAAAGTTAGCCAGCCGCCGATATGTCCAACGACTATTGGGTCGTCCCCACGACCCCGGGACTAGATTGGCCCGCCATCGTCAAGTCCGACGACTATAGGGTCGTCCCCACGACGCCGGGCAAATTTGGCAAGCCGCCGACATATCCGACGACTATAGGGTCGTCCCCACAACCCCGGGACTAGATTGGCCCGCCACCCTCAAGTCCGACGACTATAGGATCGTCTCCACGACCACGGCCCAAAGTTGGCCAGCCGCCAACATGTCAAACGACTATTGGGTCGTCCCCACGACCACGGGCCAAAGTTATCCAGCCGCCGACATGTCCGACGACTATAGGGTCGTCCCCACGACCCCGGGCCAAAGTTGGCAAGCCGCCGAAATGTCCGACGACTATAGGGTCGTCCCCACGACCGCGGGCCAAAGATGTCCAGCCGCCGTCTTGTCCGACGACTATAGGGTCGTCCCTACGACCCCGGGACTAGATTGGTCCGCCACCGTCATGTCCGACGACTATAGGGTCGTCCCCACGACCGCGGGCCAAAGTTGGCAAGCCGCCGAAATGTCCGACGACTGTAGGGTCGTCCCCACGACCCCGGGACTAGATTGGCCCGCCACCGTGAAGTCCGACGACTATAGGGTCGTCCCCACGACCTCGGGACTAGGTTGGCCAGCCGCCGACATTTCCGACGACTATAGGGTCGTCCCCACGACCCCGGGCCAATGTTGACCAATCGCCGACATGTCCGACGACTATAGGGTCGTCCCTACGACCCCGGGACTAGGTTGGCCCGCCACCGTCATGTCCGACGACTATAGGGTCGTCCCCACGACCTCGGGACTAGGTTGGCCTGCCGCCGACATATCCGACGACTATAGGGTCGTCCCTACGACCCCGGGACTAGATTGGCCCGCCACCGTCATGTCCGACGATTATAGGGTCGTCCCCACGACCGCGAGACTAGATTGGTCCGCCCCCGTCATGTCCGACGACTATAGGGTCGTCCCCACGACCCCGGGCCAAAGATGTCCAGCCGCCGTCTTCTCCGACGACTATAGGGTCGTCGTCACGACCCCGGGTCCAGGTTGGCCAGCCGCCGACATGTCCGACGACTATAGGGTCGTCCCCACGACCTCGGGACTAGGTTGGCCAGCCGCCGACATGTCCGACGACTATAGGGTCGTCCCCACGACCCCGGGCCAATGTTGGCCAATCGCCGACATGTCCGACGACTATAGGGTCGTCCCTACGACCCCGGGACTAGATTGGCCCGCCACCGTCATGTCCAACGACTATAGGGTCGTCCCCACGACCACGGGCCAAAGTTGGCCAGCCGCCGACATGTCCGACGACTACAGGGTCGTCCCTACGACCCCGGGACTAGATAGGCCCGCCACCGTCATGTCCGACGACTGTGGGGTCGTCCCCACGACCTCGGGACTAGGTTGGCCAGCCGCCGACATGTCCGACGACTATAGGGTCGTCCCCACGACCCCGGGCCAATGTTGGCCAATCGCCGACATGTCCGACGACTATAGGGTCGTACCTACGACCCCGGGACTAGATTGGCCCGCCACCGTCATGTCCAACGACTATAGGGTCGTCCCCACGACCACGGGCCAAAGTTGGCCAGCCGCCGACATGTCCGACGACTATAGGGTCGTCCCTACGACCCCGGGACTAGATTGGCCCGCCACCGTCATGTCCGACGATTATAGGGTCGTCCCCACGACCGCGAGACTAGATTGGTCCGCCACCGTCATGTCCGACGACTATAGGGTCGTCCCCACGACCCCGGGCCAAAGATGTCCAGCCGCCGTCTTCTCCGACGACTATAGGGTCGTCGTCACGACCCCGGGTCCAGGTTGGCCAGCCGCCGACATGTCCGACGACTATAGGGTCGTCCCCACGACCCCGGGCCAATGATGTCCAGCCGCCGTCTTGTCCGACGACTATAGGGTCGTCCCCACGACCCCGAGTCCAGGTTGGCCAGCCGCCGACATTTCGGACGACTATAGAGTCGTCCCCACGACACCGGGCCAAAGTTGGCCAGCCGCCGACATGTCCGACGACTATAGGGTCGTCCCCACGACCCCGGGACAAGGTTGGCCCGCCGCCGACTTGTCCGACGAATATAGGGTCGTACCCACGACCCTGGGCCAAAGTTGGCAAGCCGCCGAAATGTCCGACGACTATAGCGTCGTCCCCACAACCCCGGGACTAGATTGGCCCGCCACCGTCAAGTCCGACGACTATAGGATCGTCTCCACGACCACGGGCCAAAGTTGGCCAGCCGCTGACATGTCCAACGACTATAGGGTCGTCCCCACGACCCCGGGCCAATGTTGGCAAGCCGCCGACATGTCCGACGACTATAGGGTCGTTCCTACGACCCCGGGACTAGATTGGCCCGCCACCGTCATGTCCAACGACTATAGGGTCGTCCCCACGACCCCGGGCCAAAGTTGACAAGCCGCCGAAATGTCCGACGACTATAGGGTCGTCCCCACGACCCCGGGACTAGGTTGGCCAGCCGCCGACATGTCCGACGACTATAGGGTCGTCCCCACGACCCCGGGACTAGATTGGCCCGCCACCGTCATGTCCAACGACTATAGGGTCGTCCCCACGACCCCGGGACTAGGTTGACAAGCCGCCGAAATGTCCGACGACTATAGGGTCGTCCCCACGACCGCGAGCCAAGGATGTCCAGCCGCCGTCTTGTCCGACGACTATAGGGTCGTCCCCACGACCCCGGGACTAGATTGGCCCGCCACCGTCATGTCCGACGATTATAGGGTCGTCCCCACGACCCCGGGACAAGGTTGGCCCGCCGCCGACTTGTCCGACGACTATAGGGTCGTACCCACGACCCCGGGCCAAAGGTGGCATGCCGCCGAAATGTCCGACGACTATAGGGTCGTCCCCACGACCCCCGGCCAAAGTTGGCAAGCCGCCGAAATGTCCGACGACTATAGGGTCGTCCCCACGACCCCGGGACTAGATTGGCCCGCCACCATCATGTCCGACGACTATAAGGTCGTCCCCACGACCCCGGGACAAGGTTGGCCCGCCGCCGACTTGTCCGACGACTATAGGGTCGTACCCACGACCCCGGGACTAGGCTGACAAGCCGCCAACATGTCCGACGACTATAGGGTCGTCCCGACGACCCCGGGCCAATGTTGGCCAAACGCCAACATGTCCGACGACTATAGGGTCGTCCCTACGACCCCGGGACTAGATTGGCCCGCCACCGTCATGTCCAACGACTATAGGGTCGTCCCCACGACCATGGGCCAAAGTTGGCCAGCTGCCGATATGTCCAACGACTATTGGGTCGTCCCCACGACCTCGGGACTAGATTGGCCCGCCACCGTCAAGTCCGACGACTATAGGGTCGTCCCCACGACCCCGGGACTAGATTGTCCCGCCACCGTCATGTCCAACGACTATAGGGTCGTCCCCGTGACCCCGGGCCAAAGTTGGCCAATCGCCAACATGTCCGACGACTATAGGGTCGTCCGTACGACCCCGGGAATAGATTGGCCCGCCACCGTCATGTCCGACGACAATAGGGTCGTCCCCACGACCCCGGGTCTAGGTTGGCCAGCCGCCGACATGTCCGACGACTATAGAGTCGTCCCCACGACATCGGGCCAAAGTTGGCCAGCCGCTGACATGTCCAACGACTATAGGGTCGTCCCCACGACCACGGGCCAAAGTTGGCCAGCCGACGACTATTGGATCGTCCCCACCACCACGGGCCAAAGTTGGCCAGCCGCCGACATGTCCGACGACTATAGGGTCGTCCCCACGACCCCGGGACTAGATTGGTCCGCCACCGTCATGTCCGACGACTATAGGGTCGTCCCCACGACCCCGGGCCAAAGTTGGCAAGCCGCCGAAATGTCCGACGACTGTAGGGTCGTCCCCACGACCCCGGGACTAGATTGGCCCGCCACCGTGAAGTCCGTCGACTATAGGGTCGTCCCCACGACCTCGGGACTAGTTTGGCCAGCCGCCGACATGTCCGACGACTATAGGGTCGTCCCCACGACCCCGGGCCAATGTTGGCCAATCGCCGACATGTCCGACGACTATAGGGTCGCCCCTACGACCCCGGGACTAGATTGGCCCGCCACCGTCATGTCCAACGACTATAGGGTCGTCCCCACGACCCCGAGCCAAAGTTGGCATGCCGCCGAAATGTCCGACGACTATAGGGTCGTCCCCACGACCCCGGGACTAGATTGGCCCCCCACCGTGAAGTCCGACGACTATAGGGTCGTCCCCACGACCTCGGGACTAGTTTGGCCAGCCGCCGACATGTCCGACGACTATAGGGTCGTCCCCACGACCGCGGGCAAAAGATGTCCAGCCGCCGTCTTGTCCGACGACTATAGGGTCGTCCCCACGACCCCGGGACTAGATTGGCCCGCCACCGTCATGTCCGACGACAATAGGGTCGTCCCCACGACCCCGGGTCTAGGTTGGCCAGCCGCCGACATGTCCGACGACTATAGGGTCGTCCCCACGACCGCGGGCAAAAGATGTCCAGCCGCCGTCTTGTCCGACGACTATAGGGTCGTCCCCACGACCCCGGGACTAGATTGGCCCGCCACCGTCATGTCCGACGACAATAGGGTCGTCCCCACGACCCCGGGTCTAGGTTGGCCAGCCGCCGACATGTCCGACGACTATAGAGTCGTCCCCACGACACCGGGCCAAAGTTGGCCAGCCGCCGACATGTCCAACGACTATAGGGTCGTCCCCACGACCACGGGCCAAAGTTGGCCAGCTGCCGAAATGTCCGACGACTATAGGGTCGTCCCCACGACCCCGGGACTAGATTGGCCCCCCACCGTGAAGTCCGACGACTATAGGGTCGTCCCCACGACCTCGGGACTAGTTTGGCCAGCCGCCGACATGTCCGACGACTATAGGGTCGTCCCCACGACCGCGGGCAAAAGATGTCCAGCCGCCGTCTTGTCCGACGACTATAGGGTCGTCCCCACGACCCCGGGACTAGATTGGCCCGCCACCGTCATGTCCGACGACAATAGGGTCGTCCCCACGACCCCGGGTCTAGGTTGGCCAGCCGCCGACATGTCCGACGACTATAGAGTCGTCCCCACGACACCGGGCCAAAGTTGGCCAGCCGCCGACATGTCCAACGACTATAGGGTCGTCCCCACGACCACGGGCCAAAGTTGGCCAGCCGCCGACATGTCCGACGACTATAGGGTCGTCCCCACGACCCCGGGATTAGATTGGTCCGCCACCGTCATGTCCGACGACTATAGGGTCGTCCCCACGACCCCGGGCCAAAGTTGGCAAGCCGCCGAAATGTCCAACGACTGTAGGGTCGTCCCCACGACCCCGGGACTAGATTGGCCCCCCACCGTGAAGTCCGACGACTATAGGGTCGTCCCCACGACCTCGGGACTAGTTTGGCCAGCCGCCGACATATCCGACGACTATAGGGTCGTCCCCACGACCGCGGGCAAAAGATGTCCAGCCGCCGTCTTGTCCGACGACTATAGGGTCGTCCCTACGACCCCGGGACTAGATTGGCCCGCCACCGTCATGTCCAACGACTATAGGGTCGTCCCCACGACCCCGAGCCAAAGTTGGCATGCCACCGAAATGTCCGACGACTATAGGGTCGTCCCCACGACCGCGAGCCAAGGATGTCCAGCCGCCGTCTTGGCCGACGACTATAGGGTCGTCCCCACGACCCCGGGACTAGATTGGCCCGCCACCGTCATGTCCGACGATTATAGGGTCGTCCCCACGACCCCGGGACAAGGTTGGCCCGCCGCCGACTTGTCCGACGACTATAGGGTCGTACCCACGAACCCGGGCCAAAGGTGGCATGCCGCCGAAATGTCCGAGGACTATAGGGTCGTCCCCACGACCCCGGGCCAAAGTTGGCAAGCCGCCGAAATGTCCGACGACTATAGGGTCGTCCCCACGACCCCGGGACTAGATTGGCCCGCCACCATCATGTCCGACGACTATAAGGTCGTCCCCACGACCCCGGGACAAGGTTGGCCCGCCGCCGACTTGTCCGACGACTATAGGGTCGTACCCACGACCCCGGGACTAGGCTGACAAGCCGCCAACATGTCCGACGACTATAGGGTCGTCCCTACGACCCCGGGACTAGATTGGCCCGCCACCGTCATGTCCAACGACTATAGGGTCGTCCCCACGACCATGGGCCAAAGTTGGCCAGCTGCCGATATGTCCAACGACTATTGGGTCGTCCCCACGACCCCGGGACTAGATTGGCCCGCCACCGTCAAGTCCGACGACTATAGGGTCGTCCCCACGACCCCGGGACTAGATTGTCCCGCCACCGTCATGTCCAACGACTATAGGGTCGTCCCCACGACCCCGGGCCAAAGTTGGCCAATCGCCAACATATCCGACGACTATAGGGTCGTCCGTACGACCCCGGGAATAGATTGGCCCGCCACCGTCATGTCCGACGACAATAGGGTCGTCCCCACGACCCCGGGTCTAGGTTGGCCAGCCGCCGACATGTCCGACGACTATAGAGTCGTCCCCACGACATCGGGCCAAAGTTGGCCAGCCGCTGACATGTCCAACGACTATAGGGTCGTCCCCACGACCACGGGCCAAAGTTGGCCAGCCGCCGACATGTCCGACGACTATTGGATCGTCCCCACGACCACGGGCCAAAGTTGGCCAGCCGCCGACATGTCCGACGACTATAGGGTCGTCCCCACGACCTCGGACTAGTTTGGCCAGCCGCCGACATGTCCGACGACTATAGGGTCGTCCCCACGACCCCGGGCCAAAGTTGGCCAGCCGCTGACATGTCCAACGACTATAGGGTCGTCCCCACGACCACGGGCCAAAGTTGGCCAGCCGCCGACATGGCCGACGACTATTGGATCGTCCCCACGACCACGGGCCAAAGTTGGCCAGCCGCCGACATGTCCGACGACTATAGGGTCGTCCCCACGACCCCGGGACTAGATTGGTCCGCCACCGTCATGTCCGACGACTATAGGGTCGTCCCCACGACCCCGGGCCAAAGTTGGCAAGCCGCCGAAATGTCCGACGACTGTAGGGTCGTCCCTACGACCCCGGGACTAGATTGGCCCGCCACCGTCATGTCCAACGACTATAGGGTCGTCCCCACGACCCCGAGCCAAAGTTGGCATGCCGCCGAAATGTCCGACGACTATAGGGTCGTCCCCACGACCCCGGGCCAAAGTTGGCACGCCGCCGAAATGTCCGACGACTGTAGGGTCGTCCCCACGACCCCGGGCCAAAGTTGGCCAATCGCCAACATGTCCGACGACTATAGGGTCGTCCGTACGACCCCGGGAATAGATTGGCCCGCCACCGTCATGTCCGACGACAATAGGGTCGTCCCCACGACCCCGGGTCTAGGTTGGCCAGCCGCCGACATGTCCGACGACTATAGAGTCGTCCCTACGACCCCGGGACTAGATTGGCCCGCCACCGTCATGTCCAACGACTATAGGGTCGTCCCCACGACCCCGAGCCAAAGTTGGCATGCCGCCGAAATGTCCGACGACTATAGGGTCGTCCCCACGACCCCGGGCCAAAGTTGGCACGCCGCCGAAATGTCCGACGACTGTAGGGTCGTCCCCACGACCCCGGGCCAAAGTTGGCCAATCGCCAACATGTCCGACGACTATAGGGTCGTCCGTACGACCCCGGGAATAGATTGGCCCGCCACCGTCATGTCCGACGACAATAGGGTCGTCCCCACGACCCCGGGTCTAGGTTGGCCAGCCGCCGACATGTCCGACGACTATAGAGTCGTCCCCACGACACCGGGCCAAAGTTGGCTAGCCGCTGACATGTCCAACGACTATAGGGTCGTCCCCACGACCACGGGCCAAAGTTGGCCAGCCGCCGACATGTCCGACGACTATTGGATCGTCCCCACGACCACGGGCCAAAGTTGGCCAGCCGCCGACATGTCCGACGACTATAGGGTCGTCCCCACGACCCCGGCATTAGATTGGTCCGCCACCGTCATGTCCGACGACTATAGGGTCGTCCCCACGACCCCGGGCCAAAGTTGGCAAGCCGCCGAAATGTCCAACGACTGTAGGGTCGTCCCCACGACCCCGGGACTAGATTGGCCCGCCACCGTCATGTCCGACGACTATAGGGTCGTCCCCACGACCCCGGGCCAAAGTTGGCAAGCCGCCGAAATGTCCGACGACTGTAGGGTCGTCCCCACGACCCCGGGCCAATGTTGGCCAATCGCCGACATGTCCGACGACTATAGGGTCGTCCCTACGACCCCGGGACTAGATTGGCCCGCCACCGTCATGTCCAACGACTATAGGGTCGTACCCACGACCATGGGCCAAAGTTGGCCAGCCGCCGTAATGTCCAACGACTATTGGGTCGTCCCCACGACCCCGGGACTAGATTGGCCCGCCACCGTCAAGTCCGACGACTATAGAGTCGTCCCCACGACACCGGGCCAAAGTTGGCCAGCCGCCGACATGTCCGACGACTATAGGGTCGTCCCCACGACCCCGGGACTAGATTGGTCCGCCACCGTCATGTCCGACGACTATAGGGTCGTCCCCACGACCCCGGGCCAAAGTTGGCAAGCCGCCGAAATGTCCGACGACTGTAGGGTCGTCCCCACGACCCCGGGACTAGATTGGCCCGCCACCGTGAAGTCCGTCGACTATAGGGTCGTCCCCACGACCTCGGGACTAGTTTGGCCAGCCGCCGACATGTCCGACGACTATAGGGTCGTCCCCACGACCCCGGGCCAATGTTGGCCAATCGCCGACATGTCCGACGACTATAGGGTCGTCCCTACGACCCCGGGACTAGATTGGCCCGCCACCGTCATGTCCAACGACTATAGGGTCGTCCCCACGACCCCGAGCCAAAGTTGGCATGCCGCCGAAATGTCCGACGACTATAGGGTCGTCCCCACGACCCCGGGCCAAAGTTGGCACGCCGCCGAAATGTCCGACGACTATAGGGTCGTCCCCACGACCCCGGGCCAAAGTTGGCCAATCGCCAACATGTCCGACGACTATAGGGTCGTCCGTACGACCCCGGGAATAGATTGGCCCGCCACCGTCATGTCCGACGACAATAGGGTCGTCCCCACGACCCCGGGTCTAGGTTGGCCAGCCGCCGACATGTCCGACGACTATAGAGTCGTCCCCACGACACCGGGCCAAAGTTGGCTAGCCGCTGACATGTCCAACGACTATAGGGTCGTCCCCACGACCACGGGCCAAAGTTGGCATGCCGCCGAAATGTCCGACGACTATAGGGTCGTCCCCACGACCCCGCGACTAGATTGGCCCGCCACCGTCAAGTCCGACGACTATAGGATCGTCTCCACGACCACGGCCCAAAGTTGGCCAGCCGCCGACATGTCCAACGACTATTGGGTCGTCCCCACGACCACGGGCCAAAGTTGGCAAGCCGCCGAAATGTCCGACGACTATAGGGTCGTCCCCACGACCGCGGGCCAAAGATGTCCAGCCGCCGTCTTGTCCGACGACTATAGGGTCGTCCCCACGACCCCGGGACTAGATTGGCCCGCCACCGTCATGTCCGACGACTATACGGTCGTCCCCACGACCCCGGGCCAAAGTTGGCAAGCCGCCGAAATGTCCGACGACTGTAGGGTCGTCCCCACGACCCCGGGACTAGATTGGCCCGCCACCGTGAAGTCCGACGACTATAGGGTCGTCCCCACGACCTCAGGACTAGTCTGGCCAGCCGCCGACATGTCCGACGACTATAGGGTCGTCCCCACGACCCCGGGCCAATGTTGGCCAATCGCCGACATGTCCGACGACTATAGGGTCGTCCCTACGACCCCGGGACTAGATTGGCCCGCCACCGACATGTCCAACGACTATAGGGTCGTCCCCACGACCCCGAGCCAAAGTTGGCATGTCGCCGAAATGTCCCACGACTATAGGGTCGTCCCCACGACCCCGGGCCAAAGCTGGCACGCCGCCGAAATGTCCGACGACTATACGGTCGTCCCCACGACCCCGGGCCAAAGTTGGCCAATCGCCAACATGTCCGACGACTATAGGGTCGTCCGTACGACCCCGGGAATAGATTGGCCCGCCACCGTCAAGTCCGACGACTATAGGGTCGTCCCCAGGACCTCGGGACTAGATTGGCCCGCCACCGTCAAGTCCAACGACCATAGGGTCGTCCCCACGACCCCGGGCCAAAGCTGGCAAGCCGCCGAAATGTCCGACGACTATAGGGTCGTCCCCACGACCCGGGACTAGAGTGGCCCGCCACCGTCATGTCCGACGACTATATGGTCGTCCCCACGACCACGGGCCAATGTTGGCCAGCCGCTGACTTGTCCGACGACTATAGGGTCGTCCCCACGACCCCCCGACTAGGTGGGTTCGCCGCCGACTTGTCCGACGAGTATAGGGTCATCCCCACGACCCCGGGACTAGGTTGGCCCGCCGCCGACTTGTCCGACGACTATAGGGTCGTCCCCACGACCTCGGGACTAGGTTGGCCAGCCGCCGACATGTCCGACGACTATAGGGTCGTCCCCACGACCCCGGGACTAGATTGGCCCGCCACCGTCATTTCCGACGACTATAGGGTCGTCCCCACGACCACGGGCCAAAGTTGGCCAGCCGCCGAATTGCCCGACGACTATAGGGTCGTCCCCATGACCCGGGACTAGACTGGCCCGCCACCGTCATGTCCGACCCACTATAGGGTCGTCCCCACGACCCCCGGACTAGGTTGGTATGCCGCCGACTTGTCCGACGAGTATAGGGTCCTCCCCACGACCACGGGCCAAAGTTGGCTGGCCGCCGACATGTCCGACGACTATAGGGTCGTCCCCACGACCCGGGACTATACTGGCCCGCCACCGACATGTCCGACGACTATAGAGTCGTCCCCACGACCCCGGGTCAATGTTGGCTCGCCGCCGACATGTCCGACGACTATAGGGTCGTCACCACGACCCCCGGGCCAAAGTTGGACAGCCACCGACATTTCCGACGACTATAGGGTCGTCCCCACGACCACGGGCCAAAGTTGGCCAGCCGCCGACATGTCCGACGACTATAGGGTCGTCCCCACGACCCGGGACTAGACTGGCCCGCCACCGTCATGTCCGACGACTATAGGGTCGTCCCCACGACCCCCGGACTAGGTTGGCCGGCCGCCGACTTGTCCGACGACTATAGGGTCGTCCCCACGACCCCCCGACTAGGTGGGCTCGCCGCCGACTTGTCCGACGACTATAGGGTCGTCCCCACGACCCCGGGACTATGTTGGCTCGCCACCGTCATGTCTGACGACTATAGGGTCGTCCCCACGACCACGGGCCAAAGTTGGCCAGCCGCCGACTTGCCCGACGACTATAGGGTCGTCCCCATGACCCGGGACTAGACTGGCCCGCCACCGTCATGTCCGACCCACTATAGGGTCGTCCCCACGACCCCCGGACTAGGTTGGTATGCCGCCGACTTGTCCGACGAGTATAGGGTCCTCCCCACCACCACGGGCCAAAGTTGGCTGGCCGCCGACATGTCCGACGACTATAGGGTCGTCCCCACGACCCGGGACTAGACTGGCCCGCCACCGACATGTCCGACGACTATAGGGTCGTCCCCACGACCCCGGGTCAATGTTGGCTCGCCGCCGACATGTCCGACGACTATAGGGTCGTCACCACGACCCCCGGGCCAAAGTTGGACAGCCACCGACATTTCCGACGACTATAGGGTCGTCCCCACGACCACGGGCCAAAGTTGGCCAGCCGCCGACTTGTCCGACGACTATAGGGTCGTCCCCATGACCCGGGACTAGACTGGCGCGCCACCGTCATGTCTGACGACTATAGGGTCGTCCCCACGACCCCGGGACTAGGTTGGCCAGCCGCCGACATGTCCGACGACTATCGGGTCGTCCCGACGACCCCGGGCCAATGTTGGCCAATCGCCATGTCCGACGACTATAGCGTCGTCCCTACGACCCCGGGACTAGAGTGGCCCGCCACCGTCAAGTCCGACGACTATAGGGTCGTCCCCACGACCATGGGCCAAAGTTGGCCAGCCGCCGTAATGTCCAACGACTATTGGGTCGTCCCCACGACCCCGGGACTAGATTGGCCCGCCACCGTCAAGTCCGACGACTATAGGGTCGTCCCCACGACCCCGGGCAAATTTGGCAAGCCGCCGAAATGTCAGACGACTATAGGGTCGTCCCCACGACCCCGGGCCAAAGTTGGCAAGCCGCCGAAATGTCCGACGACTGTAGGGTCGTCCCCACGACCCCGGGACTAGATTGGCCCGCCACCGTCAAGTCCGACGACTATAGGGTCGTCCCCAGGACCTCGGGACTAGATTGGCCCGCCACCGTCAAGTCCAACGACCATAGGGTCGTCCCCACGACCCCGGGCCAAAGCTGGCAAGCCGCCGAAATGTCCGACGACTATAGGGTCGTCCCCACGACCCGGGACTAGAGTGGCCCGCCACCGTCATGTCCGACGACTATATGGTCGTCCCCACGACCACGGGCCAATGTTGGCCAGCCGCTGACTTGTCCGACGACTATAGGGTCGTCCCCACGACCCCCCGACTAGGTGGGTTCGCCGCCGACTTGTCCGACGAGTATAGGGTCATCCCCACGACCCCGGGACTAGGTTGGCCCGCCGCCGACTTGTCCGACGACTATAGGGTCGTCCCCACGACCTCGGGACTAGGTTGGCCAGCCGCCGACATGTCCGACGACTATAGGGTCGTCCCCACGACCCCGGGACTAGATTGGCCCGCCACCGTCATTTCCGACGACTATAGGGTCGTCCCCACGACCACGGGCCAAAGTTGGCCAGCCGCCGACTTGCCCGACGAGTATAGGGTCGTCCCCATGACCCGGGACTAGACTGGCCCGCCACCGTCATGTCCGACCCACTATAGGGTCGTCCCCACGACCCCCGGACTAGGTTGGTATGCCGCCGACTTGTCCGACGAGTATAGGGTCCTCCCCACGACCACGGGCCAAAGTTGGCCAGCCGCCGACATGTCCGACGACTATAGGGTCGTCCCCACGACCCGGGACTAGACTGGCCCGCCACCGTCATGTCCGACGACTATAGGGTCGTCCCCACGACCCCCGGACTAGGTTGGCCGGCCGCCGACTTGTCCGACGACTATAGGGTCGTCCCCACGACCACGGGCCAAAGTTGGCCAGCCGCCGACATGTCCGACGACTATAGGGTCGTCCCCACGACCACGGGCCAAAGTTGGCCAGCCGCCGACATGTCCGACGACTATAGGGTCGTCCCCACGACCCGGGACTAGACTGGCCCGCCACCGTCATGTCCGACGACTATAGGGTCGTCCCCACGACCCCCGGACTAGGTGGGCTCGCCGCCGACTTGTCCGACGACTATAGGGTCATCCCCACGACCCCGGGACTAGGTTGGCCCGCCGCCGACTTGTCCGACGACTATAGGGTCGTCCCCACGACCCCGGGACTAGGTTGGCTCGCCACTGACAAGTCTGACGACTATAGGGTCGTCCCCACGACCCCGGGACTAGATTGGCCCGCCACCGTCAAGTCCGACAACTATAGGGTCGTCTCCACTACCCCGGGCCAAAGTTGGACAGCCGCCGACTTGTCCGACGACTATAGGGTCGTCCCCACGACCACGGGCCAAAGTTGGCCTGCCGCCGGCTTGTCCGACGAATATAGGGTCGTCCCCACGACCCCGGGACTAGGTTGGCCCGCCGCCGACTTGTCCGACGACTATAGGGTCGTCCCCACGACCACGGGCCAAAGTTGGCCTGCCGCCGACATATCCGACGACTCTAGGGTCGTGCCCCACGACCCCGGGCCAAAGTTGGCCAGCCGCCGACATGTCCGACGACTATAGGGTCGTCCCCATGACCCGGGACTAGACTGGCCCGCCACCGTCATGTCCGACGACTATAGGGGCGTCCCCACGACCACGGGCCAAAGTTGGCCAGCCGCCGACATATCCGACGACTATAGGGTCGTCCCCACGACCCCGGGCCAAAGTTGGCCAGCCGCCGACATGTCCGACGACTATAGGGTCGTCCCCACGACCCGGGACTATAGTGGCCTGCCACCGTCACATCCGACGACTATATGTTCGTCCCCACGACCACGGGCCAATGTTGGCCAGCCGCTGACTTGTCCGACGACTATAGGGTCGTCCCCAAGACCGCGGGACTAGATTGGCTCGCCGCCGAATTGTCCGACGACTGTAGGGTCGTCCCCACGACTCCGTGCCAAAGTTGGCAAGCTGCCGACTTGTCCGACGACTATAGGGTCGTCCCCACGACCCCGGGAATAGATTGGCCCGCCACCGTCATTTCCGACGACAATAGGGTCGTCCCCACGACCACGGGCCAAAGTTGGCCAGCCGCCGACATGTCCGAAGACTATAGGGTCGTCCCCACGACCCCGGGACTAGATTGGCCAGCCGCCGACATGTCCGACGACTATAGAGTCGTCCCCACGACACCGGGTCAAAGTTGGCTAGCCGCTGACATTTCCAACGTCTATTGGGTCGTCCCCACGACCACGGGCCAATGTTGGCTAGCCGCCGACATGTCCGACGACTATAGGGTCGTCCCCACGACCACGGGACTAGATTGGTCCGCCACCGTCATGTCCGACGACTATAGGGTCGTCCCCACGACCCCGGGCCAAAGTTGGCAAGCCACCGAAATGTCCGACGACTGTAGGGTCGTCCCCACGACCCCGGGACTAGATTGGCCCGCCACCGTCAAGTCTGACGACCTCGGGACTAGGTTGGCCAGCCGCCGACATGTCCGACGACTATAGGGTTGCCCCCACGACCTCGGGCCAATTTTGGCCAGCCGCCGACATGTCCGACGACTATAGGGTCGTCCCCACGACCCCGGGCCAAAGTTGGCAAGCCGCCGAAATGTCCGACGACGGTAGGGTCGTCCCCACGACCCCGGGAATAGATTGGCCGGCCACCGTCAAGTCCGACGACTATAGGGTCGTCCCCACGACCCCGGGCCAAAGTTGGCAAGCCGCCGAAATGTCCGACGACTGTAGGGTCGTCCCCACAACCCCGGGACTAGATTGGCCCGCCACCGTCAAGTCCGACGACTATAGGGTCGTCCCCACGACCCCGGACCAAAGTTGGCAAACCGCCGAAATGTCCGACGACTGTAGGGTCGTCCCCACGACCCCCGGACTAGATTGGCCCGCCACCGTCATGTCCAACGACTATCGGATCGTCCCCACGACCACGGGCCAAAGTTGGCCAGCCGCCGACATGTCCGATGACTGTAGGGTCGTCCCCACAACCCCGGGACTAGATTGGCCCGCCACCGTCAAGTCCGACGACTATAGGGTCGTCCCCACGACCCCGGGCCAAAGTTGGCAAGCCGACGAAATGTCCGACGACTGTAGGGTCGTCCCCACAACCCCGGGACTAGATTGGCCCGCCACCGTCAAGTCCGACGACTATAGGGTCGTCCCCACGACCCCGGGCCAAAGTTGGCAAGCCGCCGAAATGTCCGACGACTGTAGGGTCGTCCCCACGACCCCCGGACTAGATTGGCCCGCCACCGACAATTCCGACGACTATAGGGTCGTCCCCACGACCCCGGGACTAGATTGGCCCGCCACCGTCATGTCCAACGACTATCGGATCGTCCCCACGACCACGGGCCAAAGTTGGCCAGCCGCCGACATGTCCGACGACTATTGGGTCGTCCCCACGACACCGGGCCAAAGTTGGCCAGCCGCTGACATGTCCAACGACTACAGGGTCGTCCCCACGACCACGGGCCAAAGTTGACCAGCCGCCAACATGTCCGACGACTATTGGATCGTCCCCACGACCCCGGGCCAAAGTTGGCAAGCCGCCGAAATGTCCGACGACTATAGGGTCGTCCCCACGACCCCGGGACTAGATTGGCCCGCCACCGTCATGTCCAAAGACTATCGGATCGTCCCCACGACCCCGGGACTAGATTGGCCCGCCACCGCCTTGTCCGACGACAATAGGGTCGTCCCCACGACCCCGGGTCTAGGTTGGCCAGCCGCCGACATGTCCGACGACAATCGGATCGTCCCCACGACCACGCGCTAATGTTGGCCAGCCGCCGACATGTCCGACGACTATAGGGTCGTCCCCACGACCCCGGGACTAGATTGGCCCGCCACCGTCATGTCCGACGACTATAGGGTCGTCCCCACGACCCCGGGCCAAAGTTGGCCAGCCGCCGACATGTCCGACGACTATAGGGTCGTCCCCACGACCCCGAGACTAGATTGGCCCGCCACCGTCATGTCCGACGAAAATAGGGTCGTCGCCACGACCCCGGGTCCAGGTTGGCCAGCCGCCGACATTTCCGACGACTATAGAGTCGTCCCCACGACACCGGGCCAAAGTTGGCCAGCCGCCGACATTTCCGACGACTATAGGGTCGTCCCCACGACCCCGTGACAAGGTTGGCCCGCCGCCGACTTGTCCGACGACTATAGGGTCGTCCCCACGACCCCCGGACTAGGTTGGCCGGCCGCCGACTTGTCCGACGACTGTAGGGTCGTCCCCACGACCCCGGGACTAGATTGGCCCGCCACCGTCATTTCCGACGACTATAGGGTCGTCCCCACGACCCCGGGACTAAGCTGACTAGCCGCCAACAGGTCCGACGACTATAGGGTCGTCCCCACGACCCCGGGCCAAAGTTGGCCAGCCGCCGACATGTCCGACGACTATAGGGTCGTCCCCACGACCACGGGCCAAAGTTGGCCAGCCGCCGACATGTCCGACGACTATAGGGTCGTCCCCACGACCCGGGACTAGACTGGCCCGCCACCGTCATGTCCGACGACTATAGGGTCGTCCCCACGACCCCCCGACTAGGTGGGCTCGCCGCCGACTTGTCCGACGACTATAGGGTCATCCCCACGACCCCGGGACTAGGTTGGCCCGCCGCCGACTTGTCCGACGACTATAGGGTCGTCCCCACGACCCCGGGACTAGGTTGGCTCGCCACTGACATGTCTGACGACTATAGGGTCGTCCCCACGACCCCGGGACTAGATTGGCCCGCCACCGTCAAGTCCGACAACTATAGGGTCGTCCCCACTACCCCGGGCCAAAGTTGGACAGCCGCCGACTTGTCCGACGACTATAGGGTCGTCCCCACGACCCCCGGACTAGGTTGGCCGGCCGCCGACTTGTCCGACGACTGTAGGGTCGTCCCCACGACCCCGGGACTAGATTGGCCCGCCACCGTCATTTCCGACGACTATAGGGTCGTCCCCACGACCACGGGCCAAAGTTGGCCAGCCGCCGACATGTCCGACGACTATAGGGTCGTCCCCACGACCCGGGACTAGACTGGCCCGCCACCGTCATGTCCGACGACTATAGGGTCGTCCCCACGACCCCCGGACTAGGTGGGCTCGCCACCGTCATGTCCGACGACTATAGGGTCGTCCCCACGACCACGGGCCAAAGTTGGCCAGCCGCCGACATGTCCGACGACTATAGGGTCGTCCCCACGACCCGGGACTAGACTGGCCCGCCACCGTCATGTCCGACGACTATAGGGTCGTCCCCACGACCCCCCGACTAGGTGGGCTCGCCGCCGACTTGTCCGACGACTATAGGGTCATCCCCACGACCCCGGGACTAGGTTGGCCCGCCGCCGACTTGTCCGACGACTATAGGGTCGTCCCCACGACCCCGGGACTAGGTTGGCTCGCCACTGACATGTCTGACGACTATAGGGTCGTCCCCACGACCCCGGGACTAGATTGGCCCGCCACCGTCAAGTCCGACAACTATAGGGTCGTCCCCACTACCCCGGGCCAAAGTTGGACAGCCGCCGACTTGTCCGACGACTATAGGGTCGTGCCCCACGACCCCGGGCCAAAGTTGGCCAGCCGCCGACATGTCCGACGACTATAGGGTCGTCCCCATGACCCGGGACTAGACTGGCCCGCCACCGTCATGTCCGACGACTATAGGGTCGTCCCCACGACCACGGGCCAAAGTTGGCCAGCCGCCGACATATCCGACGACTATAGGGTCGTCCCCACGACCCCGGGCCAAAGTTGGCCAGCCGCCGACATGTCCGACGACTATAGGGTCGTCCCCACGACCCGGGACTAGAGTGGCCCGCCACCGTCATGTCCGACGACTATAGGGTCGTCCCCACGACCACGGGCCAAAGTTGGCCAGCCGCTGACTTGTCCGACGACTATAGGGTCGTCCCCACGACCCCCCGACTAGGTGGGCTCGCCGCCGACTTGTCCGACGACTATAGGGTCATCCCCACGACCCCGGGACTAGGTTGGCCCGCCGCCGACTTGTCCGACGACTATAAGGTCGTCCCCACGACCCCGGGACTAGGTTGGCTCGCCACTGACATGTCTGACGACTGTAGGGTCGTCCCCACGACTCCGTGCCAAAGTTGGCAAGCTGCCGACTTGTCCGACGACTATAGGGTCGTCCCCAAGACCCCGGGAATAGATTGGCCCGCCACCGTCATTTCCGACGACAATAGGGTCGTCCCCACGACCCCGGGACTAGGTTGGCCCGCCGCCGACTTGTCCGACGACTATAGGGTCGTCCCCACGACCCCCCGACTAGGTGGGCTCGCCGCCGACTTGTCCGACGACTATAGGGTCATCCCCACGACCCCGGGACTAGGTTGGCCCGCCGCCGACTTGTCCGACGACTATAGGGTCGTCCCCACGACCCCGGGACTAGGTTGGCTCGCCACTGACATGTCTGACGACTGTAGGGTCGTCCCCACGACTCCGTGCCAAAGTTGGCAAGCTGCCGACTTGTCCGACGACTATAGGGTCGTCCCCACGACCCCGGGAATAGATTGGCCCGCCACCGTCATTTCCGACGACAATAGGGTCGTCTCCACGACCACGGGCCAAGGTTGGCCAGCCGCCGACATGTCCGAAGACTATAGGGTCGTCCCCACGACCCCGGGACTAGATTGGCCAGCCGCCGACATGTCCGACGACTATAGAGTCGTCCCCACGACACCGGGTCAAAGTTGGCCAGCCGCTGACATTTCCAACGTCTATTGGGTCGTCCCCACGACCACGGGCCAATGTTGGCTAGCCGCCGACATGTCCGACGACTATAGGGTCGTCCCCACGACCACGGGACTAGATTGGTCCGCCACCGTCATGTCCGACGACTATAGGGTCGTCCCCACGACCCCGGGCCAAAGTTGGCAAGCCACCGAAATGTCCGACGACTGTAGGGTCGTCCCCACGACCCCGGGACTAGATTGGCCCGCCACCGTCAAGTCTGACGACCTCGGGACTAGGTTGGCCAGCCGCCGACATGTCCGACGACTATAGGGTTGCCCCCACGACCTCGGGCCAATTTTGGCCAGCCGCCGACATGTCCGACGACTATAGGGTCGTCCCCACGACCCCGGGCCAAAGTTGGCAAGCCGCCGAAATGTCCGACGACTGTAGGGTCGTCCCCACGACCCCGGGAATAGATTGGCCGGCCACCGTCAAGTCCGACGACTATAGGGTCGTGCCCACGACTTCGGGACTAGATTGGCCCGCCAACGTCAAGTCCGACGACTATAGGGTCGTCCCCACGACCCCGGGCCAAAGTTGGCAAGCCGCCGAAATGTCCGACGATTGTAGGGTCGTCCCCACAACCCCGGGACTAGATTGGCCCGCCACCGTCAAGTCCGACGACTATAGGGTCGTCCCCACGACCCCGGGCCAAAGTTGGCAAACCGCCGAAATGTCCGACGACTGTAGGGTCGTCCCCACGACCCCCGGACTAGATTGGCCCGCCACCGTCAAGTCCGACGACTATAGGGTCGTCCCCACGACCCCGGGCCAAAGTTGGCAAGCCGACGAAATGTCCGACGACTGTAGGGTCGTCCCCACAACCCCGGGACTAGATTGGCCCGCCACCGTCAAGTCCGACGACTATAGGGTCGTCCCCACGACCACGGGCCAAAGTTGGACTGCCGCCGACATGTCCGAAGACTATAGGGTCGTCCCCACGACCCCGGGACTAGATTGGCCAGCCGCCGACATGTCCGACGATTATAGAGTCGTCCCCACGACACCGGGTCAAAGTTGGCCAGCCGCTGACATTTCCAACGACTATTGGGTCGTCCCCACGACCACGGGCCAATGTTGGCTAGCCGCCGACATGTCCGACGACTATAGGGTCGTCCCCACGACCACGGGCCAAAGCTGGCCAGACGCCGACATGTCCGACGACTATAGGGTCGTCCCCACGACCCCGGGACTAGATTGGCCAGCCGCCGACATGTCCGACGATTATAGAGTCGTCCCCACGACATCGGGTCAAATTTGGCCAGCCGCTGACATTTCCAACGACTATTGGGTCGTCCCCACGACCACGGGCCAATGTTGGCCAGCCGCTGACATTTCCAACGACTATTGGGTCGTCCCCACGACCACGGGCCAATGTTGGCTAGCCGCCGACATGTCCGACGACTATAGGGTCGTCCCCACGACCCCGGGACTAGGTTGGCTCGCCACCGTCATGTCTGACGACTATAGGGTCGTCCCAACGACCACGGGCCAATGTTGGCCAGCCGCCGACTTGTCCGACGACTATAGGGTCGTCCCCACGACCCCGGGAGTAGGTTGGCTCGCCACCGTCATGTCTGACGACTATAGGGTCGTCCCCACGACCACGGGCCAAAGTTGGCCAGCCGCCGACTTGTCCGACGACTATAGGGTCGCCCCCATGACCCGGGACTAGACTGGCCCGCCACCGTCATGTCCGACGACTATAGGGTCGTCCCCACGACCACGGGCCAAAGTTGGCCAGCCGCCGACATATTCGACGACTATAGGATCGTCCCCACGACCCCGGGCCAAAGTTGGCCAGCCGCCGACATGTCCGACGACTATAGGGTCGTCCCCACGACCCGGGACTAGAGTGGCCCGCCACCGTCATGTCCGACGACTATATGGTCGTCCCCACGACCACGGGCGAATGTTGGCCAGCCGCGGTCTTGGCGACGACCCTATAGTCGTCGGACAAGTATATACAAGTATATAAGTATAGCGACCCTATAGCCGCTGACTTGTCCGACGACTATAGGGTCGTCGCCAAGACCGCGGGACTAGATTGGCTCGCCGCCGACTTGTCCGACGACTGTAGTGTCGTCCCCAAGACTCCGTGCCAAAGTTGGCAAGCCGCCGACATGTCCGAAGACTATAGGGTCGTCCCCACGACCCCGGGACTAGATTGGCCAGCCGCCGACATGTCAGACGACTATAGAGTCGTCCCCACGACACCGGGTCAAAGTTGGCCAGCCGCTGACATTTCCAACGTCTATTGGGTCGTCCCCACGACCACGGGCCAATGTTGGCTAGCCGCCGACATGTCCGACGACTATTGGGTCGTCCCCACGACCACGGGACTAGATTGGTCCGCCACCGTCATGTCCGACGACTATAGGGTCGTCCCCACGACCCCGGGCCAAAGCTGGCAAGCCGCCGAAATGTCCGACGACTGTAGGGTCGTCCCCACGACCCCGGGACTAGATTGGCCCGCCACCGTCAAGTCTGACGACCTCGGGACTAGGTTGGCCAGCCGCCGACATGTCCGACGACTATAGGGTTGCCCCCACGACCTCGGGCCAATTTTGGCCAGCCGCCGACATGTCCGACGACTATAGGGTCGTCCCCACGACCCCGGGCCAAAGTTGGCAAGCCGCCGAAATGTCCGACGACTGTAGGGTCGTCCCCACGACCCCGGGAATAGATTGGCCGGCCACCGTCAAGTCCGACGACTATAGGGTCGTCCCCACGACCCCGGGCCAAAGTTGGCAAGCCACCGAAATGTCCGACGACTGTAGGGTCGTCTCCACAACCCCGGGACTAGATTGGCCCGCCACCGTCAAGTCCGACGAAAATAGGGTCGTCCCCACGACCCCGGGTCCAGGTTGGCCAGCCGCCGACATTTCCGACGACTATAGAGTCGTCCCCACGACACCGGGCCAAAGTTGGCCAGCCGCCGACATGTCCGATGACTGTAGGGTCGTCCCCACAACCCCGGGACTAGATTGGCCCGCCACCGTCAAGTCCGACGATTATAGGGTCGTCCCCACGACCCCGGGACAAGGTTGGCCCGCCGCCGACTTGTCCGACGACTATAGGGCCGTACCCACGACCCCGGGACTAAGCTGACAAGCCGCCGAAATGTCCGACGACTGTAGGGTCGTACCCACGACCCCGGGACTAGGCTGACATGCCGCCAACATGTCCGACGACAATCGGATCGTCCCCACGCCCACGCGCCAAAGTTGGCCAGCCGCCGACATGTCCGACGACTATTGGATCGTCCCCACGACCACGGGCCAAAGTTGGCCAGCCGCCGACATGTCCGACGACTATAGGGTCGTCCCCACGACCCCGGGGCTAGATTGGCCCGCCACCGTCATGTCCGACGACTATAGGGTCGTCCCCACGACCCCGGGACTAGGTTGGCCAGCCGCAGACATGTCCGACGACTATAGGGTCGTCCCGACGACCCCGGGCCAATGTTGGCCAATCGCCAACATGTCCGAGGACTATAGGGTCGTCCCTACGACCCCGGGACTAGATTGGCCCGCCACCGTCATGTCCGACGACAATAGGGTCGTCCCCACGACCCCGGGTCCAGGTTGGCCAGCCGCCGACATTTCCGACGACTATAGAGTCGTCCCCACGACACCGGTCCAAAGTTGGCCAGCCGCCGACATGTCCGACGACTATAGGGTCGTCCCCACGACCCCGGGCCAAAGTTGGCAAGCCGCCGAAATGTCCGACGACTGTAGGGTCGTACCCACGACCCCGGGACTAGGCTGACAAGCCGCCAACATGTCCGACGACTATAGGGTCGTCCCCACGACCCCGGGCCAATGATGGCAAGCCGCCGAAATGTCCGACGACTGTAGGTTCGTCCCCACGACCCCGGGTCTAGGTTGGCCAGCCGCCGACATGTCCGACGACAATCGGATCGTCCCCACGCCCACGCGCCAAAGTTGGCCAGCCGCCGACATGTCCGACGACTATTGGATCGTCCCCACGACCACGGGCCAAAGTTGGCCAGCCGCCGACATGTCCGACGACTATAGGGTCGTCCCCACGACCCCGGGGCTAGATTGGCCCGCCACCGTCATGTCCGACGACTATAGGGTCGTCCCCACGACCCCGGGACTAGGTTGGCCAGCCGCAGACATGTCCGACGACTATAGGGTCGTCCCGACGACCCCGGGCCAATGTTGGCCAATCGCCAACATGTCCGACGACTATAGGGTCGTCCCTACGACCCCGGGACTAGATTGGCCCGCCACCGTCATGTCCGACGACAATAGGGTCGTCCCCACGACCCCGGGTCCAGGTTGGCCAGCCGCCGACATTTCCGACGACTATAGAGTCGTCCCCACGACACCGGTCCAAAGTTGGCCAGCCGCCGACATGTCCGACGACTATAGGGTCGTCCCCACGACCCCGGGACTAGATTGGCCCGCCACCGTCATGTCCAACGACTATAGGGTCGTCCCCACAACCACGGGCCAAAGTTGGCCAGCCGCCGACATGTCCGACGACTATAGGGTCGTCCCCACGAACCCGGGCCAAAGTTGGCAAGCCGCCGAAATGTCCGACGACTATAGGGTCGCCCCCACGACCCCGGGACTAGGTTGGCCAGCCGCAGACATGTCCGACGACTATAGGGTCGTCCCGACGACCCCGGGCCAATGTTGGCCAATCGCCAACATGTCCGACGACTATAGGGTCGTCCCTACGACCCCGGGACTAGATTGGCCCGCCACCGTCATGTCCGACGATTATAGGGTCGTCCCCACGACCCCGGGCCAAAGTTGGCCAGCCGCCGAAATGTCCGACGAATATAGGGTCGTCCCCACGACCCCGGGACTAGATTGGCCCGCCACCGTCAAGTCCGACGACTATAGGGTCGTCCCCACGACCCCGGGACTAGGTTGGCCAGCCGCAGACATGTCCGACGACTATAGGGTCGTCCCGACGACCCCGGGCCAATGTTGGCCAATCGCCAACATGTCCGACGACTATAGGGTCGTCCCTACGACCCCGGGACTAGATTGGCCCGCCACCGTCATGTCCGACGATTATAGGGTCGTCCCCACGACCCCGGGCCAAAGATGTCCAGCCGCCGTCTTGTCCGACGACTATAGGGATTTACCCCCGACCCCGGGACTAGATTGGCCCGCCACCGTCATGTCCAACGACTATAGGGTCGTCCTCACAACCACGGGCCAAAGTTGGCCAGCCGCCGAGATGTCCGACGACTATAGGGTCGTCCCCACGACCCCGGGGCTAGATTGGCCCGCCACCGTCATGTCCGACGACTATAGGGTCGTCCCCACGACCCCGGGACTAGGTTGGCCAGCCGCAGACATGTCCGACGACTATAGGGTCGTCCCGACGACCCCGGGCCAATGTTGGCCAATCGCCAACATGTCCGACGACTATAGGGTCGTCCCTACGACCCCGGGACTAGATTGGCCCGCCACCGTCATGTCCGACGACAATAGGGTCGTCCCCACGACCCCGGGTCCAGGTTGGCCAGCCGCCGACATTTCCGACGACTATAGAGTCGTCCCCACGACACCGGTCCAAAGTTGGCCAGCCGCCGACATGTCCGACGACTATAGGGTCGTCCCCACGACCCCGGGACTAGATTGGCCCGCCACCGTCATGTCCAACGACTATAGGGTCGTCCCCACAACCACGGGCCAAAGTTGGCCAGCCGCCGACATGTCCGACGACTATAGGGTCGTCCCCACGAACCCGGGCCAAAGTTGGCAAGCCGCCGAAATGTCCGACGACTATAGGGTCGCCCCCACGACCCCGGGACTAGGTTGGCCAGCCGCAGACATGTCCGACGACTATAGGGTCGTCCCGACGACCCCGGGCCAATGTTGGCCAATCGCCAACATGTCCGACGACTATAGGTTCGTCCCTACGACCCCGGGACTAGATTGGCCCGCCACCGTCATGTCCGACGATTATAGGGTCGTCCCCACGACCCCGGGCCAAAGTTGGCCAGCCGCCGAAATGTCCGACGAATATAGGGTCGTCCCCACGACCCCGGGACTAGATTGGCCCGCCACCGTCAAGTCCGACGACTATTGGGTCGTCCCCACGACCCCGGGCCAAAGATGTCCAGCCGCCGTCTTGTCCGACGACTATAGGGACTTACCCACGACCCCGGGACTAGATTGGCCCGCCACCGTCATGTCCAACGACTATAGGGTCGTCCCCACAACCACGGGCCAAAGTTGGCCAGCCGCCGACATGTCCGACGATTATTGGATCGTCCCCACGACCACGGGCCAAAGTTGGCCAGCCGCCGACATGTGCGACAACTATACGGTCGTCCCCACGACCCCGGGACTAGATTGGTCCGCCACCGTCATGTCCGACGACTATAGGGTCTTCCCCACGACCCCGGGCCAAGCTTGGCCCGCCGCCGACTAGTCCGACGACTATAGGGTCGTCGCCACGACCCCGGGTCTAGGTTGGCCAGCCGTCGACATGTCCGACGACTATAGGGTCGCCCCCACGACCCCGGGCCAAAGTTGGCAAGCCGCCGAAATGTCCGAACCTGGTAGGGTCGTCCCCACGACCCCGGGACTAGATTGGCCCGCCACCGTCAAGTCCGACGACTATAGGGTCGTCCCCACGACCTCGGGACTAGGTTGGCCAGCCGCCGACATGTCCGACGACTATAGGGTCGTCCCCACGACCCCGGGCCAATGTTGGCATGCCGCCGAAATGTCCGACGCCTATAGGGTCGTCCCCACGACCCCGGCCCAAAGTTGGCATGCCGCCGAAATGTCCGACGACTATAGGGTCGTCCCCACGACCGCGGGCCAATGATGTCCAGCCGCCGTCTTGTCCGACGACTATAGGGTCGTCCCCACGACCCCGGGACTATATTGGCCCGCCACCGTCATGTCCGACGACTATAGGGTCGTCCCCACGACCCCGGGACAAGGTTGGCCCGCCGCCGACTTGTCCGACGACTATAGGGTCGTACCCACGACCCCGGGCCAAAGTTGGCCAGCCGCCGACATGTCCGACGACAATCGGATCGTCCCCACGACCACGCGCTAATGTTGGCCAGCCGCCGACATGTCCGACGACTATAGGGTCGTCCCCACGACCCCGGGACTAGGTTGGCCAGCCGCAGACATGTCCGACGACTATAGGGTCGTCCCGACGACCCCGGGCCAATGTTGGCCAATCGCCAACATGTCCGACGACTATAGGGTCGTCCCTACGACCCCGGGACTAGATTGGCCCGCCACCGTCATGTCCGACGACAATAGGGTCGTCCCCACGACCCCGGGTCCAGGTTGGCCAGCCGCCGACATTTCCGACGACTATAGAGTCGTCCCCACGACACCGGTCCAAAGTTGGCCAGCCGCCGACATGTCCGACGACTATAGGGTCGTCCCCACGACCCCGGGACTAGATTGGCCCGCCACCGTCATGTCCAACGACTATAGGGTCGTCCCCACAACCACGGGCCAAAGTTGGCCAGCCGCCGACATGTCCGACGACTATAGGGTCGTCCCCACGAACCCGGGCCAAAGTTGGCAAGCCGCCGAAATGTCCGACGACTATAGGGTCGCCCCCACGACCCCGGGACTAGGTTGGCCAGCCGCAGACATGTCCGACGACTATAGGGTCGTCCCGACGACCCCGGGCCAATGTTGGCCAATCGCCAACATGTCCGACGACTATAGGGTCGTCCCTACGACCCCGGGACTAGATTGGCCCGCCACCGTCATGTCCGACGATTATAGGGTCGTCCCCACGACCCCGGGCCAAAGTTGGCCAGCCGCCGAAATGTCCGACGAATATAGGGTCGTCCCCACGACCCCGGGACTAGATTGGCCCGCCACCGTCAAGTCCGACGACTATAGGGTCGTCCCCACGACCCCGGGACTAGGTTGGCCAGCCGCAGACATGTCCGACGACTATAGGGTCGTCCCGACGACCCCGGGCCAATGTTGGCCAATCGCCAACATGTCCGACGACTATAGGGTCGTCCCTACGACCCCGGGACTAGATTGGCCCGCCACCGTCATGTCCGACGATTATAGGGTCGTCCCCACGACCCCGGGCCAAAGATGTCCAGCCGCCGTCTTGTCCGACGACTATAGGGATTTACCCCCGACCCCGGGACTAGATTGGCCCGCCACCGTCATGTCCAACGACTATAGGGTCGTCCTCACAACCACGGGCCAAAGTTGGCCAGCCGCCGAGATGTCCGACGACTATAGGGTCGTCCCCACGACCCCGGGGCTAGATTGGCCCGCCACCGTCATGTCCGACGACTATAGGGTCGTCCCCACGACCCCGGGACTAGGTTGGCCAGCCGCAGACATGTCCGACGACTATAGGGTCGTCCCGACGACCCCGGGCCAATGTTGGCCAATCGCCAACATGTCCGACGACTATAGGGTCGTCCCTACGACCCCGGGACTAGATTGGCCCGCCACCGTCATGTCCGACGACAATAGGGTCGTCCCCACGACCCCGGGTCCAGGTTGGCCAGCCGCCGACATTTCCGACGACTATAGAGTCGTCCCCACGACACCGGTCCAAAGTTGGCCAGCCGCCGACATGTCCGACGACTATAGGGTCGTCCCCACGACCCCGGGACTAGATTGGCCCGCCACCGTCATGTCCAACGACTATAGGGTCGTCCCCACAACCACGGGCCAAAGTTGGCCAGCCGCCGACATGTCCGACGACTATAGGGTCGTCCCCACGAACCCGGGCCAAAGTTGGCAAGCCGCCGAAATGTCCGACGACTATAGGGTCGCCCCCACGACCCCGGGACTAGGTTGGCCAGCCGCAGACATGTCCGACGACTATAGGGTCGTCCCGACGACCCCGGGCCAATGTTGGCCAATCGCCAACATGTCCGACGACTATAGGTTCGTCCCTACGACCCCGGGACTAGATTGGCCCGCCACCGTCATGTCCGACGATTATAGGGTCGTCCCCACGACCCCGGGCCAAAGTTGGCCAGCCGCCGAAATGTCCGACGAATATAGGGTCGTCCCCACGACCCCGGGACTAGATTGGCCCGCCACCGTCAAGTCCGACGACTATTGGGTCGTCCCCACGACCCCGGGCCAAAGATGTCCAGCCGCCGTCTTGTCCGACGACTATAGGGACTTACCCACGACCCCGGGACTAGATTGGCCCGCCACCGTCATGTCCAACGACTATAGGGTCGTCCCCACAACCACGGGCCAAAGTTGGCCAGCCGCCGACATGTCCGACGATTATTGGATCGTCCCCACGACCACGGGCCAAAGTTGGCCAGCCGCCGACATGTGCGACAACTATACGGTCGTCCCCACGACCCCGGGACTAGATTGGTCCGCCACCGTCATGTCCGACGACTATAGGGTCTTCCCCACGACCCCGGGCCAAGCTTGGCCCGCCGCCGACTAGTCCGACGACTATAGGGTCGTCGCCACGACCCCGGGTCTAGGTTGGCCAGCCGTCGACATGTCCGACGACTATAGGGTCGCCCCCACGACCCCGGGCCAAAGTTGGCAAGCCGCCGAAATGTCCGAACCTGGTAGGGTCGTCCCCACGACCCCGGGACTAGATTGGCCCGCCACCGTCAAGTCCGACGACTATAGGGTCGTCCCCACGACCTCGGGACTAGGTTGGCCAGCCGCCGACATGTCCGACGACTATAGGGTCGTCCCCACGACCCCGGGCCAATGTTGGCATGCCGCCGAAATGTCCGACGCCTATAGGGTCGTCCCCACGACCCCGGCCCAAAGTTGGCATGCCGCCGAAATGTCCGACGACTATAGGGTCGTCCCCACGACCGCGGGCCAATGATGTCCAGCCGCCGTCTTGTCCGACGACTATAGGGTCGTCCCCACGACCCCGGGACTATATTGGCCCGCCACCGTCATGTCCGACGACTATAGGGTCGTCCCCACGACCCCGGGACAAGGTTGGCCCGCCGCCGACTTGTCCGACGACTATAGGGTCGTACCCACGACCCCGGGCCAAAGTTGGCCAGCCGCCGACATGTCCGACGACAATCGGATCGTCCCCACGACCACGCGCTAATGTTGGCCAGCCGCCGACATGTCCGACGACTATAGGGTCGTCCCCACGACCCCGGGACTAGATTGGCCCGCCACCGTCATGTCCGACGACTATAGGGTCGTCCCCACGACCCCGGGCCAAAGTTGGCCAGCCGCCGACATGTCCGACGACTATAGGGTCGTCCCCACGACCCCGAGACTAGATTGGCCCGCCACCGTCATGTCCGACGAAAATAGGGTCGTCCCCACGACCCCGGGTCCAGGTTGGCCAGCCGCCGACATTTCCGACGACTATAGAGTCGTCCCCACGACACCGGGCCAAAGTTGGCCAGCCGCCGACATTTCCGACGACTATAGGGTCGTCCCCACGACCCCGGGCCAAAGTTGGCAAGCCGCCGAAATGTCCGACGACTGTAGGGTCGTACCCACGACCCCGGGACTAGGCTGACAAGCCGCCAACATGTCCGACGACTATAGGGTCGTCCCCACGACCCCGGGCCAATGATGGCAAGCCGCCGAAATGTCCGACGACTGTAGGTTCGTCCCCACGACCCCGGGCCAATGATGGCAAGCCGCCGAAATGTCCGACGACTGTAGGTTCGTCCCCACGACCCCGGGTCTAGGTTGGCCAGCCGCCGACATGTCCGACGACAATCGGATCGTCCCCACGCCCACGCGCCAAAGTTGGCCAGCCGCCGACATGTCCGACGACTATTGGATCGTCCCCACGACCACGGGCCAAAGTTGGCCAGCCGCCGACATGTCCGACGACTATAGGGTCGTCCCCACGACCCCGGGGCTAGATTGGCCCGCCACCGTCATGTCCGACGACTATAGGGTCGTCCCCACGACCCCGGGACTAGGTTGGCCAGCCGCAGACATGTCCGACGACTATAGGGTCGTCCCGACGACCCCGGGCCAATGTTGGCCAATCGCCAACATGTCCGACGACTATAGGGTCGTCCCTACGACCCCGGGACTAGATTGGCCCGCCACCGTCATGTCCGACGACAATAGGGTCGTCCCCACGACCCCGGGTCCAGGTTGGCCAGCCGCCGACATTTCCGACGACTATAGAGTCGTCCCCACGACACCGGTCCAAAGTTGGCCAGCCGCCGACATGTCCGACGACTATAGGGTCGTCCCCACGACCCCGGGACTAGATTGGCCCGCCACCGTCATGTCCAACGACTATAGGGTCGTCCCCACAACCACGGGCCAAAGTTGGCCAGCCGCCGACATGTCCGACGACTATAGGGTCGTCCCCACGAACCCGGGCCAAAGTTGGCAAGCCGCCGAAATGTCCGACGACTATAGGGTCGCCCCCACGACCCCGGGACTAGGTTGGCCGGCCGCAGACATGTCCGACGACTATAGGGTCGTCCCGACGACCCCGGGCCAATGTTGGCCAATCGCCAACATGTCCGACGACTATAGGGTCGTCCCTACGACCCCGGGACTAGATTGGCCCGCCACCGTCATGTCCGACGATTATAGGGTCGTCCCCACGACCCCGGGCCAAAGTTGGCCAGCCGCCGAAATGTCCGACGAATATAGGGTCGTCCCCACGACCCCGGGACTAGATTGGCCCGCCACCGTCAAGTGCGACGACTATAGGGTCGTCCCCACGACCCCGGGACTAGGTTGGCCAGCCGCAGACATGTCCGACGACTATAGGGTCGTCCCGACGACCCCGGGCCAATGTTGGCCAATCGCCAACATGTCCGACGACTATAGGGTCGTCCCTACGACCCCGGGACTAGATTGGCCCGCCACCGTCATGTCCGACGATTATAGGGTCGTCCCCACGACCCCGGGCCAAAGATGTCCAGCCGCCGTCTTGTCCGACGACTATAGGGATTTACCCCCGACCCCGGGACTAGATTGGCCCGCCACCGTCATGTCCAACGACTATAGGGTCGTCCCCACAACCACGGGCCAAAGTTGGCCAGCCGCCGAGATGTCCGACGACTATAGGGTCGTCCCCACGACCCCGGGGCTAGATTGGCCCGCCACCGTCATGTCCGACGACTATAGGGTCGTCCCCACGACCCCGGGACTAGGTTGGCCAGCCGCAGACATGTCCGACGACTATAGGGTCGTCCCGACGACCCCGGGCCAATGTTGGCCAATCGCCAACATGTCCGACGACTATAGGGTCGTCCCTACGACCCCGGGACTAGATTGGCCCGCCACCGTCATGTCCGACGACAATAGGGTCGTCCCCACGACCCCGGGTCCAGGTTGGCCAGCCGCCGACATTTCCGACGACTATAGAGTCGTCCCCACGACACCGGTCCAAAGTTGGCCAGCCGCCGACATGTCCGACGACTATAGGGTCGTCCCCACGACCCCGGGACTAGATTGGCCCGCCACCGTCATGTCCAACGACTATAGGGTCGTCCCCACAACCACGGGCCAAAGTTGGCCAGCCGCCGACATGTCCGACGACTATAGGGTCGTCCCCACGAACCCGGGCCAAAGTTGGCAAGCCGCCGAAATGTCCGACGACTATAGGGTCGCCCCCACGACCCCGGGACTAGGTTGGCCAGCCGCAGACATGTCCGACGACTATAGGGTCGTCCCGACGACCCCGGGCCAATGTTGGCCAATCGCCAACATGTCCGACGACTATAGGGTCGTCCCTACGACCCCGGGACTAGATTGGCCCGCCACCGTCATGTCCGACGATTATAGGGTCGTCCCCACGACCCCGGGCCAAAGTTGGCCAGCCGCCGAAATGTCCGACGAATATAGGGTCGTCCCCACGACCCCGGGACTAGATTGGCCCGCCACCGTCAAGTCCGACGACTATTGGGTCGTCCCCACGACCCCGGGCCAAAGATGTCCAGCCGCCGTCTTGTCCGACGACTATAGGGACTTACCCACGACCCCGGGACTAGATTGGCCCGCCACCGTCATGTCCAACGACTATAGGGTCGTCCCCACAACCACGGGCCAAAGTTGGCCAGCCGCCGACATGTCCGACGATTATTGGATCGTCCCCACGACCACGGGCCAAAGTTGGCCAGCCGCCGACATGTGCGACAACTATACGGTCGTCCCCACGACCCCGGGACTAGATTGGCCCGCCACCGTCAAGTCCGACAACTATAGGGTCGTCCCCACTACCCCGGGCCAAAGTTGGACAGCCGCCGACTTGTCCGACGACTATAGGGTCGTCCCCACGACCCCCGGACTAGGTTGGCCGGCCGCCGACTTGTCCGACGACTGTAGGGTCGTCCCCACGACCCCGGGACTAGATTGGCCCGCCACCGTCATTTCCGACGACTATAGGGTCGTCCCCACGACCACGGGCCAAAGTTGGCCAGCCGCCGACATGTCCGACGACTATAGGGTCGTCCCCACGACCCGGGACTAGACTGGCCCGCCACCGTCATGTCCGACGACTATAGGGTCGTCCCCACGACCCCGTGACAAGGTTGGCCCGCCGCCGACTTGTCCGACGACTATAGGGCCGTACCCACGACCCCGGGACTAAGCTGACTAGCCGCCAACAGGTCCGACGACTATAGGGTCGTCCCCACGACCCCGGGCCAAAGTTGGCCAGCCGCCGACATGTCCGACGACTATAGGGTCGTCCCCACGACCACGGGCCAAAGTTGGCCAGCCGCCGACATGTCCGACGACTATAGGGTCGTCCCCACGACCCGGGACTAGACTGGCCCGCCACCGTCATGTCCGACGACTATAGGGTCGTCCCCACGACCCCCCGACTAGGTGGGCTCGCCGCCGACTTGTCCGACGACTATAGGGTCATCCCCACGACCCCGGGACTAGGTTGGCCCGCCGCCGACTTGTCCGACGACTATAGGGTCGTCCCCACGACCCCGGGACTAGGTTGGCTTGCCACTGACATGTCTGACGACTATAGGGTCGTCCCCACGACCCCGGGACTAGATTGGCCCGCCACCGTCAAGTCCGACAACTATAGGGTCGTCCCCACTACCCCGGGCCAAAGTTGGACAGCCGCCGACTTGTCCGACGACTATAGGGTCGTCCCCACGACCCCCGGACTAGGTTGGCCGGCCGCCGACTTGTCCGACGACTGTAGGGTCGTCCCCACGACCCCGGGACTAGATTGGCCCGCCACCGTCATTTCCGACGACTATAGGGTCGTCCCCACGACCACGGGCCAAAGTTGGCCAGCCGCCGACATGTCCGACGACTATAGGGTCGTCCCCACGACCCGGGACTAGACTGGCCCGCCACCGTCATGTCCGACGACTATAGGGTCGTCCCCACGACCCCCGGACTAGGTGGGCTCGCCACCGTCATGTCTGACGACTATAGGGTCGTCCCCACGACCACGGGCCAAAGTTGGCCAGCCGCCGACATGTCCGACGACTATAGGGTCGTCCCCACGACCACGGGCCAAAGTTGGCCAGCCGCCGACATGTCCGACGACTATAGGGTCGTCCCCACGACCCGGGACTAGACTGGCCCGCCACCGTCATGTCCGACGACTATAGGGTCGTCCCCACGACCCCCCGACTAGGTGGGCTCGCCGCCGACTTGTCCGACGACTATAGGGTCATCCCCACGACCCCGGGACTAGGTTGGCCCGCCGCCGACTTGTCCGACGACTATAGGGTCGTCCCCACGACCCCGGGACTAGGTTGGCTCGCCACTGACATGTCTGACGACTATAGGGTCGTCCCCACGACCCCGGGACTAGATTGGCCCGCCACCGTCAAGTCCGACAACTATAGGGTCGTCCCCACTACCCCGGGCCAAAGTTGGACAGCCGCCGACTTGTCCGACGACTATAGGGTCGTCCCCACGACCACGGGCCAAAGTTGGCCTGCCGCCGGCTTGTCCGACGAATATAGGGTCGTCCCCACGACCCCGGGACTAGGTTGGCCCGCCGCCGACTTGTCCGACGACTATAGGGTCGTCCCCACGACCACGGGCCAAAGTTGGCCTGCCGCCGACATATCCGACGACTATAGGGTCGTGCCCCACGACCCCGGCCAAAGTTGGCCAGCCGCCGACATGTCCGACGACTATAGGGTCGTCCCCATGACCCGGGACTAGACTGGCCCGCCACCGTCATGTCCGACGACTATAGGGTCGTCCCCACGACCACGGGCCAAAGTTGGCCAGCCGCCGACATATCCGACGACTATAGGGTCGTCCCCACGACCCCGGGCCAAAGTTGGCCAGCCGCCGACATGTCCGACGACTATAGGGTCGTCCCCACGACCCGGGACTAGAGTGGCCCGCCACCGTCATGTCCGACGACTATAGGGTCGTCCCCACGACCACGGGCCAAAGTTGGCCAGCCGCTGACTTGTCCGACGACTATAGGGTCGTCCCCACGACCCCCCGACTAGGTGGGCTCGCCGCCGACTTGTCCGACGACTATAGGGTCATCCCCACGACCCCGGGACTAGGTTGGCCCGCCGCCGACTTGTCCGACGACTATAGGGTCGTCCCCACGACCCCGGGACTAGGTTGGCTCGCCACTGACATGTCTGACGACTGTAGGGTCGTCCCCACGACTCCGTGCCAAAGTTGGCAAGCTGCCGACTTGTCCGACGACTATAGGGTCGTCCCCACGACCCCGGGAATAGATTGGCCCGCCACCGTCATTTCCGACGACAATAGGGTCGTCCCCACGACCCCGGGACTAGGTTGGCCCGCCGCCGACTTGTCCGACGACTATAGGGTCGTCCCCACGACCCCCCGACTAGGTGGGCTCGCCGCCGACTTGTCCGACGACTATAGGGTCATCCCCACGACCCCGGGACTAGGTTGGCCCGCCGCCGACTTGTCCGACGACTATAGGGTCGTCCCCACGACCCCGGGACTAGGTTGGCTCGCCACTGACATGTCTGACGACTGTAGGGTCGTCCCCACGACTCCGTGCCAAAGTTGGCAAGCTGCCGACTTGTCCGACGACTATAGGGTCGTCCCCACGACCCCGGGAATAGATTGGCCCGCCACCGTCATTTCCGACGACAATAGGGTCGTCCCCACGACCACGGGCCAAGGTTGGCCAGCCGCCGACATGTCCGAAGACTATAGGGTCGTCCCCACGACCCCGGGACTAGATTGGCCAGCCGCCGACATGTCCGACGACTATAGAGTCGTCCCCACGACACCGGGTCAAAGTTGGCCAGCCGCTGACATTTCCAACGTCTATTGGGTCGTCCCCACGACCACGGGCCAATGTTGGCTAGCCGCCGACATGTCCGACGACTATAGGGTCGTCCCCACGACCACGGGACTAGATTGGTCCGCCACCGTCATGTCCGACGACTATAGGGTCGTCCCCACGACCCCGGGCCAAAGTTGGCAAGCCACCGAAATGTCCGACGACTGTAGGGTCGTCCCCACGACCCCGGGACTAGATTGGCCCGCCACCGTCAAGTCTGACGACCTCGGGACTAGGTTGGCCAGCCGCCGACATGTCCGACGACTATAGGGTTGCCCCCACGACCTCGGGCCAATTTTGGCCAGCCGCCGACATGTCCGACGACTATAGGGTCGTCCCCACGACCCCGGGCCAAAGTTGGCAAGCCGCCGAAATGTCCGACGACTGTAGGGTCGTCCCCACGACCCCGGGAATAGATTGGCCGGCCACCGTCAAGTCCGACGACTATAGGGTCGTGCCCACGACTTCGGGACTAGATTGGCCCGCCAACGTCAAGTCCGACGACTATAGGGTCGTCCCCACGACCCCGGGCCAAAGTTGGCAAGCCGCCGAAATGTCCGACGACTGTAGGGTCGTCCCCACAACCCCGGGACTAGATTGGCCCGCCACCGTCAAGTCCGACGACTATAGGGTCGTCCCCACGACCCCGGGCCAAAGTTGGCAAACCGCCGAAATGTCCGACGACTGTAGGGTCGTCCCCACGACCCCCGGACTAGATTGGCCCGCCACCGTCAAGTCCGACGACTATAGGGTCGTCCCCACGACCCCGGGCCAAAGTTGGCAAGCCGACGAAATGTCCGACGACTGTAGGGTCGTCCCCACAACCCCGGGACTAGATTGGCCCGCCACCGTCAAGTCCGACGACTATAGGGTCGTCCCCACGACCACGGGCCAAAGTTGGACTGCCGCCGACATGTCCGAAGACTATAGGGTCGTCCCCACGACCCCGGGACTAGATTGGCCAGCCGCCGACATGTCCGACGATTATAGAGTCGTCCCCACGACACCGGGTCAAAGTTGGCCAGCCGCTGACATTTCCAACGACTATTGGGTCGTCCCCACGACCACGGGCCAATGTTGGCTAGCCGCCGACATGTCCGACGACTATAGGGTCGTCCCCACGACCACGGGCCAAAGCTGGCCAGACGCCGACATGTCCGACGACTATAGGGTCGTCCCCACGACCCCGGGACTAGATTGGCCAGCCGCCGACATGTCCGACGATTATAGAGTCGTCCCCACGACATCGGGTCAAATTTGGCCAGCCGCTGACATTTCCGACGACTATAGGGTCGTCCCCACGACCCCGTGACAAGGTTGGCCCGCCGCCGACTTGTCCGACGACTATAGGGCCGTACCCACGACCCCGGGACTAAGCTGACTAGCCGCCAACAGGTCCGACGACTATAGGGTCGTCCCCACGACCCCGGGCCAAAGTTGGCCAGCCGCCGACATGTCCGACGACTATAGGGTCGTCCCCACGACCACGGGCCAAAGTTGGCCAGCCGCCGACATGTCCGACGACTATAGGGTCGTCCCCACGACCCGGGACTAGACTGGCCCGCCACCGTCATGTCCGACGACTATAGGGTCGTCCCCACGACCCCCCGACTAGGTGGGCTCGCCGCCGACTTGTCCGACGACTATAGGGTCATCCCCACGACCCCGGGACTAGATTGGCCCGCCACCGTCAAGTCCGACAACTATAGGGTCGTCCCCACTACCCCGGGCCAAAGTTGGACAGCCGCCGACTTGTCCGACGACTATAGGGTCGTCCCCACGACCCCCGGACTAGGTTGGCCGGCCGCCGTCTTGTCCGACGACTGTAGGGTCGTCCCCACGACCCCGGGACTAGATTGGCCCGCCACCGTCATTTCCGACGACTATAGGGTCGTCCCCACGACCACGGGCCAAAGTTGGCCAGCCGCCGACATGTCCGACGACTATAGGGTCGTCCCCACGACCCGGGACTAGACTGGCCCGCCACCGTCATGTCCGACGACTATAGGGTCGTCCCCACGACCCCGTGACAAGGTTGGCCCGCCGCCGACTTGTCCGACGACTATAGGGCCGTACCCACGACCCCGGGACTAAGCTGACTAGCCGCCAACAGGTCCGACGACTATAGGGTCGTCCCCACGACCCCGGGCCAAAGTTGGCCAGCCGCCGACATGTCCGACGACTATAGGGTCGTCCCCACGACCACGGGCCAAAGTTGGCCAGCCGCCGACATGTCCGACGACTATAGGGTCGTCCCCACGACCCGGGACTAGACTGGCCCGCCACCGTCATGTCCGACGACTATAGGGTCGTCCCCACGACCCCCCGACTAGGTGGGCTCGCCGCCGACTTGTCCGACGACTATAGGGTCATCCCCACGACCCCGGGACTAGGTTGGCCCGCCGCCGACTTGTCCGACGACTATAGGGTCGTCCCCACGACCCCGGGACTAGGTTGGCTCGCCACTGACATGTCTGACGACTATAGGGTCGTCCCCACGACCCCGGGACTAGATTGGCCCGCCACCGTCAAGTCCGACAACTATAGGGTCGTCCCCACTACCCCGGGCCAAAGTTGGACAGCCGCCGACTTGTCCGACGACTATAGGGTCGTCCCCACGACCCCCGGACTAGGTTGGCCGGCCGCCGACTTGTCCGACGACTGTAGGGTCGTCCCCACGACCCCGGGACTAGATTGGCCCGCCACCGTCATTTCCGACGACTATAGGGTCGTCCCCACGACCACGGGCCAAAGTTGGCCAGCCGCCGACATGTCCGACGACTATAGGGTCGTCCCCACGACCCGGGACTAGACTGGCCCGCCACCGTCATGTCCGACGACTATAGGGTCGTCCCCACGACCCCCGGACTAGGTGGGCTCGCCACCGTCATGTCTGACGACTATAGGGTCGTCCCCACGACCACGGGCCAAAGTTGGCCAGCCGCCGACATGTCCGACGACTATAGGGTCGTCCCCACGACCACGGGCCAAAGTTGGCCAGCCGCCGACATGTCCGACGACTATAGGGTCGTCCCCACGACCCGGGACTAGACTGGCCCGCCACCGTCATGTCCGACGACTATAGGGTCGTCCCCACGACCCCCCGACTAGGTGGGCTCGCCGCCGACTTGTCCGACGACTATAGGGTCATCCCCACGACCCCGGGACTAGGTTGGCCCGCCGCCGACTTGTCCGACGACTATAGGGTCGTCCCCACGACCCCGGGACTAGGTTGGCTCGCCACTGACATGTCTGACGACTATAGGGTCGTCCCCACGACCCCGGGACTAGATTGGCCCGCCACCGTCAAGTCCGACAACTATAGGGTCGTCCCCACTACCCCGGGCCAAAGTTGGACAGCCGCCGACTTGTCCGACGACTATAGGGTCGTCCCCACGACCACGGGCCAAAGTTGGCCTGCCGCCGGCTTGTCCGACGAATATAGGGTCGTCCCCACGACCCCGGGACTAGGTTGGCCCGCCGCCGACTTGTCCGACGACTATAGGGTCGTCCCCACGACCACGGGCCAAAGTTGGCCTGCCGCCGACATATCCGACGACTATAGGGTCGTGCCCCACGACCCCGGGCCAAAGTTGGCCAGCCGCCGACATGTCCGACGACTATAGGGTCGTCCCCATGACCCGGGACTAGACTGGCCCGCCACCGTCATGTCCGACGACTATAGGGTCGTCCCCACGACCACGGGCCAAAGTTGGCCAGCCGCCGACATATCCGACGACTATAGGGTCGTCCCCACGACCCCGGGCCAAAGTTGGCCAGCCGCCGACATGTCCGACGACTATAGGGTCGTCCCCACGACCCGGGACTAGAGTGGCCCGCCACCGTCATGTCCGACGACTATAGGGTCGTCCCCACGACCACGGGCCAAAGTTGGCCAGCCGCTGACTTGTCCGACGACTATAGGGTCGTCCCCACGACCCCCCGACTAGGTGGGCTCGCCGCCGACTTGTCCGACGACTATAGGGTCATCCCCACGACCCCGGGACTAGGTTGGCCCGCCGCCGACTTGTCCGACGACTATAGGGTCGTCCCCACGACCCCGGGACTAGGTTGGCTCGCCACTGACATGTCTGACGACTGTAGGGTCGTCCCCACGACTCCGTGCCAAAGTTGGCAAGCTGCCGACTTGTCCGACGACTATAGGGTCGTCCCCACGACCCCGGGAATAGATTGGCCCGCCACCGTCATTTCCGACGACAATAGGGTCGTCCCCACGACCCCGGGACTAGGTTGGCCCGCCGCCGACTTGTCCGACGACTATAGGGTCGTCCCCACGACCCCCCGACTAGGTGGGCTCGCCGCCGACTTGTCCGACGACTATAGGGTCATCCCCACGACCCCGGGACTAGGTTGGCCCGCCGCCGACTTGTCCGACGACTATAGGGTCGTCCCCACGACCCCGGGACTAGGTTGGCTCGCCACTGACATGTCTGACGACTGTAGGGTCGTCCCCACGACTCCGTGCCAAAGTTGGCAAGCTGCCGACTTGTCCGACGACTATAGGGTCGTCCCCACGACCCCGGGAATAGATTGGCCCGCCACCGTCATTTCCGACGACAATAGGGTCGTCCCCACGACCACGGGCCAAGGTTGGCCAGCCGCCGACATGTCCGAAGACTATAGGGTCGTCCCCACGACCCCGGGACTAGATTGGCCAGCCGCCGACATGTCCGACGACTATAGAGTCGTCCCCACGACACCGGGTCAAAGTTGGCCAGCCGCTGACATTTCCAACGTCTATTGGGTCGTCCCCACGACCACGGGCCAATGTTGGCTAGCCGCCGACATGTCCGACGACTATAGGGTCGTCCCCACGACCACGGGACTAGATTGGTCCGCCACCGTCATGTCCGACGACTATAGGGTCGTCCCCACGACCCCGGGCCAAAGTTGGCAAGCCACCGAAATGTCCGACGACTGTAGGGTCGTCCCCACGACCCCGGGACTAGATTGGCCCGCCACCGTCAAGTCTGACGACCTTGGGACTAGGTTGGCCAGCCGCCGACATGTCCGACGACTATAGGGTCGTCCCCACGACCCCGGGCCAAAGTTGGCAAGCCGCCGAAATGTCCGACGACTGTAGGGTCGTCCCCACGACCCCGGGAATAGATTGGCCGGCCACCGTCAAGTCCGACGACTATAGGGTCGTGCCCACGACTTCGGGACTAGATTGGCCCGCCAACGTCAAGTCCGACGACTATAGGGTCGTCCCCACGACCCCGGGCCAAAGTTGGCAAGCCGCCGAAATGTCCGACGACTGTAGGGTCGTCCCCACAACCCCGGGACTAGATTGGCCCGCCACCGTCAAGTCCGACGACTATAGGGTCGTCCCCACGACCCCGGGCCAAAGTTGGCAAACCGCCGAAATGTCCGACGACTGTAGGGTCGTCCCCACGACCCCCGGACTAGATTGGCCCGCCACCGTCAAGTCCGACGACTATAGGGTCGTCCCCACGACCCCGGGCCAAAGTTGGCAAGCCGACGAAATGTCCGACGACTGTAGGGTCGTCCCCACAACCCCGGGACTAGATTGGCCCGCCACCGTCAAGTCCGACGACTATAGGGTCGTCCCCACGACCACGGGCCAAAGTTGGACTGCCGCCGACATGTCCGAAGACTATAGGGTCGTCCCCACGACCCCGGGACTAGATTGGCCAGCCGCCGACATGTCCGACGATTATAGAGTCGTCCCCACGACACCGGGTCAAAGTTGGCCAGCCGCTGACATTTCCAACGACTATTGGGTCGTCCCCACGACCACGGGCCAATGTTGGCTAGCCGCCGACATGTCCGACGACTATAGGGTCGTCCCCACGACCACGGGCCAAAGCTGGCCAGACGCCGACATGTCCGACGACTATAGGGTCGTCCCCACGACCCCGGGACTAGATTGGCCAGCCGCCGACATGTCCGACGATTATAGAGTCGTCCCCACGACATCGGGTCAAATTTGGCCAGCCGCTGACATTTCCAACGACTATTGGGTCGTCCCCACGACCACGGGCCAATGTTGGCCAGCCGCTGACATTTCCAACGACTATTGGGTCGTCCCCACGACCACGGGCCAATGTTGGCTAGCCGCCGACATGTCCGACGACTATAGGGTCGTCCCCACGACCCCGGGACTAGGTTGGCTCGCCACCGTCATGTCTGACGACTATAGGGTCGTCCCAACGACCACGGGCCAAAGTTGGCCAGCCGCCGACTTGTCCGACGACTATAGGGTCGTCCCCACGACCCCGGGAGTAGGTTGGCTCGCCACCGTCATGTCTGACGACTATAGGGTCGTCCCCACGACCACGGGCCAAAGTTGGCCAGCCGCCGACTTGTCCGACGACTATAGGGTCGTCCCCATGACCCGGGACTAGACTGGCCCGCCACCGTCATGTCCGACGACTATAGGGTCGTCCCCACGACCACGGGCCAAAGTTGGCCAGCCGCCGACATATTCGACGACTATAGGATCGTCCCCACGACCCCGGGCCAAAGTTGGCCAGCCGCCGACATGTCCGACGACTATAGGGTCGTCCCCACGAACCCGGGCCAAAGTTGGCAAGCCGCCGAAATGTCCGACGACTATAGGGTCGTCCCCACGACCCCGGGACTAGGTTGGCCAGCCGCCGACATGTCCGACGAATATAGGGTCGTCCCGACGACCCCGGGCTAATGTTGGCCAATCGCCAACATGTCCGACGACTATAGGGTCGTCCCTACGACCCCGGGACTAGATTGGCCCGCCACCGTCATGTCCAACGATTATAGGGTCGTCCCCACGACCCCGGGTCTAGGTTGGCCAGCCGCCGACATGTCCGACGACTATAGAGTCGTCCCCACGACACCGGGCCAAAGTTGGACCGCCGCCGACATGTCCGACTACTATAGGGTCGTCCGCACGACCTCGGGTCTAGATTGGCCCGCTACCGTCATGTCCGAAGACTATAGGGTCGTCCCCACGACCACGCGCCAAAGTTGGCCAGCCGCCGACATGTCCGACGACTATAGGGTCGTCCCCACGACCCCGGGCCAATGTTGGCCAATCGCCGACATGTCCAACGACTATAGGGTCGTCCCTACGACCCCGGGACTAGATTAGCCCGCCACCGTCATGTCCAACGACTATAGGGTCGTCCCCACGACCACGGGCCAAAGTTGGCATGCCGCCGAAATGTCCGACGACTATAGGGTCGTCCCCACGACCCCGGGCCAAAGTTAGCAAGCCGCCGAAATGTCCGACGACTATAGGGTCGTCCCCACGACCCCGGGACTAGATTGGCCCGCCACCGTCATGTCCGACGACTATAGGGTCGTCCCCACGACCCCGGGCCAAAGTTGGCAAGCCGCCGAAATGTCCGACGACTGTAGGGTCGTCCCCACGACCCCGAGACTAGATTGGCCCGCCACCGTCAAGTCCGACGACTATAGGGTCGTCCCCGGGACCTTGGGACTAGATTGGCCCGCCGCCGACATTTCCGACGACTATTGAGTCGTCCCCACGACACCGGGCCAAAGTTGGCCAGCCGCCGACATGTCCGACGACTATAGGGTCGTCCCCACGACCCCGGGACTAGATTGGCCCGCCACCGTCATGTCCGACGACAATAGGGTCGTCCCCACGACGCCGGGTCTAGGTTGGCCAGCCGCCGACTTGTCCGACGACTATAGGGTCGTCCCCAGGACCTCGGGACTAGATTGGCCCGCCACCGTCATGTCCAACGACTATAGGGTCGTCCCCACGACCACGGGCCAAAGTTGGCATGCCGCCGAAATGTCCGACGATTATAGGGTCGTCCCCACGACCCCGGGCCAAAGTTGGCAAGCCGCCGAAATGTCCGAAGACTGTAGGGTCGTCCCCACGACCCCGGGACTAGATTGGCCCGCCACCGTCATGTCCAACGACTATAGGGTCGTTCCCACAACCACGGGCCAAAGCTGGCCAGCCGCCGACATGTCCGACGACTATTGGATCGTCCCCACGACCACGGGCCAAAGTTGGCCAGCCGCCGACTCGTCCGACGACTATAGGGTCGGCCCCACGACCCCGAGACTAGATTGGCCCGCCACCGTCATGTCCGACGACAATAGGGTCGTCCCCACGACCCCGGGTCCAGGTTGGCCAGCCGCCGACATTTCCGACGACTATAGAGTCGTCCCCACGACACCGGGCCAAAGTTGGCCAGCCGCCGACATGTCCGACGACTATAGGGTCGTCCCCACAACCACGGGCCAAAGTTGGCCAGCCGCCGACATGTCCGACGACTATAGGGTCGTCCCCACGACCTCGGGACTAGGTTGGCCAGCCGCCGACATGTCCGACGACTATAGGGTCGTCCCCACGACCCCGGGCCAATGTTGGCCAATCGCCGACATGTCCGACGACTATAGGGTCGTCCCTACGACCCCGGACTAGATTGGCCCGCCACCGTCATGTCCAACGACTATAGGGTCGTCCCCACGACCACGGGCCAAAGTTGGCATGCCGCCGACATGTCCGACGACTATAGGGTCGTCCCCACGACCCCGGGCCAAAGTTGGCCAGCCGCCGACATGTCCGACGACTATAGGGTCGTCCCCACGACCCCGAGACTAGATTGGCCCGCCACCGTCATGTCCGACGACAATAGGGTCGTCCCCACGACCCCGGGTCCAGGTTGGCCAGCCGCCGAAATTTCCGACGACTATAGAGTCGTCCCCACGACACCGGGCCAAAGTTGGCCAGCCGCCGACATGTCCGACGACTATAGGGTCGTCCCCACGACCCCGGGACAAGGTTGGCCCGCCGCCGACTTGTCCGACGACTATAGGGTCGTACCCACGACCCTGGGACTAGGCTGACAAGCCGCCAACATGTCCGACGACTATAGGGTCGTCCCCACGACCTCGGGCCAACGATGTCCAGCCGCCGTCTTGTCCGACGACTATAAGGTCGTCCCCACGACCCCCGGACTAGATTGGCCCGCCACCGTCATGTCCAACGACTATAGGGTCGTCCCCACAACCACGGGCCAAAGTTGGCCAGCCGCCGACATGTCCGACGACTATAGGGTCGTCCCCACGACCCCGGGACTAGATTGGCCCGCCACCGTCATGTCCGACGACAATAGGGTCGTCCCCACGACGCCGGGTCTAGGTTGGCCAGCCGCCGACATGTCCGACGACTATAGGGTCGCCCCCACGACCCCGGGACTAGATTGGCCCGCCACCGTCATGTCCAACGACTATAGGGTCGTCCCCACGACCCCGGGCCAAAGTTGGCATGCCGCCGAAATGTCCAACGACTATAGGGTCGTCCCCACGACCCCGGGCCAAAGTTGGCAAGCCGCCGAAATGTCCGACGACTGTAGGGTCGTCCCCACGACCCCGGGACTAGATTGGCCCGCCACCGTGAAGTCCGACGACTATAGGGTCGTCCCCACGACCTCGGGACTAGGTTGGCCAGCCGCCGACATGTCCGACGACTATAGGGTCGTCCCCACGACCCCGGGCCAATGTTGGCCAATCGCCGACATGTCCGACGACTATAGGGTCGTCCCTACGACCCCGGGACTAGATTGGCCCGCCACCGTCATGTCCAACGACTATAGGGTCGTCCCCACGACCCCGGGACAAGGTTGGCCCGCCGCCGACTTGTCCGACGACTATAGGGTCGTACCCACGACCCCGGGACTAGGCTGACAAGCCGCCAACATGTCCGACGACTATAGGGTCGTCCCGACGACCCCGGGCCAATGTTGGCCAATCACCAACATGGCCGACGACTATAGGGTCGTCCCTACGACCCCGGCACTTGATTGGCCGGCCACCGTCATGTCCAACGACTATAGGGTCGTCCCCACGACCCCGGGACTAGGTTGACAAGCCGCCAACATATCCGACGACTATACGGTCGTCCCCACGACCTTGGGACTAGGTCGGCCAGCCGCCGACATGTCCGACGACTATAGGGTCGTCCCCACGACCCCGGGCCAAAGTTGGCAAGCCGCCGAAATGTCCGACGACTATAGGGTCGTCCCCACAACCCCGGACTAGATTGGCCCGCCACCGTCAAGTCCGACGAGTATATGATCGTCTCCACGACCACGGGCCAAAGTTGGCCAGCCGCCGACATGTCCGTCGACTATAGGGTCGTCCCCACGACCCCGGACCAAAGTTGGCAAGCCGCCGAAATGTCCGACGACTATAGGGTCGTCCCCACGACCGCGGGCCAAAGATGTCCAGCCGCCGTCTTGTCCGACGACTATAGGGTCGTACCCACGACCCCGGGACTAGATTGGCCCGCCGCCGACTTGTCCGACGACTATAGGGTCGTACCCACGACCCCGGGACTAGGCTGACAAGCCGCCAACATGTCCGACGACTATAGAGTCGTCCCCACGACCCCGGGCCAATGTTGGCCAATCGCCAACATGTCCGACGACTATAGGGTCGTCCGTACGACCCCGGGAATAGATTGGCCCGCCACCGTCATGTCCGAAGACAATAGGGTCGTCCCCACGACCCCGGGTCTAGGTTGGCCAGCCGCCGACATATCCGACGACTATAGAGTCGTCCCCACGACACCGGGCCAAAGTTGGCCAGCCGCTGACATGTCCAACGACTATAGGGTCGTCCCCACGACCACGGGCCAAAGTTGGCCAGCCGTCGACATGTCCGACGACTATTGGATCGTCCCCACGACCACGGGCCAAAGTTGGCCAGCCGCCGACATGTCCGACGACTATAGGGTCGCCCCCACGACCCCGGGACTAGATTGGCCCGCCACCGTCATGTCCAACGACTATAGGGTCGTCCCCACGACCCCGGGCCAAAGTTGGCATGCCGCCGAAATGTCCAACGACTATAGGGTCGTCCCCACGACCCCGGGCCAAAGTTGGCAAGCCGCCGAAATGTCCGACGACTGTAGGGTCGTCCCCACGACCCCGGGACTAGATTGGCCCGCCACCGTGAAGTCCGACGACTATAGGGTCGTCCCCACGACCTCGGGACTAGGTTGGCCAGCCGCCGACATGTCCGACGACTATAGGGTCGTCCCCACGACCCCGGGCCAATGTTGGCCAATCGCCGACATGTCCGACGACTATAGGGTCGTCCCTACGACCCCGGGACTAGATTGGCCCGCCACCGTCATGTCCAACGACTATAGGGTCGTCCCCACGACCCCGGGCCAAAGTTGGCAAGCCGCCGAAATGTCCGACGACTATAGGGTCGTCCCCACGACCGCGAGCCAAGAATATCCAGCCGCCGTCTTGTCCGACGACTATAGGGTCGTCCCCACGACCCCGGGACTAGATTGGCCCGCCACCGTCATGTCCGACGACTATAGGGTCGTCCCCACGACCCCGGGACAAGGTTGGCCCGCCGCCGTCATGTCCGACGACTATAGGGTCGTCCCGACGACCCCGGGCCAATGTTGGCCAATCACCAACATGGCCGACGACTATAGGGTCGTCCCTACGACCCCGGCACTTGATTGGCCGGCCACCGTCATGTCCAACGACTATAGGGTCGTCCCCACGACCCCGGGACTAGGTTGACAAGCCGCCAACATATCCGACGACTATACGGTCGTCCCCACGACCTCGGGACTAGGTCGGCCAGCCGCCGACATGTCCGACGACTATAGGGTCGTCCCCACGACCCCGGGCCAAAGTTGGCAAGCCGCCGTCTTCTCCGACGACTATAGGGTCGTCGTCACGACCCCGGGTCCAGGTTGGCCAGCCGCCGACATGTCCGACGACTATAGGGTCGTCCCCACGACCCCGGGCCAAAGTTGGCAAGCCGCCGAAATGTCCGACGACTATAGGGTCGTCCCCACGACCGCGAGCCAAGAATATCCAGCCGCCGTCTTGTCCGACGACTATAGGGTCGTCCCCACGACCCCGGGACTAGATTGGCCCGCCACCGTCATGTCCAACGACTATAGGGTCGTCCCCACGACCCCGGGACTAGGTTGACAAGCCGCCGAAATGTCCGACGACTATAGGGTCATCCCCACGACCGCGAGCCAAGGATGTCCAGCCGCCGTCTTGTCCGACGACTATAGGGTCGTCCCCACGACCCCGGAACTAGATTGGCCCGCCACCGTCATGTCCGACGACTATAGGGTCGTCCCCATCACCCCGGGACAAGGTTGGCCCGCCGCCGACTTGTCCGACGACTATAGGGTCGTACCCACGACCCCGGGACTAGGCTGACAATCCGCCGAAATGTCCGACGACTATAGGGTCATCCCCACGACCGCGAGCCAAGGATGTCCAGCCGCCGTCTTGTCCGACGACTATAGGGTCGTCCGTACGACCCCGGAACTAGATTGGCCCGCCACCGTCATGTCCGACGACTATAGGGTCGTCCCCATCACCCCGGGACAAGGTTGGCCCGCCGCCGACTTGTCCGACGACTATAGGGTCGTCCCCACGACCCCGGGACTAGGTTGACAAGCCGCCGAAATGTCCGACGACTATAGGGTCATCCCCACGACCGCGAGCCAAGGATGTCCAGCCGCCGTCTTGTTCGACGACTATAGGGTCGTCCCCACGACCCCGGAACTAGATTGGCCCGCCACCGTCATGTCCGAAGACAATAGGGTCGTCCCCACGACCCCGGGTCTAGGTTGGCCAGCCGCCGACATATCCGACGACTATAGAGTCGTCCCCACGACACCGGGCCAAAGTTGGCCAGCCGCTGACATGTCCAACGACTATAGGGTCGTCCCCACGACCACGGGCCAAAGTTGGCCAGCCGTCGACATGTCCGACGACTATTGGATCGTCCCCACGACCACGGGCCAAAGTTGGCCAGCCGCCGACATGTCCGACGACTATAGGGTCGCCCCCACGACCCCGGGACTAGATTGGCCCGCCACCGTCATGTCCAACGACTATAGGGTCGTCCCCACGACCCCGGGCCAAAGTTGGCATGCCGCCGAAATGTCCAACGACTATAGGGTCGTCCCCACGACCCCGGGCCAAAGTTGGCAAGCCGCCGAAATGTCCGACGACTGTAGGGTCGTCCCCACGACCCCGGGACTAGATTGGCCCGCCACCGTGAAGTCCGACGACTATAGGGTCGTCCCCACGACCTCGGGACTAAGTTGGCCAGCCGCCGACATGTCCGACGACTATAGGGTCGTCCCTACGACCCCGGGACTAGATTGGCCCGCCACCGTCATGTCCAACGACTATAGGGTCGTCCCCACGACCCCGGGCCAAAGTTGGCAAGCCGCCGAAATGTCCGACGACTATAGGGTCGTCCCCACGACCGCGAGCCAAGAATATCCAGCCGCCGTCATGTCCGACGACTATAGGGTCGTCCCCACGACCCCGCGACTAGATTGGCCCGCCACCGTCATGTCCAACGACTATAGGGTCGTCCCCACGACCCCGGGACTAGACTGGCCCGCCACCGTGAAGTCCGACGACTATAGGGTCGTCCCCACGACCCCGGGCCAAAGTTGGCAAGCCGCCGAAATGTCCGACGACTATAGGGTCGTCCCCACGACCGCGAGCCAAGAATATCCAGCCGCCAACATATCCGACGACTATACGGTCGTCCCCACGACCTCGGGACTAGGTCGGCCAGCCGCCGACATGTCCGACGACTATAGGGTCGTCCCCACGACCCCGGGCCAAAGTTGGCAAGCCGCCGAAATGTCCGACGACTATAGGGTCGTCCCCACGACCGCGAGCCAAGAATATCCAGCCGCCGTCATGTCCGACGACTATAGGGTCGTCCCCACAACCCCGGACTAGATTGGCCCGCCACCGTCAAGTCCGACGAGTATATGATCGTCTCCACGACCACGGGCCAAAGTTGGCCAGCCGCCGACATGTCCGTCGACTATAGGGTCGTCCCCACGACCCCGGACCAAAGTTGGCAAGCCGCCGAAATGTCCGATGACTATAGGGTCGTCCCCACGACCGCGGGCCAAAGATGTCCAGCCGCCGTCTTGTCCGACGACTATAGGGTCGCACCCACGACCCCGGGACTAGATTGGCCCGCCACCGTCATGTCCAACGACTATAGGGTCGTCCCCACGACCCCGGGACTAGGTTGACAAGCCGCCGAAATGTCCGACGACTATAGGGTCATCCCCACGACCGCGAGCCAAGGATGTCCAGCCGCCGTCTTGTCCGACGACTATAGGGTCGTCCCCACGACCCCGGAACTAGATTGGCCCGCCACCGTCATGTCCGACGACTATAGGGTCGTCCCCATGACCCCGGGACAAGGTTGGCCCGCCGCCGACTTGTCCGACGACTATAGGGTCGTACCCGCGACCCCGGGACTAGGCTGACAAGCCGCCAACATGTCCGACGACTATAGAGTCGTCCCCACGACCCCGGGCCAATGTTGGCCAATCGCCAACATGTCCGACGACTATAGGGTCGTCCGTACGACCCCGAGAATAGATTGGCCCGCCACCGTCATGTCCGAAGACAATAGGGTCGTCCCCACGACCCCGGGTCTAGGTTGGCCAGCCGCCGACATATCCGACGACTATAGAGTCGTCCCCACGACACCGGGCCAAAGTTGGCCAGCCGCTGACATGTCCAACGACTATAGGGTCGTCCCCACGACCACGGGCCAAAGTTGGCCAGCCGTCGACATGTCCGACGACTATTGGATCGTCCCCACAACCACGGGCCAAAGTTGGCCAGCCGCCGACATGTCCGACGAGTATAGGGTCGCCCCCACGACCCCGGGACTAGATTGGCCCGCCACCGTCATGTCCAACGACTATAGGGTCGTCCCCACGAACCCGGGCCAAAGTTGGCATGCCGCCGAAATGTCCAACGACTATAGGGTCGTCCCCACGACCCCGGGCCAAAGTTGGCAAGCCGCCGAAATGTCCGACGACTGTAGGGTCGGCCCCACGACCCCGGGACTAGATTGGCCCGCCACCGTGAAGTCCGACGACTATAGGGTCGTCCCCACGACCTCGGGACTAGGTTGGCCAGCCGCCGACATGTCCGACGACTATAGGGTCGTCCCTACGACCCCGGGACTAGATTGGCCCGCCACCGTCATGTCCAACGACTATAGGGTCGTCCCCACGACCCCGGGCCAAAGTTGGCATGCCGCCGAAATGTCCAACGACTATAGGGTCGTCCCCACGACCCCGGGCCAAAGTTGGCAAGCCGCCGAAATGTCCGACGACTATAGGGTCGTCCCCACGACCGCGAGCCAAGAATATCCAGCCGCCGTCATGTCCGACGACTATAGGGTCGTCCCCACGACCCCGCGACTAGATTGGCCCGCCACCGTCATGTCCGACGACTATAGTGTCGTCCCCACGACCCCGGGACAAGGTTGGCCCGCCGCCGACTTGTCCGACGACTATAGGGTCGTCCCCACGACCCCGGGCCAAAGTTGGCATGCCGCCGAAATGTCCAACGACTATAGGGTCGTCCCCACGACCCCGGGCCAAAGTTGGCAAGCCGCCGAAATGTCCGACGACTGTAGGGTCGTCCCCACGACCCCGGGACTAGATTGGCCCGCCACCGTGAAGTCCGACGACTATAGGGTCGTCCCCACGACCTAGGGACTAGGTTGGCCAGCCGCCGACATGTCCGACGACTATAGGGTCGTCCCTACGACCCCGGGACTAGATTGGCCCGCCACCGTCATGTCCAACGACTATAGGGTCGTCCCCACGACCCCGGGCCAAAGTTGGCATGCCGCCGAAATGTCCAACGACTATAGGGTCGTCCCCACGACCCCGGGCCAAAGTTGGCAAGCCGCCGAAATGTCCGACGACTATAGGGTCGTCCCCACGACCGCGAGCCAAGAATATCCAGCCGCCGTCATGTCCGACGACTATAGGGTCGTCCCCACGACCCCGGGATTAGATTGGTCCGCCACCGTCATGTCCGACGACTATAGAGTCGTCCCCACGACACCGGGCCAAAGTTGGCTAGCCGCTGACATGTCCAACGACTATAGGGTCGTCCCCACGACCACGGGCCAAAGTTGGCCAGCCGCCGACATGTCCGACGACTATTGGATCGTCCCCACGACCACGGGCCAAAGTTGGCCAGCCGCCGACATGTCCGACGACTATAGGGTCGTCCCCACGACCCCGGGATTAGATTGGTCCGCCACCGTCATGTCCGACGACTATAGGGTCGTCCCCACGACCCCGGGCCAAAGTTGGCAAGCCGCCGAAATGTCCAACGACTGTAGGGTCGTCCCCACGACCCCGGGACTAGATTGGCCCGCCACCGTGAAGTCCGACGACTATAGGGTCGTCCCCACGACCTCGGGACTAGTTTGGCCAGCCGCCGACATGTCCGACGACTATAGGGTCGTCCCCACGACCGCGGGCAAAAGATGTCCAGCCGCCGTCTTGTCCGACGACTATAGGGTCGTCCCCACGACCCCGGGACTAGATTGGCCCGCCACCGTGAAGTCCGACGACTATAGGGTCGTCCCCACGACCTCGGGACTAGTTTGGCCAGCCGCCGACATGTCCGACGACTATAGGGTCGTCCCCACGACCCCGGGCCAATGTTGGCCAATCGCCGACATGTCCGACGACTATAGGGTCGTCCCTACGACCCCGGGACTAGATTGGCCCGCCACCGTCATGTCCAACGACTATAGGGTCGTCCCCACGACCCCGAGCCAAAGTTGGCATGCCGCCGAAATGTCCGACGACTATAGGGTCGTCCCCACGACCCCAGGCCAAAGTTGGCACGCCGCCGAAATGTCCGACGACTATAGGGTCGTCCCCACGACCCCGGGCCAAAGTTGGCCAATCGCCAACATGTCCGACGACTATAGGGTCGTCCGTACGACCCCGGGAATAGATTGGCCCGCCACCGTCATGTCCGACGACAATAGGGTTCGTCCCCACGACCCCGGGTCTAGGTTGGCCAGCCGCCGACATGTCCGACGACTATAGAGTCGTCCCCACGACACCGGGCCAAGGATGTCCAGCCGCCGTCTTGTCCGACTACTATAGGGTCGTACCCACGACCCCGGGACTAGATTGGCCCGCCACCGTGAAGTCCGACGACTATACGGTCGTCCCCACGACCCCGGGACAAGGTTGGCCCGCCGCCGACTTGTCCGACGACTATAGGTTCGTTCCCACGACCCCGGGACTAGGCTGACAAGCCGCCAACATGTCCGACGTCTATAGGGTCGTCCCGACGACCCCGGGCCAATGTTGGCCAATCGCCAACATGTCCGACGACTATAGGGTCGTCCCTACGACCCCGGGACTAGATTGGCCAGCCGCTGACATGTCCAACGACTATAGGGTCGTCCCCACGACCCCGGGCCAAAGTTGGCAAGCCGCCGAAATGTCCGACGACTGTAGGGTCGTCCCCACGACCCCGGGACTAGATTGGCCCGCCACCGTGAAGTCCGACGACTATACGGTCGTCCCCACGACCCCGGGACAAGGTTGGCCGCCGCCTACTTGTCCGACGACTATAGGTTCGTACCCACGACCCCGGGACTAGATTGGCCCGCCACCGTCATGTCCAACGACTATAGGGTCGTCCCCACGACCCCGGGACTAGGTTGACAAGCCGCCGAAATGTCCGAGGACTATAGGGTCGTCCCCACGACCCCGGGCCAAAGTTGGCTAGCCGCTGACATGTCCAACGACTATAGGGTCGTCCCCACGACCACGGGCCAAAGTTGGCCAATCGCCAACATGTCCGACGACTATAGGGTCGTCCGTACGACCCCGGGAATAGATTGGCCCGCCACCGTCATGTCCGACGACAATAGGGTCGTCCCCACGACCCCGGGTCTAGGTTGGCCAGCCGCCGACATGTCCGACGACTATAGAGTCGTCCCCACGACACCGGGCCAAAGTTGGCTAGCCGCTGACATGTCCAACGACTATAGGGTCGTCCCCACGACCACGGGCCAAAGTTGGCCAGCCGCCGACATGTCCGACGACTATTGGATCGTCCCCACGACCACGGGCCCAAGTTGGCCAGCCGCCGACATGTCCGACGACTATAGGGTCGTCCCCACGACCCCGGGATTAGATTGGTCCGCCACCGTCATGTCCGACGACTATAGGGTCGTCCCCACGACCCCGGGCCAAAGTTGGCAAGCCGCCGAAATGTCCGACGACTGTAGGGTCGTCCCCACGACCCCGGGACTAGATTGGCCCGCCACCGTGAAGTCCGACGACTATAGGGTCGTCCCCACGACCTCAGGACTAGTCTGGCCAGCCGCCGACATGTCCGACGACTATAGGGTCGTCCCCACGACCCCGGGCCAATGTTGGCCAATCACCGACATGTCCGACGACTATAGGGTCGTCCCTACGACCCCGGGACTAGATTGGCCCGCCACCGACATGTCCAACGACTATAGGGTCGTCCCCACGACCCCGAGCCAAAGTTGGCATGCCGCCGAAATGTCCGACGACTATAGGGTCGTCCCCACGACCCCGGGCCAAAGTTGGCACGCCGCCGAAATGTCCGACGACTATAGGGTCGTCCCCACGACCCCGGGCCAAAGTTGGCCAATCGCCAACATGTCCGACGACTATAGGGTCGTCCGTACGACCCCGGGAATAGATTGGCCCGCCACCGTCATGTCCGGCGACAATAGGGTCGTCCCCACGACCCCGGGCCAAAGTTGGCAAGCCGCCGACATGTCCAACGACTATTGGGTCGTCCCCACGACCACGGGCCAAAGTTAGCCAGCCGCCGACATGTCCGACGACTATACGGTCGTCCCCACGACCCCGGGCCAAAGTTGGCCAGCCGCCGACATGTCCGACGACTATTGGATCGTCCCCACGACCACGGGCTAAAGTTGGCGAGCCGCCGACATGTCCGACGACTATAGGGTCGTCCCCACGACCCCGGGACTAGATTGGTCCGCCACCGTCATGTCCGACGACTATAGGGTCGTCCCCACGACCCCGGGCCAAAGTTGGCAAGCCGCCGAAATGTCCGACGACTGTAGGGTCGTCCCCACGACCCCGGGACTAGATTGGCCCGCCACCGTGAAGTCCGACGACTATAGGGTCGTCCCCACGACCTCGGGACTAGTTTGGCCAGCCGCCGACATGTCCGACGACTATAGGGTCGTCCCCACGACCCCGGGCCAAAGTTGGCCAGCCGCTGACATGTCCAACGACTATAGGGTCGTCCCCACGACCACGGGCCAAAGTTGGCCAGCCGCCGACATGGCCGACGACTATTGGATCGTCCCCACGACCACGAGCCAAAGTTGGCCAGCCGCCGACATGTCCGACGACTATAGGGTCGTCCCCACGACCCCGGGACTAGATTGGTCCGCCACCGTCATGTCCGACGACTATAGGGTCGTCCCCACGACCCCGGGCCAAAGTTGGCAAGCCGCCGAAATGTCCGACGACTGTAGGGTCGTCCCCACGACCCCGGGACTAGATTGGCCCGCCACCGTGAAGTCCGTCGACTATAGGGTCGTCCCCACGACCTCGGGACTAGTTTGGCCAGCCGCCGACATGTCCGACGACTATAGGGTCGTCCCCACGACCCCGAGCCAATGTTGGCCAATCGCCGACATGTCCGACGACTATAGGGTCGTCCCTACGACCCCGGGACTAGATTGGCCCGCCACCGTCATGTCCAACGACTATAGGGTCGTCCCCACGACCCCGAGCCAAAGTTGGCATGCCGCCGAAATGTCCGACGACTATAGGGTCGTCCCCACGACCGCGAGCCAAGGATGTCCAGCCGCCGTCTTGTCCGACGACTATAGGGTCGTACCCACGACCCCGGGACTAGATTGGCCCGCCACCGTCATGTCCAACGACTATAGGGTCGTCCCCACGACCCCGGGACTAGGTTGACAAGCCGCCGAAATGTGCGACGACTATAGGGTCGTCCCCACGACCCCGGGCCAAAGTTGGCAAGCCGCCGAAATGTCCGACGACTGTAGGGTCGTCCCCACGACCCCGGGACTAGATTGGCCCGCCACCGTGAAGTCCGTCGACTATAGGGTCGTCCCCACGACCCCGGGACAAGGTTGGCCCGCCGCCGACTTGTCCGACGACTATAGGGTCGTACCCACGACCCCGGGCCAAAGTTGGCAAGCCGCCGAAATGTCCGACGACTATAGGGTCGTCCCCACGACCCCGGGACTAGATTGGCCCGCCACCATCATGTCCGACGACTATAAGGTCGTCCCCACGACCCCGGGACAAGGTTGGCCCGCCGCCGACTTGTCCGACGACTATAGGGTCGTACCCACGACCCCGGGACTAGGCTGACAAGCCGCCAACATGTCCGACGACTATAGGGTCGTCCCGACGACCCCGGGCCACTGTTGGCCAATCGCCAACATGTCCGACGACTATAGGGTCGTCCCTACGACCCCGGGACTAGATTGGCCCGCCGCCGTCATGTCCAACGACTATAGGGTCGTCCCCACGACCATGGGCCAAAGTTGGCCAGCTGCCGATATGTCCAACGACTATTGGGTCGTCCCCACGACCCCGGGACTAGATTGGCCCGCCACCGTCAAGTCCGACGACTATAGGGTCGTCCCCACGACCCCGGGACTAGATTGTCCCGCCACCGTCATGTCCAACGACTATAGGGTCGTCCCCACGACCCCGGGACTAGGTTGGCTCGCCACCGACATGTCTGACGACTATAGGGTCGTCCCCACGACCCCAGGACTAGATTGGCCCGCCACCGTCAAGTCCGACGACTATAGGGTCGTCCCCACGACCCCGGGCCAAAGTTGGACAGCCGCCGACTTGTCCGACGACTATAGGGTCGTCCCCACGACCACGGGCCAAAGTTGGCCAGCCGCCGGCTTGTCCGACGATTATAGGGTCGTCCCCACGACCCCGGGACTAGGTTGGCCCGCCGCCGACTTGTCCGACGACTATAGGGTCGTCCCCACGACCACGGGCCAAAGTTGGCCTGCCGCCGACATATCCGACGACTATAGGGTCGTCCCCACGACCCCGGGCCAAAGTTGGCCAGCCGCCGACATGTCCGACGACTATAGGGTCGTCCCCACGACCCGGGACTAGAGTGGCCCGCCACCGTCATATCCGACGACTATAGGGTCGTCCCCACGACCCCGGGCCAAAGTTGGCCAGCCGCCGACTTGTCCGACGACTATAGGGTCGTCCCCATGACCCGGGACTAGACTGGCCTGCCACCGTCATGTCCGACGACTATAGGGTCGTCCCCACGAACCCGCGACTAGATTGGCCCGCCACCGTCAAGTCCGACGACTATAGGATCGTCTCCACGACCACGGCCCAAAGTTGGCCAGCCGCCGACATGTCCAACGACTATTGGGTCGTCCCCACGACCACGGGCCAAAGTTAGCCAGCCGCCGACATGTCCGACGACTATAGGGTCGTCCCCTCGACCCCGGGCCAAAGTTGGCAAGCCGCCGAAATGTCCGACGACTATAGGGTCGTCCCCACGACCGCGGGCCAAAGATGTCCAGCCGCCGTCTTGTCCGACGACTATAGGGTCGTCCCCACGACCCCGGGACTAGATTGGCCCGCCACCGTCATGTCCGACGACTATACGGTCGTCCCCACGACCCCGGGCCAAAGTTGGCAAGCCGCCGAAATGTCCGACGACTGTAGGGTCGTCCCCACGACCCCGGGACTAGATTGGCCCGCCACCGTGAAGTCCGACGACTATAGGGTCGTCCCCACGACCTCAGGACTAGTCTGGCCAGCCGCCGACATGTCCGACGACTATAGGGTCGTCCCCACGACCCCGGGCCAATGTTGGCCAATCGCCGACATGTCCGACGACTATAGGGTCGTCCCTACGACCCCGGGACTAGATTGGCCCGCCACCGACATGTCCAACGACTATAGGGTCGTCCCCACGACCCCGAGCCAAAGTTGGCATGCCGCCGAAATGTCCGACGACTATAGGGTCGTCCCCACGACCCCGGGCCAAAGTTGGCACGCCGCCGAAATGTCCGACGACTATAGGGTCGTCCCCACGACCCCGGGCCAAAGTTGGCCAATCGCCAACATGTCCGACGACTATAGGGTCGTCCGTACGACCCCGGGAATAGATTGGCCCGCCACCGTCATGTCCGACGACAATAGGGTCGTCCCCACGACCCCGGGTCTAGGTTGGCCAGCCGCCGACATGTCCGACGACTATAGAGTCGTCCCCACGACACCGGGCCAAAGTTGGCCAGCCGCTGACATGTCCAACGACTATAGGGTCGTCCCCACGACCGCGGGCCAAAGTTGGCCAGCCGCCGACATGTCCGACGACTATTGGATCGTCCCCACGTCCACGGGCCAAAGTTGGCCAGCCGCCGACATGTCCGACGACTATAGGGTCGTCCCCACGACCCCGGGACTAGATTGGTCCGCCACCGTCATGTCCGACGACTATAGGGTCGTCCCCACGACCCCGGGCCAAAGTTGGCAAGCCGCCGAAATGTCCGACGACTGTAGGGTCGTCCCCACGACCCCGGGACTAGATTGGCCCGCCACCGTGAAGTCCGACGACTATAGGGTCGTCCCCACGACCTCGGGACTAGTTTGGCCAGCCGCCGACATGTCCGACGACTATAGGGTCGTCCCCACGACCCCGGGCCAAAGTTGGCCAGCCGCTGACATGTCCAACGACTATGGGGTCGTCCCCACGACCACGGGCCAAAGTTGGCCAGCCGCCGACATGGCCGACGACTATTGGATCGTCCCCACGACCACGAGCCAAAGTTGGCCAGCCGCCGACATGTCCGACGACTATAGGGTCGTCCCCACGACCCCGGGACTAGATTGGTCCGCCACCGTCATGTCCGACGACTATAGGGTCGTCCCCACGACCCCGGGCCAAAGTTGGCAAGCCGCCGAAATGTCCGACGACTGTAGGGTCGTCCCCACGACCCCGGGACTAGATTGGCCCGCCACCGTGAAGTCCGTCGACTATAGGGTCGTCCCCACGACCTCGGGACTAGTTTGGCCAGCCGCCGACATGTCCGACGACTATAGGGTCGTCCCCACGACCCCGGGCCAATGTTGGCCAATCGCCGACATGTCCGACGACTATAGGGTCGTCCCTACGACCCCGGGACTAGATTGACCCGCCACCGTCATGTCCAACGACTATAGGGTCGTCCCCACGACCCCGAGCCAAAGTTGGCATGCCGCCGAAATGTCCGACGACTATAGGGTCGGCCCCGCGACCCCGGGCCAAAGTTGGCACGCCGCCGAAATGTCCGATGACTATAGGGTCGTCCCCACGACCCCGGGTCTAGGTTGGCCAGCCGCCGACATGTCCGACGACTATAGAGTCGTCCCCACGACACCGGGCCAAGGATGTCCAGCCGCCGTCTTGTCCGACTACTATAGGGTCGTACCCACGACCCCGGGACTAGATTGGCCCGCCACCGTGAAGTCCGACGACTATACGGTCGTCCCCACGACCCCGGGACAAGGTTGGCCCGCCGCCGACTTGTCCGACGACTACAGGTTCGTTCCCACGACCCCGGGACTAGGCTGACAAGCCGCCAACATGTCCGACGTCTATAGGGTCGTCCCGACGACCCCGGGCCAATGTTGGCCAATCGCCAACATGTCCGACGACTATAGGGTCGTCCCTACGACCCTGGGACTAGATTGGCCAGCCGCTGACATGTCCAACGACTATAGGGTCGTCCCCACGACCCCGGGCCAAAGTTGGCAAGCCGCCGAAATGTCCGACGACTGTAGGGTCGTCCCCACGACCCCGGGACTAGATTGGCCCGCCACCGTGAAGTCCGACGACTATACGGTCGTCCCCACGACCCCGGGACAAGGTTGGCCGCCGCCTACTTGTCCGACGACTATAGGTTCGTACCCACGACCCCGGGACTAGATTGGCCCGCCACCGTCATGTCCAACGACTATAGGGTCGTCCCCACGACCCCGGGACTAGGTTGACAAGCCGCCGAAATGTCCGACGACTATAGGGTCGTCCCCACGACCGCGAGCCAAGGATGTCCAGCCGCCGTCTTGTCCGACTACTATAGGGTCGTACCCACGACCCCGGGACTAGATTGGCCCGCCACCGTCATGTCCAACGACTATAGGGTCGTCCCCACGACCCCGGGACTAGGTTGACAAGCCGCCGAAATGTCCGACGACTATAGGGTCGTCCCCACGACCGCGAGCCAAGGATGTCCAGCCGCCGTCTTGTCCGACGACTATAGGGTCGTCCCCACGACCGCGAGCCAAGGATGTCCAGCCGCCGTCTTCTCCGACGACTATAGGGTCGTACCCACGACCCCGGGACTAGATTGGCCCGCCACCGTCATGTCCAACGACTATAGGGTCGTCCCCACGACCCCGGGACTAGGTTGACAAGCCGCCGAAATGTCCGACGACTATAGGGTCGTCCCCACGACCGCGAGCCAAGGATGTCCAGCCGCCGTCTTGTCCGACGACTATAGGGTCGTCCCCACGACCCCGGGACTAGATTGGCCCGCCACCGTCATGTCCGACGATTATAGGGTCGTCCCCACGACCCCGGGACAAGGTTGGCCCGCCGCCGACTTGTCCGACGACTATAGGGTCGTACCCACGACCCCGGGCCAAAGGTGGCATGCCGCCGAAATGTCCGACGACTATAGGGTCGTCCCCACGACCCCGGGCCAAAGTTGGCAAGCCGCCGAAATGTCCGTCGACTATAGGGTCGTCCCCACGACCTCGGGACTAGTTTGGCCAGCCGCCGACATGTCCGACAACTATAGGGTCGTCCCCACGACCGCGAGCCAAGGATGTCCAGCCGCCGTCTTGTCCGACGACTATAGGGTCGTACCCACGACCCCGGGACTAGATTGGCCCGCCACCGTCATGTCCAACGACTATAGGGTCGTCCCCACGACCCCGGGACTAGGTTGACAAGCCGCCGAAATGTCCGACGACTATAGGGTCGTCCCCACGACCCCGGGCCAAAGTTGGCAAGCCGCCGAAATGTCCGACGACTGTAGGGTCGTCCCCACGACCCCGGGACTAGATTGGCCCGCCACCGTGAAGTCCGACGACTATAGGGTCGTCCCCACGACCTCGGGACTAGTTTGGCCAGCCGCCGACATGTCCGACGACTATAGGGTCGTCCCCACGACCCCGGGCCAAAGTTGGCCAGCCGCTGACATGTCCAACGACTATGGGGTCGTCCCCACGACCACGGGCCAAAGTTGGCCAGCCGCCGACATGGCCGACGACTATTGGATCGTCCCCACGACCACGAGCCAAAGTTGGCCAGCCGCCGACATGTCCGACGACTATAGGGTCGTCCCCACGACCCCGGGACTAGATTGGTCCGCCACCGTCATGTCCGACGACTATAGGGTCGTCCCCACGACCCCGGGCCAAAGTTGGCAAGCCGCCGAAATGTCCGACGACTGTAGGGTCGTCCCCACGACCCCGGGACTAGATTGGCCCGCCACCGTGAAGTCCGTCGACTATAGGGTCGTCCCCACGACCTCGGGACTAGTTTGGCCAGCCGCCGACATGTCCGACGACTATAGGGTCGTCCCCACGACCCCGGGCCAATGTTGGCCAATCGCCGACATGTCCGACGACTATAGGGTCGTCCCTACGACCCCGGGACTAGATTGACCCGCCACCGTCATGTCCAACGACTATAGGGTCGTCCCCACGACCCCGAGCCAAAGTTGGCATGCCGCCGAAATGTCCGACGACTATAGGGTCGGCCCCGCGACCCCGGGCCAAAGTTGGCACGCCGCCGAAATGTCCGATGACTATAGGGTCGTCCCCACGACCCCGGGTCTAGGTTGGCCAGCCGCCGACATGTCCGACGACTATAGAGTCGTCCCCACGACACCGGGCCAAGGATGTCCAGCCGCCGTCTTGTCCGACTACTATAGGGTCGTACCCACGACCCCGGGACTAGATTGGCCCGCCACCGTGAAGTCCGACGACTATACGGTCGTCCCCACGACCCCGGGACAAGGTTGGCCCGCCGCCGACTTGTCCGACGACTACAGGTTCGTTCCCACGACCCCGGGACTAGGCTGACAAGCCGCCAACATGTCCGACGTCTATAGGGTCGTCCCGACGACCCCGGGCCAATGTTGGCCAATCGCCAACATGTCCGACGACTATAGGGTCGTCCCTACGACCCTGGGACTAGATTGGCCAGCCGCTGACATGTCCAACGACTATAGGGTCGTCCCCACGACCCCGGGCCAAAGTTGGCAAGCCGCCGAAATGTCCGACGACTGTAGGGTCGTCCCCACGACCCCGGGACTAGATTGGCCCGCCACCGTGAAGTCCGACGACTATACGGTCGTCCCCACGACCCCGGGACAAGGTTGGCCGCCGCCTACTTGTCCGACGACTATAGGTTCGTACCCACGACCCCGGGACTAGATTGGCCCGCCACCGTCATGTCCAACGACTATAGGGTCGTCCCCACGACCCCGGGACTAGGTTGACAAGCCGCCGAAATGTCCGACGACTATAGGGTCGTCCCCACGACCGCGAGCCAAGGATGTCCAGCCGCCGTCTTGTCCGACTACTATAGGGTCGTACCCACGACCCCGGGACTAGATTGGCCCGCCACCGTCATGTCCAACGACTATAGGGTCGTCCCCACGACCCCGGGACTAGGTTGACAAGCCGCCGAAATGTCCGACGACTATAGGGTCGTCCCCACGACCGCGAGCCAAGGATGTCCAGCCGCCGTCTTCTCCGACGACTATAGGGTCGTACCCACGACCCCGGGACTAGATTGGCCCGCCACCGTCATGTCCAACGACTATAGGGTCGTCCCCACGACCCCGGGACTAGGTTGACAAGCCGCCGAAATGTCCGACGACTATAGGGTCGTCCCCACGACCGCGAGCCAAGGATGTCCAGCCGCCGTCTTGTCCGACGACTATAGGGTCGTCCCCACGACCCCGGGACTAGATTGGCCCGCCACCGTCATGTCCGACGATTATAGGGTCGTCCCCACGACCCCGGGACAAGGTTGGCCCGCCGCCGACTTGTCCGACGACTATAGGGTCGTACCCACGACCCCGGGCCAAAGGTGGCATGCCGCCGAAATGTCCGACGACTATAGGGTCGTCCCCACGACCCCGGGCCAAAGTTGGCAAGCCGCCGAAATGTCCGTCGACTATAGGGTCGTCCCCACGACCTCGGGACTAGTTTGGCCAGCCGCCGACATGTCCGACGACTATAGGGTCGTCCCCACGACCGCGAGCCAAGGATGTCCAGCCGCCGTCTTGTCCGACGACTATAGGGTCGTACCCACGACCCCGGGACTAGATTGGCCCGCCACCGTCATGTCCAACGACTATAGGGTCGTCCCCACGACCCCGGGACTAGGTTGACAAGCCGCCGAAATGTCCGACGACTATAGGGTCGTCCCCACGACCGCGAGCCAAGGATGTCCAGCCGCCGTCTTGTCCGACGACTATAGGGTCGTCCCCACGACCCCGGGACTAGATTGGCCCGCCACCGTCATGTCCGACGATTATAGGGTCGTCCCCACGACCCCGGGACAAGGTTGGCCCGCCGCCGACTTGTCCGACGACTATAGGGTCGTACCCACGACCCCGGGCCAAAGGTGGCATGCCGCCGAAATGTCCGACGACTATAGGGTCGTCCCCACGACCCCGGGCCAAAGTTGGCAAGCCGCCGAAATGTCCGACGACTATAGGGTCGTCCCCACGACCCCGGGACTAGATTGGCCCGCCACCATCATGTCCGACGACTATAAGGTCGTCCCCACGACCCCGGGACAAGGTTGGCCCGCCGCCGACTTGTCCGACGACTATAGGGTCGTACCCACGACCCCGGGACTAGGCTGACAAGCCGCCAACATGTCCGACGACTATAGGGTCGTCCCGACGACCCCGGGCCAATGTTGGCCAAACGCCAACATGTCCGACGACTATAGGGTCGTCCCTACGACCCCGGGACTAGATTGGCCCGCCACCGTCATGTCCAACGACTATAGGGTCGTCCCCACGACCATGGGCCAAAGTTGGCCAGCTGCCGATATGTCCAACGACTATTGGGTCGTCCCCACGACCCCGGGACTAGATTGGCCCGCCACCGTCAAGTCCGACGACTATAGGGTCGTCCCTACGACCCCGGGACTAGATTGGCCCGCCACCGTCATGTCCAACGACTATAGGGTCGTCCCCACGACCCCGAGCCAAAGTTGGCATGCCGCCGAAATGTCCGACGACTATAGGGTCGGCCCCGCGACCCCGGGCCAAAGTTGGCACGCCGCCGAAATGTCCGATGACTATAGGGTCGTCCCCACGACCCCGGGCCAAAGTTGGCCAATCGCCAACATGTCCAACGACTATAGGGTCGTCCGTACGACCCCGGGAATAGATTGGCCCGCCACCGTCATGTCCGACGACAATAGGGTCGTCCCCACGACCCCGGGCCAAAGTTGGCCAATCGCCAACATGTCCGACGACTATAGGGTCGTCCGTACGACCCCGGGAATAGATTGGCCCGCCACCGTCATGTCCGACGACAATAGGGTCGTCCCCACGACCCCGGGTCTAGGTTGGCCAGCCACCGACATGTCCGCCGACTATAGAGTCGTCCCCACGACATCGGGCCAAAGTTGGCCAGCCGCTGACATGTCCAACGACTATAGGGTCGTCCCCACGACCACGGGCCAAAGTTGGCCAGCCGCCGACATGTCCGACGACTATTGGATCGTCCCCACGACCACGGGCCAAAGTTGGCCAGCCGCCGACATGTCCGACGACTATAGGGTCGTCCCCACGACCTCGGACTAGTTTGGCCAGCCGCCGACATGTCCGACGACTATAGGGTCGTCCCCACGACCCCGCGCCAAAGTTGGCCAGCCGCTGACATGTCCAACGACTATAGGGTCGTCCCCACGACCACGGGCCAAAGTTGGCCAGCCGCCGACATGGCCGACGACTATTGGATCGTCCCCACGACCACGGGCCAAAGCTGGCCAGCCGCCGACATGTCCGACGACTATAGGGTCGTCCCCACGACCCCGGGCCAATGTTGGCCAATCGCCGACATGTCCGACGACTATAGGGTCGTCCCTACGACCCCGGGACTAGATTGGCCCGCCACCGACATGTCCAACGACTATAGGGTCGTCCCCACGACCCCGAGCCAAAGTTGGCATGCCGCCGAAATGTCCCACGACTATAGGGTCGTCCCCACGACCCCGGGCCAAAGTTGGCACGCCGCCGAAATGTCCGACGACTATAGGGTCGTCCCCACGACCCCGGGCCAAAGTTGGCCAATCGCCAACATGTCCGACGACTATAGGGTCGTCCGTACGACCCCGGGAATAGATTGGCCCGCCACCGTCATGTCCGACGACAATAGGGTCGTCCCCACGACCCCGGGTCTAGGTTGGCCAGCCGCCGACATGTCCGACGACTATAGAGTCGTCCCCACGACACCGGGCCAAAGTTGGCCAGCCGCTGACATGTCCAACGACTATAGGCTCGTCCCCACGACCGCGGGCCAAAGTTGGCCAGCCGCCGACATGTCCGACGACTATTGGATCGTCCCCACGACCACGGGCCAAAGTTGGCCAGCCGCCGACATGTCCGACGACTATAGGGTCGTCCCCACGACCCCGGGACTAGATTGGTCCGCCACCGTCATGTCCGACGACTATAGGGTCGTCCCCACGACCCCGGGCCAAAGTTGGCAAGCCGCCGAAATGTCCGACGACTGTAGGGTCGTCCCCACGACCCCGGGACTAGATTGGCCCGCCACCGTCAAGTCCGACGACTATAGGGTCGTCCCCAGGACCTCGGGACTAGATTGGCCCGCCACCGTCAAGTCCAACGACCATAGGGTCGTCCCCACGACCCCGGGCCAAAGCTGGCAAGCCGCCGAAATGTCCGACGACTATAGGGTCGTCCCCACGACCCGGGACTAGAGTGGCCCGCCACCGTCATGTCCGACGACTATATGGTCGTCCCCACGACCACGGGCCAAAGTTGGCCAGCCGCCGACATGTCCGACGACTATAGGGTCGTCCCCACGACCCCGGGATTAGATTGGTCCGCCACCGTCATGTCCGACGACTATAGGGTCGTCCCCACGACCCCGGGCCAAAGTTGGCAAGCCGCCGAAATGTCCAACGACTGTAGGGTCGTCCCCACGACCCCGGGACTAGATTGGCCCGCCACCGTGAAGTCCGACGACTATAGGGTCGTCCCCACGACCTCGGGACTAGTTTGGCCAGCCGCCGACATGTCCGACGACTATAGGGTCGTCCCCACGACCGCGGGCAAAAGATGTCCAGCCGCCGTCTTGTCCGACGACTATAGGGTCGTCCCCACGACCCCGGGACTAGATTGGCCCGCCACCGTCATGTCCGACGACTATAGGGTCGTCCCCACGACCCCGGGCCAAAGTTGGCAAGCCGCCGAAATGTCCAACGACTGTAGGGTCGTCCCCACGACCCCGGGACTAGATTGGCCCGCCACCGTGAAGTCCGACGACTATAGGGTCGTCCCCACGACCTCGGGACTAGTTTGGCCAGCCGCCGACATGTCCGACGACTATAGGGTCGTCCCCACGACCGCGGGCAAAAGATGTCCAGCCGCCGTCTTGTCCGACGACTATAGGGTCGTCCCCACGACCCCGGGACTAGATTGGCCCGCCACCGTGAAGTCCGACGACTATAGGGTCGTCCCCACGACCTCGGGACTAGTTTGGCCAGCCGCCGACATGTCCGACGACTATAGGGTCGTCCCCACGACCCCGGGCCAAAGTTGGCCAGCCGCTGACATGTCCAACGACTATAGGGTCGTCCCCACGACCACGGGCCAAAGTTGGCCAGCCGCCGACATGGCCGACGACTATTGGATCGTCCCCACGACCACGGGCCAAAGTTGGCCAGCCGCCGACATGTCCGACGACTATAGGGTCGTCCCCACGACCCCGGGCCAAAGTTGGCCAGCCGCTGACATGTCCAACGACTATAGGGTCGTCCCCACGACCACGGGCCAAAGTTGGCCAGCCGCCGACATGGCCGACGACTATTGGATCGTCCCCACGACCACGGGCCAAAGTTGGCCCGCCGCCGACTTGTCCGACTACTATAGGGTCGTCCCCACGACCCCGGGCCAAAGCTGGCAAGCCGCCGAAATGTCCGACGACTATAGGGTCGTCCCCACGACCCCGGGCCAAAGTTGGCCAGCCGCCGATATGTCCGACGACTGTAGGGCCGTACCCACGACCTCGGGACTAGGCTGACAAGCCGCCAACATATCCGACGACTATAGGGTCGTCCCCACGACCCCGGGCCAAAGTTGGCAAGCCGCCGAAATGTCCGACGACTGTAGGGTCGTCCCCACGACCCCGGGACTAGATTGGCCCGCCACCGTCAAGTCCGACGACTATAGGGTCGTCCCCAGGACCTCGGGACTAGATTGGCCCGCCACCGTCAAGTCCAACGACCATAGGGTCGTCCCCACGACCCCGGGCCAAAGCTGGCAAGCCGCCGAAATGTCCGACGACTATAGGGTCGTCCCCACGACCCGGGACTAGAGTGGCCCGCCACCGTCATGTCCGACGACTATATGGTCGTCCCCACGACCACGGGCCAAAGTTGGCCAGCCGCCGACATGTCCGACGACTATAGGGTCGTCCCCACGACCCCGGGATTAGATTGGTCCGCCACCGTCATGTCCGACGACTATAGGGTCGTCCCCACGACCCCGGGCCAAAGTTGGCAAGCCGCCGAAATGTCCAACGACTGTAGGGTCGTCCCCACGACCCCGGGACTAGATTGGCCCGCCACCGTGAAGTCCGACGACTATAGGGTCGTCCCCACGTCCTCGGGACTAGTTTGGCCAGCCGCCGACATGTCCGACGACTATAGGGTCGTCCCCACGACCGCGGGCAAAAGATGTCCAGCCGCCGTCTTGTCCGACGACTATAGGGTCGTCCTCACGACCCCGGGACTAGATTGGCCCGCCACCGTCATGTCCGACGACTATAGGGTCGTCCCCACGACCCCGGGCCAAAGTTGGCAAGCCGCCGAAATGTCCGACGACTGTAGGGTCGTCCCCACCACCCCGGGCCAATGTTGGCCAATCGCCGACATGTCCGACGACTATAGGGTCGTCCCTACGACCCCGGGACTAGATTGGCCCGCCACCGTCATGTCCAACGACTATAGGGTCGTACCCACGACCATGGGCCAAAGTTGGCCAGCCGCCGTAATGTCCAACGACTATTGGGTCGTCCCCACGACCCCGGGACTAGATTGGCCCGCCACCGTCAAGTCCGACGACTATAGAGTCGTCCCCACGACACCGGGCCAAAGTTGGCCAGCCGCCGACATGTCCGACGACTATAGGGTCGTCCCCACGACCCCGGGACTAGATTGGTCCGCCACCGTCATGTCCGACGACTATAGGGTCGTCCCCACGACCCCGGGCCAAAGTTGGCAAGCCGCCGAAATGTCCGACGACTGTAGGGTCGTCCCCACGACCCCGGGACTAGATTGGCCCGCCACCGTGAAGTCCGTCGACTATAGGGTCGTCCCCACGACCTCGGGACTAGTTTGGCCAGCCGCCGACATGTCCGACGACTATAGGGTCGTCCCCACGACCCCGGGCCAATGTTGGCCAATCGCCGACATGTCCGACGACTATAGGGTCGTCCCTACGACCCCGGGACTAGATTGGCCCGCCACCGTCATGTCCAACGACTATAGGGTCGTCCCCACGACCCCGAGCCAAAGTTGGCATGCCGCCGAAATGTCCGACGACTATAGGGTCGTCCCCACGACCCCGGGCCAAAGTTGGCACGCCGCCGAAATGTCCGACGACTATAGGGTCGTCCCCACGACCCCGGGCCAAAGTTGGCCAATCGCCAACATGTCCGACGACTATAGGGTCGTCCGTACGACCCCGGGAATAGATTGGCCCGCCACCGTCATGTCCGACGACAATAGGGTCGTCCCCACGACCCCGGGTCTAGGTTGGCCAGCCGCCGACATGTCCGACGACTATAGAGTCGTCCCCACGACACCGGGCCAAAGTTGGCTAGCCGCTGACATGACCAACGACTATAGGGTCGTCCCCACGACCACGGGCCAAAGTTGGCCAGCCGCCGACATGTCCGACGACTATTGGATCGTCCCCACGACCACGGGCCAAAGTTGGCCAGCCGCCGACATGTCCGACGACTATAGGGTCGTCCCCACGACCCGGGACTAGAGTGGCCCGCCACCGTCATATCCGACGACTATAGGGTCGTCCCCACGACCCCGGGCCAAAGTTGGCCAGCCGCCGACTTGTCCGACGACTATAGGGTCGTCCCCATGACCCGGGACTAGACTGGCCTGCCACCGTCATGTCCGACGACTATAGGGTCGTCCCCACGACCCCGCGACTAGATTGGCCCGCCACCGTCAAGTCCGACGACTATAGGATCGTCTCCACGACCACGGCCCAAAGTTGGCCAGCCGCCGACATGTCCAACGACTATTGGGTCGTCCCCACGACCACGGGCCAAAGTTGGCAAGCCGCCGAAATGTCCGACGACTATAGGGTCGTCCCCACGACCGCGGGCCAAAGATGTCCAGCCGCCGTCTTGTCCGACGACTATAGGGTCGTCCCCACGACCCCGGGACTAGATTGGCCCGCCACCGTCATGTCCGACGACTATACGGTCGTCCCCACGACCCCGGGCCAAAGTTGGCAAGCCGCCGAAATGTCCGACGACTGTAGGGTCGTCCCCACGACCCCGGGACTAGATTGGCCCGCCACCGTGAAGTCCGACGACTATAGGGTCGTCCCCACGACCTCAGGACTAGTCTGGCCAGCCGCCGACATGTCCGACGACTATAGAGTCGTCCCCACGACCCCGGGCCAATGTTGGCCAATCGCCGACATGTCCGACGACTATAGGGTCGTCCCTACGACCCCGGGACTAGATTGGCCCGCCACCGACATGTCCAACGACTATAGGGTCGTCCCCACGACCCCGAGCCAAAGTTGGCATGCCGCCGAAATGTCCCACGACTATAGGGTCGTCCCCACGACCCCGGGCCAAAGTTGGCACGCCGCCGAAATGTCCGACGACTATAGGGTCGTCCCCACGACCCCGGGCCAAAGTTGGCCAATCGCCAACATGTCCGACGACTATAGGGTCGTCCGTACGACCCCGGGAATAGATTGGCCCGCCACCGTCATGTCCGACGACAATAGGGTCGTCCCCACGATCCCGGGTCTAGGTTGGCCAGCCGCCGACATGTCCGACGACTATAGAGTCGTCCCCACGACACCGGGCCAAAGTTGGCCAGCCGCTGACATGTCCAACGACTATAGGCTCGTCCCCACGACCGCGGGCCAAAGTTGGCCAGCCGCCGACATGTCCGACGACTATTGGATCGTCCCCACGACCACGGGCCAAAGTTGGCCAGCCGCCGACATGTCCGACGACTATAGGGTCGTCCCCACGACCCCGGGACTAGATTGGTCCGCCACCGTCATGTCCGACGACTATAGGGTCGTCCCCACGACCCCGGGCCAAAGTTGGCAAGCCGCCGAAATGTCCGACGACTGTAGGGTCGTCCCCACGACCCCGGGACTAGATTGGCCCGCCACCGTGAAGTCCGACGACTATAGGGTCGTCCCCACGACCTCGGGACTAGTTTGGCCAGCCGCCGACATGTCCGACGACTATAGGGTCGTCCCCACGACCCCGGGCCAAAGTTGGCCAGCCGCTGACATGTCCAACGACTATAGGGTCGTCCCCGCGACCACGGGCCAAAGTTGGCCAGCCGCCGACATGGCCGACGACTATTGGATCGTCCCCACGACCACGGGCCAAAGTTGGCCAGCCGCCGACATGTCCGACGACTATAGGGTCGTCCCCACGACCCCGGGCCAAAGTTGGCCAGCCGCTGACATGTCCAACGACTATAGGGTCGTCCCCACGACCACGGGCCAAAGTTGGCCAGCCGCCGACATGGCCGACGACTATTGGATCGTCCCCACGACCACGGGCCAAAGTTGGCCCGCCGCCGACTTGTCCGACTACTATAGGGTCGTCCCCACGACCCCGGGCCAAAGTTGGCATGCCGCCGAAATGTCCCACGACTATAGGGTCGTCCCCACGACCCCGGGCCAAAGTTGGCACGCCGCCGAAATGTCCGACGACTATAGGGTCGTCCCCACGACCCCGGGACTAGATTGGCCCGCCACCGTCATGTCCAAAGACTATCGGGTCGTCCCCACGACCCCGGGACTAGATTGGCCCGTCACCGCCTTGTCCGACGACAATAGGGTCGTCCCCACGACCCCGGGTCTAGGTTGGCCAGCCGCCGACATGTCCGACGACAATCGGATCGTCCCCACGACCACGCGCTAATGTTGGCCAGCCGCCGACATGTCCGACGACTATAGGGTCGTCCCCACGACCCCGGGACTAGATTGGCCCGCCACCGTCATGTCCGACGACTATAGGGTCGTCCCCACGACCCCGGGCCAAAGTTGGCCAGCCGCCGACATGTCCGACGACTATAGGGTCGTCCCCACGACCCCGAGACTAGATTGGCCCGCCACCGTCATGTCCGACGAAAATAGGGTCGTCCCCACGACCCCGGGACTAGATTGGCCAGCCGCCGACATTTCCGACGACTATAGGGTCGTCCCCACGACCCCGGGACAAGGTTGGCCCGCCGCCGACTTGTCCGACGACTATAGGGCCGTACCCACGACCCCGGGACTAAGCTGACTAGCCGCCAACAGGTCCGACGACTATAGGGTCGTCCCCACGACCCCGGGCCAAAGTTGGCCAGCCGCCGAAATGTCCGACGACTGTAGGGTCGTCCCCACGACCCCGGGACTAGGTTGGCTCGCCACCGTCATGTCTGACGACTATAGGGTCGTCCCCACGACCACGGGCCAAAGTTGGCCAGCCGCCGACATGTCCGACGACTATAGGGTCGTCCCCACGACCACGGGCCAAAGTTGGCCAGCCGCCGACATGTCCGACGACTATAGGGTCGTCCCCACGACCCGGGACTAGACTGGCCCGCCACCGTCATGTCCGACGACTATAGGGTCGTCCCCACGACCCCCCGACTAGGTGGGCTCGCCGCCGACTTGTCCGACGACTATAGGGTCATCCCCACGACCCCGGGACTAGGTTGGCCCGCCGCCGACTTGTCCGACGACTATAGGGTCGTCCCCACGACCCCGGGACTAGGTTGGCTCGCCACTGACATGTCTGACGACTATAGGGTCGTCCCCACGACCCCGGGACTAGATTGGCCAGCCACCGTCAAGTCCGACAACTATAGGGTCGTCCCCACTACCCCGGGCCAAAGTTGGACAGCCGCCGACTTGTCCGACGACTATAGGGTCGTCCCCACGACCCCCGGACTAGGTTGGCCGGCCGCCGACTTGTCCGACGACTGTAGGGTCGTCCCCACGACCCCGGGACTAGATTGGCCCGCCACCGTCATTTCCGACGACTATAGGGTCATCCCCACGACCACGGGCCAAAGTTGGCCAGCCGCCGACATGTCCGACGACTATAGGGTCGTCCCCACGACCCGGGACTAGACTGGCCCGCCACCGTCATGTCCGACGACTATAGGGTCGTCCCCACGACCCCCGGACTAGGTGGGCTCGCCACCGTCATGTCTGACGACTATAGGGTCGTCCCCACGACCACGGGCCAAAGTTGGCCAGCCGCCGACATGTCCGACGACTATAGGGTCGTCCCCACGACCACGGGCCAAAGTTGGCCAGCCGCCGACATGTCCGACGACTATAGGGTCGTCCCCACGACCCGGGACTAGACTGGCCCGCCACCGTCATGTCCGACGACTATAGGGTCGTCCCCACGACCCCCCGACTAGGTGGGCTCGCCGCCGACTTGTCCGACGACTATAGGGTCATCCCCACGACCCCGGGACTAGGTTGGCCCGCCGCCGACTTGTCCGACGACTATAGGGTCGTCCCCACGACCCCGGGACTAGGTTGGCTCGCCACTGACATGTCTGACGACTATAGGGTCGTCCCCACGACCCCGGGACTAGATTGGCCCGCCACCGTCAAGTCCGACAACTATAGGGTCGTCCCCACTACCCCGGGCCAAAGTTGGACAGCCGCCGACTTGTCCGACGACTATAGGGTCGTCCCCACGACCACGGGCCAAAGTTGGCCTGCCGCCGGCTTGTCCGACGAATATAGGGTCGTCCCCACGACCCCGGGACTAGGTTGGCCCGCCGCCGACTTGTCCGACGACTATAGGGTCGTCCCCACGACCACGGGCCAAAGTTGGCCTGCCGCCGACATATCCGACGACTATAGGGTCGTGCCCCACGACCCCGGGCCAAAGTTGGCCAGCCGCCGACATGTCCGACGACTATAGGGTCGTCCCCATGACCCGGGACTAGACTGGCCCGCCACCGTCATGTCCGACGACTATAGGGTCGTCCCCACGACCACGGGCCAAAGTTGGCCAGCCGCCGACATATCCGACGACTATAGGGTCGTCCCCACGACCCCGGGCCAAAGTTGGCCAGCCGCCGACATGTCCGACGACTATAGGGTCGTCCCCACGACCCGGGACTAGAGTGGCCCGCCACCGTCATGTCCGACGACTATAGGGTCGTCCCCACGACCACGGGCCAAAGTTGGCCAGCCGCTGACTTGTCCGACGACTATAGGGTCGTCCCCAAGACCGCGGGACTAGATTGGCTCGCCGCCGAATTGTCCGACGACTGTAGGGTCGTCCCCACGACTCCGTGCCAAAGTTGGCAAGCTGCCGACTTGTCCGACGACTATAGGGTCGTCCCCACGACCCCGGGAATAGATTGGCCCGCCACCGTCATTTCCGACGACAATAGGGTCGTCCCCACGACCCCGGGCCAAAGTTGGCCAGCCGCCGACATGTCCGAAGACTATAGGGTCGTCCCCACGACCCCGGGACTAGATTGGCCAGCCGCCGACATGTCCGACGACTATAGAATCGTCCCCACGACACCGGGTCAAAGTTGGCCAGCCGCTGACATTTCCAACGTCTATTGGGTCGTCCCCACGACCACGGGCCAATGTTGGCTAGCCGCCGACATGTCCGACGACTATAGGGTCGTCCCCACGACCACGGGACTAGATTGGTCCGCCACCGTCATGTCCGACGACTATAGGGTCGTCCCCACGACCCCGGGCCAAAGTTGGCAAGCCACCGAAATGTCCGACGACTGTAGGGTCGTCCCCACGACCCCGGGACTAGATTGGCCCGCCACCGTCAAGTCTGACGACCTCGGGACTAGGTTGGCCAGCCGCCGACATGTCCGACGACTATAGGGTTGCCCCCACGACCTCGGGCCAATTTTGGCCAGCCGCCGACATGTCCGACGACTATAGGGTCGTCCCCACGACCCCGGGCCAAAGTTGGCAAGCCGCCGACATGTCCGACGACTATAGGGTCGTCCCCACGACCCCGGGGCTAGATTGGCCCGCCACCGTCATGTCCGACGACTATAGGGTCGTCCCCACGACCCCGGGACTAGGTTCGCCAGCCGCAGACATGTCCGACGACTATAGGGTCGTCCCGACGACCCCGGGCCAATGTTGGCCAATCGCCAACATGTCCGACGACTATAGGGTCGTCCCTACGACCCCGGGACTAGATTGGCCCGCCACCGTCATTTCCGACGACAATAGGGTCGTCCCCACGACCACGGGCCAAAGTTGGCCAGCCGCCGACATGTCCGACGATTATAGGGTTGCCCCCACGACCTCGGGCCAATTTTGGCCAGCCGCCGACATGTCCGACGACTATAGGGTCGTCCCCACGACCCCGGGCCAAAGTTGGCAAGCCGCCGAAATGTCCGACGACTGTAGGGTCGTCCCCACGACCCCGGGAATAGATTGGCCGGCCACCGTCAAGTCCGACGACTATAGGGTCGTCCCCACGACTTCGGGACTAGATTGGCCCGCCAACGTCAAGTCCGACGACTATAGGGTCGTCCCCACGACCCTGGGCCAAAGTTGGCAAGCCGCCGAAATGTCCGACGACTGTAGGGTCGTCCCCACAACCCCGGGACTAGATTGGCCCGCCACCGTCAAGTCCGACGACTATAGGGTCGTCCCCACGACCCCGGGCCAAAGTTGGCAAGCCGCCGAAATGTCCGACGACTGTAGGGTCGTCCCCACGACCCCCGGACTAGATTGGCCCGCCACCGTCATGTCCAACGACTATCGGATCGTCCCCACGACCCCGGGCCAAAGTTGGCAAGCCGCCGAAATGTCCGACGACTGTAGGGTCGTCTCCACAACCCCGGGACTAGATTGGCCCGCCACCGTCAAGTCCGACGACTATAGGGTCGTCCCCACGACCCCGGGCCAAAGTTGGCAAGCCGCCGAAATGTCCGACGACTGTAGGGTCGTCTCCACAACCCCGGGACTAGATTGGCCCGCCACCGTCAAGTCCGACGAAAATAGGGTCGTCCCAACTTTGGCCAGCCGCCGACATGTCCGATGACTGTAGGGTCGTCCCCACGACCCCGGGCCAAAGATGTCCAGCCGCCGTCTTGTCCGACGACTATAGGGTCTTACCCACGACCCCGGGACTAGATTGGTCCGCCACCGTCATGTCCGACGACTATAGGGTCGTCCCCACGACCCCGGGACTAGGCTGACAACCCGCCATCATGTCCGACGACTATTGGGTCGTCCCCACGACCCCGGGCCAAAGATGTCCAGCCGCCGTCTTGTCCGACGACTATAGGGTCTTACCCACGACCCCGGGAATAGATTGGCCCGCCACCGTCATGTCCAACGACTATAGGGTCGTCCCCATAACCACGGGCCAAAGTTGGCCAGCCGCCGACATTTCCGACGACTATAGAGTCGTCCCCACGACACCGGGCCAAAGTTGGCCAGCCGCCGACATGTCCGACGACTATAGGGTCGTCCCCACGACCCCGGGACAAGGTTGGCCCGCCGCCGACTTGTCCGACGACTATAGGGTCGTACCCACGACCCCGGGACTAGGCTGACAACCCGCCAACATGTCCGACGACTATAGGGTCGTCCCCACGACCCCGGGCCAAAGTTGGCAAGCCGCCGAAAAGTCCGACGACTGTAGGGTCGTCCCCACGACCCCGGGACTAGATTGGCCCGCCACCGTCAAGTCCGACGACTATAGGGTCGTCCCCAGGACCTCGGGACAAGGTTGGCCCGCCGCCGACTTGTCCGACGACTATAGGGCCGTACCCACGACCCCGGGACTAGGCTGACAAGCCGCCAACATGTCCGACGACTATAGGGTCGTCCCCACGACCCCGGGCCAAAGTTGGCCAGCCGCCGAAATGTCCGTCGACTATAGGGTCGTCCCTACGACCCCGGGACTAGATTGGCCCGCCACCGTCATGTCCGACGATTATAGGGTCGTCCCCACGACCCCGGGCCAAAGTTGGCCAGCCGCCGAAATGTCCGACGACTATAGGGTCGTCCCCACGACCCCGGGACTAGATTGGCCCGCCACCGCCAAGTCCGACGACTATAGGGTCGTCCCCACGACCCCGGGCCAAAGTTGGCAAGCCGCCGAAATGTCCGACGACTGTAGGGTCGTCCCCACGACTCCAGGACTAGATTGGTCCGCCACCGTCATGTCCGACGACTATAGGGTCGTCCCCACGACCCCGGGCCAAAGATGGCCAGCCGCCGACATGTCCGACGACTATAGGGTCGTCCCTACGACCCCGAGACTAGATTGGCCCGCCACCGTCATGTCCGACGACAATAGGGTCGTCCCCACGACCCCGGGCCAAAGATGGCCAGCCGCCGACATGTCCGACGACTATAGGGTCGTCCCCACGACCCCGGGACTAGATTGGCCCGCCACCGTCATCTCCAACGACTATAGGGTCGTCCCCAGGACCTCGGGACAAGGTTGGCCCGCCGCCGACTTGTCCGACGACTATAGGGCCGTACCCACGACCCCGGGACTAGGCTGACAAGCCGCCAACATGTCCGACGATTATAGGGTCGTCCCCACGACCCCGGGCCAAAGTTGGCCAGCCGCCGAAATGTCCGTCGACTATAGGGTCGTCCCTACGACCCCGGGACTAGATTGGCCCGCCACCGTCATGTCCGACGATTATAGGGTCGTCCCCACGACCCCGGGCCAAAGTTGGCCAGCCGCCGAAATGTCCGACGACTATAGGGTCGTCCCCACGACCCCGGGACTAGATTGGCCCGCCACCGTCAAGTCCGACGACTAGAGGGTCGTCCCCACGACCCCGGGCCAAAGTTGGCAAGCCGCCGAAATGTCCGACGACTGTAGGGTCGTCCCCACGACTCCAGGACTAGATTGGTCCGCCACCGTCATGTCCGACGACTATAGGGTCGTCCCCACGACCCCGGGCCAAAGATGGCCAGCCGCCGACATGTCCGACGACTATAGGGTCGTCCCCACGACCCCGAGACTAGATTGGCCCGCCACCGTCATGTCCGACGACAATAGGGTCGTCCCCACGACCCCGGGCCAAAGATGGCCAGCCGCCGACATGTCCGACGACTATAGGGTCGTCCCCACGACCCCGGGACTAGATTGGCCCGCCACCGTCATGTCCAACGACTATAGGGTCGTCCCCACAACCACGGGCCAAAGTTGGCCAGCCGCCGACATGTCCGACGACTATAGGGTCGTCCCCACGAACCCGGGCCAAAGTTGGCAAGCCGCCGAAATGTCCGACGACTATAGGGTCGCCCCCACGACCCCGGGACTAGGTTGGCCAGCCGCAGACATGTCCGACGACTATAGGGTCGTCCCGACGACCCCGGGCCAATGTTGGCCAATCGCCAACATGTCCGACGACTATAGGGTCGTCCCTACGACCCCGGGACTAGATTGGCCCGCCACCGTCATGTCCGACGATTATAGGGTCGTCCCCACGACCACGGGCCAAAGTTGGCCAGCCGCCGAAATGTCCGACGAATATAGGGTCGTCCCCACGACCCCGGGACTAGATTGGCCCGCCACCGTCAAGTCCGACGACTATAGGGTCGTCCCCACGACACCGGGCCAAAGTTGGCAAGCCGCCGAAATGTCCGACGACTGTAGAGTCGTCCCCACGACTCCAGGACTAGATTGGTCCGCCACCGTCATGTCCGACGACTATAGGGTCGTCCCCACGACCCCGGGCCAAAGATGGCCAGCCGCCGACATGTCCGACGACTATAGGGTCGTCCCCAAGACCCCGAGACTAGATTGGCCCGCCACCGTCATGTCCGACGACAATAGGGTCGTCTCCACGACCCCGGGTCCAGGTTGGCCAGCCGCCGACATTTCCGACGACTATAGAGTCGTCCCCACGACACCGGGACTAGATTGGTCCGCCACCGTCAAATCCGACGACTATAGGGTCGTCCCCACGACCCCGGGACTAGATTAGCCCGCCACCGTCATGTCACACGACTATAGGGTCGTCCCCACGACCCCGGGCCAAAGATGTCCAGCCGCCGTCTTGTCCGACGACTATAGGGTCGTCCCCACGACCCCGGGACAAGGTTGGCCCGCCGCCGACTTGTCCGACGACTATAGGGTCGTACCCACGACCCCGGGACTAGGCTGACAACCCGCCAACATGTCCGACGACTATAGGGTCGTCCCCACGACCCCGGGCCAAAGTTGGCAAGCCGCCGAAATGTCCGACGACTGTAGGTTCGTCCCCACGACCCCGGGTCTAGGTTGGCCAGCCGCCGACATGTCCGACGACTGTAGGGTCGTCCCCACGACCCCCGGACTAGATTGGCCCGCCACCGTCATGTCCAACGACTATCGGATCGTCCCCACGACCACGGGCCAAAGTTGGCCAGCTGCCGACATGTCCGATGACTGTAGGGTCGTCCCCACGACCCCGGGACTAGATTGGCCCGCCACCGTCAAGTCCGACGACTATAGGGTCGTCCCGACGACCCCGGGCCAATGTTGGCCAATCGCCAACATGTCCGACGACTATAGGGTCGTCCCTACGACCCCGGGACTAGATTGGCCCGCCACCGTCATGTCCGACGATTATAGGGTCGTCCCCACGACCCCGGGCCAAAGTTGGCCAGCCGCCGAAATGTCCGACGAATATAGGGTCGTCCCCACGACCCCGGGACTAGATTGGCCCGCCACCGTCAAGTCCGACGACTATAGGGTCGTCCCCACGACCCAGGGCCAAAGATGTCCAGCCGCCGTCTTGTCCGACGACTATAGGGACTTACCCACGACCCCGGGACTAGATTGGCCAGCCGCCGACATGTCCGACGATTATTGGATCGTCCCCACGACCACGGGCCAAAGTTGGCCAGCCGCCGACATGTGCGACAACTATACGGTCGTCCCCACGACCCCGGGACTAGATTGGTCCGCCACCGTCATGTCCGACGACTATAGGGTCGTCCCCACGACCCCGGGACTAGGCTGACAACCCGCCATCATGTCCGACGACTATAGGGTCGTCCCCACGACCCCGGGCCAAAGATGTCCAGCCGCCGTCTTGTCCGACGACTATAGGGTCTTACCCACGACCCCGGGACTAGATTGGCCCGCCACCGTCATGTCCAACGACTATAGGGTCGTCCCCACAACCACGGGCCAAAGTTGGCCAGCCGCCGACATTTCCGACGACTATAGAGTCGTCCCCACGACACCGGGCCAAAGTTGGCCAGCCGCCGACATGTCCGACGACTATAGGGTCGTCCCCACGACCCCGGGACAAGGTTGGCCCGCCGCCGACTTGTCCGACGACTATAGGGTCGTACCCACGACCCCGGGACTAGGCTGACAACCCGCCAACATGTCCGACGACTATAGGGTCGTCCCCACGACCCCGGGCCAAAGTTGGCAAGCCGCCGAAATGTCCGACGACTGTAGGTTCGTCCCCACGACCCCGGGTCTAGGTTGGCCAGCCGCCGACATGTCCGACGACTGTAGGGTCGTCCCCACGACCCCCGGACTAGATTGGCCCGCCACCGTCATGTCCAACGACTATCGGATCGTCCCCACGACCACGGGCCAAAGTTGGCCAGCCGCCGACATGTCCGATGACTGTAGGGTCGTCCCCACGACCCCGGGACTAGATTGGCCCGCCACCGTCAAGTCCGACGACTATAGGGTCGTCCCCAGGACCTCGGGACTAGATTGGCCCGCCACTGACAAGTCCGACGACTATAGGGTCGTCCCCACGACACCGGGCCAAAGTTGGCCAGCCGCCGACATGTCCGACGACTATAGAGTCGTCCCCACGACACCGGGCCAAAGTTGGCAAGACGCCGAAATGTCCGACGACTGTAGGGTCGTCCCCACGACCCCGGGACTAGATTGGCCCGCCACCGTCAAGTCCGACGACTATAGGGTCGTCCCCACGACCCCGGGCCAAAGTTGGCAGGCTGCCGAAATGTCCGACGACTGTAGGTTCGTCCCCACGACTCCAGGACTAGATTGGTCCGCCACCGTCATGTCCGACGACTATAGGGTCGTCCCCACGACCCCGGGCTAAAGTTGGCCAGCCGCCGACATGTCCGACGACTATAGGGTCGTCCCCACGACCCCGAGACTAGATTGGCCCGCCACCGTCATGTCCGACGACAATAGGGTCGTCTCCACGACCCCGGGTCCAGGTTGGCCAGCCGCCGACACTTCCGACGACTATAGAGTCGTCCCCACGACACCGGTCCAAAGTTGGCCAGCCGCCGACATGTCCGAAGACTATAGGGTCGTCCCCACGACCCCGGGACTAGATTGGCCAGCCGCCGACATGTCAGACGACTATAGAGTCGTCCCCACGACACCGGGTCAAAGTTGGCCAGCCGCTGACATTTCCAACGTCTATTGGGTCGTCCCCACGACCACGGGCCAATGTTGGCTAGCCGCCGACATGTCCGACGACTATTGGGTCGTCCCCACGACCACGGGACTAGATTGGTCCGCCACCGTCATGTCCGACGACTATAGGGTCGTCCCCACGACCCCGGGCCAAAGTTGGCAAGCCGCCGAAATGTCCGACGACTGTAGGGTCGTCCCCACGACCCCGGGACTAGATTGGCCCGCCACCGTCAAGTCTGACCACCTCGGGCCAATGTTGGCCAGCCGCTGACTTGTCCGACGACTATAGGGTCGTCCCCACGACCGCGGGACTAGATTGGCTCGCCGCCGACTTGTCCGACGACTATAGGCTCTTCCCCACGACCACGGGCCAGTGTTGGCCAGCCGCTGACTTGTCCGACGACTATAGGGTCGTCCCCACGACCACGGGACAAAGTTGGCCAGCCGCCGACATATCCGACGACTATAGGGTCGTCCCCACGTACCACGGGCCAATGTTGGCCAGCCGCTGACTTGTCCGACGACTGTAGGGTCGTCCCCACGACTCCGTGCCAAAGTTGGCAAGCCGCCGAAATGTCCGACGACTGTAGGGTCGTCCCCACGACCCCGGGCCAAAGATGTCCAGCCGCCGTCTTGTCCGACGACTATAGGGTCGTCCCCACGACCCCGGGACTAGATTGGCCCGCCACCGTCATGTCCAACGACTATAGGGTCGTCCCCACAACCACGGGCCAAAGTTGGCCAGCCGCCGACATGTCCGACGATTATTGGATCGTCCCCACGACCACGGGCCGAAGTTGGCCAGCCGCCGACATGTGCGACGACTATACGGTCGTCCCCACGACCCCGGGACTAGATTGGTCCGCCACCGTCATGTCCGACGACTATAGGGTCGTCCCCACGACCCCGGGCCAAAGTTGGCAAGCCGCCGACATGTCCGACGACTATAGGGTCGTCCCCACGACCTCGGGACTAGGTTGGCCACCCGCCGACATGTCCGACGACTATAGGGTCGTCCCCACGACCCCGGGTCTAGGTTGGCCAGCCGCCGACATATCCGACGAATATAGAGTCGTCCCCACGACACCGGGCCAAAGTTGGCCAGCCGCCGACATGTCCGACGACTATTGGGTCGTCCCCACGACACCGGGCCAAAGTTGGCCAGCCGCCGACATGTCCGACGACAATCGGATCGTCCCCACGACCACGCGCCAATGTTGGCCAGCCGCCGACATGTCCGACGACTTTTGGATCGTCCCCACGACCACGGGCCAAAGTTGGCCAGCCGCCGACATGTCCGACGACTATAGGGTCGTCCCCACGACCCCGGGACTAGATTGGTCCGCCACCGTCATGTCCGACGACTATAGGGTCGTCCCCACGACCCCGGGCCAAAGTTGGCAAGCCGCCGAAATGTCCGACGACTGAAGGGTCGTCCCCACGACCCCGGGACTAGATTGGCCCGCCACCGTCAAGTCCGACGACCTCGGGACTAGGTTGGTCAGCCGCCGACATGTCCGACGACTATAGGGTCGCCCCCACGACCTCGGGCCAATTTTGGCCAGCCGCCGACATGTCCGACGACTATAGGGTCGTCCCCACGACCCCGGGCCAAAGTTGGCAAGCCGCCGAAATGTCCGACGACTGTAGGGTCGTCCCCACGACCCCGGGAATAGATTGGCCGGCCACCGTCAAGCCCGACGACTATAGGGTCGTCCCCACGACCTCGGGACTAGATTGGCCCGCCACCGTCAAGTCCGACGACTATAGGGTCGTCCCCACGACCCCGGGCCAAAGTTGGCAAGCCGCCGAAATGTCCGACGACTGTAGGGTCGTCCCCACGACCCCGGGACTAGATTGGCCCGCCACCGTCAAGTCCGACGACTATAGGGTCGTCCCCAGGACCTCGGGACTAGATTGGCCCGCCACTGACAAGTCCGACGACTATAGGGTCGTCCCCACGACACCGGGCCAAAGTTGGCCAGCCGCCGACATGTCCGACGACTATAGAGTCGTCCCCACGACACCGGGCCAAAGTTGGCAAGACGCCGAAATGTCCGACGACTGTAGGGTCGTCCCCACGACCCCGGGACTAGATTGGCCCGCCACCGTCAAGTCCGACGACTATAGGGTCGTCCCCACGACCTCGGGACTAGGTTGGCCAGCCGCCGACATGTCCGACGACTATAATGTCGTCCCCACGACCCCGGGCCAGTGTTGGCCAATCGCCGACATGTCCGACGACTATAGGGTCGTCCCTACGACCCCGGGCCAAAGCTGGCCAGCCGCCGACATGTCCGACGACTATTGGATCGTCCCCACGACCACGGGCCAAAGTTGGACTGCCGCCGACATGTCCGACGACTATAGGGTCGTCCCCACGAACCCGGGCCAAAGTTGGCAAGCCGCCGAAATGTCCGACGACTATAGGGTCGCCCCCACGACCCCGGGACTAGGTTGGCCAGCCGCAGACATGTCCGACGACTATAGGGTCGTCCCGACGACCCCGGGCCAATGTTGGCCAATCGCCAACATGTCCGACGACTATAGGGTCGTCCCTACGACCCCGGGACTAGATTGGCCCGCCACCGTCATGTCCGACGATTATAGGGTCGTCCCCACGACCCCGGGCCAAAGTTGGCCAGCCGCCGAAATGTCCGACGAATATAGGGTCGTCCCCACGACCCCGGGACTAGATTGGCCCGCCACCGTCAAGTCCGACGACTATAGGGTCGTCCCCACGACCCCGGGCCAAAGATGTCCAGCCGCCGTCTTGTCCGACGACTATAGGGACTTACCCACGACCCCGGGACTAGATTGGCCCGCTACCGTCATGTCCAACGACTATAGGGTCGTCCCCACAACCACGGGCCAAAGTTGGCCAGCCGCCGACATGTCCGACGATTATTGGATCGTCCCCACGACCACGGGCCAAAGTTGGCCAGCCGCCGACATGTGCGACAACTATACGGTCGTCCCCACGACCCCGGGACTAGATTGGTCCGCCACCGTCATGTCCGACGACTATAGGGTCGTCCCCACGACCCCGGGACTAGGCTGACAACCCGCCATCATGTCCGACGACTATAGGGTCGTCCCCACGACCCCGGGCCAAAGATGTCCAGCCGCCGTCTTGTCCGACGACTATAGGGTCTTACCCACGACCCCGGGACTAGATTGGCCCGCCACCGTCATGTCCAACGACTATAGGGTCGTCCCCACAACCACGGGCCAAAGTTGGCCAGCCGCCGACATTTCCGACGACTATAGAGTCGTCCCCACGACACCGGGCCAAAGTTGGCCAGCCGCCGACATGTCCGACGACTATAGGGTCGTCCCCACGACCCCGGGACAAGGTTGGCCCGCCGCCGACTTGTCCGACGACTATAGGGTCGTACCCACGACCCCGGGACTAGACTGACAACCCGCCAACATGTCCGACGACTATAGGGTCGTCCCCACGACCCCGGGCCAAAGTTGGCAAGCCGCCGAAATGTCCGACGACTGTAGGTTCGTCCCCACGACCCCGGGTCTAGGTTGGCCAGCCGCCGACATGTCCGACGACTGTAGGGTCGTCCCCACGACCCCCGGACTAGATTGGCCCGCCACCGTCATGTCCAACGACTATCGGATCGTCCCCACGACCACGGGCCAAAGTTGGCCAGCCGCCGACATGTCCGATGACTGTAGGGTCGTCCCCACGACCCCGGGACTAGATTGGCCCGCCACCGTCAAGTCCGACGACTATAGGGTCGTCCCGACGACCCCGGGCCAATGTTGGCCAATCGCCAACATGTCCGACGACTATAGGGTCGTCCCTACGACCCCGGGACTAGATTGGCCCGCCACCGTCATGTCCGACGATTATAGGGTCGTCCCCACGACCCCGGGCCAAAGTTGGCCAGCCGCCGAAATGTCCGACGAATATAGGGTCGTCCCCACGACCCCGGGACTAGATTGGCCCGCCACCGTCAAGTCCGACGACTATAGGGTCGTCCCCACGACCCCGGGCCAAAGATGTCCAGCCGCCGTCTTGTCCGACGACTATAGGGACTTACCCACGACCCCGGGACTAGATTGGCCAGCCGCCGACATGTCCGACGATTATTGGATCGTCCCCACGACCACGGGCCAAAGTTGGCCAGCCGCCGACATGTGCGACAACTATACGGTCGTCCCCACGACCCCGGGACTAGATTGGTCCGCCACCGTCATGTCCGACGACTATAGGGTCGTCCCCACGACCCCGGGACTAGGCTGACAACCCGCCATCATGTCCGACGACTATAGGGTCGTCCCCACGACCCCGGGCCAAAGATGTCCAGCCGCCGTCTTGTCCGACGACTATAGGGTCTTACCCACGACCCCGGGACTAGATTGGCCCGCCACCGTCATGTCCAACGACTATAGGGTCGTCCCCACAACCACGGGCCAAAGTTGGCCAGCCGCCGACATTTCCGACGACTATAGAGTCGTCCCCACGACACCGGGCCAAAGTTGGCCAGCCGCCGACATGTCCGACGACTATAGGGTCGTCCCCACGACCCCGGGACAAGGTTGGCCCGCCGCCGACTTGTCCGGCGACTATAGGGTCGTACCCACGACCCCGGGACTAGGCTGACAACCCGCCAACATGTCCGACGACTATAGGGTCGTCCCCACGACCCCGGGCCAAAGTTGGCAAGCCGCCGAAATGTCCGACGACTGTAGGTTCGTCCCCACGACCCCGGGTCTAGGTTGGCCAGCCGCCGACATGTCCGACGACTGTAGGGTCGTCCCCACGACCCCCGGACTAGATTGGCCCGCCACCGTCATGTCCAACGACTATCGGATCGTCCCCACGACCACGGGCCAAAGTTGGCCAGCCGCCGACATGTCCGATGACTGTAGGGTCGTCCCCACGACCCCGGGACTAGATTGGCCCGCCACCGTCAAGTCCGACGACTATAGGGTCGTCCCCAGGACCTCGGGACTAGATTGGCCCGCCACTGACAAGTCCGACGACTATAGGGTCGTCCCCACGACACCGGGCCAAAGTTGGCCAGCCGCCGACATGTCCGACGACTATAGAGTCGTCCCCACGACACCGGGCCAAAGTTGGCAAGACGCCGAAATGTCCGACGACTGTAGGGTCGTCCCCACGACCCCGGGACTAGATTGGCCCGCCACCGTCAAGTCCGACGACTATAGGGTCGTCCCCACGACCTCGGGACTAGGTTGGCCAGCCGCCGACATGTCCGACGACTATAATGTCGTCCCCACGACCCCGGGCCAATGTTGGCCAATCGCCGACATGTCCGACGACTATAGGGTCGTCCCTACGACCCCGGGCCAAAGCTGGCCAGCCGCCGACATGTCCGACGACTATTGGATCGTCCCCACGACCACGGGCCAAAGTTGGACTGCCGCCGACATGTCCGAAGACTATAGGGTCGTCCCCACGACCCCGGGACTAGATTGGCCAGCCGCCGACATGTCCGACGACTATAGAGTCGTCCCCACGTCACCGGGTCAAAGTTGGCCAGCCGCTGACATTTCCAACGACTATTGGGTCGTCCCCACGACCACGGGCCAATGTTGGCTAGCCGCCGACATGTCCGACGACTATAGGGTTGTCCCCACGACCACGGGCCAAAGCTGGCCAGCCGCCGACATGTCCGACGACTATTGGATCGTCCCCACGACCACGGGCCAAAGTTGGCCAGCCGCCGACATGTCCGACGACTATAGGGTCGTCCCCACGACCCCGGGACTAGATTGGTCCGCCACCGTCATGTCCGACGACTATAGGGTCGTCCACACGACCCCGGGCCAAAGTTGGCAAGCCGCCGAAATGTCCGACGACTGTAGGGTCGTCCCCACGACCCCGGGACTAGATTGGCCAGCCGCCGACATGTCCGACGACTATAGGGTCGTCCCCACGAGCTCGGGACTAGATTGGCCCGCCAACGTCAAGTCCGACGACTATAGGGTCGTCCCCACGACCCCGAGACTAGACTGGCCCGCCACCGTCATGTCCGACGACTATAGGGTCATCCCCACGACCCCGGGACTAGGTTGGCCCGTCGCCGACATGTCCGACGACTATAGGGTCGTCCCCACGACCCCGGGACTAGGTTGGCTCGCCACCGTCATGTCTGACGACTATAGGGTCGTCCCAACGACCACGGGCCAAAGTTGGCCAGCCGCCGACTTGTCCGACGACTATAGGGTCGTCCCCACGACCACGGGCCAAAGTTGGCCAGCCGGCGACATGTCCGACGACTATAGGGTCGTCCCTACGACCCCGGGACTAGGTTGGCCCGCCGCAGACTTCTCCGACGACTATAGGGTCGTCCCCATGACCCCCGGACTAGGTTGGCTCGCCGCCGACTTTTCCGACGAGTATAGGGTCCTCCCCACGACCACGGGCCAAAGTTGGCCAGCCGCCGACATGTCCGACGACTATAGGGTCGTCCCCACGACCCCGAGACTAGACTGGCCCGCCACCGTCATGTCCGACGACTATAGGGTCATCCCCACGACCCCGGGACTAGGTTGGCCCGCCGCCGACATGTCCGACGACTATAGGGTCGTCCCCACGACCCCGGGACTAGGTTGGCCAGCCGCCGACATGACCGACGATTATAGAGTCGTCCCCACGACATCGGGTCAAAGTTGGCCAGCCGCTGACATTTCCAACGACTATTGGGTCGTCCCCACGACCACGGGCCAATGTTGGCCAGCCGCTGACATTTCCAACGACTATTGGGTCGTCCCTACGACCCCGGGCCAAAGCTGGCCAGCCGCCGACATGTCCGACGACTATTGGATCGTCCCCACGACCACGGGTCAAAGTTGGACAGCCGCCGACATGTCCGAAGACTATAGGGTCGTCCCCACGACCCCGGGACTAGATTGGCCAGCCGCCGACATGTCCGACGATTATAGAGTCGTCCCCACGACATCGGGTCAAAGTTGGCCAGCCGCTGACATTTCCAACGACTATTGGGTCGTCCCCACGACCACGGGCCAATGTTGGCCAGCCGCTGACATTTCCAACGACTATTGGGTCGTCCCCACGACCACGGGCCAATGTTGGCTAGCCGCCGACATGTCCGACGACTATAGGATCGTCCCCACGACCACGGGCCAAAGCTGGCCAGCCGCCGACATGTCCGACGACTATTGGATCGTCCCCACGACCACGGGCCAAAGTTGGCCAGCCGCCGACATGTCCGACGACTATAGGGTCGTCCCTACGACCCCGGGACTAGGTTGGCCCGCCGCAGACTTCTCCGACGACTATAGGGTCGTCCCCACGACCCCCGGACTAGGTTGGCTCGCCGCCGACTTTTCCGACGAGTATAGGGTCCTCCCCACGACCACGGGCCAAAGTTGGCCAGCCGCCGACATGTCCGACGACTATAGGGTCGTCCCCACGACCCGGGACTAGACTGGCCCACCACCGTCATGTCCGACGACTATAGGGTGGTCCCCACGACCCCGGGACTAGGTTGCCCCGCCGCCGACTTGTCCGACGACTATAGGGTCGTCCCCACGACCCCGGGAGTAGGTTGGCTCGCCACCGTCATGTCTGACGACTATAGGGTCGTCCCCATGACCCGGGACTAGACTGGCCCGCCACCGTCATGTCCGACGACTATAGGGTCGTCCCCACGACCACGGGCCAAAGTTGGCCAGCCGCCGACATATTCGACGACTATAGGATCGTCCCCACGACCCCGGGCCAAAGTTGGCCAGCCGCCGACATGTCCGACGACTATAGGGTCGTCCCCACGACCCGGGACTAGAGTGGCCCGCCACCGTCATGTCCGACGACTATATGGTCGTCCCCACGACCACGGGCCAATGTTGGCCAGCCGCGGTCTTGGCGACGACCCTATAGTCGTCGGACAAGTATATACAAGTATATAAGTATAGCGACCCTATAGCCGCTGACTTGTCCGACGACTATAGGGTCGTCGCCAAGACCGCGGGACTAGATTGGCTCGCCGCCGACTTGTCCGACGACTGTAGTGTCGTCCCCAAGACTCCGTGCCAAAGTTGGCAAGCTGCCGACTTGTCCGACGACTATAGGGTCGTCCCCACGACTCCGGGAATAGATTGGCCCGCCACCGTCATTTCCGACGACAATAGGGTCGTCCCCACGACCACGGGCCAAAGTTGGCCAGCCGCCGACATGTCCGAAGACTATAGGGTCGTCCCCACGACCCCGGGACTAGATTGGCCAGCCGCCGACATGTCAGACGACTATAGAGTCGTCCCCACGACACCGGGTCAAAGTTGGCCAGCCGCTGACATTTCCAACGTCTATTGGGTCGTCCCCACGACCCCGGGACTAGGCTGACAACCCGCCATCATGTCCGACGACTATAGGGTCGTCCCCACGACCCCGGGCCAAAGATGTCCAGCCGCCGTCTTGTCCGACGACTATAGGGTCTTACCCACGACCCCGGGACTAGATTGGCCCGCCACCGTCATGTCCAACGACTATAGGGTCGTCCCCACAACCACGGGCCAAAGTTGGCCAGCCGCCGACATTTCCGACGACTATAGAGTCGTCCCCACGACACCGGGCCAAAGTTGGCCAGCCGCCGACATGTCCGACGACTATAGGGTCGTCCCCACGACCCCGGGACAAGGTTGGCCCGCCGCCGACTTGTCCGACGACTATAGGGTCGTACCCACGACCCCGGGACTAGGCTGACAACCCGCCAACATGTCCGACGACTATAGGGTCGTCCCCACGACCCCGGGCCAAAGTTGGCAAGCCGCCGAAATGTCCGACGACTGTAGGTTCGTCCCCACGACCCCGGGTCTAGGTTGGCCAGCCGCCGACATGTCCGACGACTGTAGGGTCGTCCCCACGACCCCCGGACTAGATTGGCCCGCCACCGTCATGTCCAACGACTATCGGATCGTCCCCACGACCACGGGCCAAAGTTGGCCAGCCGCCGACATGTCCGATGACTGTAGGGTCGTCCCCACGACCCCGGGACTAGATTGGCCCGCCACCGTCAAGTCCGACGACTATAGGGTCGTCCCCAGGACCTCGGGACTAGATTGGCCCGCCACTGACAAGTCCGACGACTATAGGGTCGTCCCCACGACACCGGGCCAAAGTTGGCCAGCCGCCGACATGTCCGACGACTATAGAGTCGTCCCCACGACACCGGGCCAAAGTTGGCAAGACGCCGAAATGTCCGACGACTGTAGGGTCGTCCCCACGACCCCGGGACTAGATTGGCCCGCCACCGTCAAGTCCGACGACTATAGGGTCGTCCCCACGACCTCGGGACTAGGTTGGCCAGCCGCCGACATGTCCGACGACTATAATGTCGTCCCCACGACCCCGGGCCAATGTTGGCCAATCGCCGACATGTCCGACGACTATAGGGTCGTCCCTACGACCCCGGGCCAAAGCTGGCCAGCCGCCGACATGTCCGACGACTATTGGATCGTCCCCACGACCACGGGCCAAAGTTGGACTGCCGCCGACATGTCCGAAGACTATAGGGTCGTCCCCACGACCCCGGGACTAGATTGGCCAGCCGCCGACATGTCCGACGACTATAGAGTCGTCCCCACGTCACCGGGTCAAAGTTGGCCAGCCGCTGACATTTCCAACGACTATTGGGTCGTCCCCACGACCACGGGCCAATGTTGGCTAGCCGCCGACATGTCCGACGACTATAGGGTTGTCCCCACGACCACGGGCCAAAGCTGGCCAGCCGCCGACATGTCCGACGACTATTGGATCGTCCCCACGACCACGGGCCAAAGTTGGCCAGCCGCCGACATGTCCGACGACTATAGGGTCGTCCCCACGACCCCGGGACTAGATTGGTCCGCCACCGTCATGTCCGACGACTATAGGGTCGTCCACACGACCCCGGGCCAAAGTTGGCAAGCCGCCGAAATGTCCGACGACTGTAGGGTCGTCCCCACGACCCCGGGACTAGATTGGCCAGCCGCCGACATGTCCGACGACTATAGGGTCGTCCCCACGAGCTCGGGACTAGATTGGCCCGCCAACGTCAAGTCCGACGACTATAGGGTCGTCCCCACGACCCCGAGACTAGACTGGCCCGCCACCGTCATGTCCGACGACTATAGGGTCATCCCCACGACCCCGGGACTAGGTTGGCCCGTCGCCGACATGTCCGACGACTATAGGGTCGTCCCCACGACCCCGGGACTAGGTTGGCTCGCCACCGTCATGTCTGACGACTATAGGGTCGTCCCAACGACCACGGGCCAAAGTTGGCCAGCCGCCGACTTGTCCGACGACTATAGGGTCGTCCCCACGACCACGGGCCAAAGTTGGCCAGCCGGCGACATGTCCGACGACTATAGGGTCGTCCCTACGACCCCGGGACTAGGTTGGCCCGCCGCAGACTTCTCCGACGACTATAGGGTCGTCCCCATGACCCCCGGACTAGGTTGGCTCGCCGCCGACTTTTCCGACGAGTATAGGGTCCTCCCCACGACCACGGGCCAAAGTTGGCCAGCCGCCGACATGTCCGACGACTATAGGGTCGTCCCCACGACCCCGAGACTAGACTGGCCCGCCACCGTCATGTCCGACGACTATAGGGTCATCCCCACGACCCCGGGACTAGATTGGTCCGCCACCGTCATGTCCGACGACTATAGGGTCGTCCCCACGACCCCGGGCCAAAGTTGGCCAGCCGCCGACATGTCCGACGACTATAGGGTCGTCCCCACGACCCCGAGACTAGATTGGCCCGCCACCGTCATGTCCGACGACAATAGGGTCGTCTCCACGACTCCGGGTCCAGGTTGGCCAGCCGCCGACATTTCCGACGACTATAGAGTCGTCCCCACGACACCGGGCCAAAGTTGGCCAGCCGCCGACATGTCCGACGACTATAGGGTCGTCCCCACGACCCCGGGACTAGATTGGCCCGCCACCGTCATGTCCGACGATTATAGGGTCGTCCCCACGACCCCGGGACAAGCTTGGCCCGCCGCCGACTTGTTCGACGACTATAGGGTCGTCCCCACGACCCCGGGACTAGATTGGCCCGCCACCGTCATGTCCGACGACTATTGGATCGTCCCCACGACCACGGGCCAAAGTTGGCCAGCCGCCGACATGTCCGACTATAGGGTCGTCCCCACGACCCCGGGACTAGATTGGCCGGCCACCGTCATGTCCAACGATTATAGGGTCGTCCCCACGACCCCGGGACTAGATTGGCCCGCCACCGTCATGTCACACGACTATAGGGTCGTCCCCACGACCCCGGGACTAGATTGGTCCGCCACCGTCCTGTCCGACGACTATAGGGTCGTCCCCACGACCCCGGGCCAAAGTTGGCCAGCCGCCGACATGTCCGACGACTATAGGGTCGTCCCCACGACCCCGAGACTAGATTGGCCCGCCACCGTCATGTCCGACGACAATAGGGTCGTCTCCACGACTCCGGGTCCAGGTTGGCCAGCCGCCGACATTTCCGACGACTATAGAGTCGTCCCCACGACACCGGGCCAAAGTTGGCCAGCCGCCGACATGTCCGACGACTATAGGGTCGTCCCCACGACCCCGGGACTAGATTGGCCCGCCACCGTCATGTCCGACGATTATAGGGTCGTCCCCACGACCCCGGGACAAGCTTGGCCCGCCGCCGACTTGTTCGACGACTATAGGGTCGTCCCCACGACCCCGGGACTAGATTGGCCCGCCACCGTCATGTCCGACGACTATTGGATCGTCCCCACGACCACGGGCCAAAGTTGGCCAGCCGCCGACATGTCCGACTATAGGGTCGTCCCCACGACCCCGGGACTAGATTGGTCCGCCACCGTCTTGTCCGACGACTATAGGGTCGTCCCCAAGACCCCGGGCCAAAGTTGACCAGCCGCCGACATGTCCGACGACTATAGGGTCGTCCCCACGACCCCGAGACTAGATTGGCCCGCCACCGTCATGTCCGCCGACAATAGGGTCGTCCCCACGACCCCGGGTCCAGGTTGGCCAGCCGCCGACATTTCCGACGACTATAGAGTCGTCCCCACGACACCGGGCCAAAGTTGGCAAGGCGCCGAAATGTCCGACGACTGTAGGGTCGTCCCCACGACCCCGGGACTAGATTGGCCCGCCACCGTCAAGTCCGACGACTATAGGGTCGTCCCCACGACCTCGGGACTAGGTTGGCCAGCCGCCGACATGTCCGACCACTATTGGGTCGTCCCCACGACCACGGGCCAAAGTTGGCCAGCCGCCGACATGTCCGACGACTATAGGGTCGTCCCCACGACCCCGGGCCAAAGATGTCCAGCCGCCGTCTTGTCCGACGCCTATAGGGTCGTCCCCTCGACCCCGGGACTAGATTAGCCCGCCACCGTCATGTCCGACGACTATTGGATCGTCCCCACGACCACGGGCCAAAGTTGGCCAGCCGCCGAAATGTCCGACTATAGGGTCGTCCCCACGACCCCGGGACTAGATTGGTCCGCCACCGTCTTGTCCGACGACTATAGGGTCGTCCCCACGACCCCGGGCCAAAGTTGACCAGCCGCCGACATGTCCGACGACTATAGGGTCGTCCCCACGACCACGGGCCAATGTTGGCCAATCGCCATGTCCGACGACTATAGGGTCGTCCCTACGACCCCGGGACTAGATTGGCCGGCCACCGTCATGTCCAACGATTATAGGGTCGTCCCCACGACCCCGGGACTAGATTCGCCCGCCACCGTCATGTCACACGACTATAGGGTCGTCCCCACGACCCCGGGACTAGATTGGTCCGCCACCGTCCTGTCCGACGACTATAGGGTCGTCCCCACGACCCCGGGCCAAAGTTGGCCAGCCGCCGACATGTCCGACGACTATAGGGTCGTCCCCACGACCCCGGGACTAGATTGGCCAGCCGCCGACATGTCCGACGACTATAGAGTCGTCCCCACGACACCGGGTCAAAGTTGGCCAGCCGCTGACATTTCCAACGACTATTGGGTCGTCCCCACGACCACGGGCCAATGTTGGCTAGCTGCCGACATGTCCGACGACTATAGGGTCGTCCCCACGACCACGGGCCAAAGCTGGCCAGCCGCCGACATGTCCGACGACTATTGGATCGTCCCCACGACCACGGGCCAAAGTTGGCCAGCCGCCGACATGTCCGAAGACTATAGGGTCGTCCCCACGACCCCGGGACTAGATTGGTCCGCCACCGTCATGTCCGACGACTATAGAGTCGTCCCCACGACCCCGGGCCAAAGTTGGCAAGCCGCCGAAATGTCCGACGACTGTAGGGTCGTCCCCACGACCCCGGGACTAGATTGGCCCGCCACCGTCAAGTCCGACGACCTCGGGACTAGGTTGGCCAGCCGCCGACATGTCCGACGACTATAGGGTCGCCCCCACGACCTCGGGCCAGTTTTGGCCAGCCGCCGACATGTCCGACGACTATAGGGTCGTCCCCACGACCCCGGGCCAAAGTTGGCAAGCCGCCGAAATGTCCGACGACTGTAGGGTCGTCCCCACGACCCCGGGAATAGATTGGCCGGCCACCGTCAAGTCCGGCGACTATAGGGTCGTCCCCACGACACCGGGCCAAAGTTGGCAAGCCGCCGAAAAGTCCGACGACTGTAGGGTCGTCCCCACGACCCCGGGACTAGATTGGCCCGCCACCGTCAAGTCCGACGATTATAGGGTCGTCCCCACGACCCCGGGCCAAAGTTGGCCAGCCGCCGACTTGTCCGACGACTATAGGGCCGTACCCACGACCCCGGGACTAGGCTGACAAGCCGCCAACATGTCCGACGACTATAGGGTCGTCCCCACGACCCCGGGCCAAAGTTGGCCAGCCGCCGAAATGTCCGACGACTATAGGGTCGTCCCTACGACCCCGGGACTAGATTGGCCCGCCACCGTCAAGTCCGACGATTATAGGGTCGTCCCCACGACCCCGGGCCAAAGTTGGCCAGCCGCCGAAATGTCCGACGACTATAGGGTCGTCCCCACGACCCCGGGACTAGATTGGTCCGCCACCGTCTTGTCCGACGACTATAGGGTCGTCCCCACGACCCCGGGCCAAAGTTGGCCAGCCGCCGACATGTCCGACGACTATAGGGTCGTCCCCACGACCCCGGGACTAGGTTGGCCCGCCGCCGACTTGTCCGACGACTATAGGGTCGTCCCCACGACCACGGGCCAAAGTTGGCCAGCCGCCGACATATCCGACGACTATAGGGTCGTCCCCACGACCCCGGGCCAAAGTTGGCTAGCCGCCGACATGTCCGACGACTATAGGGTCGTCCCCACGACCCGGGACTAGAGTGGCCCGCCACCGTCATGTCCGACGACTATAGGGTCGTCCCCACGACCACGGGCCAAGGTTGGCCAGCCGCCGACTTGTCCGACGACTATAGGGTCGTCCCCATGACCCGGGACTAGACTGGCCCGCCACCGTCATGTCCGACGACTATAAGGTCGTCCCCACGACCCGGGACTAGACTGGCCCGCCGCCGACATATCCGACGACTATAGGGTCGTCCCCACGACCCCGGGCCAAAGTTGGCTAGCCGCCGACATATCCGACGACTATAGGGTCGTCCCCACGACCCGGGACTAGAGTGGCCCGCCACCGTCATGTCCGACGACTATAGGGTCGTCCCCACGACCACGGGCCAATTTTGGCCAGCCGCTGACTTGTCCGACGACTATAGGGTCGTCCTCACGACCGCGGGACTAGATTGGTTCGCCGCCGACTTGTCCGACGACTATAGGTTCGTCCCCACGATCCCGAAACTAGATTGGCCCGCCACCGTCATTTCCGACGACTATAGGGTCGTCCCCACGACCACGGGCCAAGGTTGGCCAGCCGCCGACTTGTCCGACGACTATAGGGTCGTCCTCACGACCGCGGGACTAGATTGGTTCGCCGCCGACTTGTCCGACGACTATAGGTTCGTCCCCACGACCCGGGACTAGACTGGCCCGCCGCCGACATATCCGACGACTATAGGGTCGTCCCCACGACCCCGGGCCAAAGTTGGCTAGCCGCCGACATATCCGACGACTATAGGGTCGTCCCCACGACCCGGGACTAGAGTGGCCCGCCACCGTCATGTCCGACGACTATAGGGTCGTCCCCACGACCACGGGCCAATTTTGGCCAGCCGCTGACTTGTCCGACGACTATAGGGTCGTCCTCACGACCGCGGGACTAGATTGGTTCGCCGCCGACTTGTCCGACGACTATAGGTTCGTCCCCACGATCCCGGGACTAGATTGGCCCGCCACCGTCATTTCCGACGACTATAGGGTCGTCCCCACGACCACGGGCCAAGGTTGGCCAGCCGCCGACTTGTCCGACGACTATAGGGTCGTCCCCATGACCCGGGACTAGACTGGCCCGCCACCGTCATGTCCAACGATTATAGGGTCGTCCCCACGACCCCGGGACTAGGTTGGCCAGTCGCCGACTTGTCCGACGACTATAGGGTCGTCCCCATGACCCGGGACTAGACTGGCCCGCCACCGTCATGTCCGACGATTATAGGGTCGTCCCTACGACCCCGGGCCAAAGCTGGCCAGCCGCCGACATGTCCGACGACTATTGGATCGTCCCCACGACCACGGGCCAATGTTGGCCAGCCGCTGACATTTCCAACGACTATTGGGTCGTCCCCACGACCACGGGCCAATGTTGGCTAGCCGCCGACATGTCCGACGACTATAGGGTCGTCCCCACGACCACGGGCCAAAGCTGGCTCGCCGCCGACTTTTCCGACGAGTATAGGGTCCTCCCCACGACCACGGGCCAAAGTTGGCCCACCACCGTCATGTCCGACGACTATAGGGTGGTCCCCACGACCCCGGGACTAGGTTGCCCCGCCGCCGACTTGTCCGACGACTATAGGGTCGTCCCCACGACCTCGGGCCAACTTTGGCCAGCCGCCGACATGTCCGACGACTGTAGGGTCGTCCCCACGACCCCGGGAATAGATTGGCCGGCCACCGTCAAGTCCGACGACTATAGGGTCGTCCCCACGACTTCGGGACTAGATTGGCCCGCCAACGTCAAGTCCGACGACTATAGGGTCGTCCCCACGACCCTGGGCCAAAGTTGGCAAGCCGCCGAAATGTCCGACGACTATAGGGTCGTCCCCACGACCCGGGACTAGAGTGGCCCGCCACCGTCATGTCCGACGACTATATGGTCGTCCCCACGACCACGGGCCAATGTTGGCCAGCCGCGGTCTTGGCGACGACCCTATAGTCGTCGGACAAGTATATACAAGTATATAAGTATAGCGACCCTATAGCCGCTGACTTGTCCGACGACTATAGGGTCGTCGCCAAGACCGCGGGACTAGATTGGCTCGCCGCCGACTTGTCCGACGACTGTAGTGTCGTCCCCAAGACTCCGTGCCAAAGTTGGCAAGCTGCCGACTTGTCCGACGACTATAGGGTCGTCCCCACGACCCCGGGAATAGATTGGCCCGCCACCGTCATTTCCGACGACAATAGGGTCGTCCCCACGACCACGGGCCAAAGTTGGCCTGCCGCCGACATGTCCGAAGACTATAGGGTCGTCCCCACGACCCCGGGACTAGATTGGCCAGCCGCCGACATGTCAGACGACTATAGAGTCGTCCCCACGACACCGGGTCAAAGTTGGCCAGCCGCTGACATTTCCAACGTCTATTGGGTCGTCCCCACGACCACGGGCCAATGTTGGCTAGCCGCCGACATGTCCGACGACTATAGGGTCGTCCCCACGACCCGGGACTAGAGTGGCCCGCCACCGTCATGTCCGACGACTATAGGGTCGTCCCCACGACCACGGGCCAATTTTGGCCAGCCGCTGACTTGTCCGACGACTATAGGGTCGTCCTCACGACCGCGGGACTAGATTGGTTCGCCGCCGAATTGTCCGACGACTATAGGTTCGTCCCCACGATCCCGAAACTAGATTGGCCCGCCACCGTCATTTCCGACGACTATAGGGTCGTCCCCACGACCACGGGCCAAGGTTGGCCAGCCGCCGACTTGTCCGACGACTATAGGGTCGTCCTCACGACCGCGGGACTAGATTGGTTCGCCGCCGACTTGTCCGACGACTATAGGTTCGTCCCCACGACCCGGGACTAGACTGGCCCGCCGCCGACATATCCGACGACTATAGGGTCGTCCCCACGACCCCGGGCCAAAGTTGGCTAGCCGCCGACATATCCGACGACTATAGGGTCGTCCCCACGACCCGGGACTAGAGTGGCCCGCCACCGTCATGTCCGACGACTATAGGGTCGTCCCCACGACCACGGGCCAATTTTGGCCAGCCGCTGACTTGTCCGACGACTATAGGGTCGTCCTCACGACCGCGGGACTAGATTGGTTCGCCGCCGACTTGTCCGACGACTATAGGTTCGTCCCCACGATCCCGGGACTAGATTGGCCCGCCACCGTCATTTCCGACGACTATAGGGTCGTCCCCACGACCACGGGCCAAGGTTGGCCAGCCGCCGACTTGTCCGACGACTATAGGGTCGTCCCCATGACCCGGGACTAGACTGGCCCGCCACCGTCATGTCCAACGATTATAGGGTCGTCCCCACGACCCCGGGACTAGGTTGGCCAGTCGCCGACTTGTCCGACGACTATAGGGTCGTCCCCATGACCCGGGACTAGACTGGCCCGCCACCGTCATGTCCGACGATTATAGGGTCGTCCCTACGACCCCGGGCCAAAGCTGGCCAGCCGCCGACATGTCCGACGACTATTGGATCGTCCCCACGACCACGGGCCAATGTTGGCCAGCCGCTGACATTTCCAACGACTATTGGGTCGTCCCCACGACCACGGGCCAATGTTGGCTAGCCGCCGACATGTCCGACGACTATAGGGTCGTCCCCACGACCACGGGCCAAAGCTGGCTCGCCGCCGACTTTTCCGACGAGTATAGGGTCCTCCCCACGACCACGGGCCAAAGTTGGCCCACCACCGTCATGTCCGACGACTATAGGGTGGTCCCCACGACCCCGGGACTAGGTTGCCCCGCCGCCGACTTGTCCGACGACTATAGGGTCGTCCCCACGACCTCGGGCCAACTTTGGCCAGCCGCCGACATGTCCGACGACTGTAGGGTCGTCCCCACGACCCCGGGAATAGATTGGCCGGCCACCGTCAAGTCCGACGACTATAGGGTCGTCCCCACGACTTCGGGACTAGATTGGCCCGCCAACGTCAAGTCCGACGACTATAGGGTCGTCCCCACGACCCTGGGCCAAAGTTGGCAAGCCGCCGAAATGTCTGACGACTATAGGGTCGTCCCCACGACCCGGGACTAGAGTGGCCCGCCACCGTCATGTCCGACGACTATACGGTCGTCCCCACGACCACGGGCCAATGTTGGCCAGCCGCGGTCTTGGCGACGACCCTATAGTCGTCGGACAAGTATATACAAGTATATAAGTATAGCGACCCTATAGCCGCTGACTTGTCCGACGACTATAGGGTCGTCGCCAAGACCGCGGGACTAGATTGGCTCGCCGCCGACTTGTCCGACGACTGTAGTGTCGTCCCCAAGACTCCGTGCCAAAGTTGGCAAGCTGCCGACTTGTCCGACGACTATAGGGTCGTCCCCACGACCCCGGGAATAGATTGGCCCGCCACCGTCATTTCCGACGACAATAGGGTCGTCCCCACGACCACGGGCCAAAGTTGGCCTGCCGCCGACATGTCCGAAGACTATAGGGTCGTCCCCACGACCCCGGGACTAGATTGGCCAGCCGCCGACATGTCAGACGACTATAGAGTCGTCCCCACGACACCGGGTCAAAGTTGGCCAGCCGCTGACATTTCCAACGTCTATTGGGTCGTCCCCACGACCACGGGCCAATGTTGGCTAGCCGCCGACATGTCCGACGACTATTGGGTCGTCCCCACGACCACGGGACTAGATTGGTCCGCCACCGTCATGTCCGACGACTATAGGGTCGTCCCCACGACCCCGGGCCAAAGTTGGCAAGCCGCCGAAATGTCCGACGACTGTAGGGTCGTCCCCACGACCCCGGGACTAGATTGGCCCGCCACCGTCAAGTCTGACGACCTCGGGACTAGGTTGGCCAGCCGCCGACATGTCCGACGACTATAGGGTTGCCCCCACGACCTCGGGCCAATTTTGGCCAGCCGCCGACATGTCCGACGACTATAGGGTCGTCCCCACGACCCCGGGCCAAAGTTGGCAAGCCGCCGAAATGTCCGACGACTGTAGGGTCGTCCCCACGACCCCGGGAATAGATTGGCCGGCCACCGTCAAGTCCGACGACTATAGGGTCGTCCCCACGACTTCGGGACTAGATTGGCCCGCCAACGTCAAGTCCGACGACTATAGGGTCGTCCCCACGACCCCGGGCCAAAGATGGCCAGCCGCCGACATGTCCGACGACTATAGGGTCGTCCCTACGACCCCGAGACTAGATTGGCCCGCCACCGTCATGTCCGACGACAATAGGGTCGTCCCCACGACCCCGGGCCAAAGATGGCCAGCCGCCGACATGTCCGACGACTATAGGGACTTACCCACGACCCCGGGACTAGATTGGCCCGCCACCGTCATGTCCAACGACTATAGGGTCGTCCCCACAACCACGGGCCAAAGTTGGCCAGCCGCCGAGATGTCCGACGACTATAGGGTCGTCCCCACGACCCCGGGCCAAAGATGTCCAGCCGCCGTCTTGTCCGACGACTATAGGGTCTTACCCACGACCCCGGGACTAGATTGGCCCGCCACCGTCATGTCCAACGACTATAGGGTCGTCCCCACAACCACGGGCCAAAGTTGGCCAGCCGCCGACATGTCCAACGACAATAGGGTCGTCCCCACGACCACGGGCCAAAGTTGACCAGCCGCCGACATGTCCGACGACTATAGAGTCGTCCCCACGACCCCGGGCCAAAGTTGGCAAGCCGCCGAAATGTCCGACGACTGTAGGGTCGTCCCCACGACCCCGGGACTAGATTGGCCCGCCACCGTCATGTCCGACGATTATAGGGTCGTCCCCACGACCCCGGGCCAAAGTTGGCCAGCCGCCGAAATGTCCGACGACTATAGGGTCGTCCCCACGACCCCGGGACTAGATTGGCCCGCCACCGTCAAGTCCGACGACTATAGGGTCGTCCCCACGACCCCGGGCCAAAGTTGGCAAGCCGCCGAAATGTCCGACGACTGTAGGGTCGTCCCCACGACTCCAGGACTAGATTGGTCCGCCACCGTCATGTCCGACGACTATAGGGTCGTCCCCACGACCCCGGGCCAAAGATGGCCAGCCGCCGACATGTCCGACGACTATAGGGTCGTCCCCACCACCCCGAGACTAGATTGGCCCGCCACCGTCATGTCCGACGACAATAGGGTCGTCCCCACGACCCCGGGCCAAAGATGGCCAGCCGCCGACATGTCCGACGACTATAGGGTCGTCCCCACGACCCCGGGACTAGATTGGCCCGCCACCGTCATGTCCAACGACTATAGGGTCGTCCCCACAACCACGGGCCAAAGTTGGCCAGCCGCCGACATGTCCGACGACTATAGGGTCGTCTCCACGAACCCGGGCCAAAGTTGGCAAGCCGCCGAAATGTCCGACGACTATAGGGTCGCCCCCACGACCCCGGGACTAGGTTGGCCAGCCGCAGACATGTCCGACGACTATAGGGTCGTCCCGACGACCCCGGGCCAATGTTGGCCAATCGCCAACATGTCCGACGACTATAGGGTCATCCCTACGACCCCGGGACTAGATTGGCCCGCCACCGTCATGTCCGACGATTATAGGGTCGTCCCCACGACCACGGGCCAAAGTTGGCCAGCCGCCGAAATGTCCGACGAATATAGGGTCGTCCCCACGACCCCGGGACTAGATTGGCCCGCCACCGTCAAGTCCGACGACTATAGGGTCGTCCCCTCGACCCCGGGCCAAAGTTGGCAAGCCGCCGAAATGTCCGAAGACTGTAGGGTCGTCCCCACGACTCCAGGACTAGATTGGTCCGCCACCGTCATGTCCGACGACTATAGGGTCGTCCCCACGACCCCGGGCCAAAGATGGCCAGCCGCCGACATGTCCGACGACTATAGGGTCGTCCCCAAGACCCCGAGACTAGATTGGCCCGCCACCGTCATGTCCGACGACAATAGGGTCGTCTCCACGACCCCGGGTCCAGGTTGGCCAGCCGCCGACATTTCCGACGACTATAGAGTCGTCCCCACGACACCGGGACTAGATTGGTCCGCCACCGTCAAATCCGACTACTATAGGGTCGTCCCCACGACCCCGGGACTAGATTAGCCCGCCACCGTCATGTCACACGACTATAGGGTCGTCCCCACGACCCCGGGCCAAAGATGTCCAGCCGCCGTCTTGTCCGACGACTATAGGGACTTACCCACGACCCCGGGACTAGATTGGCCCGCCACCGTCATGTCCAACGACTATAGGGTCGTCCCCACAACCACGGGCCAAAGTTGGCCAGCCGCCGACATGTCCGACGATTATTGGATCGTCCCCACGACCACGGGCCAAAGTTGGCCAGCCGCCGACATGTGCGACAACTATACGGTCGTCCCCACGACCCCGGGGCTAGATTGGTCCGCCACCGTCATGTCCGGCGACTATAGGGTCGTCCCCACGACCCCGGGACTAGGCTGACAACCCGCCATCATGTCCGACGACTATAGGGTCGTCTCCACGACCCCGGGCCAAAGATGTCCAGCCGCCGTCTTGTCCGACGACTATAGGGTCTTACCCACGACCCCGGGACTAGATTGGCCCGCCACCGTCATGTCCAACGACTATAGGGTCGTCCCCACAACCACGGGCCAAAGTTGGCCAGCCGCCGACATTTCCGACGACTATAGAGTCGTCCCCACGACACCGGGCCAAAGTTGGCCAGCCGCCGACATGTCCGACGACTATAGGGTCGTCCCCACGACCCCGGGACAAGGTTGGCCCGCCGCCGTCATGTCCGACGACTATAGGGTCGTCCCCACGACCCCCGGACTAGGTTAGCCGGCCGCCGACTTGTCCGACGACTATAGGGTCGTCCCCACGACCCCCCGACTAGGTGGGCTCGCCGCCGACTTGTCCGACGACTATAGGGTCATCCCCACGACCCCGGGACTAGGTTGGCCCGCCGCCGACTTGTCCGACGACTATAGGGTCGTCCCCACGACCCCGGGACTAGGTTGGCTCGCCACCGTCATGTCTGACGACTATAGGGTCGTCCCCACGACCCCGGGCCAAAGTTGGCCAGCCGCCGACATGTTCGACTATAGGGTCGTCCCCACGACCCCGGGACTAGATTGGTCCGCCACCGTCAAGTCCGACGACTATAGGGTCGTCCCCACGACCTCGGGACTAGGTTGGCCAGCCGCCGACATGTCCGACCACTATTGGGTCGTCCCCACGACCACGGGCCAAAGATGTCCAGCCGCCGTCTTGTCCGACGCCTATAGGGTCGTCCCCACGACCCCGGGACTAGATTAGCCCGCCACCGTCATGTCACACGACTATAGGGTCGTCCCCACGACCCCGGGACTAGATTGGTCCGCCACCGTCCTGTCCGACGACTATAGGGTCGTCCCCACGACCCCGGGCCAAAGTTGGCCAGCCGCCGACATGTCCGACGACTATAGGGTCGTCCCCACGACCCCGGGCCAAAGTTGGCAAGCCGCCGAAATGTCCGACGACTGTAGGGTCGTCCCCACGACCCCTGGCCAAAGATGTCCAGCCGCCGTCTTGTCCGACGACTATAGGGTCGTCCCCACGACCCCGAGACTAGATTGGCCCGCCACCGTCATGTCCGACGACAATAGGGTCGTCCACACGACCCCGGGTCCAGGTTGGCCAGCCGCCCACATTTCCGACGACTATAGAGTCGTCCCCACGACACCGGGCCAAAGTTGGCCAGCCGCCGACATGTCCGACGACTATAGGGTCGTGCCCACGACCCCGGGACAAGGTTGGCCCGCCGCCGACTTGTCCGACGACTATAGGGTCGTACCCACGACCCCGGGACTAGGTTGACAACCCGACAACATGTCCGACGACTATAGGGTCGTCCCCACGACCCCGGGCCAAAGATGTCCAGCCGCCGTCTTGTCCGACGACTATAGGGTCTTACCCACGACCCCGGGACTAGATTGGCCCGCCACCGTCATGTCCAACGACTATAGGGTCGTCCCCACAACCACGGGCCAAAGTTGGCCAGCCGCCGACATGTCCGACGACTATAGGGCCGTCCCCACGACCCCGGGCCAAAGTTGGCAAGCCGCCGAAATGTCCGACGACTGTAGGGTCGTCCCCACGACCCCTGGCCAAAGATGTCCAGCCGCCGTCTTGTCCGACGACTATAGGGTCGTCCCCACGACCCCGGGACTAGATTGGCCCGCCACCGTCATGTCCAACGACTATAGGGTCGTCCCCACGACCCCGGGACTAGATTGGTCCGCCACCGTCCTGTCCGACGACTATAGGGTCGTCCCCACGACCCCGGGACTAGATTGGCCCGCCACCGTCATGTCCGACGACTATTGGATCGTCCCCACGACCACGGGCCAAAGTTGGCCAGCCGCCGACATGTCCGACGACTATAGGGTCGTCCCCACGACCCCGGGCCAAAGTTGACCAGCCGCCGACATGTCCGACGACTATAGGGTCGTCCCCACGACCCCGAGACTAGATTGGCCCGCCACCGTCATGTCCGACGACAATAGGGTCGTCCCCACGACCCCGGGTCCAGGTTGGCCAGCCGCCGACATTTCCGACGACTATAGAGTCGTCCCCACGACACCGGGCCAAAGTTGGCAAGCCGCCGAAATGTCCGACGACTGTAGGGTCGTCCCCACGACCCCGGGACTAGATTGGCCCGCCACAGTCAAGTCCGACGACTATAGGGTCGTCCCCACGACCCCGGGACTAGATTGGTCCGCCACCGTCTTGTCCGACGACTATAGGGTCGTCCCCACGACCCCGGGCCAAAGTTGACCAGCCGCCGACATGTCCGACGACTATAGGGTCGTCCCCACGACCCCGAGACTAGATTGGCCCGCCACCGTCATGTCCGACGACAATAGGGTCGTCCCCACGACCCCGGGTCCAGGTTGGCCAGCCGCCGACATTTCCGACGACTATAGAGTCGTCCCCACGACACCGGGCCAAAGTTGGCAAGCCGCCGAAATGTCCGACGACTGTAGGGTCGTCCCCACGACCCCGGGACTAGATTGGCCCGCCACAGTCAAGTCCGACGACTATAGGGTCGTCCCCACGACCTCGGGACTAGATTGGCCCGCTACCGTCAAGTCCGACGACTATAGGGTCGTCCCACGACCCCGGGCCAAAGTTGGCAAGCCGCCGAAGTGTCCGACGACTATAGGTTCGTCCCCACGACCCCGGGCCAAAGATGGCTAGCCGCCGACATGTCCGACGACTATAGGGTCGTCCCCACGACCCCGGGACTAGATTGGTCCGCCACCGTCATGTCCGACGACTATAGGGTCGTCCCCACGACCCCGGGCCAAAGTTGGCCAGCCGCCGACATGTCCGACGACTATAGGGTCGTCCCCACGACCCCGAGACTAGATTGGCCCGCCACCGTCATGTCCGACGACAATAGGGTCGTCTCCACGACCCCGGGTCCAGGTTGGCCAGCCGCCGACATTTCCGACGACTATAGAGTCGTCCCCACGACACCGGGCCAAAGTTGGCCAGCCGCCGACATGTCCGACGACTATAGGGTCGTCCCCACGACCCCGGGAATAGATTGGCCCGCCACCGTCATGTCCGACGATTATAGGGTCGTCCCCACGACCCCGGGAATAGATTGGCCCGCCACCGTCATGTCCGACGATTATAGGGTCGTCCCCACGACCCCGGGACAAGCTTGGCCCGCCGCCGACTTGTTCGACGACTATAGGGTCGTCCTCACGACCGCGGGACTAGATTGGTTCGCCGCCGACTTGTCCGACGACTATAGGTTCGTCCCCACGATCCCGGGACTAGATTGGCCCGCCACCGTCATTTCCGACGACTATAGGGTCGTCCCCACGACCACGGGCCAAGGTTGGCCAGCCGCCGACTTGTCCGACGACTATAGGGTCGTCCCCATGACCCGGGACTAGACTGGCCCGCCACCGTCATGTCCAACGATTATAGGGTCGTCCCCACGACCCCGGGACTAGATTGGCCCGCCACCGTCATGTCTCACGACTATAGGGTCGTCCCCACGACCCCGGGACTAGATTGGTCCGCCACCGTCCTGTCCGACGACTATAGGGTCGTCCCCACGACCCCGGGCCAAAGTTGGCCAGCCGCCGACATGTCCGACGACTATAGGGTCGTCCCCACGACCCCGGGCCAAAGTTGGCAAGCCGCCGAAATGTCCGACGACTGTAGGGTCGTCCCCACGACCCCTGGCCAAAGATGTCCAGCCGCCGTCTTGTCCGACGACTATAGGGTCGTCCCCACGACCCCGAGACTAGATTGGCCCGCCACCGTCATGTCCGACGACAATAGGGTCGTCCACACGACCCCGGGTCCAGGTTGGCTAGCCGCCGACATTTCCGACGACTATAGAGTCGTCCCCACGACACCGGGCCAAAGTTGGCCCGCCGCCGACATGTCCGACGACTATAGGGTCGTGCCCACGACCCCGGGACAAGGTTGGCCCGCCGCCGACTTGTCCGACGACTATAGGGTCGTACCCACGACCCCGGGACTAGGTTGACAACCCGACAACATGTCCGACGACTATAGGGTCGTCCCCACGACCCCTGGCCAAAGATGTCCAGCCGCCGTCTTGTCCGACGACTATAGGGTCGTCCCCACGACCCCGAGACTAGATTGGCCCGCCACCGTCATGTCCGACGACAATAGGGTCGTCCCCACGACCCCGGGAATAGATTGGCCCGCCACCGTCATGTCCGACGATTATAGGGTCGTCCCCACGACCCCGGGACAAGCTTGGCCCGCCGCCGACTTGTTCGACGACTATAGGGTCGTCCCCACGACCCCGGGACTAGATTGGTCCGCCACCGTCCTGTCCGACGACTATAGGGTCGTCCCCACGACCCCGGGCCAAAGTTGGCAAGCCGCCGAAATGTCCGACGACTGTAGGGTCGTCCCTACGACCCCGGGCCAAAGCTGGCCAGCCGCCGACATGTCCGACGACTATTGGATCGTCCCCACGACCACGGGCCAATGTTGGCCAGCCGCTGACATTTCCAACGACTATTGGGTCGTCCCCACGACCACGGGCCAATGTTGGCTAGCCGCCGACATGTCCGACGACTATAGGGTCGTCCCCACGACCACGGGCCAAAGCTGGCTCGCCGCCGACTTTTCCGACGAGTATAGGGTCCTCCCCACGACCACGGGCCAAAGTTGGCCCACCACCGTCATGTCCGACGACTATAGGGTGGTCCCCACGACCCCGGGACTAGGTTGCCCCGCCGCCGACTTGTCCGACGACTATAGGGTCGTCCCCACGACCTCGGGCCAACTTTGGCCAGCCGCCGACATGTCCGACGACTGTAGGGTCGTCCCCACGACCCCGGGAATAGATTGGCCGGCCACCGTCAAGTCCGACGACTATAGGGTCGTCCCCACGACTTCGGGACTAGATTGGCCCGCCAACGTCAAGTCCGACGACTATAGGGTCGTCCCCACGACCCTGGGCCAAAGTTGGCAAGCCGCCGAAATGTCCGACGACTATAGGGTCGTCCCCACGACCCCGGGTCCAGGTTGGCCAGCCGCCGACATTTCCGACGACTATAGAGTCGTCCCCACGACACCGGGACTAGATTGGTCCGCCACCGTCAAATCCGACTACTATAGGGTCGTCCCCACGACCCCGGGACTAGATTAGCCCGCCACCGTCATGTCACACGACTATAGGGTCGTCCCCACGACCCCGGGCCAAAGATGTCCAGCCGCCGTCTTGTCCGACGACTATAGGGACTTACCCACGACCCCGGGACTAGATTGGCCCGCCACCGTCATGTCCAACGACTATAGGGTCGTCCCCACAACCACGGGCCAAAGTTGGCCAGCCGCGGTCTTGGCGACGACCCTATAGTCGTCGGACAAGTATATACAAGTATATAAGTATAGCGACCCTATAGCCGCTGACTTGTCCGACGACTATAGGGTCGTCGCCAAGACCGCGGGACTAGATTGGCTCGCCGCCGACTTGTCCGACGACTGTAGTGTCGTCCCCAAGACTCCGTGCCAAAGTTGGCAAGCTGCCGACTTGTCCGACGACTATAGGGTCGTCCCCACGACCCCGGGACTAGATTGGCCCGCCACCGTCAAGTCCGACGACTATAGGGTCGTCCCCACGACCCCGGGCCAAAGTTGGCAAGCCGCCGAAATGTCCGACGACTGTAGGGTCGTCCCCACGACTCCAGGACTAGATTGGTCCGCCACCGTCATGTCCGACGACTATAGGGTCGTCCCCACGACCCCGGGCCAAAGATGGCCAGCCGCCGACATGTCCGACGACTATAGGGTCGTCCCCACCACCCCGAGACTAGATTGGCCCGCCACCGTCATGTCCGACGACAATAGGGTCGTCCCCACGACCCCGGGCCAAAGATGGCCAGCCGCCGACATGTCCGACGACTATAGGGTCGTCTCCACGAACCCGGGCCAAAGTTGGCAAGCCGCCGAAATGTCCGACGACTATAGGGTCGCCCCCACGACCCCGGGACTAGGTTGGCCAGCCGCAGACATGTCCGACGACTATAGGGTCGTCCCGACGACCCCGGGCCAATGTTGGCCAATCGCCAACATGTCCGACGACTATAGGGTCATCCCTACGACCCCGGGACTAGATTGGCCCGCCACCGTCATGTCCGACGATTATAGGGTCGTCCCCACGACCACGGGCCAAAGTTGGCCAGCCGCCGAAATGTCCGACGAATATAGGGTCGTCCCCACGACCCCGGGACTAGATTGGCCCGCCACCGTCAAGTCCGACGACTATAGGGTCGTCCCCACGACCCCGGGCCAAAGTTGGCAAGCCGCCGAAATGTCCGAAGACTGTAGGGTCGTCCCCACGACTCCAGGACTAGATTGGTCCGCCACCGTCATGTCCGACGACTATAGGGTCGTCCCCACGACCCCGGGCCAAAGATGGCCAGCCGCCGACATGTCCGACGACTATAGGGTCGTCCCCAAGACCCCGAGACTAGATTGGCCCGCCACCGTCATGTCCGACGACAATAGGGTCGTCTCCACGACCCCGGGTCCAGGTTGGCCAGCCGCCGACATTTCCGACGACTATAGAGTCGTCCCCACGACACCGGGACTAGATTGGTCCGCCACCGTCAAATCCGACTACTATAGGGTCGTCCCCACGACCCCGGGACTAGATTAGCCCGCCACCGTCATGTCACACGACTATAGGGTCGTCCCCACGACCCCGGGCCAAAGATGTCCAGCCGCCGTCTTGTCCGACGACTATAGGGACTTACCCACGACCCCGGGACTAGATTGGCCCGCCACCGTCATGTCCAACGACTATAGGGTCGTCCCCACAACCACGGGCCAAAGTTGGCCAGCCGCCGACATGTCCGACGATTATTGGATCGTCCCCACGACCACGGGCCAAAGTTGGCCAGCCGCCGACATGTGCGACAACTATACGGTCGTCCCCACGACCCCGGGGCTAGATTGGTCCGCCACCGTCATGTCCGGCGACTATAGGGTCGTCCCCACGACCCCGGGACTAGGCTGACAACCCGCCATCATGTCCGACGACTATAGGGTCGTCTCCACGACCCCGGGCCAAAGATGTCCAGCCGCCGTCTTGTCCGACGACTATAGGGTCTTACCCACGACCCCGGGACTAGATTGGCCCGCCACCGTCATGTCCAACGACTATAGGGTCGTCCCCACAACCACGGGCCAAAGTTGGCCAGCCGCCGACATTTCCGACGACTATAGAGTCGTCCCCACGACACCGGGCCAAAGTTGGCCAGCCGCCGACATGTCCGACGACTATAGGGTCGTCCCCACGACCCCGGGACAAGGTTGGCCCGCCGCCGTCATGTCCGACGACTATAGGGTCGTCCCCACGACCCCCGGACTAGGTTAGCCGGCCGCCGACTTGTCCGACGACTATAGGGTCGTCCCCACGACCCCCCGACTAGGTGGGCTCGCCGCCGACTTGTCCGACGACTATAGGGTCATCCCCACGACCCCGGGACTAGGTTGGCCCGCCGCCGACTTGTCCGACGACTATAGGGTCGTCCCCACGACCCCGGGACTAGGTTGGCTCGCCACCGTCATGTCTGACGACTATAGGGTCGTCCCCACGACCCCGGGCCAAAGTTGGCCAGCCGCCGACATGTTCGACTATAGGGTCGTCCCCACGACCCCGGGACTAGATTGGTCCGCCACCGTCAAGTCCGACGACTATAGGGTCGTCCCCACGACCTCGGGACTAGGTTGGCCAGCCGCCGACATGTCCGACCACTATTGGGTCGTCCCCACGACCACGGGCCAAAGATGTCCAGCCGCCGTCTTGTCCGACGCCTATAGGGTCGTCCCCACGACCCCGGGACTAGATTAGCCCGCCACCGTCATGTCACACGACTATAGGGTCGTCCCCACGACCCCGGGACTAGATTGGTCCGCCACCGTCCTGTCCGACGACTATAGGGTCGTCCCCACGACCCCGGGCCAAAGTTGGCCAGCCGCCGACATGTCCGACGACTATAGGGTCGTCCCCACGACCCCGGGCCAAAGTTGGCAAGCCGCCGAAATGTCCGACGACTGTAGGGTCGTCCCCACGACCCCTGGCCAAAGATGTCCAGCCGCCGTCTTGTCCGACGACTATAGGGTCGTCCCCACGACCCCGAGACTAGATTGGCCCGCCACCGTCATGTCCGACGACAATAGGGTCGTCCACACGACCCCGGGTCCAGGTTGGCCAGCCGCCCACATTTCCGACGACTATAGAGTCGTCCCCACGACACCGGGCCAAAGTTGGCCAGCCGCCGACATGTCCGACGACTATAGGGTCGTGCCCACGACCCCGGGACAAGGTTGGCCCGCCGCCGACTTGTCCGACGACTATAGGGTCGTACCCACGACCCCGGGACTAGGTTGACAACCCGACAACATGTCCGACGACTATAGGGTCGTCCCCACGACCCCGGGCCAAAGATGTCCAGCCGCCGTCTTGTCCGACGACTATAGGGTCTTACCCACGACCCCGGGACTAGATTGGCCCGCCACCGTCATGTCCAACGACTATAGGGTCGTCCCCACAACCACGGGCCAAAGTTGGCCAGCCGCCGACATGTCCGACGACTATAGGGCCGTCCCCACGACCCCGGGCCAAAGTTGGCAAGCCGCCGAAATGTCCGACGACTGTAGGGTCGTCCCCACGACCCCTGGCCAAAGATGTCCAGCCGCCGTCTTGTCCGACGACTATAGGGTCGTCCCCACGACCCCGGGACTAGATTGGCCCGCCACCGTCATGTCCAACGACTATAGGGTCGTCCCCACGACCCCGGGACTAGATTGGTCCGCCACCGTCCTGTCCGACGACTATAGGGTCGTCCCCACGACCCCGGGACTAGATTGGCCCGCCACCGTCATGTCCGACGACTATTGGATCGTCCCCACGACCACGGGCCAAAGTTGGCCAGCCGCCGACATGTCCGACGACTATAGGGTCGTCCCCACGACCCCGGGCCAAAGTTGACCAGCCGCCGACATGTCCGACGACTATAGGGTCGTCCCCACGACCCCGAGACTAGATTGGCCCGCCACCGTCATGTCCGACGACAATAGGGTCGTCCCCACGACCCCGGGTCCAGGTTGGCCAGCCGCCGACATTTCCGACGACTATAGAGTCGTCCCCACGACACCGGGCCAAAGTTGGCAAGCCGCCGAAATGTCCGACGACTGTAGGGTCGTCCCCACGACCCCGGGACTAGATTGGCCCGCCACAGTCAAGTCCGACGACTATAGGGTCGTCCCCACGACCCCGGGACTAGATTGGTCCGCCACCGTCTTGTCCGACGACTATAGGGTCGTCCCCACGACCCCGGGCCAAAGTTGACCAGCCGCCGACATGTCCGACGACTATAGGGTCGTCCCCACGACCCCGAGACTAGATTGGCCCGCCACCGTCATGTCCGACGACAATAGGGTCGTCCCCACGACCCCGGGTCCAGGTTGGCCAGCCGCCGACATTTCCGACGACTATAGAGTCGTCCCCACGACACCGGGCCAAAGTTGGCAAGCCGCCGAAATGTCCGACGACTGTAGGGTCGTCCCCACGACCCCGGGACTAGATTGGCCCGCCACAGTCAAGTCCGACGACTATAGGGTCGTCCCCACGACCTCGGGACTAGATTGGCCCGCTACCGTCAAGTCCGACGACTATAGGGTCGTCCCACGACCCCGGGCCAAAGTTGGCAAGCCGCCGAAGTGTCCGACGACTGTAGGGTCGTCCCCACGACCCCGGGACTAGATTGGCCCGCCACCGTCAAGTCCGACGACTATAGGGTCGTCCCCACGACCTCGGGACTAGGTTGGCCAGCCGCCGACATGTCCGACCACTATTGGGTCGTCCCCACGACCACGGGCCAAAGTTGGCCAGCCGCCGACATGTCCGACGACTATAGGTTCGTCCCCACGACCCCGGGCCAAAGATGGCTAGCCGCCGACATGTCCGACGACTATAGGGTCGTCCCCACGACCCGGGACTAGAGTGGCCCGCCACCGTCATGTCCGACGACTATAGGGTCGTCCCCACGACCACGGGCCAAGGTTGGCCAGCCGCCGACTTGTCCGACGACTATAGGGTCGTCCCCATGACCCGGGACTAGACTGGCCCGCCACCGTCATGTCCGACGACTATAGGGTCGTCCTCACGACCCGGGACTAGACTGGCCCGCCGCCGACATATCCGACGACTATAGGGTTGTCCCCACGACCCCGGGCCAAAGTTGGCTAGCCGCCGACATGTCCGACGACTATAGGGTCGTCCCCACGACCCGGGACTAGAGTGGCCCGCCACCGTCATGTCCGACGACTATAGGGTCGTCCCCACGACCACGGGCCAATGTTGGCCAGCCGCTGACTTGTCCGACGACTATAGGGTCGTCCTCACGACCGCGGGACTAGATTGGTTCGCCGCCGACTTGTCCGACGACTATAGGTTCGTCCCCACGATCCCGGGACTAGATTGGCCCGCCACCGTCATTTCCGACGACTATAGGGTCGTCCCCACGACCACGGGCCAAGGTTGGCCAGCCGCCGACTTGTCCGACGACTATAGGGTCGTCCCCATGACCCGGGACTAGACTGGCCCGCCACCGTCATGTCCAACGATTATAGGGTCGTCCCCACGACCCCGGGACTAGATTGGCCCGCCACCGTCATGAGTAGTAGGGTAATGCCGATTCCAACCCAGGTCCCCTGAGGGGAGCGCGGGGGCGGGGGGAAGTGTGAGCGCGCGGGGGAGTGCGGTGGAGGGAAACATGGGCGCGGGGGGGGGGGGGGTAGCGGGGGAAGTGCGGAATGGAAGACCGGTTGCGCGCGCATGAGCCGCGGAGACCTCTCCAGACCTGGCCCACCCCCGAAAATTTATTTTCAGAGGGTTGTCCCCTTCCTCTAAAAAATTTCTGGGGTCGGGTCTTGTATGAAAAAAATCTTTTTTCAGACTCGATCCAACCCCAGAAATTTTTTCCCCCCAAATATTTTTTTTTCGAACCATTATAAAGCTGAAATTGCTTAATACTTTATCGGATGACGTCGGACAATGTCGGGGAAGATCGGCTTTTTCCAAACCACGCATTTGGAGGAGCGAAAGAGAGAGCAATACTTTAAAAGCTAAATTCGTAGGAGGGAAAGAGAGAGCAATACTTAACGTCGCAGCGTCTCGCGCGATCGCGTGTAACTCATATCCTCTGCAGCAGCCGTGAGGGATGACGTCATTTAGCAGCGCGAATCATAGAAATAATTATGCGGCGTCTGCAGAAATGCTGAATCTTAAAATTAGATGGTGAGAGAAGGAGGCGGAAGGCGGGTAAATAAAATTGAAAAGTAATGTATGTTCATGAAATTATATATTGTTACATAATAATAATAAATAAATAAAAGGTCTCCAACGCAGAGAAATAATACTTTTTAGAAACGTTGAATCTTAAAATTAGGTGGCGAGAGAAGGAGGAAGGTGGGTAAATAAAATGTAGAGGAAAGAAAGAGGATGATGGGTAAAGAAGAAGGTGTGAACGAAAGAATGGAGAAATAATATGTTTTTTAAGTAATTTATTTTAAAATAATATAAATAAAATATAATTTAACATTTTTTACAGCGAGCAACATCTACAATTTCATTTATGGTACATGCTAACAGTTCACAATCTATGAGACATTCACTATCGAAATATTCACTGTCAAGGATGATTTTAGTAGCATGATGCATATTTAATGTTTCACATGCAACATCGCTCTGTTGTAGCACGCTAACAAAATTTAAAAATTTCGTCTGCACAAGATGTGCAGTTTCATACAACCGCGAATACACATAGTTCATACACAGCTCAAGATTAAATAAAAATGTTATCGTGTCCGGTCTGAAATACAGCGACTTATTGTATAGTGTCATCTTTACCATCGGAGAATTATACATCAAGCAAAATTCTACAATCAACTCATCAAAGCATAGTGGTATTGAACCAATGGACCGCATGCGCTGCTCGATAGCTGTACGTTTCTCGACTAGCGCATTCCATGTTGAAATCGGCAATATGAGATGGTTCCCACGATTGTCACCGAGAACAAGTTCAACATGAGCTGTGGGTCGTACACCGATCCCAATTTCCAAATATTTGTAGGCCGTGGATGTTAATGCGTATCTTCTAACCATGATACGCGACGTCTGGCGGAGTCTAAGAGAACAATCAAAGCTATGAAATTGCTCGCTCGTATCAGGAATAAACATAAAATTTCGAGAAGTTATGAAAATTAAGCCTTACCTGTTATTCTCCTTGCTTGCAACGATATTATTTTCGCCAATCATTGAAGCAGTATAATTCACATGTCCAGCGTTTTCTTCAGCGTTTCCTTCAGCACTGATATTAAACATTTTGGAGCACAGTCTGTCCCGTCAAAAGTTGTTGCGACTGTTGAGCGATTGATGGAATATAGCATGCAGGGCTGGCTTTAATAGAGGTGCATAGCACCATCCCCTCCATAGAATGTTGGGATGGATCATCAGTTTTTTTTGCATACAATGCATCCGAGGGAGAACATCATATGGAAGCGTCGAATCTTAGAATTATGCGATGTCGGTAGAAACTGTGTCGGATGATTTTTTTTTGCGCGGTAATTCGTCATACATGTGTCACATAGAATCTTCGTTTTTGCATGCAATGCATTCGAGGGAGGAACACAGAAAGAGTTTAAGACTTGACACGTGTTGAATGTAATATAATACTTTTGGAAGCGTTGAATCTTAGAATTATGCGATGTTGGCAGAAACTGTGTCGCATGATTTTTTGCGCAGTAATTCGTCATATGTGTGTATCACATAGAATCTTCGTTTTTTTTTTTGCATGCAATGCATTGGAGGGAGGAACACAGAAAGAGTTCAATAATATAGGGTTAAGAAATTTTATTTAAAATTAAAAGAATATAAATTAACATTTTTCCTACGAGTTCACTATCACGTATTATTTTAGCAGCATGACGCGCGTCTAACGTTTTGCAGACAACATCGCTCTGCTGTAGCACATTAACAAAAGTTTTAAATTTCATCTGCACATCTCTTACATTTTGGTACAGCCGCGAATATACATAGCTTACACATGGCTCAAGATTTAATAAAAATGTTACTGTATCCGGTTTGAAATACAACAGCTTATCATGTAGCGTCATCATTACAATTGGAGAATTATAGATCTTACAAAAATCTATCGTTAATTTATCCATATGCATCGAAGGTGATCCAGGTAATCGGGAAAGAATATAAATAGAACATAAATAGAATATAAATAGAATATAAAAATATAATATAAAAAAATAAACATAAAAATTCAATATAAAAATACATCATAAAAAGAAAAAAGAAAATAATAATAATAATTTAATTGATTGCCCACTTTTGTGTTACAATTTAACGATCGTATACTTTTTCCATTTCATTCCCGTGATTGTATCAGTGTAAGTCCTATCGTTCTAATGTATCCTACTGTGTCTTAACAAATTTTTCTATTTTACAAGTGTTTCCTAATTTATTTTATGTTGCATAATCTTCTTTTATCACTTTCCTCTCCCTCACATCTTTTTCTTCTCCCTATTATCTCCCGTAGAATAGCCAAGTTTATCCATTCTCATCCAATTACCTCTTTCCAATTCCTACCACTCTCTCCACTTACTTCACATGCTTCAATCACATGTTTCACTATTTCTTCATCTTTCTTACAAAGTCTACACATCCTTTCTTCTTTCGATAGCCAATATTTGCATGCCCTTGTTTCACCACCCTGTATGAATTTTCCTATCCTTTCTAATTCTCCTCTCCTTTTTTCTTTTTTTCCACATAAGTATTTCGCCTTATCTCATGGTTTCCTTGCAACCTCTCTTAATTCTCTTAGGAACTTAGACTCTTTTATTTTCATCTCTCTTTCTTGTTCTTAAATGTCTTTACTTATCTGCTCTATTTTGATCCACACTTCTTCCCCATTTAATCTTCTTCTTCTTCTTTTCCATTCTTCATTTGACCATCCTCTCCTTTCCAAGAATTTGATTCTCATTCTTTCCCTATTCGTTACTTCATTTCCTCTCATTAGTCTTCTCCCACTTTCTTCCGATCCTTCTTTCGAGTTTATTAACCTCTCTTCAACGTTCATTGCCCTTACTCCCATTTTAATTGCTATGTCATCTTTTCATATTTCTTTTAACAGCTTGTCGAACACACTTCCCTGTTAAAAACTTTCCCATGAGTTCCTTCATCACTCTTAAAGTGCTTATAGTTCTATCATACATTTCCTATATCCTTATTCATAGTTCGCCTACTCCTTCTTTTTAAAGTCTTTTCCAAATTTCTTCCCTTTTCTATCTATCAAATTCTCCTTTCATATCCGTGAAAAACAGGTATAGCTTCCCTCATTTTTGAGGTTTCTATATTTATAGCCGTTTTAACTACCACTATTGCGTCTACTGTTCCTCTCCTTCTCCCTGAATCCCATCTGCGTATCGTTTAATATTCCATTTTCTATTTGTTCTTCTAATCTTCTCCTTAGAATTTCCACGTATATCTTATAACTCGTATCCATCAAAGTTATGCCCCTATAGTTTTTAATCATATCCATTTCTCCGTTTTTTGAACATCGGACTTACTATTCCTTCTTTCCATTCTTCCAGAAAGTTCCCCTTTCTTCCATGTTCTGTTTATCACCTTTGTTAGATTACCTATATTTATGAAGATGATTGCGACCTCGATGTTGAATTAAGATATAATTTAAATGCAGGAGTTTAAATTTTAAGTCTGTTCGACTTTTAATATCTTACATGATTTGAGATCAGATCGACGTGAACCAGATCGGTTTTCTATATATATTTATCTAGTAAATTTTTTGTACGAAAGAACTTAATTTATAAATTATTTTTTTTGCTATATTCAATAAAAATTGGAATTTCATATTTATTAAGAATTGATGTTTACCCTATGATAATTGTTGGTTGGGCTTCAAATTTGAATTATTCAATATTAGGAGCGATTGGGTCAATTTCACAGTCAGATTCTTATGAAGTAAGTTTATTTTTTTAACAATATTTTCTGTAGTATACGTTTAAGATATATATACACAAAAATAATATAGAATAATACAAATATAAATATAAAAATATAAAAATACAATTAAAATAGAAAATAGAAAATAGAAAATAGAAAATAAAATAAAATAAAAGAAAATCAAATAAAATAATAAATATAATATAAAAAGAAAAAATATATAAATAGAATATAACTAGAATATAAAATAAATATGAAATAAAAAAATAAAAATATAAAAATTCAATATAAAAAATACATTATAAAAAGAAAAAATGTAATAATAATAATAATAATTTAATTTATTACCCACTTTTGTGTTACAATTTAACGATCATATTCTCTTTCCATTTCATTCCTGTGATTGTGTCAGTGTAAGTCCTACCCTTCTAATGTATCCTGCTGTGTCTTAACAAATTTTTTTTTCTATTTTACAAGTGTTTCCTAATATATTTTATGTTGCATAATCTTCTTTTATCACTTTCCTGTTCTTCCCATCTTTTCCTTCTCCCTATTATCTCCTGTAGAATAGCCAAGTTTCTCCCTTCTCCTCTAATTACCTCTTTATGTGATGGAATTATCCCCCCCAACACAGAGAAATAATAATTTATTTTTAGCGGATTATGTTTCGGACAATGTCGGGAAAGATCGGCATTTTACAAACCACGTATTCGGAGGAGGGAAAGAGAGAGCATTACATTAAACACTAAATTCGTGGAGGGAAAGAGAGAGCAATACTTAGCGTCTCGCGCGATCGTGTGTAATTTGACTCCTCTGGAGCAGCCGCGCGGGATGATATCATTTGGTAGCGCGAAGAACGCCGAATCTTAAAATTAGGTGGCGAGGCGAAAGACGGGTAAATAAAATTGAGAAATAATATACGTTTAAGAAATATATATTGTTACAAATATTATATAAAAATAGAATACGAAAAATATAATTAAGATTTATTTGGCTTAATTATCCCACTCAATAACATCATCAGCAAATAGCTTAGTTAGTGATAAATCCACAGGAACTTGCACAGGGTCAGTTTGAACTGCAACAACGCTAACCCGAAGCTCCGATATTTTATTCGCGCAAACGGTATTATAATCAATCTTTGTTTTAACGTTTCGCCAAACCACACTCTTTGGAGCACACACACGATTCCGCAGAGATATATTCCTATGTACATAATCATCATCATCATCATCATCATCATAACCATAGCTGTTATTGTCTAAAAAGGTTTGGTCCGCATATCGATTCAACCAATATTGCTCATCATCGTAGCGGTCATCCACGTAGTCATCTATTAGGTTACCATGTATTTTGTCAGCATTACGAAATACTTTTAAATAAATGTCGCCATCCTGATTAGCTTCCGCCTCATAAAGTTCTGCACATCGAATTTCTACGGTTTGAACCGCAACATTTCGACACACCACATACACTTTCGGGCTGGATGAATGGATAACTGTCGCAGTAGCGGTGATCGTAGCGGTAGCTGGACGTTTCAAATTCATGGGCAACGACATAATCTGAAACCGATTTTTCTTATAATTCTCAAAGTTACTAACACAACGATTCACTAAAATATGATAATGGAAACTTACGGTATTAATCCATTGTATTTCTATGCGTTGAATGACTGACGATATCCTTCAAAAGCAATCTTCTTCAAAGCAATTTCACTTAGCACAAAAAAATGAAAAAGGTGTTTAAAAAAAAACGGTCAAAGTGACTGCACATCAACCACGATTAACAGACAACTGGTCTCACTGCATCTCCAAGCTCGCGCATCTAAAGTCATATCTTGAAACCGAAAAGTGCATTGCTTTGCAAAAGTAAGATGCCTTTGTTCTCCACATTCATTTTTGCTGACCATCCTCTCCTTATTCACACGCACTTTGAATGTATATCAAACGTTTATCGAACGGGTATTGAACGGCTTGGAACGTGTATTGAACCACTTTGATCGTGCATCGAACGGCTTGGAACGTGTATCGAACGGGTATTGAACGGCTTTGATTGTGTATCGAACGGGTATCGAACGTGTATTAAACCACTTTCAACGCCTAACGTACCCCTCTGGACGTGTATTGAACCACTTTCAACGCCTAACGTACCCCTCTGAACGTGTATCGGACATCTATCAAACGTCTATCCTACCACTTTCAACGCCTAACGTACCACTCTGAACATGTATTGGACATCTATCAAACGTCTATCGTACCACTTTCAACGTCTATCGTACCACTCTGAACGTGTATAAAACGTCTAACGTACCACTTTGAACGTGTATCGAACGTCTAACGTACCACTTTGAACGTGTATCGAACGTGTATCGAACCACTCTGAACGTGTATTGAACGTGTATCGAACCACTCTGAACGTGTATTGAACATCTATCGAACCACTCTGAACGTGTATTGAACGTGAATCGTACCACTCTGAACGTAAATCGAACGTGAATCGTATCACTCTGAACGTGTATTGAACGTGTATCGAACCACTCTGAACGTGTATTGAACATGTATCGAACCACTTTCAACATGTATCGAACGTGAATCGAACGACTTTGAACGGGTATTGAACGGCTTTGAACGTGAATCGAACGGGTATTGAACGGATTTGATCGGGTATTGAACGGCTTTGAACGGGTATTGAACGGCTTTGAACGGGTATTGAACGGGTATTGAACGGCTTTGAACGTGAATCGAACGGGTATTGAACGGCTTTGAACGTGAATCGAACGTAAATCGTACCACTCTGAACGTGAATCGTACTAGTTCTACATAATTATAACTATCGTCTTAATCTAGCGTACATCATATATAGGAGGTTGGGGAGGGTGAAAAATAACATTTATTAAATAAAATATGATCAATTTTTTAATGCATCTTTACGAACTGATTTCTCACCCTCCCCAACCTCCTATAGGAAATCAGTTCGTAAAGATGCATTAAAAAATTGATCATATTTTATTTAATAAATGTTATTTTTCACCCTCCCCAACCTCCTATATATGATGTACGCTAGATTAAGACGATAGTTATAATTATGTAGAACTAGTACGATTCACGTTCAGAGTGGTACGATTTACGTTCAATACCCTATCAAAGCCGTTCAATACCCGTTCGATTCACGTTCAAAGCCGTTCAATACCCGTTCAATACCCGTTCAAAGCCGTTCAATACCCGTTCAAAGCCGTTCAATACCCGATCAAATCCGTTCAATACCCGTTCGATTCACGTTCAAAGCCGTTCAATACCCGTTCAAAGTCGTTCGATTCACGTTCGATACATGTTGAAAGTGGTTCGATACATGTTCAATACACGTTCAGAGTGGTTCGATACACGTTCAATACACGTTCAGAGTGATACGATTCACGTTCGATTTACGTTCAGAGTGGTACGATTCACGTTCAATACACGTTCAGAGTGGTTCGATAGATGTTCAATACACGTTCAGAGTGGTTCGATACACGTTCAATACACGTTCAGAGTGGTTCGATACACGTTCGATACACGTTCAAAGTGGTACGTTAGACGTTCGATACACGTTCAAAGTGGTACGTTAGACGTTTTATACACGTTCAGAGTGGTACGATAGACGTTGAAAGTGGTACGATAGACGTTTGATAGATGTCCAATACATGTTCAGAGTGGTACGTTAGGCGTTGAAAGTGGTAGGATAGACGTTTGATAGATGTCCGATACACGTTCAGAGGGGTACGTTAGGCGTTGAAAGTGGTTCAATACACGTCCAGAGGGGTACGTTAGGCGTTGAAAGTGGTTTAATACACGTTCGATACCCGTTCGATACACAATCAAAGCCGTTCAATACCCGTTCGATACACGTTCCAAGCCGTTCGATGCACGATCAAAGTGGTTCAATACACGTTCCAAGCCGTTCAATACCCGTTCGATAAACGTTTGATATACATTCAAAGTGCGTGTGAATAAGGAGAGGATGGTCAGCAAAAATGAATGTGGAGAACAAAGGCATCTTACTTTTGCAAAGCAATGCACTTTTCGGTTTCAAGATATGACTTTACATGCGCGAGCTTGGAGATGCAGTGAGACCAGTTGTCTGTTAATCGTGGTTGATGTGCAGTCACTTTGACCGTTTTTTTTTTAAACACCTTTTTCATTTTTTTGTGCTAAGTGAAATTGCTTTGAAGAAGATTGCTTTTGAAGGATATCGTCAGTCATTCAACGCATAGAAATACAATGGATTAATACCGTAAGTTTCCATTATCATATTTTAGTGAATCGTTGTGTTAGTAACTTTGAGAATTATAAGAAAAATCGGTTTCAGATTATGTCGTTGCCCATGAATTTGAAACGTCCAGCTACCGCTACGATCACCGCTACTGCGACAGTTATCCATTCATCCAGCCCGAAAGTGTATGTGGTGTGTCGAAATGTTGCGGTTCAAACCGTAGAAATTCGATGTGCAGAACTTTATGAGGCGGAAGCTAATCAGGATGGCGACATTTATTTAAAAGTATTTCGTAATGCTGACAAAATACATGGTAACCTAATAGATGACTACGTGGATGACCGCTACGATGATGAGCAATATTGGTTGAATCGATATGCGGACCAAACCTTTTTAGACAATAACAGCTATGGTTATGATGATGATGATGATGATGATGATTATGTACATAGGAATATATCTCTGCGGAATCGTGTGTGTGCTCCAAAGAGTGTGGTTTGGCGAAACGTTAAAACAAAGATTGATTATAATACCGTTTGCGCGAATAAAATATCGGAGCTTCGGGTTAGCGTTGTTGCAGTTCAAACTGACCCTGTGCAAGTTCCTGTGGATTTATCACTAACTAAGCTATTTGCTGATGATGTTATTGAGTGGGATAATTAAGCCAAATAAATCTTAATTATATTTTTCGTATTCTATTTTTATATAATATTTGTAACAATATATATTTCTTAAACGTATATTATTTCTCAATTTTATTTACCCGTCTTTCGCCTCGCCACCTAATTTTAAGATTCGGCGTTCTTCGCGCTACCAAATGATATCATCCCGCGCGGCTGCTCCAGAGGAGTCAAATTACACACGATCGCGCGAGACGCTAAGTATTGCTCTCTCTTTCCCTCCACGAATTTAGTGTTTAATGTAATGCTCTCTCTTTCCCTCCTCCGAATACGTGGTTTGTAAAATGCCGATCTTTCCCGACATTGTCCGAAACATAATCCGATAAAAATAAATTATTATTTCTCTGTGTTGGGGGGGATAATTCCATCACATAAAGAGGTAATTAGAGGAGAAGGGAGAAACTTGGCTATTCTACAGGAGATAATAGGGAGAAGGAAAAGATGGGAAGAACAGGAAAGTGATAAAAGAAGATTATGCAACATAAAATATATTAGGAAACACTTGTAAAATAGAAAAAAAAATTTGTTAAGACACAGCAGGATACATTAGAAGGGTAGGACTTACACTGACACAATCACAGGAATGAAATGGAAAGAGAATATGATCGTTAAATTGTAACACAAAAGTGGGTAATAAATTAAATTATTATTATTATTATTACATTTTTTCTTTTTATAATGTATTTTTTATATTGAATTTTTATATTTTTATTTTTTTATTTCATATTTATTTTATATTCTAGTTATATTCTATTTATATATTTTTTCTTTTTATATTATATTTATTATTTTATTTGATTTTCTTTTATTTTATTTTATTTTCTATTTTCTATTTTCTATTTTCTATTTTAATTGTATTTTTATATTTTTATATTTATATTTGTATTATTCTATATTATTTTTGTGTATATATATCTTAAACGTATACTACAGAAAATATTGTTAAAAAAATAAACTTACTTCATAAGAATCTGACTGTGAAATTGACCCAATCGCTCCTAATATTGAATAATTCAAATTTGAAGCCCAACCAACAATTATCATAGGGTAAACATCAATTCTTAATAAATATGAAATTCCAATTTTTATTGAATATAGCAAAAAAAATAATTTATAAATTAAGTTCTTTCGTACAAAAAATTTACTAGATAAATATATATAGAAAACCGATCTGGTTCACGTCGATCTGATCTCAAATCATGTAAGATATTAAAAGTCGAACAGACTTAAAATTTAAACTCCTGCATTTAAATTATATCTTAATTCAACATCGAGGTCGCAATCATCTTCATAAATATAGGTAATCTAACAAAGGTGATAAACAGAACATGGAAGAAAGGGGAACTTTCTGGAAGAATGGAAAGAAGGAATAGTAAGTCCGATGTTCAAAAAACGGAGAAATGGATATGATTAAAAACTATAGGGGCATAACTTTGATGGATACGAGTTATAAGATATACGTGGAAATTCTAAGGAGAAGATTAGAAGAACAAATAGAAAATGGAATATTAAACGATACGCAGATGGGATTCAGGGAGAAGGAGAGGAACAGTAGACGCAATAGTGGTAGTTAAAACGGCTATAAATATAGAAACCTCAAAAATGAGGGAAGCTATACCTGTTTTTCACGGATATGAAAGGAGAATTTGATAGATAGAAAAGGGAAGAAATTTGGAAAAGACTTTAAAAAGAAGGAGTAGGCGAACTATGAATAAGGATATAGGAAATGTATGATAGAACTATAAGCACTTTAAGAGTGATGAAGGAACTCATGGGAAAGTTTTTAACAGGGAAGTGTGTTCGACAAGCTGTTAAAAGAAATATGAAAAGATGACATAGCAATTAAAATGGGAGTAAGGGCAATGAACGTTGAAGAGAGGTTAATAAACTCGAAAGAAGGATCGGAAGAAAGTGGGAGAAGACTAATGAGAGGAAATGAAGTAACGAATAGGGAAAGAATGAGAATCAAATTCTTGGAAAGGAGAGGATGGTCAAATGAAGAATGGAAAAGAAGAAGAAGAAGATTAAATGGGGAAGAAGTGTGGATCAAAATAGAGCAGATAAGTAAAGACATTTAAGAACAAGAAAGAGAGATGAAAATAAAAGAGTCTAAGTTCCTAAGAGAATTAAGAGAGGTTGCAAGGAAACCATGAGATAAGGCGAAATACTTATGTGGAAAAAAAGAAAAAAGGAGAGGAGAATTAGAAAGGATAGGAAAATTCATACAGGGTGGTGAAACAAGGGCATGCAAATATTGGCTATCGAAAGAAGAAAGGATGTGTAGACTTTGTAAGAAAGATGAAGAAATAGTGAAACATGTGATTGAAGCATGTGAAGTAAGTGGAGAGAGTGGTAGGAATTGGAAAGAGGTAATTGGATGAGAATGGATAAACTTGGCTATTCTACGGGAGATAATAGGGAGAAGAAAAAGATGTGAGGGAGAGGAAAGTGATAAAAGAAGATTATGCAACATAAAATAAATTAGGAAACACTTGTAAAATAGAAAAATTTGTTAAGACACAGTAGGATACATTAGAACGATAGGACTTACACTGATACAATCACGGGAATGAAATGGAAAAAGTATACGATCGTTAAATTGTAACACAAAAGTGGGCAATCAATTAAATTATTATTATTATTTTCTTTTTTCTTTTTATGATGTATTTTTATATTGAATTTTTATGTTTATTTTTTTATATTATATTTTTATATTCTATTTATATTCTATTTATGTTCTATTTATATTCTTTCCCGATTACCTGGATCACCTTCGATGCATATGGATAAATTAACGATAGATTTTTGTAAGATCTATAATTCTCCAATTGTAATGATGACGCTACATGATAAGCTGTTGTATTTCAAACCGGATACAGTAACATTTTTATTAAATCTTGAGCCATGTGTAAGCTATGTATATTCGCGGCTGTACCAAAATGTAAGAGATGTGCAGATGAAATTTAAAACTTTTGTTAATGTGCTACAGCAGAGCGATGTTGTCTGCAAAACGTTAGACGCGCGTCATGCTGCTAAAATAATACGTGATAGTGAACTCGTAGGAAAAATGTTAATTTATATTCTTTTAATTTTAAATAAAATTTCTTAACCCTATATTATTGAACTCTTTCTGTGTTCCTCCCTCCAATGCATTGCATGCAAAAAAAAAAACGAAGATTCTATGTGATACACACATATGACGAATTACTGCGCAAAAAATCATGCGACACAGTTTCTGCCAACATCGCATAATTCTAAGATTCAACGCTTCCAAAAGTATTATATTACATTCAACACGTGTCAAGTCTTAAACTCTTTCTGTGTTCCTCCCTCGAATGCATTGCATGCAAAAACGAAGATTCTATGTGACACATGTATGACGAATTACCGCGCAAAAAAAAAATCATCCGACACAGTTTCTACCGACATCGCATAATTCTAAGATTCGACGCTTCCATATGATGTTCTCCCTCGGATGCATTGTATGCAAAAAAAACTGATGATCCATCCCAACATTCTATGGAGGGGATGGTGCTATGCACCTCTATTAAAGCCAGCCCTGCATGCTATATTCCATCAATCGCTCAACAGTCGCAACAACTTTTGACGGGACAGACTGTGCTCCAAAATGTTTAATATCAGTGCTGAAGGAAACGCTGAAGAAAACGCTGGACATGTGAATTATACTGCTTCAATGATTGGCGAAAATAATATCGTTGCAAGCAAGGAGAATAACAGGTAAGGCTTAATTTTCATAACTTCTCGAAATTTTATGTTTATTCCTGATACGAGCGAGCAATTTCATAGCTTTGATTGTTCTCTTAGACTCCGCCAGACGTCGCGTATCATGGTTAGAAGATACGCATTAACATCCACGGCCTACAAATATTTGGAAATTGGGATCGGTGTACGACCCACAGCTCATGTTGAACTTGTTCTCGGTGACAATCGTGGGAACCATCTCATATTGCCGATTTCAACATGGAATGCGCTAGTCGAGAAACGTACAGCTATCGAGCAGCGCATGCGGTCCATTGGTTCAATACCACTATGCTTTGATGAGTTGATTGTAGAATTTTGCTTGATGTATAATTCTCCGATGGTAAAGATGACACTATACAATAAGTCGCTGTATTTCAGACCGGACACGATAACATTTTTATTTAATCTTGAGCTGTGTATGAACTATGTGTATTCGCGGTTGTATGAAACTGCACATCTTGTGCAGACGAAATTTTTAAATTTTGTTAGCGTGCTACAACAGAGCGATGTTGCATGTGAAACATTAAATATGCATCATGCTACTAAAATCATCCTTGACAGTGAATATTTCGATAGTGAATGTCTCATAGATTGTGAACTGTTAGCATGTACCATAAATGAAATTGTAGATGTTGCTCGCTGTAAAAAATGTTAAATTATATTTTATTTATATTATTTTAAAATAAATTACTTAAAAAACATATTATTTCTCCATTCTTTCGTTCACACCTTCTTCTTTACCCATCATCCTCTTTCTTTCCTCTACATTTTATTTACCCACCTTCCTCCTTCTCTCGCCACCTAATTTTAAGATTCAACGTTTCTAAAAAGTATTATTTCTCTGCGTTGGAGACCTTTTATTTATTTATTATTATTATGTAACAATATATAATTTCATGAACATACATTACTTTTCAATTTTATTTACCCGCCTTCCGCCTCCTTCTCTCACCATCTAATTTTAAGATTCAGCATTTCTGCAGACGCCGCATAATTATTTCTATGATTCGCGCTGCTAAATGACGTCATCCCTCACGGCTGCTCCAGAGGATTCGAGTTACACGCGATCGCGCGAGACGCTGCGACGTTAAGTATTGCTCTCTCTTTCCTTCCTCCGAATTTAGCTTTTAAAGTATTGCTCTCTCTTTCGCTCCTCCAAATGCGTGGTTTGGAAAAAGCCGATCTTCCCCGACATTGTCCGACGTCATCCGATAAAGTATTAAGCAATTTCAGCTTTATAATGGTTCGAAAAAAAAATATTTGGGGGGAAAAAATTTCAGGGGTTGGATCGAGTCTGAAAAAAGATTTTTTTCATACAAGACCCGACCCCAGAAATTTTTTAGAGGAAGGGGACAACCCTCTGAAAATAAATTTTCGGGGGTGGGCCAGGTCTGGAGAGGTCTCCGCGGCTCATGCGCGCGCAACCGGTCTTCCATTCCGCACTTCCCCCGCTACCCCCCCCCCCCCCCGCGCCCATGTTTCCCTCCACCGCACTCCCCCGCGCGCTCACACTTCCCCCCGCCCCCGCGCTCCCCTCAGGGGACCTGGGTTGGAATCGGCATTACCCTACTACTGTCATGTCACACGACTATAGGGTCGTCCCCACGACCCCGGGACTAGATTGGTCCGCCACCGTCCTGTCCGACGACTATAGGGTCGTCCCCACGACCCCGGGCCAAAGTTGGCCAGCCGCCGACATGTCCGACGACTATAGGGTCGTCCCCACGACCCCGGGCCAAAGTTGGCAAGCCGCCGAAATGTCCGACGACTGTAGGGTCGTCCCCACGACCCCGGGACTAGATTGGTCCGCCACCGTCATGTCCGACGACTATAGGGTCGTCCCCACGACCCCGGGCCAAAGTTGGCCAGCCGCCGACATGTCCGACGACTATAGGGTCGTCCCCACGACCCCGAGACTAGATTGGCCCGCCACCGTCATGTCCGACGACAATAGGGTCGTCTCCACGACCCCGGGTCCAGGTTGGCCAGCCGCCGACATTTCCGACGACTATAGAGTCGTCCCCACGACACCGGGCCAAAGTTGGCCAGCCGCCGACATGTCCGACGACTATAGGGTCGTCCCCACGACCCCGGGAATAGATTGGCCCGCCACCGTCATGTCCGACGATTATAGGGTCGTCCCCACGACCCCGGGACAAGCTTGGCCCGCCGCCGACTTGTTCGACGACTATAGGGTCGTCCTCACGACCGCGGGACTAGATTGGTTCGCCGCCGACTTGTCCGACGACTATAGGTTCGTCCCCACGATCCCGGGACTAGATTGGCCCGCCACCGTCATTTCCGACGACTATAGGGTCGTCCCCACGACCACGGGCCAAGGTTGGCCAGCCGCCGACTTGTCCGACGACTATAGGGTCGTCCCCATGACCCGGGACTAGACTGGCCCGCCACCGTCATGTCCAACGATTATAGGGTCGTCCCCACGACCCCGGGACTAGATTGGCCCGCCACCGTCATGTCTCACGACTATAGGGTCGTCCCCACGACCCCGGGACTAGATTGGTCCGCCACCGTCCTGTCCGACGACTATAGGGTCGTCCCCACGACCCCGGGCCAAAGTTGGCCAGCCGCCGACATGTCCGACGACTATAGGGTCGTCCCCACGACCCCGGGCCAAAGTTGGCAAGCCGCCGAAATGTCCGACGACTGTAGGGTCGTCCCCACGACCCCTGGCCAAAGATGTCCAGCCGCCGTCTTGTCCGACGACTATAGGGTCGTCCCCACGACCCCGAGACTAGATTGGCCCGCCACCGTCATGTCCGACGACAATAGGGTCGTCCACACGACCCCGGGTCCAGGTTGGCTAGCCGCCGACATTTCCGACGACTATAGAGTCGTCCCCACGACACCGGGCCAAAGTTGGCCCGCCGCCGACATGTCCGACGACTATAGGGTCGTGCCCACGACCCCGGGACAAGGTTGGCCCGCCGCCGACTTGTCCGACGACTATAGGGTCGTACCCACGACCCCGGGACTAGGTTGACAACCCGACAACATGTCCGACGACTATAGGGTCGTCCCCACGACCCCTGGCCAAAGATGTCCAGCCGCCGTCTTGTCCGACGACTATAGGGTCGTCCCCACGACCCCGAGACTAGATTGGCCCGCCACCGTCATGTCCGACGACAATAGGGTCGTCCCCACGACCCCGGGCCAAAGTTGGCAAGCCGCCGAAATGTCCGACGACTGTAGGGTCGTCCCCACGACCCCGAGACTAGATTGGCCCGCCACCGTCAAGTCCGACGACTATAGGGTCGTCCCCAGGACCTTGGGACTAGATTGGCCCGCCACCGTCAAGTCCGACGACTATAGGGTCGTCCCCACGACCCCGGGCCAAAGTTGGCAAGCCGCCGAAATGTCCGACGACTGTAGGGTCGTCCCCACGACCCCGGGACTAGATTGGTCCGCCACCGTCATGTCCGACGACTATAGGGTCGTCCCCACGACCCCGGGCCAAAGTTGGCCAGCCGCCGACATGTCCGACGACTATAGGGTCGTCCCCACGACCCCGAGACTAGATTGGCCCGCCACCGTCATGTCCGACGACAATAGGGTCGTCTCCACGACCCCGGGTCCAGGTTGGCCAGCCGCCGACATTTCCGACGACTATAGAGTCGTCCCCACGACACCGGGCCAAAGTTGGCCAGCCGCCGACATGTCCGACGACTATAGGGTCGTCCCCACGACCCCGGGACTAGATTGGCCCGCCACCGTCATGTCCAACGATTATAGGGTCGTCCCCACGACCCCGGGACAAGCTTGGCCCGCCGCCGACTTGTTCGACGACTATAGGGTCGTCCCCACGACCCCGGGACTAGAGTGGCCCGCCACCGTCATGTCCGACGACTATATTGTCGTCCCCACGACCACGGGCCAATGTTGGCCAGCCGCTGACTTGTCCGACGACTATAGGGTCGTCCCCATGACCCGGGACTAGACTGGCCCGCCACCGTCATGTCCGACGACAATAGGGTCGTCCCCACGACCCCCGGACTAGGTTGGCCGGCCGCCGACTTGTCCGACGACTATAGGGTCGTCCCCACGACCCCCCGACTAGGTGGGCTCGCCGCCGACTTGTCCGACGACTATAGGGTCATCCCCACGACCCCGGGACTAGGTTGGCAAGCCGCCGAAATGTCCGACGACTGTAGGGTCGTCCCCACGACCCCGGGACTAGATTGGCCCGCCACCGTCAAGTCCGACGACTATAGGGTCGTCCCCAGGACCTCGGGACTAGATTGGCCCGCCACCGTCAAGTCCGACGACTATAGGGTCGTCCCCACGACCCCGGGCCAAAGTTGGCAAGCCGCCGAAATGTCCGACGACTGTAGGTTGGTACCCACGACCCCGGGACTAGGCTGACAAGCCGCCAACATGTCCGACGACTATAGGGTCGCCCCCGCGACCCCGGGCAAAAGTTGGCCAGCCGCCGACATGTCCGACGACTATAGGGTCGTCCCCACGACCCCGAGACTAGATTGGCCCGCCACCGTCATGTCCGACGACAATAGGGTCGTCCCCACGACCCCGGGTCCAGGTTGGCCAGCCGCCGACATTTCCGACGACTATAGAGTCGTCCCCACGACACCGGTCCAAAGTTGGCCAGCCGCCGACATGTCCGACGACTATAGGGTCTTACCCACGACCCCGGGACTAGATTGGCCCGCCACCGTCATGTCCAACGACTATAGGGTCGTCCCCACAACCACGGGCCAAAGTTGGCCAGCCGCCGACATGTCCGACGACTATAGGGTCGTCCCCACGACCCCGGGCCAAAGTTGGCAAGCCGCCGAAATGTCCGACGACTGTAGGGTCGTCCCCACGACCCCGGGCCAAAGATGTCCAGCCGCCGTCTTGTCCGACGACTATAGGGTCGTCCCCACGACCCCGGGACTAGATTGGCCCGCCACCGTCATGTCCAACGACTATAGGGTCGTCCCCACGACCCCGGGACTAGGCTGACAACCCGCCAACATGTCCGACGACTATAGGGTCGTCCCCACGACCCCGGGCCAAAGATGTCCAGCCGCCGTCTTGTCCGACGACTATAGGGTCTTACCCACGACCCCGGGACTAGATTGGCCCGCCACCGTCATGTCCAACGACTATAGGGTCGTCCCCACAACCACGGGCCAAAGTTGGCCAGCCGCCGACATTTCCGACGACTATAGAGTCGTCCCCACGACACCGGGCCAAAGTTGGCCAGCCGCCGACATGTCCGACGACTATAGGGTCGTCCCCACGACCCCGGGACAAGGTTGGCCCGCCGCCGACTTGTCCGACGACTATAGGGTCGTACCCACGACCCCGGGACTAGGCTGACAACCCGCCAACATGTCCGACGACTATAGGGTCCTCCCCACGACCCCGGGCCAAAGATGTCCATCCGCCATCTTGTCCGACGACTATAGGGTCTTACCCACGACCCCGGGACTAGATTGGCCCGCCACCGTCATGTCCAACGACTATAGGGTCGTCCCCACAACCACGGGCCAAAGTTGGCCAGCCGCCGACATGTCCGACGACTATAGGGTCGTCCCCACGACCCCGGGCCAAAGTTGGCAAGCCGCCGAAATGTCCGACGACTGTAGGGTCGTCCCCACGACCCCGGGCCAAAGATGTCCAGCCGCCGTCTTGTCCGACGACTATAGGGTCGTCCCCACGACCCCGGGACTAGATTGGCCCGCCACCGTCATGTCCAACGACTATAGGGTCGTCCCCACGACCCCGGGACTAGGCTGACAACCCGCCAACATGTCCGACGACTATAGGGTCGTCCCCACGACCCCGGGACTAGGCTGACAACCCGCCAACATGTCCGACGACTATAGGGTCGTCCCCACGACCCCGGGACTAGATTGGCCCGCCACCGTCATGTCCAACGACTATAGGGTCGTCCCCACAACCACGGGCCAAAGTTGGCCAGCCGCCGACATTTCCGACGACTATAGAGTCGTCCCCACGACACCGGGCCAAAGTTGGCCAGCCGCCGACATGTCCGACGACTATAGGGTCGTCCCCACGACCCCGGGACAAGGTTGGCCCGCCGCCGAAATGTCCGACGACTGTAGGGTCGTCCCCACGACCCCGGGACTAGATTGGCCCGCCACCGTCAAGTCCGACGACTATTGGGTCGTCCCCACGACCCCGGGACTAGATTGGCCCGCCACCGTCATGTCCAACGACTATAGGGTCGTCCCCACAACCACGGGCCAAAGTTGGCCAGCCGCCGACATTTCCGACGACTATAGAGTCGTCCCCACGACACCGGGCCAAAGTTGGCCAGCCGCCGACATGTCCGACGACTATAGGGTCGTCCCCACGACCCCGGGCCAAAGATGTCCAGCCGCCATCTTGTCCGACGACTATAGGGTCTTACCCACGACCCCGGGACTAGATTGGCCCACACCGTCAAGTCCGACGACTATAGGGTCGTCCCCACGACCCCGGGCCAAAGTTGGCAAGCCGCCGAAATGTCCGACGACTGTAGGGTCGTCCCCACAACCCCGGGACTAGATTGGCCCGCCACCGTCAAGTCCGACGACTATAGGGTCGTCCCCACGACCCCGGGCCAAAGTTGGCAAGCCGCCGAAATGTCCGACGACTGTAGGGTCGTCCCCACGACCCCGGGACTAGATTGGCCCGCCACCGTCAAGTCCGACGACTATAGGGTCGTCCCCAGGACCTCGGGACTAGATTGGCCCGCCACCGTCAAGTCCGACGACTATAGGGTCGTCCCCACGACCCCGGGCCAAAGTTGGCAAGCCGCCGAAATGTCCGACGACTGTAGGGTGGTACCCACGATCCCGGGACTAGGCTGACAAGCCGCCAACATGTCCGACGACTATAGGGTCGCCCCCACGACCCCGGGCAAAAGTTGGCCAGCCGCCGACATGTCCGACGACTATAGTGTCGTCCCCACGACCCCGAGACTAGATTGGCCCGCCACCGTCATGTCCGACGACAATAGGGTCGTCCCCACGACCCCGGGTCCAGGTTGGCCAGCCGCCGACATTTCCGACGACTATAGAGTCGTCCCCACGACACCGGTCCAAAGTTGGCCAGCTGCCGACATGTCCGACGACTATAGGGTCTTACCCACGACCCCGGGACTAGATTGGCCCGCCACCGTCATGTCCAACGACTATAGGGTCGTCCCCACAACCACGGGCCAAAGTTGGCCAGCCGCCGACATGTCCGACGACTATAGGGTCGTCCCCACGACCCCGGGCCAAAGTTGGCAAGCCGCCGAAATGTCCGACGACTGTAGGGTCGTCCCCACGACCCCGGGCCAAAGATGTCCAGCCGCCGTCTTGTCCGACGACTATAGGGTCGTCCCCACGACCCCGGGACTAGATTGGCCCGCCACCGTCATGTCCAACGACTATAGGGTCGTCCCCACGACCCCGGGACTAGGCTGACAACCCGCCAACATGTCCGACGACTATAGGGTCGTCCCCACGACCCCGGGACTAGGCTGACAACCCGCCAACATGTCCGACGACTATAGGGTCGTCCCCACGACCCCGGGCCATAGATGTCCAGCCGCCGTCTTGTCCGACGACTATAGGGTCTTACCCACGACCCCGGGACTAGATTGGCCCGCCACCGTCATGTCCAACGACTATAGGGTCGTCCCCACAACCACGGGCCAAAGTTGGCCAGCCGCCGACATTTCCGACGACTATAGAGTCGTCCCCACGACACCGGGCCAAAGTTGGCCAGCCGCCGACATGTCCGACGACTATAGGGTCGTCCCCACGACCCCGGGACAAGGTTGGCCCGCCGCCGACTTGTCCGACGACTATAGGGTCGTACCCACGACCCCGGGACTAGGCTGACAACCCGCCAACATGTCCGACGACTATAGGGTCCTCCCCACGACCCCGGGCCAAAGATGTCCATCCGCCATCTTGTCCGACGACTATAGGGTCTTACCCACGACCCCGGGACTAGATTGGCCCGCCACCGTCATGTCCAACGACTATAGGGTCGTTCCCACAACCACGGGCCAATGTTGGCCAGCCGCCGACATTTCCGACGACTATAGAGTCGTCCCCACGACACCGGGCCAAAGTTGGCCAGCCGCCGACATGTCCGACGACTATTGGGTCGTCCCCACGACCCCGGGACAAGGTTGGCCCGCCGCCGACTTGTCCGACGACTATAGGGTCGTACCCACGACCCCGGGACTAGGCTGACAACCCGCCAACATGTCCGACGACTATAGGGTCGTCCCCACGACCCCGGGACAAGGTTGGCCCGCCGCCGACTTGTCCGACGACTATAGGGTCGTACCCACGACCCCGGGACTAGGCTGACAACCCGCCAACATGTCCGACGACTATAGGGTCGTCCCCACGACCCCGGGCCAAAGATGTCCATCCGCCATCTTGTCCGACGACTATAGGGTCTTACCCACGACCCCGGGACTAGATTGGCCCGCCACCGTCATGTCCAAAGACTATAGGGTCGTCCCCACAACCACGGGCCAAAGTTGGCCAGCCGCCGACATTTCCGACGACTATAGAGTCGTCCCCACGACACCGGGCCAAAGTTGGCCAGCCGCCGACATGTCCGACGACTATAGGGTCGTCCCCACGACCCCGGGCCAAAGATGTCCAGCCGCCATCTTGTCCGACGACTATAGGGTCTTACCCACGACCCCGGGACTAGATTGGCCCACACCGTCAAGTCCGACGACTATAGGGTCGTCCCCACGACCCCGGGCCAAAGTTGGCAAGCCGCCGAAATGTCCGACGACTGTAGGGTCGTCCCCACAACCCCGGGACTAGATTGGCCCGCCACCGTCAAGTCCGACGACTATAGGGTCGTCCCCACGACCCCGGGCCAAAGTTGGCAAGCCGCCGAAATGTCCGACGACTGTAGGGTCGTCCCCACGACCCCCGGACTAGATTGGCCCGCCACCGTCATGTCCAACGACTATCGGATCGTCCCCACGACCACGGGCCAAAGTTGGCCAGCCGCCGACATGTCCGACGACTGTAGGGTCGTCCCCACAACCCCGGGACTAGATTGGCCCACACCGTCAAGTCCGACGACTATAGGGTCGTCCCCACGACCCCGGGCCAAAGTTGGCAAGCCGCCGAAATGTCCGACGACTGTAGGGTCGTCCCCACAACCCCGGGACTAGATTGGCCCGCCACCGTCAAGTCCGACGACTATAGGGTCGTCAGCACGACCCCCGGACTAGATTGGCCCGCCACCGACAAGTCCGACGACTATAGGGTCGTCCCCACGAACCCGGGACTAGATTGGCCCGCCACCGTCATATCCAAAGACTATCGGATCGTCCCCACGACCCCGGGACTAGATTGGCCCCCCACCGCCTTGTCCGACGACAATAGGGTCGTCCCCACGACCCCGGGTCTAGGTTGGCCAGCCGCCGACATGTCCGACGACAATCGGATCGTCCCCACGACCACGCGCCAAAGTTGGCCAGCCGCCGACATGTCCGACGACTATAGGGTCGTCCCCACGACCCCGGGACTAGATTGGCCCACACCGTCAAGTCCGACGACTATAGGGTCGTCCCCACGACCCCGGGCCACAGTTGGCAAGCCGCCGAAATGTCCGACGACTGTAGGGTCGTCCCCACAACCCCGGGACTAGATTGGCCCGCCACCGTCAAGTCCGACGACTATAGGGTCGTCCCCACGACCCCGGGCCAAAGTTGGCAAGCCGCCGAAATGTCCGACGACTGTAGGGTCGTCCCCACGACCCCCGGACTAGATTGGCCCGCCACCGTCATGTCCAACGACTATCGGATCGTCCCCACGACCACGGGCCAAAGTTGGCCAGCCGCCGACATGTCCGACGACTGTAGGGTCGTCCCCACAACCCCGGGACTAGATTGGCCCACACCGTCAAGTCCGACGACTATAGGGTCGTCCCCACGACCCCGGGCCAAAGTTGGCAAGCCGCCGAAATGTCCGACGACTGTAGGGTCGTCCCCACAACCCCGGGACTAGATTGGCCCGCCACCGTCAAGTCCGACGACTATAGGGTCGTCAGCACGACCCCCGGACTAGATTGGCCCGCCACCGACAAGTCCGACGACTATAGGGTCGTCCCCACGAACCCGGGACTAGATTGGCCCGCCACCGTCATATCCAAAGACTATCGGATCGTCCCCACGACCCCGGGACTAGATTGGCCCCCCACCGCCTTGTCCGACGACAATAGGGTCGTCCCCACGACCCCGGGTCTAGGTTGGCCAGCCGCCGACATGTCCGACGACAATCGGATCGTCCCCACGACCACGCGCCAAAGTTGGCCAGCCGCCGACATGTCCGACGACTATAGGGTCGTCCCCACGATCCCGGGACTAGATTGGCCCGCCACCGTCATGTCCGACGACTATAGGGTCGTCCCCACGACCCCGGGCCAAAGTTGGCCAGCCGCCGACATGTCCGACGACTGTAGGGTCGTCCCAACGACCCCGAGACTAGATTGGCCCGCCACCGTCATGTCCGACGAAAATAGGGTCGTCCCCACGACCCCGGGTCCAGGTTGGCCAGCCGCCGACATTTCCGACGACTATAGAGTCGTCCCCACGACACCGGGCCAAAGTTGGCCAGCCGCCGACATGTCCGACGATTATAGGGTTGTCCCCACGACCCCGGGACAAGGTTGGCCCGCCGCCGACGTGTCCGACGACTATAGGGCCGTACCCACGACCCCGGGACTAAGCTGACAAGCCGCCAACATGTCCGACGACTATAGGGTCGTCCCCACGACCCCGGGACTAGATTGGCCCGCCACCGTCATATCCGACGACTATAGGGTCGTCCCCACGACCCCGGGCCAAAGTTGGCAAGCCGCCGAAATGTCCGACGACTGTAGGGTCGTACCCACGTCCCCGGGACTAGGCTGACAAGCCGCCAACATGTCCGACGACTATAGGGTCGTCCCCACGACCCCGGGCCAAAGATGGCAAGCCGCCGAAATGTCCGACGACTGTAGGGTCGTCCCCACGACCCCGGGTCTAGGTTGGCCAGCCGCCGACATGTCCGACGACAATCGGATCGTCCCCACGCCCACGCGCCAAAGTTGGCCAGCCGCCGACATGTCCGACGACTATTGGATCGTCCCCACGACCACGGGCCAAAGTTGGCCAGCCGCCGACATGTCCGACGACTATAGGGTCGTCCCCACGACCCCGGGGCTAGATTGGCCCGCCACCGTCATGTCCGACGACTATAGGGTCGTCCCCACGACCCCGGGACTAGGTTGGCCAGCCGCAGACATGTCCGACGACTATAGGGTCGTCCCGACGACCCCGGGCCAATGTTGGCCAATCGCCGACATGTCCGACGACTATAGGGTCGTCCCCACGACCCCGGGCCAAAGTTGGCCAGCCGCCGAAATGTCCGACGACTGTAGGGTCGTACCCACGACCCCGGGACTAGGCTGACAAGCCGCCAACATGTCCGACGACTATAGGGTCGTCCCCACGACCCCGGGCCAAAGATGGCAAGCCGCCGAAATGTCCGACGACTGTAGGTTCGTCCCCACGACCCCGGGTCTAGGTTGGCCAGCCGCCGACATGTCCGACGACAATCGGATCGTCCCCACGCCCACGCGCCAAAGTTGGCCAGCCGCCGACATGTCCGACGACTATTGGATCGTCCCCACGACCACGGGTCCAGGTTGGCCAGCCGCCGACATTTCCGACGACTATAGAGTCGTCCCCACGACACCGGTCCAAAGTTGGCCAGCCGCCGACATGTCCGACGACTATTGGGTCGTCCCCACGACCCCGGGGCAAGGTTGGCCCGCCGCCGACTTGTCCGACGACTATAGGGTCGTACCCACGACCCCGGGACTAGGCTGACAACCTGCCAACATGTCCGACGACTATAGGGTCGTCCCCACGACCCCGGGACAAGGTTGGCCCGCCGCCGACTTGTCCGACGACTATAGGGTCGTACCCACGACCCCGGGACTAGGCTGACAACCCGCCAACATGTCCGACGACTATAGGGTCGTCCCCACGACCCCGGGCCAAAGATGTCCATCCGCCATCTTGTCCGACGACTATAGGGTCTTACCCACGACCCCGGGACTAGATTGGCCCGCCACCGTCATGTCCAACGACTATAGGGTCGTCCCCACAACCACGGGCCAAAGTTGGCCAGCCGCCGACATTTCCGACGACTATAGAGTCGTCCCCACGACACCGGGCCAAAGTTGGCCAGCCGCCGACATGTCCGACGACTATAGGGTCGTCCCCACGACCCCGGGCCAAAGATGTCCAGCCGCCATCTTGTCCGACGACTATAGGGTCTTACCCACGACCCCGGGACTAGATTGGCCCACACCGTCAAGTCCGACGACTATAGGGTCGTCCCCACGACCCCGGGCCAAAGTTGGCAAGCCGCCGAAATGTCCGACGACTGTAGGGTCGTCCCCACAACCCCGGGACTAGATTGGCCCGCCACCGTCAAGTCCGACGACTATAGGGTCGTCCCCACGACCCCGGGCCAAAGTTGGCAAGCCGCCGAAATGTCCGACGACTGTAGGGTCGTCCCCACGACCCCCGGACTAGATTGGCCCGCCACCGTCATGTCCAACGACTATCGGATCGTCCCCACGACCACGGGCCAAAGTTGGCCAGCCGCCGACATGTCCGACGACTGTAGGGTCGTCCCCACAACCCCGGGACTAGATTGGCCCACACCGTCAAGTCCGACGACTATAGGGTCGTCCCCACGACCCCGGGCCAAAGTTGGCAAGCCGCCGAAATGTCCGACGACTGTAGGGTCGTCCCCACAACCCCGGGACTAGATTGGCCCGCCACCGTCAAGTCCGACGACTATAGGGTCGTCCCCACGACCCCCGGACTAGATTGGCCCGCCACCGACAAGTCCGACGACTATAGGGTCGTCCCCAGGAACCCGGGACTAGATTGGCCCGCCACCGTCATATCCAAAGACTATCGGTTCGTCCCCACGACCCCGGGACTAGATTGGCCCCCCACCGCCTTGTCCGACGACAATAGGGTCGTCCCCACGACCCCGGGTCTAGGTTGGCCAGCCGCCGACATGTCCGACGACAATCGGATCGTCCCCACGACCACGCGCCAAAGTTGGCCAGCCGCCGACATGTCCGACGACTATAGGGTCGTCCCCACGATCCCGGGACTAGATTGGCCCGCCACCGTCATGTCCGACGACTATAGGGTCGTCCCCACGACCCCGGGCCAAAGTTGGCCAGCCGCCGACATGTCCGACGACTGTAGGGTCGTCCCAACGACCCCGAGACTAGATTGGCCCGCCACCGTCATGTCCGACGAAAATAGGGTCGTCCCCACGACCCCGGGTCCAGGTTGGCCAGCCGCCGACATTTCCGACGACTATAGAGTCGTCCCCACGACACCGGGCCAAAGTTGGCCAGCCGCCGACATGTCCGACGATTATAGGGTTGTCCCCACGACCCCGGGACAAGGTTGGCCCGCCGCCGACGTGTCCGACGACTATAGGGCCGTACCCACGACCCCGGGACTAAGCTGACAAGCCGCCAACATGTCCGACGACTATAGGGTCGTTCCCACGACCCCGGGACTAGATTGGCCCGCCACCGTCATATCCGACGACTATAGGGTCGTCCCCACGACCCCGGGCCAAAGTTGGCAAGCCGCCGAAATGTCCGACGACTGTAGGGTCGTACCCACGTCCCCGGGACTAGGCTGACAAGCCGCCAACATGTCCGACGACTATAGGGTCGTCCCCACGACCCCGGGTCCAGGTTGGCCAGCCGCCGACATTTCCGACGACTATAGAGTCGTCCCCACGACACCGGTCCGAAGTTGGCCAGCCGCCGACATGTCCGACGACTATAGGGTCGTCCCCACGACCCCGGGCCAAAGTTGGCAAGCCGCCGAAATGTCCGACGACTGTAGGGTCGTACCCACGTCCCCGGGACTAGGCTGACAAGCCGCCAACATGTCCGACGACTATAGGGTCGTCCCCACGACCCCGGGTCCAGGTTGGCCAGCCGCCGACATTTCCGACGACTATAGAGTCGTCCCCACGACACCGGTCCAAAGTTGGCAAGCCGCCGAAATGTCCGACGACTGTAGGGTCGTCCCCACGACCCCGGGTCTAGGTTGGCCAGCCGCCGACATGTCCGACGACAATCGGATCGTCCCCACGCCCACGCGCCAAAGTTGGCCAGCCGCCGACATGTCCGACGACTATTGGATCGTCCCCACGACCACGGGCCAAAGTTGGCCAGCCGCCGACATGTCCGACGACTATAGGGTCGTCCCCACGACCCCGGGGCTAGATTGGCCCGCCACCGTCATGTCCGACGACTATAGGGTCGTCCCCACGACCCCGGGACTAGGTTGGCCAGCCGCAGACATGTCCGACGACTATAGGGTCGTCCCGACGACCCCGGGCCAATGTTGGCCAATCGCCAACATGTCCGACGACTATAGGGTCGTCCCTACGACCCCGGGACTAGATTGGCCCGCCACCGTCATGTCCGACGACAATAGGGTCGTCCCCACGACCCCGGGTCCAGGTTGGCCAGCCGCCGACATTTCCGACGACTATAGAGTCGTCCCCACGACACCGGTCCAAAGTTGGCCAGCCGCCGACATGTCCGACGACTATAGGGTCGTCCCCACGACCCCGGGCCAAAGTTGGCAAGCCGCCGAAATGTCCGACGACTGTAGGGTCGTACCCACGACCCCGGGACTAGGCTGACAAGCCGCCAACATGTCCGACGACTATAGGGTCGTCCCCACGACCCCGGGCCAAAGATGGCAAGCCGCCGAACTGTCCGACGACTGTAGGTTCGTCCCCACGACCCCGGGTCTAGGTTGGCCAGCCGCCGACATGTCCGACGACAATCGGATCGTCCCCACGCCCACGCGCCAAAGTTGGCCAGCCGCCGACATGTCCGACGACTATTGGATCGTCCCCACGACCACGGGCCAAAGTTGGCCAGCCGCCGACATGTCCGACGACTATAGGGTCGTCCCCACGACCCCGGGGCTAGATTGGCCCGCCACCGTCATGTCCGACGACTATAGGGTCGTCCCCACGACCCCGGGACTAGGTTGGCCAGCCGCAGACATGTCCGACGACTATAGGGTCGTCCCGACGACCCCGGGCCAATGTTGGCCAATCGCCAACATGTCCGACGACTATAGGGTCGTCCCTACGACCCCGGGACTAGATTGGCCCGCCACCGTCATGTCCGACGACAATAGGGTCGTCCCCACGACCCCGGGTCCAGGTTGGCCAGCCGCCGACATTTCCGACGACTATAGAGTCGTCCCCACGACACCGGTCCAAAGTTGGCCAGCCGCCGACATGTCCGACGACTATAGGGTCGTCCCCACGACCCCGGGACTAGATTGGCCCGCCACCGTCATGTCCAACGACTATAGGGTCGTCCCCACAACCACGGGCCAAAGTTGGCCAGCCGCCGACATTTCCGACGACTATAGAGTCGTCCCCACGACACCGGGCCAAAGTTGGCCAGCCGCCGACATGTCCGACGACTATAGGGTCGTCCCCACGACCCCGGGCCAAAGATGTCCAGCCGCCATCTTGTCCGACGACTATAGGGTCGTCCCCACGACCCCGGGACTAGATTGGTCCGCCACCGTCAAATCCGACGACTATAGGGTCGTCCCCACGACCCCGGGACTAGATTAGCCCGCCACCGTCATGTCACACGACTATAGGGTCGTCCCCACGACCCCGGGCCAAAGATGTCCAGCCGCCGTCTTGTCCGACGACTATAGGGACTTACCCACGACCCCGGGACTAGATTGGCCCGCCACCGTCATGTCCAACGACTATAGGGTCGTCCCCACAACCACGGGCCAAAGTTGGCCAGCCGCCGACATGTCCGACGATTATTGGATCGTCCCCACGACCACGGGCCAAAGTTGGCCAGCCGCCGACATGTGCGACAACTATACGGTCGTCCCCACGACCCCGGGACTAGATTGGTCCGCCACCGTCATGTCCGACGACTATAGGGTCGTCCCCACGACCCCGGGACTAGGCTGACAACCCGCCATCATGTCCGACGACTATAGGGTCGTCCCCACGACCCCGGGCCAAAGATGTCCAGCCGCCGTCTTGTCCGACGACTATAGGGTCTTACCCACGACCCCGGGACTAGATTGGCCCGCCACCGTCATGTCCGACGACAATAGGGTCGTCCCCACGACCCCGGGTCTAGGTTGGCCAGCCGCCGACATGTCCGACGACTATAGAGTCGTCCCCACGACACCGGGCCAAAGTTGGACAGCCGCCGACATGTCCGACGACTATAGGGTCGTCCCCACGACCCCGGGCCAATGTTGGCCAATCGCCGACATGTCCGACGACTATAGGGTCGTCCCTACGACCCCGGGACTAGATTGGCCCGCCGCCGTCATGTCCAACGACTATAGGGTCGTCCCCACGACCATGGGCCAAAGTTGGCCAGCCGCCGTAATGTCCAACGACTATTGGGTCGTCCCCACGACCCCGGGACTAGATTGGCCCGCCACCGTCAAGTCCGACGACTAGAGGGTCGTCCCCACGACCCCGGGCAAATTTGGCAAGCCGCCGACATGTCCGACGACTGTAGGGTCGTCCCCACGACCCCGGGACTAGATTGGCCCGCCACCGTCATGTCCAACGACTATAGGGTCGTCCCCACGACCATGGGCCAAAGTTGGCCAGCCGCCGTAATGTCCAACGACTATTGGGTCGTCCCCACGACCACGGGCCAAAGTTGGCCAGCCGCTGACATGTCCAACGACTATAGGGTCGTCCCCACGACCCCGGGCCAAAGTTGGCAAGCCGCCGAAATGTCCGACGACTGTAGGGTCGTACCCACGACCCCGGGACTAGGCTGACAAGCCGCCAACATGTCCGACGACTATAGGGTCGTCCCCACGACCCCGGGCCAAAGTTGGCAAGCCGCCGAAATGTCCGACGACTGTAGGGTCGTCCCCACGACCCCGGGACTAGATTGGCCCGCCACCGTCAAGTCCGACGACTATAGGGTCGTCCCCAGGACCTCGGGACTAGATTGGCCCGCCACCGTCAAGTCCGACGACTATAGGGTCGTCCCCACGACCCCGGGCCAAAGTTGGCAAGCCGCCGAAATGTCCGACGACTGTAGGGTGGTACCCACGACCCCGGGACTAGGCTGACAAGCCGCCAACATGTCCGACGACTATAGGGTCGCCCCCACGACCCCGGGCAAAAGTTGGCCAGCCGCCGACATGTCCGACGACTATAGGGTCGTCCCCACGACCCCGAGACTAGATTGGCCCGCCACCGTCATGTCCGACGACAATAGGGTCGTCCCCACGACCCCGGGTCCAGGTTGGCCAGCCGCCGACATTTCCGACGACTATAGAGTCGTCCCCACGACACCGGTCCAAAGTTGGCCAGCCGCCGACATGTCCGACGACTATAGGGTCTTACCCACGACCCCGGGACTAGATTGGCCCGCCACCGTCATGTCCAACGACTATAGGGTCGTCCCCACAACCACGGGCCAAAGTTGGCCAGCCGCCGAAATGTCCGACGATTGTAGGGTCGTCCCCACGACCCCGGGCCAAAGATGTCCAGCCGCCGTCTTGTCCGACGACTATAGGGTCGTCCCCACGACCCCGGGACTAGATTGGCCCGCCACCGTCATGTCCAACGACTATAGGGTCGTCCCCACGACCCCGGGACTAGGCTGACAACCCGCCAACATGTCCGACGACTATAGGGTCGTCCCCACGACCCCGGGCCAAAGATGTCCTGCCGCCGTCTTGTCCGACGACTATAGGGTCTTACCCACGACCCCGGGACTAGATTGGCCCGCCACCGTCATGTCCAACGACTATATTGTCGTCCCCACGACCACGGGCCAATGTTGGCCAGCCGCTGACTTGTCCGACGACTATAGGGTCGTCCCCATGACCCGGGACTAGACTGGCCCGCCACCGTCATGTCCGACGACTATAGGGTCGTCCCCACGACCCCCGGACTAGGTTGGCCGGCCGCCGACTTGTCCGACGACTATAGGGTCGTCCCCACGACCCCCCGACTAGGTGAGCTCGCCGCCGACTTGTCCGACGACTATAGGGTCATCCCCACGACCCCGGGACTAGGTTGGACCGCCGCCCACTTGTCCAACGACTATAGGGTCGTCCCCACAACCACGGGCCAAAGTTGGCCAGCCGCCGACATGTCCGACGATTATTGGATCGTCCCCACGACCACGGGCCAAAGTTGGCCAGCCGCCGACATGTGCGACAACTATACGGTCGTCCCCACGACCCCGGGACTAGATTGGTCCGCCACCGTCATGTCCGACGACTATAGGGTCGTCCCCACGACCCCGGGACTAGGCTGACAACCCGCCATCATGTCCGACGACTATAGGGTCGTCCCCACGACCCCGGGCCAAAGATGTCCAGCCGCCGTCTTGTCCGACGACTATAGGGTCTTACCCACGACCCCGGGACTAGATTGGCCCGCCACCGTCATGTCCGACGACAATAGGGTCGTCCCCACGACCCCGGGTCTAGGTTGGCCAGCCGCCGACATGTCCGACGACTATAGAGTCGTCCCCACGACACCGGGCCAAAGTTGGACAGCCGCCGACATGTCCGACGACTATAGGGTCGTCCCCACGACCCCGGGCCAATGTTGGCCAATCGCCGACATGTCCGACGACTATAGGGTCGTCCCTACGACCCCGGGACTAGATTGGCCCGCCGCCGTCATGTCCAACGACTATAGGGTCGTCCCCACGACCATGGGCCAAAGTTGGCCAGCCGCCGTAATGTCCAACGACTATTGGGTCGTCCCCACGACCCCGGGACTAGATTGGCCCGCCACCGTCAAGTCCGACGACTAGAGGGTCGTCCCCACGACCCCGGGCAAATTTGGCAAGCCGCCGACATGTCCGACGACTGTAGGGTCGTCCCCACGACCCCGGGACTAGATTGGCCCGCCACCGTCATGTCCAACGACTATAGGGTCGTCCCCACGACCATGGGCCAAAGTTGGCCAGCCGCCGTAATGTCCAACGACTATTGGGTCGTCCCCACGACCACGGGCCAAAGTTGGCCAGCCGCTGACATGTCCAACGACTATAGGGTCGTCCCCACGACCCCGGGCCAAAGTTGGCAAGCCGCCGAAATGTCCGACGACTGTAGGGTCGTACCCACGACCCCGGGACTAGGCTGACAAGCCGCCAACATGTCCGACGACTATAGGGTCGTCCCCACGACCCCGGGCCAAAGTTGGCAAGCCGCCGAAATGTCCGACGACTGTAGGGTCGTCCCCACGACCCCGGGACTAGATTGGCCCGCCACCGTCAAGTCCGACGACTATAGGGTCGTCCCCAGGACCTCGGGACTAGATTGGCCCGCCACCGTCAAGTCCGACGACTATAGGGTCGTCCCCACGACCCCGGGCCAAAGTTGGCAAGCCGCCGAAATGTCCGACGACTGTAGGGTGGTACCCACGACCCCGGGACTAGGCTGACAAGCCGCCAACATGTCCGACGACTATAGGGTCGCCCCCACGACCCCGGGCAAAAGTTGGCCAGCCGCCGACATGTCCGACGACTATAGGGTCGTCCCCACGACCCCGAGACTAGATTGGCCCGCCACCGTCATGTCCGACGACAATAGGGTCGTCCCCACGACCCCGGGTCCAGGTTGGCCAGCCGCCGACATTTCCGACGACTATAGAGTCGTCCCCACGACACCGGTCCAAAGTTGGCCAGCCGCCGACATGTCCGACGACTATAGGGTCTTACCCACGACCCCGGGACTAGATTGGCCCGCCACCGTCATGTCCAACGACTATAGGGTCGTCCCCACAACCACGGGCCAAAGTTGGCCAGCCGCCGAAATGTCCGACGATTGTAGGGTCGTCCCCACGACCCCGGGCCAAAGATGTCCAGCCGCCGTCTTGTCCGACGACTATAGGGTCGTCCCCACGACCCCGGGACTAGATTGGCCCGCCACCGTCATGTCCAACGACTATAGGGTCGTCCCCACGACCCCGGGACTAGGCTGACAACCCGCCAACATGTCCGACGACTATAGGGTCGTCCCCACGACCCCGGGCCAAAGATGTCCTGCCGCCGTCTTGTCCGACGACTATAGGGTCTTACCCACGACCCCGGGACTAGATTGGCCCGCCACCGTCATGTCCAACGACTATATTGTCGTCCCCACGACCACGGGCCAATGTTGGCCAGCCGCTGACTTGTCCGACGACTATAGGGTCGTCCCCATGACCCGGGACTAGACTGGCCCGCCACCGTCATGTCCGACGACTATAGGGTCGTCCCCACGACCCCCGGACTAGGTTGGCCGGCCGCCGACTTGTCCGACGACTATAGGGTCGTCCCCACGACCCCCCGACTAGGTGAGCTCGCCGCCGACTTGTCCGACGACTATAGGGTCATCCCCACGACCCCGGGACTAGGTTGGACCGCCGCCCACTTGTCCGACGACTATAGGGTCGTCCCCACGACCCGGGACTAGAGTGGCCCGCCACCGTCATGTCCGACGACTATATTGTCGTCCCCACGACCACGGGCCAATGTTGGCCAGCCGCTGACTTGTCCGACGACTATAGGGTCGTCCCCATGACCCGGGACTAGACTGGCGCGCCACCGTCATGTCTGACGACTATAGGGTCGTCCCCACGACCACGGGCCAAAGTTGGCCAGCCGCCGACTTGTCCGACGACTATAGGGTCGTCCCCATGACCAGGGACTAGACTGGCGCGCCACCGTCATGTCTGACGACTATAGGGTCGTCCCCACGACCCCGGGACTAGGTTGGCCAGCCGCCGACATGTCCGACGACTATCGGGTCGTCCCCACGACCCCGGGTCTAGGTTGGCCAGCCGCCGACATGTCCGACGACTATAGAGTCGTCACCGCGACACCGGGCCAAAGTTGGACAGCCGCCGACATGTCCGACGACTATAGGGTCGTCCCCACGACCCGGGACTAGAGTGGCCCGCCACCGTCATGTCCGACGACTATATGGTCGTCCCCACGACCACGGGCCAATGTTGGCCAGCCGCTGACTTGTCCGACGACTATAGGGTCGTCCTCACGACCGCGGGACTAGATTGGCTCGCCGCCGACTTGTCCGACGACTATAGGGTCGTCCCCACGACCCCGGGACTAGATTGGCCCGCCACCGTCATTTCCGACGACTATAGGGTCGTCCCCACGACCACGGGCCAAAGTTGGCCAGCCGCCGACTTGTCCGACGACTATAGGGTCGTCCCCATGACCCGGGACTAGACTGGCGCGCCACCGTCATGTCTGACGACTATAGGGTCGTCCCCACGACCCCGGGACTAGGTTGGCCAGCCGCCGACATGTCCGACGACTATCGGGTCGTCCCGACGACCCCGGGCCAATGTTGGCCAATCGCCATGTCCGACGGCTATAGCGTCGTCCCTACGACCCCGGGACTAGATTGGCCCGCCACCGTCATGTCCAACGATTATAGGGTCGTCCCCACGACCCCGGGACTAGATTGGCCCGCCACCGTCATGTCCGATGATTATAGGGTCGTCCCCACGACCCCGGGCCAAAGTTGGCAAGCCGCCGAAATGTCCGACGACTGTAGGATCGTCCCCACGACCCCCGGACTAGATTGGCCCGCCACCGTCATGTCCAACGACTATCGGATCGTCCCCACGACCACGGGCCAAAGTTGGCCAGCCGCCGACATGTCCGACGACTATTGGGTCGTCCCCACGACACCGGGCCAAAGTTGGCCAGCCGCTGACATGTCCAACGACTATAGGGTCGTCCCCACGACCCCGGGCCAAAGTTGGCAAGCCGCCGAAATGTCCGACGACTGTAGGGTCGTACCCACGACCCCGGGACTAGGCTGACATGCCGCCAACATGTCCGACGACTATAGGGTCGTCCCCACGACCCCGGGCCAAAGTTGGCAAGCCGCCGAAATGTCCGACGACTGTAGGGTCGTCCCCACGACCCCGGGACTAGATTGGCCCGCCACCGTCAAGTCCGACGACTATAGGGTCGTCCCCAGGACCTCGGGACTAGATTGGCCCGCCACCGTCAAGTCCGACGACTATAGGGTCGTCCCCACGACCCCGGGCCAAAGTTGGCAAGCCGCCGAAATGTCCGACGACTGTAGGGTGGTACCCACGACCCCGGGACTAGGCTGACAAGCCGCCAACATGTCCGACGACTATAGGGTCGCCCCCACGACCCCGGGCAAAAGTTGGCCAGCCGCCGACATGTCCGACGACTATAGGGTCGTCCCCACGACCCCGAGACTAGATTGGCCCGCCACCGTCATGTCCGACGACAATAGGGTCGTCCCCACGACCCCGGGTCCAGGTTGGCCAGCCGCCGACATTTCCGACGACTATAGAGTCGTCCCCACGACACCGGTCCAAAGTTGGCCAGCCGCCGACATGTCCGACGACTATAGGGTCTTACCCACGACCCCGGGACTAGATTAGCCCGCCACCGTCATGTCCAACGACTATAGGGTCGTCCCCACAACCACGGGCCAAAGTTGGCCAGCCGCCGACATGTCCGACGACTATAGGGTCGTCCCCACGACCCCGGGCCAAAGTTGGCAAGCCGCCGAAATGTCCGACGACTGTAGGGTCGTCCCCACGACCCCGGGCCAAAGATGTCCAGCCGCCGTCTTTTCCGACGACTATAGGGTCGTCCCCACGACCCCGGGACTAGATTGGCCCGCCACCGTCATGTCCAACGACTATAGGGTCGTCCCCACGACCCCGGGACTAGGCTGACAACCCGCCAACATGTCCGACGACTATAGGGTCGTCCCCACGACCCCGGGCCAAAGATGTCCAGCCGCCGTCTTGTCCGACGACTATAGGGTCTTACCCACGACCCCGGGACTAGATTGGCCCGCCACCGTCATGTCCAACGACTATAGGGTCGTCCCCACAACCACAGGCCAATGTTGGCCAGCCGCCGACATTTCCGACGACTATAGAGTCGTCCCCACGACACCGGGCCAAAGTTGGCCAGCCGCCGACATGTCCGACGACTATTGGGTCGTCCCCACGACCCCGGGACAAGGTTGGCCCGCCGCCGACTTGTCCGACGACTATAGGGTCGTACCCACGACCCCGGGACTAGGCTGACAACCCGCCAACATGTCCGACGACTATAGGGTCGTCCCCACGACCCCGGGACAAGGTTGGCCCGCCGCCGACTTGTCCGACGACTATAGGGTCGTACCCACGACCCCGGGACTAGGCTGACAACCCGCCAACATGTCCGACGACTATAGGGTCGTCCCCACGACCCCGGGCCAAAGATGTCCATCCGCCATCTTGTCCGACGACTATAGGGTCTTACCCACGACCCCGGGACTAGATTGGCCCGCCACCGTCATGTCCAACGACTATAGGGTCGTCCCCACAACCACGGGCCAATGTTGGCCAGCCGCCGCCATTTCCGACGACTATAGAGTCTTCCCCACGACACCGGGCCAAAGTTGGCCAGCCGCCGACATGTCCGACGACTATAGGGTCGTCCCCACGACCCCGGGCCAAAGATGTCCAGCCGCCATCTTGTCCGACGACTATAGGGTCTTACCCACGACCCCGGGACTAGATTGGCCCACACCGTCAAGTCCGACGACTATAGGGTCGTCCCCACGACCCCGGGCCAAAGTTGGCAAGCCGCCGAAATGTCCGCCGACTGTAGGGTCGTCCCCACAACCCCGGGACTAGATTGGCCCGCCACCGTCAAGTCCGACGACTATAGGGTCGTCCCCACGACCCCGGGCCAAAGTTGGCAAGCCGCCGAAATGTCCGGCGACTGTAGTGTCGTCCCCACGACCCCCGGACTAGATTGGCCCGCCACCGTCATGTCCAACGACTATCGGATCGTCCCCACGACCACGGGCCAAAGTTGGCCAGCCGCCGACATGTCCGACGACTGTAGGGTCGTCCCCACAACCCCGGGCCGAAGTTGGCAAGCCGCCGAAATGTCCGACGACTGCAGGGTCGTACCCACGACCCCGGGACTAGGCTGACAAGCCGCCAACATGTCCGACGACTATAGGGTCGTCCCCACGACCCCGGGCCAAAGTTGGCAAGCCGCCGAAATGTCCGACGACTGTAGGGTCGTCCCCACGACCCCGGGACTAGATTGGCCCGCCACCGTCAAGTCCGACGACAATAGGGTCGTCCCCACGACCCCGGGTCCAGGTTGGCCAGCCGCCGACATGTCCAACGACTATAGGGTCGTCCCCACGACCACGGGCCAAAGTTGACCAGCCGCCGACATGTCCTACGACTATAGGATCGTCCCCACGACCCCGGGCCAAAGTTGGCAAGCCGCCGACATGTCCGACGACTATAGGGTCATCCCCACGACCCCGGGACTAGATTGGCCAGCCGCTGACATGTCCGACGACTATAGAGTCGTCCCCACGACACCGGGTCAAAGTTGGCCAGCCGCTGACATTTCCAACGACTATTGGGTCGTCCCCACGACCACGGGCCAATGTTGGCTAGCCGCCGACATGTCCGACGACTATAGGGTCGTCCCCACGACGACGGGCCAAAGCTGGCCAGCCGCCGACATGTCCGACGACTATTGGATCGTCCCCACGACCACGGGCCAAAGTTGGCCAGCCGCCGACATGTCCGACGACTATAGGGTCGTCCCCACGACACCGGGCCAAAGTTGGCCAGCCGCTGACATGTCCAACGACTATAGGGTCGTCCCCACGACCCCGGGCCAAAGTTGGCAAGCCGCCGAAATGTCCGACGACTGTAGGGTCGTCCCCACGACCCCGGGCCAAAGATGTCCAGCCGCCGTCTTGTCCGACGACTATAGGGTCGTCCCCACGACCCCGGGCCAAAGTTGGCAAGCCGCCGAAGTGTCCGACGACTGTAGGGTCGTCCCCACGACCCCGGGCCAAAGATGTCCAGCCGCCGTCTTGTCCGACGACTATAGGGTCGTCCCCACGACCCCGGGACTAGATTGGCCCGCCACCGTCATGTCCAACGACTATAGGGTCGTCCCCACGACCCCGGGACTAGGCTGACAACCCGCCAACATGTCCGACGACTATAGGGTCGTCCCCACGACCCCGGGCCAAAGATGTCCTGCCGCCGTCTTGTCCGACGACTATAGGGTCTTACCCACGACCCCGGGACTAGATTGGCCCGCCACCGTCATGTCCAACGACTATAGGGTCGTCCCCACAACCACGGGCCAAAGTTGGCCAGCCGCCGAAATGTCCGACGACAATAGGGTCGTCCCCACGACCCCGGGTCCAGGTTGGCCAGCCGCCGACATTTCCGACGACTATAGAGTCGTCCCCACGACACCGGTCCAAAGTTGGCCAGCCGCCGACATGTCCGACGACTATAGGGTCTTACCCACGACCCCGGGACTAGATTGGCCCGCCACCGTCATGTCCAACGACTATAGGGTCGTCCCCACAACCACGGGCCAAAGTTGGCCAGCCGCCGACATGTCCGACGACTATAGGGTCGTCCCCACGACCCCGGGCCAAAGTTGGCAAGCCGCCGAAATGTCCGACGACTGTAGGGTCGTCCCCACGACCCCGGGCCAAAGATGTCCAGCCGCCGTCTTGTCCGACGACTATAGGGTCGTCCCCACGACCCCGGGACTAGATTGGCCCGCCACCGTCATGTCCAACGACTATAGGGTCGTCCCCACGACCCCGGGACTAGGCTGACAACCCGCCAACATGTCCGACGACTATAGGGTCATCCCCACGACCCCGGGCCAAAGATGTCCTGCCGCCGTCTTGTCCGACGACTATAGGGTCTTACCCACGACCCCGGGACTAGATTGGCCCGCCACCGTCATGTCCAACGACTATAGGGTCGTCCCCACAACCACGGGCCAAAGTTGGCCAGCCGCCGAAATGTCCGACGACTGTAGGGTCGTCCCCACGACCCCGGGCCAAAGATGTCCAGCCGCCGTCTGGTCCGACGACTATAGGGTCGTCCCCACGACCCCGGGACTAGATTGGCCCGCCATCGTCATGTCCAACGACTATAGGGTCGTCCCCACGACCCCGGGACTAGGCTGACAACCCGCCAACATGTCCGACGACTATAGGGTCGTCCCCACGACCCCGGGCCAAAGATGTCCAGCCGCCGTCTTGTCCGACGACTATAGGGTCTTACCCACGACCCCGGGACTAGATTGGCCCGCCACCGTCATGTCCAACGACTATAGGGTCGTCCCCACAACCACGGGCCAAAGTTGGCCAGCCGCCGACATTTCCGACGACTATAGAGTCGTCCCCACGACACCGGGCCAAAGTTGGCCAGCCGCCGACATGTCCGACGACTATAGGGTCGTCCCCACGACCCCGGGACAAGGTTGGCCCGCCGCCGACTTGTCCGACGACTATAGGGTCGTACCCACGACCCCGGGACTAGGCTGACAACCCGCCAACATGTCCGACGACTATAGGGTCGTCCCCTCGACCCCGGGTCTAGGTTGGCCCGCCGCCGACTTGTCCGACGACTATAGGGTCGTACCCACAACCCCGGGACTAGGCTGACAACCCGCCAACATGTCCGACGACTATAGGGTCGTCCCCACGACCCCGGGCCAAAGATGTCCATCCGCCATCTTGTCCGACGACTATAGGGTCTTACCCACGACCCCGGGACTAGATTGGCCCGCCACCGTCATGTCCAACGACTATAGGGTCGTCCCCACAACCACGGGCCAAAGTTGGCCAGCCGCCGACATTTCCGACGACTATAGAGTCGTCCCCACGACACCGGGCCAAAGTTGGCCAGCCGCCGACATGTCCGACGACTATAGGGTCGTCCCCACGACCACGGGCCAAAGCTGGCCAGCCGCCGACATGTCCGACGACTATTGGATCGTCCCCACGACCACGGGCCAAAGTTGGCCAGCCGCCGACATGTCCGACGACTATAGGGTCGTCCCCACGACCCCGGGACTAGATTGGTCCGCCACCGTCATGTCCGACGACTATAGGGTCGTCCCCACGACCCCGGGCCAAAGTTGGCCAGCCGCCGACATGTCCGACGACTATAGGGTCGTCCCCACGACCACGGGCCAAAGTTGACCAGCCGCCGACATGTCCGACGACTATTGGATCGTCCCCACGACCCCGGGCCAAAGTTGGCAAGCCGCCGACATGTCCGACGACTATAGGGTCGTCCCCACGACCCCGGGACTAGATTGGCCCGCCACCGTCATGTCCGACGATTATAGTGTCGTCCCCACGACCCCGGGACAAGCTTGGCCCGCCGCCGACTTGTTCGACGACTGTAGGGTCGTCCCCACGACCCCGGGACTAGATTGGCCCGCCACCGTCATGTCCGACGATTATAGTGTCGTCCCCACGACCCCGGGACAAGCTTGGCCCGCCGCCGACTTGTTCGACGACTATAGGGTCGTCCCCACGACCCCGGGACTAGATTGGCCCGCCACCGTCATGTCCGACGATTATAGTGTCGTCCCCACGACCCCGGGACAAGCTTGGCCCGCCGCCGACTTGTTCGACGACTGTAGGGTCGTCCCCACGACCCCGGGACTAGATTGGCCCGCCACCGTCATGTCCGACGATTATAGTGTCGTCCCCACGACCCCGGGACAAGCTTGGCCCGCCGCCGACTTGTTCGACGACTATAGGGTCGTCCCCACGACCCCGGGACTAGATTGGCCCGCCACCGTCATGTCCGACGATTATAGTGTCGTCCCCACGACCCCGGGACAAGCTTGGCCCGCCGCCGACTTGTTCGACGACTATAGGGTCGTCCCCACGACCCCGGGACTAGATTGGCCCGCCACCGTCTTGTCCGACGACTATAGGGTCGTCCCCACGACCCCGGGACTAGATTGGCCCGCCGCCGACATGTCTGACGACTATAGGGTCGTCCCCACGACAGCGGGCCTACGTTGGCCAGCCGCCGACATGTCCGACGACTAAAGGGTCGTCCCCACGACCCCGGGACTAGGTTGGCTCGCCGCCGACATGTCCGACGACTATAGGGTCGTTCTCACGACACCGGGACTAGGTTGGCTCGCCGCCGAATTGTCCGAGCACTATAGGGTCGTCCCCACGGCCCTGGGACTAGGTTGGCTCGCCGCCGACATGTCCGACGACTATAGGTTTGTCCCCACGACCCCCGGTGTAGGTTGGATCGCCGCCGACTTGTCCGACGACTATAGGGTCGTCCCCACGACCCCGGGACTAGAATGGCCCGCCACCGTCATGTCCAACGACTATCGGATCGTCCCCACGTCCCCGGGCCAAATTTGGCCATCCGCCGACATGTCCGACGACTATAGGGACGTCCCCACGACCCTGGGGCTAGGTTGGCTCGCCGCCGACATGTCCGACGACTATAGGGTCGTCCCCACAACACCCGGGCGAGGTTGGCTCGCCGCCGACTTGTCCGACGACTATAGGGTCGTCCACACGACCCTGGGTCAAATTTCTCATGCCGCCGACATGTCCGACGACTATAGGGACGTCCCCACGACCCTGGGACTAGGTTGGCTCGCCGCCGACATGTCCGACGACTATAGGGTCGTCCCCACAACACCCGGACGAGGTTGGCTCGCCGCCGACTTGTCCGACGACTATAGGGTCGTCCACACGACCCTGGGTCAAATTTCTCATGCCGTCGACATATCCGACGACTATAGAGTCGTCCCCACGACCCCGGGTCAACTTTGGCCCGCTACCGTCGTGTCCGACGACTATAGAGTCGTCCCCACGACCACGGGCCAAAGTTGGCATGCCGCCGGGTTTTCCGACGACTATAGGGTCGTCCCCACGATCCCGGGCAAAAGTTGGCCATCCGCCGAATTGTCCGACGACTATAGGGTCGTCCCCACGACCCCGGGCCAAAGTTGGCAAGCCGCCGAAATGTCCGACGACTGTAGGGTCGTCCCCACGACCCCGGGACTAGATTGGCCCGCCACCGTCAAGTCCGACGACTATAGGGTCGTCCCCACGACCCCGGGCCAAAGTTGGCAAGCCGCCGAAATGTCCGACGACTGTAGGGTCGTACCCACGACCCCGGGACTAGGCTGACAAGCCGCCAACATGTCCGACGACTATAGGGTCGTCCCCACGACCCCGGGCCAAAGTTGGCCAGCCGCCGACATGTCCGACGACTATAGGGTCGTCCCCACGACCCCGAGACTAGATTGGCCCGCCACCGTCATGTCCGACGACAATAGGGTCGTCCCCACGACCCCGGGTCCAGGTTGGCCAGCCGCCGACATTTCCGACGACTGTAGTGTCGTCCCCACGAGCCCGGGACTAGATTGGCCCTCCACCGTCAAGTCCGACGACTATAGGGTCGTCCCCACTACCCCGGGCCAATGTTGGCCAATCGCCGACATGTCCGACGACTATAGGGTCGTCCCTACGACCCCGGGACTATATTGGCCCGCCACCGTCATGTCCAACGACTATAGGGTCGTCCCCACGACCACGGGCCAAAGTTGGCATGCCGCCGAAATGTCCGACGACTATAGGGTCGTCCCCACGACCCCGGGCCAAAGTTGGCAAGCCGCCGAAATGTCCGACGACTATAGGGTCGTCCCCATGACCCCGGGCCAAGCTTGGCCCGCCGCCGACTTGTCCGACGACTATAGGGTCGTCCCCACGACCCCGGGACTAGATTGGCCCGCCACCGTCATGTCCGACGACTATAGGGTCGTCCCCACGACCCCGGGCCAAAGTTGGCAAGCCGCCGAAATGTCCGAAGACTGTAGGGTCGTCCCCACGACCCCGGGACTAGTTTGGCCCGCCACCGTCAAATACGACGACTATAGGGTCGTCCCCACGACCCCGGGCCAAAGATGTCCAGCCGCCGTCTTGTCCGACGACTATAGGGTCGTCCCCACGACCCCGGGACTAGATTGGCCCGCCACCGTCATGTCCAACGACTATAGGGTCGTCCCCACAACCACGGGCCAAAGTTGGCCAGCCGCCGACATGTCCGACGACTATTGGATCGTCCCCACGACCACGGGCCAAAGTTGGCCAGCCGCCGACATGTCCGACGACAATAGGGTCGTCCCCACGACCCCGGGTCCAGGTTGGCCAAGCGCCGACATTTCCAACGACTATAGAGTCGTCCCCACGACACCGGGCCAAAGTTGGCCAGCCGCCGACATGTCCGACGACTATAGGGTCGTCCCCACGACCCCGGGACAAGGTTGGCCCGCCGCCGACTTGTCCGACGACTATAGGGTCGTCCCCACGACCCCGGGACAAGTTTGGTTGCCGCCGACTTGTCCGACGTACTATAGGGTCGTCCCTACGACCCCGGGACTGGATTGGGCCGCCGCCGTCTTGTCCGACGACCTCGGGACTAGGTTGGCCAGCCGCCGACATGTCCGACGACTATAGAGTCGTCCCCACGACCCCGGGACTAGATTGGCCCGCCACCGTCATGTCCGACGATTATAGTGTCGTCCCCACGACCCCGGGACAAGCTTGGCCCGCCGCCGACTTGTTCGACGACTGTAGGGTCGTCCCCACGACCCCGGGACTAGATTGGCCCGCCACCGTCATGTCCGACGATTATAGTGTCGTCCCCACGACCCCGGGACAAGCTTGGCCCGCCGCCGACTTGTTCGACGACTATAGGGTCGTCCCCACGACCCCGGGACTAGATTGGCCCGCCACCGTCATGTCCGACGATTATAGTGTCGTCCCCACGACCCCGGGACAAGCTTGGCCCGCCGCCGACTTGTTCGACGACTATAGGGTCGTCCCCACGACCCCGGGACTAGATTGGCCCGCCACCGTCTTGTCCGACGACTATAGGGTCGTCCCCACGACCCCGGGACTAGATTGGCCCGCCGCCGACATGTCTGACGACTATAGGGTCGTCCCCACGACAGCGGGCCTACGTTGGCCAGCCGCCGACATGTCCGACGACTAAAGGGTCGTTCTCACGACACCGGGACTAGGTTGGCTCGCCGCCGACATGTCCGACGACTATAGGGTCGTTCTCACGACACCGGGACTAGGTTGGCTCGCCGCCGAATTGTCCGAGCACTATAGGGTCGTCCCCACGGCCCTGGGACTAGGTTGGCTCGCCGCCGACATGTCCGACGACTATAGGTTTGTCCCCACGACCCCCGGTGTAGGTTGGATCGCCGCCGACTTGTCCGACGACTATAGGGTCGTCCCCACGACCCCGGGACTAGAATGGCCCGCCACCGTCATGTCCAACGACTATCGGATCGTCCCCACGTCCCCGGGCCAAATTTGGCCATCCGCCGACATGTCCGACGACTATAGGGACGTCCCCACGACCCTGGGGCTAGGTTGGCTCGCCGCCGACATGTCCGACGACTATAGGGTCGTCCCCACAACACCCGGGCGAGGTTGGCTCGCCGCCGACTTGTCCGACGACTATAGGGTCGTCCACACGACCCTGGGTCAAATTTCTCATGCCGCCGACATGTCCGACGACTATAGGGACGTCCCCACGACCCTGGGACTAGGTTGGCTCGCCGCCGACATGTCCGACGACTATAGGGTCGTCCCCACAACACCCGGACGAGGTTGGCTCGCCGCCGACTTGTCCGACGACTATAGGGTCGTCCACACGACCCTGGGTCAAATTTCTCATGCCGTCGACATATCCGACGACTATAGAGTCGTCCCCACGACCCCGGGTCAACTTTGGCCCGCTACCGTCGTGTCCGACGACTATAGAGTCGTCCCCACGACCACGGGCCAAAGTTGGCATGCCGCCGGGTTTTCCGACGACTATAGGGTCGTCCCCACGATCCCGGGCAAAAGTTGGCCATCCGCCGAATTGTCCGACGACTATAGGGTCGTCCCCACGACCCCGGGCCAAAGTTGGCAAGCCGCCGAAATGTCCGACGACTGTAGGGTCGTCCCCACGACCCCGGGACTAGATTGGCCCGCCACCGTCAAGTCCGACGACTATAGGGTCGTCCCCACGACCCCGGGCCAAAGTTGGCAAGCCGCCGAAATGTCCGACGACTGTAGGGTCGTACCCACGACCCCGGGACTAGGCTGACAAGCCGCCAACATGTCCGACGACTATAGGGTCGTCCCCACGACCCCGGGCCAAAGTTGGCCAGCCGCCGACATGTCCGACGACTATAGGGTCGTCCCCACGACCCCGAGACTAGATTGGCCCGCCACCGTCATGTCCGACGACAATAGGGTCGTCCCCACGACCCCGGGTCCAGGTTGGCCAGCCGCCGACATTTCCGACGACTGTAGTGTCGTCCCCACGAGCCCGGGACTAGATTGGCCCTCCACCGTCAAGTCCGACGACTATAGGGTCGTCCCCACTACCCCGGGCCAATGTTGGCCAATCGCCGACATGTCCGACGACTATAGGGTCGTCCCTACGACCCCGGGACTATATTGGCCCGCCACCGTCATGTCCAACGACTATAGGGTCGTCCCCACGACCACGGGCCAAAGTTGGCATGCCGCCGAAATGTCCGACGACTATAGGGTCGTCCCCACGACCCCGGGCCAAAGTTGGCAAGCCGCCGAAATGTCCGACGACTATAGGGTCGTCCCCATGACCCCGGGCCAAGCTTGGCCCGCCGCCGACTTGTCCGACGACTATAGGGTCGTCCCCACGACCCCGGGACTAGATTGGCCCGCCACCGTCATGTCCGACGACTATAGGGTCGTCCCCACGACCCCGGGCCAAAGTTGGCAAGCCGCCGAAATGTCCGAAGACTGTAGGGTCGTCCCCACGACCCCGGGACTAGTTTGGCCCGCCACCGTCAAATACGACGACTATAGGGTCGTCCCCACGACCCCGGGCCAAAGATGTCCAGCCGCCGTCTTGTCCGACGACTATAGGGTCGTCCCCACGACCCCGGGACTAGATTGGCCCGCCACCGTCATGTCCAACGACTATAGGGTCGTCCCCACAACCACGGGCCAAAGTTGGCCAGCCGCCGACATGTCCGACGACTATTGGATCGTCCCCACGACCACGGGCCAAAGTTGGCCAGCCGCCGACATGTCCGACGACAATAGGGTCGTCCCCACGACCCCGGGTCCAGGTTGGCCAAGCGCCGACATTTCCAACGACTATAGAGTCGTCCCCACGACACCGGGCCAAAGTTGGCCAGCCGCCGACATGTCCGACGACTATAGGGTCGTCCCCACGACCCCGGGACAAGGTTGGCCCGCCGCCGACTTGTCCGACGACTATAGGGTCGTCCCCACGACCCCGGGACAAGTTTGGTTGCCGCCGACTTGTCCGACGTACTATAGGGTCGTCCCTACGACCCCGGGACTGGATTGGGCCGCCGCCGTCTTGTCCGACGACCTCGGGACTAGGTTGGCCAGCCGCCGACATGTCCGACGACTATAGAGTCGTCCCCACGACCCCGGGACTAGATTGGCCCGCCACCGTCATGTCCGACGATTATAGTGTCGTCCCCACGACCCCGGGACAAGCTTGGCCCGCCGCCGACTTGTTCGACGACTGTAGGGTCGTCCCCACGACCCCGGGACTAGATTGGCCCGCCACCGTCATGTCCGACGATTATAGTGTCGTCCCCACGACCCCGGGACAAGCTTGGCCCGCCGCCGACTTGTTCGACGACTATAGGGTCGTCCCCACGACCCCGGGACTAGATTGGCCCGCCACCGTCATGTCCGACGATTATAGTGTCGTCCCCACGACCCCGGGACAAGCTTGGCCCGCCGCCGACTTGTTCGACGACTATAGGGTCGTCCCCACGACCCCGGGACTAGATTGGCCCGCCACCGTCTTGTCCGACGACTATAGGGTCGTCCCCACGACCCCGGGACTAGATTGGCCCGCCGCCGACATGTCTGACGACTATAGGGTCGTCCCCACGACAGCGGGCCTACGTTGGCCAGCCGCCGACATGTCCGACGACTAAAGGGTCGTTCTCACGACACCGGGACTAGGTTGGCTCGCCGCCGAATTGTCCGAGCACTATAGGGTCGTCCCCACGGCCCTGGGACTAGGTTGGCTCGCCGCCGACATGTCCGACGACTATAGGTTTGTCCCCACGACCCCCGGTGTAGGTTGGATCGCCGCCGACTTGTCCGACGACTATAGGGTCGTCCCCACGACCCCGGGACTAGAATGGCCCGCCACCGTCATGTCCAACGACTATCGGATCGTCCCCACGTCCCCGGGCCAAATTTGGCCATCCGCCGACATGTCCGACGACTATAGGGACGTCCCCACGACCCTGGGGCTAGGTTGGCTCGCCGCCGACATGTCCGACGACTATAGGGTCGTCCCCACAACACCCGGGCGAGGTTGGCTCGCCGCCGACTTGTCCGACGACTATAGGGTCGTCCACACGACCCTGGGTCAAATTTCTCATGCCGCCGACATGTCCGACGACTATAGGGACGTCCCCACGACCCTGGGACTAGGTTGGCTCGCCGCCGACATGTCCGACGACTATAGGGTCGTCCCCACAACACCCGGACGAGGTTGGCTCGCCGCCGACTTGTCCGACGACTATAGGGTCGTCCACACGACCCTGGGTCAAATTTCTCATGCCGCCGACATATCCGACGACTATAGAGTCGTCCCCACGACCCCGGGTCAACTTTGGCCCGCTACCGTCGTGTCCGACGACTATAGAGTCGTCCCCACGACCACGGGCCAAAGTTGGCATGCCGCCGGGTTTTCCGACGACTATAGGGTCGTCCCCACGATCCCGGGCAAAAGTTGGCCATCCGCCGAATTGTCCGACGACTATAGGGTCGCCCCCACGACCCCGGGCCAAAGTTGGCAAGCCGCCGAAATGTCCGACGACTGTAGGGTCGTCCCCACGACCCCGGGACTAGATTGGCCCGCCACCGTCAAGTCCGACGACTATAGGGTCGTCCCCACGACCCCGGGCCAAAGTTGGTAAGCCGCCGAAATGTCCAACGACTGTAGGGTCGTACCCACGACCCCGGGACTAGGCTGACAAGCCGCCAACATGTCCGACGACTATAGGGTCGTCCCCACGACCCCGGGCCAAAGTTGGCCAGCCGCCGACATGTCCGACGACTATAGGGTCGTCCCCACGACCCCGAGACTAGATTGGCCCGCCACCGTCATGTCCGACGACAATAGGGTCGTCCCCACGACCCCGGGTCCAGGTTGGCCAGCCGCCGACATTTCCGACGACTGTAGTGTCGTCCCCACGACCCCGGGACTAGATTGGCCCTCCACCGTCAAGTCCGACGACTATAGGGTCGTCCCCACTACCCCGGGCCAATGTTGGCCAATCGCCGACATGTCCGACGACTATAGGGTCGTCCCTACGACCCCGGGACTATATTGGCCCGCCACCGTCATGTCCAACGACTATAGGGTCGTCCCCACGACCACGGGCCAAAGTTGGCATGCCGCAGAAATGTCCGACGACTATAGGGTCGTCCCCACGACCCCGGGCCAAAGTTGGCAAGCCGCCGAAATGTCCGACGACTATAGGGTCGTCCCCATGACCCCGGGCCAAGCTTGGCCCGCCGCCGACTTGTCCGACGACTATAGGGTCGTCCCCACGACCCCGGGACTAGATTGGCCCGCCACCGTCATGTCCGACGACTATAGGGTCGTCCCCACGACCCCGGGCCAAAGTTGGCAAGCCGCCGAAATGTCCGAAGACTGTAGGGTCGTCCCCACGACCCCGGGACTAGTTTGGCCCGCCACCGTCAAATACGACGACTATAGGGTCGTCCCCACGACCCCGGGCCAAAGATGTCCAGCCGCCGTCTTGTCCGACGACTATAGGGTCGTCCCCACGACCCCGGGACTAGATTGGCCCGCCACCGTCATGTCCAACGACTATAGGGTCGTCCCCACAACCACGGGCCAAAGTTGGCCAGCCGCCGACATGTCCGACGACTATTGGATCGTCCCCACGACCACGGGCCAAAGTTGGCCAGCCGCCGACATGTCCGACGACTATAGGGTCGTCCCCACGACCCCAGGACTAGATTGGCTCGCCACTGTCAAGTCCGACGACTATGGGGTCGTCCCCACGACCACGGGCCAAAGTTGGCCAGCCGCCGATATGTCCGACGACTATAGGGTCGTCCCCACGACCCCGGGACTCGATTGGCCCGCCGCCGATTTGTCCGACGACTATAGGGTCATCCCTACGACCCCGGGACTAGATTGGCCCGCCACCGTCATGTCCGACGACAATAGGGTCGTCCCCACGACCCCGGGACTAGATTGGCCCGCCGCCGACTTGTCCGACGACTATAGGGTCGTCCCCACGAACCCGGGGATAAGTTGGCCAGCCGCCGACTTGCCCGAACACTATAGGGTCGTCCCCACGACCCCGGGGCTAGATTGGCTCACCACCGTCAAGTCCGACGACTATAGGGTCGTCCCCACGACCACGGGCCAAAGTTGGCCAGCCGCCGTCTTGTCCAACGACTATCGGATCATCCCCACGACCACGGGCCAAAGTTGGCAAGCCGCCGACATGTCCGACGACAGTAGGGTCGTCCCCACGACCCCGGGACTAGATTGGCCCGCCGCCGACTTGTCCGACGACTATAGGGTCATCCCTACGACCCCGGGACTAGATTGGCCCGCCACCGTCATGTCCGACGACAATAGGGTCGTCCCCACGACCCCGGGACTAGATTGGCCCGCCGCCGACTTGTCCGAAGACTATAGGGTCGTCCCCACGACCTCGGGACTAGATTGGCCCGCCACCGTCATGTCCGACGACTATAGGGTCGTCCCCACGACCCCGGGACTAGATTGGCCCGCCACCGTCAAATCCGACGGCTATAGGGTCGTCCCCACGACAACGGGCTAAAGTTGGCCAGCCACCGAATTGTCCGACCACTATAGGGTCGTTCCCACGACGTTGGGAATAGGTTGGCCAGCCGCCAACATGTCCGACGACTATAGGGTCGTCCCCACGACCCCGGGCCAATAATGGCCAATCGCCGACATGTCCGACGACTATAGGGTCGTCCCCACGACACCGGGTTTAGGTTGGCCAGCCGCCGACATGTCCGACGACAATAGGGTCGTCCCCACGACCCCGGGACTAGGTTGACTCGCCGCCGACTTGTTCGACGATTATAGCGTCGCCCCAACGACCACGGGCCGAAGTTGGCCAGCCGCCGATATGTCCGACGACTATAGGGTCGTCCCCACGACCCGGGGCTATATTGGCCCGCCACCGTCATGTCCGACGACTATATGGTCGTCCCCACGACCTCGGGACTAGGTCGGCCAGCCGCCGACATGTCCGACGACTATAGGGTCGTCCCCACGAGCCTGGGACTAGATTGGCCCACCACCGTCATGTCCGACGACTATAGGGTCGTCCCCACGACCCTGGGACTAGATTGGCCCGCCACCGTCATATCCGACGTCTATAGGGTCGTCCCCACGACCGCGGGCCAAAGTTGGCCAGCCGCCGACTTGCCCGACGACTATAGGGTCGTCCCCATGACCCGGGACTAGACTGGCCCGCCACCGTCATGTCCGACCCACTATAGGGTCGTCCCCATGACCCCCGGACCAGGTTGGTACGCCGCCGACTTGTCCGACGAGTATAGGGTCCTCCCCACGACCACGGGCCAAAGTTGGCCAGCCGCCGACATGTCCAACGACTATAGGGTCGTCCCCACGACCCGGGACTAGACTGGCCCGCCACCGACATGTCCGACGACTATAGAGTCGTCCCCACGACCCCGGGTCAATGTTGGCTCGCCGCCGACATGTCCGACGACTATAGGATCGTCCCCACGACCCCCGGGCCAAATTTGGACAGCCACCGACATTTCCGACGACTATAGGGTCGTCCCCACGACCACGGGCCAAAGTTGGCCAGCCGCCGACATGTCCGACGACTATAGGGTCGTCCCCACGACCCGGGACTAGACTGGCCCGCCACCGTCATGTCCGACGACTATAGGGTCGTCCCCACGACCCCCGGACTAGGTTGGCCGGCCGCCGAATTGTCCGACGTCTATAGGGTCGTCCCCACGACCCCCCGACTAGGTGGGCTCGCCGCCGACTTGTCCGACGACTATAGGGTCGTCCCCACGACCCCGGGACTAGGTTGGCTCGCCACCGTCATGTCTGACGACTATAGGGTCGTCCCCACGACCACGGGCCAATGTTGGCCAGCCGCCGACATGTCCGACGACTATAGGGTCGTCCCCACGACCACGGGCCAAAGTTGGCCAGCCGCCGACATGTCCGACGACTATAGGGTCGTCCCCACGACCCCGGGCCAAAGTTGGACAGCCGCCGACTTGTCCGACGACTATAGGGTCGTCCCCACGACCACGGGCCACCGTTGGCCAGCCGCCGGCTTGTGCGACGAATATAGGGTCGTCCCCACGACCCCGGGACTAGGTTGGCCCGCCGCCGACTTGTCCGACGACTATAGGGTCGTCCCCACGACCACGGGCCAAAGTTGGCCTGCCGCCGACATATCCGACGACTATAGGGTCGTCCCCACGACCCCGGGCCAAAGTTGGCCAGCCGCCGACATGTCCGACGACTATAGGGTCGTCCCCACGACCCCCGGACTAGGTTGGCCGGCCGCCGACTTGTCCGACGACTATAGGGTCGTCCCCACGACCCCCCGACTAGGTGGGCTCGCCGCCGACTTGTCCGACGACTATAGGGTCGTCCCCATGACCCGGGACTAGACTGGCCCGCCACCGTCATGTCCGACGACAATAGGGTCGTCCCCACGACCCCGGGTCTAGGTTGGCCAGCCGCCGACTTGTCCGACGACTATAGGGTCGTCCCCACGACCCCGGGACTAGATTGGCCCGCCACCGTCATGTCCGACGACAATAGGGTCGTCCCCACGACCCCGGGTCTAGGTTGGCCAGCCGCCGACTTGTCCGACGACTATAGGGTCGTACCCACGACCCCGAGACTAGATTGGCCCGCCACCGTCATGTCCGACGACAATGGGGTCGTCCCCACGACCCCGGGACTAGAATGGCCCGCCACCGTCATGTCCAACGACTATCGGATCGTCCCCACGTCCCCGGGCCAAATTTGGCCATCCGCCGACATGTCCGACGACTATAGGGACGTCCCCACGACCCTGGGGCTAGGTTGGCTCGCCGCCGACATGTCCGACGACTATAGGGTCGTCCCCACAACACCCGGGCGAGGTTGGCTCGCCGCCGACTTGTCCGACGACTATAGGGTCGTCCACACGACCCTGGGTCAAATTTCTCATGCCGCCGACATGTCCGACGACTATAGGGACGTCCCCACGACCCTGGGACTAGGTTGGCTCGCCGCCGACATGTCCGACGACTATAGGGTCGTCCCCACAACACCCGGACGAGGTTGGCTCGCCGCCGACTTGTCCGACGACTATAGGGTCGTCCACACGACCCTGGGTCAAATTTCTCATGCCGCCGACATATCCGACGACTATAGAGTCGTCCCCACGACCCCGGGTCAACTTTGGCCCGCTACCGTCGTGTCCGACGACTATAGAGTCGTCCCCACGACCACGGGCCAAAGTTGGCATGCCGCCGGGTTTTCCGACGACTATAGGGTCGTCCCCACGATCCCGGGCAAAAGTTGGCCATCCGCCGAATTGTCCGACGACTATAGGGTCGTCCCCACGACCCCGGGCCAAAGTTGGCAAGCCGCCGAAATGTCCGACGACTGTAGGGTCGTCCCCACGACCCCGGGACTAGATTGGCCCGCCACCGTCAAGTCCGACGACTATAGGGTCGTCCCCACGACCCCGGGCCAAAGTTGGTAAGCCGCCGAAATGTCCGACGACTGTAGGGTCGTACCCACGACCCCGGGACTAGGCTGACAAGCCGCCAACATGTCCGACGACTATAGGGTCGTCCCCACGACCCCGGGCCAAAGTTGGCCAGCCGCCGACATGTCCGACGACTATAGGGTCGTCCCCACGACCCCGAGACTAGATTGGCCCGCCACCGTCATGTCCGAGGACAATAGGGTCGTCCCCACGACCCCGGGTCCAGGTTGGCCAGCCGCCGACATTTCCGACGACTGTAGTGTCGTCCCCACGACCCCGGGACTAGATTGGCCCTCCACCGTCAAGTCCGACGACTATAGGGTCGTCCCCACTACCCCGGGCCAATGTTGGCCAATCGCCGACATGTCCGACGACTATAGGGTCGTCCCTACGACCCCGGGACTATATTGGCCCGCCACCGTCATGTCCAACGACTATAGGGTCGTCCCCACGACCACGGGCCAAAGTTGGCATGCCGCAGAAATGTCCGACGACTATAGGGTCGTCCCCACGACCCCGGGCCAAAGTTGGCAAGCCGCCGAAATGTCCGACGACTATAGGGTCGTCCCCATGACCCCGGGCCAAGCTTGGCCCGCCGCCGACTTGTCCGACGACTATAGGGTCGTCCCCACGACCCCGGGACTAGATTGGCCCGCCACCGTCATGTCCGACGACTATAGGGTCGTCCCCACGACCCCGGGCCAAAGTTGGCAAGCCGCCGAAATGTCCGAAGACTGTAGGGTCGTCCCCACGACCCCGGGACTAGTTTGGCCCGCCACCGTCAAATACGACGACTATAGGGTCGTCCCCACGACCCCGGGCCAAAGATGTCCAGCCGCCGTCTTGTCCGACGACTATAGGGTCGTCCCCACGACCCCGGGACTAGATTGGCCCGCCACCGTCATGTCCAACGACTATAGGGTCGTCCCCACAACCACGGGCCAAAGTTGGCCAGCCGCCGACATGTCCGACGACTATTGGATCGTCCCCACGACCACGGGCCAAAGTTGGCCAGCCGCCGACATGTCCGACGACTATAGGGTCGTCCCCACGACCCCAGGACTAGATTGGCTCGCCACTGTCAAGTCCGACGACTATGGGGTCGTCCCCACGACCACGGGCCAAAGTTGGCCAGCCGCCGATATGTCCGACGACTATAGGGTCGTCCCCACGACCCCGGGACTCGATTGGCCCGCCGCCGATTTGTCCGACGACTATAGGGTCATCCCTACGACCCCGGGACTAGATTGGCCCGCCACCGTCATGTCCGACGACAATAGGGTCGTCCCCACGACCCCGGGACTAGATTGGCCCGCCGCCGACTTGTCCGACGACTATAGGGTCGTCCCCACGAACCCGGGGATAAGTTGGCCAGCCGCCGACTTGCCCGAACACTATAGGGTCGTCCCCACGACCCCGGGGCTAGATTGGCTCACCACCGTCAAGTCCGACGACTATAGGGTCGTCCCCACGACCACGGGCCAAAGTTGGCCAGCCGCCGTCTTGTCCAACGACTATCGGATCATCCCCACGACCACGGGCCAAAGTTGGCAAGCCGCCGACATGTCCGACGACAGTAGGGTCGTCCCCACGACCCCGGGACTAGATTGGCCCGCCGCCGACTTGTCCGACGACTATAGGGTCATCCCTACGACCCCGGGACTAGATTGGCCCGCCACCGTCATGTCCGACGACAATAGGGTCGTCCCCACGACCCCGGGACTAGATTGGCCCGCCGCCGACTTGTCCGAAGACTATAGGGTCGTCCCCACGACCTCGGGACTAGATTGGCCCGCCACCGTCATGTCCGACGACTATAGGGTCGTCCCCACGACCCCGGGACTAGATTGGCCCGCCACCGTCAAATCCGACGGCTATAGGGTCGTCCCCACGACAACGGGCTAAAGTTGGCCAGCCACCGAATTGTCCGACCACTATAGGGTCGTTCCCACGACGTTGGGAATAGGTTGGCCAGCCGCCAACATGTCCGACGACTATAGGGTCGTCCCCACGACCCCGGGCCAATAATGGCCAATCGCCGACATGTCCGACGACTATAGGGTCGTCCCCACGACACCGGGTTTAGGTTGGCCAGCCGCCGACATGTCCGACGACAATAGGGTCGTCCCCACGACCCCGGGACTAGGTTGACTCGCCGCCGACTTGTTCGACGATTATAGCGTCGCCCCAACGACCACGGGCCGAAGTTGGCCAGCCGCCGATATGTCCGACGACTATAGGGTCGTCCCCACGACCCGGGGCTATATTGGCCCGCCACCGTCATGTCCGACGACTATATGGTCGTCCCCACGACCTCGGGACTAGGTCGGCCAGCCGCCGACATGTCCGACGACTATAGGGTCGTCCCCACGAGCCTGGGACTAGATTGGCCCACCACCGTCATGTCCGACGACTATAGGGTCGTCCCCACGACCCTGGGACTAGATTGGCCCGCCACCGTCATATCCGACGTCTATAGGGTCGTCCCCACGACCGCGGGCCAAAGTTGGCCAGCCGCCGACTTGCCCGACGACTATAGGGTCGTCCCCATGACCCGGGACTAGACTGGCCCGCCACCGTCATGTCCGACCCACTATAGGGTCGTCCCCATGACCCCCGGACCAGGTTGGTACGCCGCCGACTTGTCCGACGAGTATAGGGTCCTCCCCACGACCACGGGCCAAAGTTGGCCAGCCGCCGACATGTCCAACGACTATAGGGTCGTCCCCACGACCCGGGACTAGACTGGCCCGCCACCGACATGTCCGACGACTATAGAGTCGTCCCCACGACCCCGGGTCAATGTTGGCTCGCCGCCGACATGTCCGACGACTATAGGATCGTCCCCACGACCCCCGGGCCAAATTTGGACAGCCACCGACATTTCCGACGACTATAGGGTCGTCCCCACGACCACGGGCCAAAGTTGGCCAGCCGCCGACATGTCCGACGACTATAGGGTCGTCCCCACGACCCGGGACTAGACTGGCCCGCCACAGTCATGTCCGACGACTATAGGGTCGTCCCCACGACCCCCGGACTAGGTTGGCCGGCCGCCGAATTGTCCGACGTCTATAGGGTCGTCCCCACGACCCCCCGACTAGGTGGGCTCGCCGCCGACTTGTCCGACGACTATAGGGTCGTCCCCACGACCCCGGGACTAGGTTGGCTCGCCACCGTCATGTCTGACGACTATAGGGTCGTCCCCACGACCACGGGCCAATGTTGGCCAGCCGCCGACATGTCCGACGACTATAGGGTCGTCCCCACGACCACGGGCCAAAGTTGGCCAGCCGCCGACATGTCCGACGACTATAGGGTCGTCCCCACGACCCCGGGCCAAAGTTGGACAGCCGCCGACTTGTCCGACGACTATAGGGTCGTCCCCACGACCACGGGCCACCGTTGGCCAGCCGCCGGCTTGTGCGACGAATATAGGGTCGTCCCCACGACCCCGGGACTAGGTTGGCCCGCCGCCGACTTGTCCGACGACTATAGGGTCGTCCCCACGACCACGGGCCAAAGTTGGCCTGCCGCCGACATATCCGACGACTATAGGGTCGTCCCCACGACCCCGGGCCAAAGTTGGCCAGCCGCCGACATGTCCGACGACTATAGGGTCGTCCCCACGACCCCCGGACTAGGTTGGCCGGCCGCCGACTTGTCCGACGACTATAGGGTCGTCCCCACGACCCCCCGACTAGGTGGGCTCGCCGCCGACTTGTCCGACGACTATAGGGTCGTCCCCATGACCCGGGACTAGACTGGCCCGCCACCGTCATGTCCGACGACAATAGGGTCGTCCCCACGACCCCGGGTCTAGGTTGGCCAGCCGCCGACTTGTCCGACGACTATAGGGTCGTCCCCACGACCCCGGGACTAGATTGGCCCGCCACCGTCATGTCCGACGACAATAGGGTCGTCCCCACGACCCCGGGTCTAGGTTGGCCAGCCGCCGACTTGTCCGACGACTATAGGGTCGTACCCACGACCCCGAGACTAGATTGGCCCGCCACCGTCATGTCCGACGACAATGGGGTCGTCCCCACGACCCCGGGTCCAGGTTGGCCAGCCGCCGACATTTCCGACGACTATAGAGTCGTCCCCACGACACCGGGCCAAAGTTGGCCAGCCGCCGACATGTCCGACGACTATAGGGTCGTCCCCACGACCCGGGACTAGAGTGGCCCGCCACCGTCATGTCCGACGACTATATGGTCGTCCCCACGACCACGGGCCAATGTTGGCCAGCCACTGACTTGTCCGACGACTATAGGGTCGTCCCCACGACCGCGGGACTAGATTGGCTCGCCGCCGACTTTTCCGACGACTGTAGGGTCGTCCCCACGACCCCGGGACTAGGTTGGCTCGCCACTGTCATGTCTGACGACTATAGGGTCGTCCCCACGACCACGGGCCAATGTTGGCCAGCCGCCGACATGTCCGACGACTATAGGGTCGTCCCCACGACCACGGGCCAAAGTTGGCCAGCCGCCGACATGTCCGACGACTATAGGGTCGTCCCCACGACCCCCCGACTAGGTGGGCTCGCCGCCGACTTGTCCGACGACTATAGGGTCGTCCCCATGACCCGGGACTAGACTGGCCCGCCACCGTCATGTCCGACGACTATAGGGTCGTCCCCACGACCCCCGGACTAGGTTGGTACGCCGCCGACTTGTCCGACGACTATAGGGTCGTCCCCACGACCCCGGGACTAGGTTGGCTCGCCACTGTCATGTCTGACGACTATAGGGTCGTCCCCACGACCCCGGGCCAATGTTGGCCAGCCGCCGGCATGTCCGACGACTATAGGGTCGTCCCCACGACCACGGGCCAAAGTTGGCCAGCCGCCGACATGTCCGACGACTATAGGGTCGTCCCGACGACCCGGGACTAGACTGGCCCGCCACCGTCATGTCCGACGACTATAGGGTCGTCCCCACGACCCCCGGACTAGGATGGCCGGCCGCCGACTTGTCCGACGACTATAGGGTCGTCCCCACGACCCCCCGACTAGGTGGGCTCGCCGCCGACTTGTCCGACGACTATAGGGTCGTCCCCATGACCCGGGACCAGACTGGCCCGCCACCGTCATGTCCGACGACTATAGGGTCGTCCCCACGACCCCCGGACTAGGTTGGTACGCCGCCGACTTGTCCGTCGAGTATAGGGTCCTCCCCACGACCACGGGCCAAAGTTGGCCAGCCGCCGACATGTCCGACGACTATAGGGTCGTCCCCACGACCCCTCGACTAGGTGGGCTCGCCGCCGACTTGTCCGACGACTATAGGGTCGTCCCCACGACCACGGGCCAATGTTGGCCAGCCGCTGACTTGTCCGACGACTATAGGGTCGTCCCCACGACCCCGGGCCAAAGTTGGACAGCGGCCGACTTGTCCGACGACTATAGGGTCGTCCCCACGACCACGGGCCAAAGTTGGCCAGCCGCCGTCTTGTCCGACGACTATTAGGTCGTTCCCACGACCACGGGACTAGATTGGCCCGCCACCGTCGTGTCCGACGACTGTTGGGTCGTCCCCACGACCACGGGCCAAAGCTGGCCAGCGGCCGGCTTGTCCGACGACTATAGGGTCGTCCCCACGACCCCGGGACTAGATTGGGCCGCCACCGTCATGTCCGGCGACTATATGGTCGTCCCCACGACCACGGGCCAATGTTGGCCAGCCACTGACTTGTCCGACGACTATAGGGTCGTCCCCACGACCTCGGGACTAGATTGGCCCGCCACCGTCATGTCCGACGACTATAGGGTCGTCCCCACGACCCCGGGTCTAGATTGGCCCGCCACCGTCAAATCCGACGGCTATAGGGTCGTGCCCACGACTACGGGCTAAAGTTGGCCAGCCACCGAATTGTCCGACCACTATAGGGTCGTTCCCACGACGTTGGGAATAGGTTGGCCAGCCGCCAACATGTCCGACGACTATAGGGTCGTCCCCACGACCCCGGGCCAATAATGGCCAATCGCCGACATGTCCGACGACTATAGGGTCGTCCCCACGACACCGGGTTTAGGTTGGCCAGCCGCCGACATGTCCGACGACAATAGGGTCGTCCCCACGACCCCGGGACTAGGTTGACTCGCCGCCGACTTGTTCGACGATTATAGCGTCGCCCCAACGACCACGGGCCGAAGTTGGCCAGCCGCCGATATGTCCGACGACTATAGGGTCGTCCCCACGACCCGGGGCTATATTGGCCCGCCACCGTCATGTCCGACGACTATATGGTCGTCCCCACGACCTCGGGACTAGGTCGGCCAGCCGCCGACATGTCCGACGACTATAGGGTCGTCCCCACGAGCCTGGGACTAGATTGGCCCACCACCGTCATGTCCGACGACTATAGGGTCGTCCCCACGACCCTGGGACTAGATTGGCCCGCCACCGTCATATCCGACGTCTATAGGGTCGTCCCCACGACCGCGGGCCAAAGTTGGCCAGCCGCCGACTTGCCCGACGACTATAGGGTCGTCCCCATGACCCGGGACTAGACTGGCCCGCCACCGTCATGTCCGACCCACTATAGGGTCGTCCCCATGACCCCCGGACCAGGTTGGTACGCCGCCGACTTGTCCGACGAGTATAGGGTCCTCCCCACGACCACGGGCCAAAGTTGGCCAGCCGCCGACATGTCCAACGACTATAGGGTCGTCCCCACGACCCGGGACTAGACTGGCCCGCCACCGACATGTCCGACGACTATAGAGTCGTCCCCACGACCCCGGGTCAATGTTGGCTCGCCGCCGACATGTCCGACGACTATAGGATCGTCCCCACGACCCCCGGGCCAAATTTGGACAGCCACCGACATTTCCGACGACTATAGGGTCGTCCCCACGACCACGGGCCAAAGTTGGCCAGCCGCCGACATGTCCGACGACTATAGGGTCGTCCCCACGACCCGGGACTAGACTGGCCCGCCACCGTCATGTCCGACGACTATAGGGTCGTCCCCACGACCCCCGGACTAGGTTGGCCGGCCGCCGAATTGTCCGACGTCTATAGGGTCGTCCCCACGACCCCCCGACTAGGTGGGCTCGCCGCCGACTTGTCCGACGACTATAGGGTCGTCCCCACGACCCCGGGACTAGGTTGGCTCGCCACCGTCATGTCTGACGACTATAGGGTCGTCCCCACGACCACGGGCCAATGTTGGCCAGCCGCCGACATGTCCGACGACTATAGGGTCGTCCCCACGACCACGGGCCACCGTTGGCCAGCCGCCGGCTTGTGCGACGAATATAGGGTCGTCCCCACGACCCCGGGACTAGGTTGGCCCGCCGCCGACTTGTCCGACGACTATAGGGTCGTCCCCACGACCACGGGCCAAAGTTGGCCTGCCGCCGACATATCCGACGACTATAGGGTCGTCCCCACGACCCCGGGCCAAAGTTGGCCAGCCGCCGACATGTCCGACGACTATAGGGTCGTCCCCACGACCCCGGGACTAGGTTGGCTCGCCACCGTCATGTCTGACGACTATAGGGTCGTCCCCACGACCACGGGACTAGATTGGCTCGCCGCCGGCTTGTCCGACGACTGTAGGGTCGTCCCCACGACCCCCCGACTAGGGGGGCTCGCCGCCGACTTGTCCGACGACTATAGGGTCGTCCCCACGACCCGGGACTAGACTGGCCCGCCACCGACATGTCCGACGACTATAGGGTCGTCCCCACGACCACGGGCCAATGTTGGCCAGCCGCCGACATGTCCGACGACTATAGGGTCGTCCCCACGACCACGGGCCAAAGTTGGCCAGCGGCCGACTTGTCCGACGACTATAGGGTCGTCCCCACGACCACGGGCCACCGTTGGCCAGCCGCCGGCTTGTGCGACGAATATAGGGTCGTCCCCACGACCCCGGGACTAGGTTGGCCCGCTGCCGACTTGTCCGACGACTATAGGGTCGTCCCCACGACCACGGGCCAAAGTTGGCCTGCCGCCGACATATCCGACGACTATAGGGTCGTCCCCACGACCCCGGGCCAAAGTTGGCCAGCCGCCGACATGTCCGACGACTATAGGGTCGTCCCCACGACCCGGGACTAGAGTGGCCCGCCACCGTCATGTCCGACGACTATATGGTCGTCCCCACGACCACGGGCCAATGTTGGCCAGCCACTGACTTGTCCGACGACTATAGGGTCGTCCCCACGACCGCGGGACTAGATTGGCTCGCCGCCGGCTTGTCCGACGACTGTAGGGTCGTCCCCACGACCCCCCGACTAGGGGGGCTCGCCGCCGACTTGTCCGACGACTATAGGGTCGTCCCCACGACCCCGGGACTAGGTTGGCTCGCCACCGTCATGTCTGACGACTATAGGGTCGTCCCCACGACCACGGGCCAATGTTGGCCAGCCGCCGACATGTCCGACGACTATAGGGTCGTCCCCACGACCACGGGCCAAAGTTGGCCAGCCGCCGACATGTCCGACGACTATAGGGTCGTCCCGACGACCCGGGACTAGACTGGCCCGCCACCGTCATGTCCGACGACTATAGGGTCGTCCCCACGACCCCCGGACTAGGTTGGCCGGCCGCCGACTTGTCCGACGACTATAGGGTCGTCCCCACGACCCCCCGACTAGGTGGGCTCGCCGCCGACTTGTCCGACGACTATAGGGTCGTACCCACGACCCCGAGACTAGATTGGCCCGCCACCGTCATGTCCGACGACAATGGGGTCGTCCCCACGACCCCGGGTCCAGGTTGGCCAGCCGCCGACATTTCCGACGACTATAGAGTCGTCCCCACGACACCGGGCCAAAGTTGGCCAGCCGCCGACATGTCCGACGACTATAGGGTCGTCCCCACGACCCGGGACTAGAGTGGCCCGCCACCGTCATGTCCGACGACTATATGGTCGTCCCCACGACCACGGGCCAATGTTGGCCAGCCACTGACTTGTCCGACGACTATAGGGTCGTCCCCACGACCGCGGGACTAGATTGGCTCGCCGCCGACTTGTCCGACGACTGTAGGGTCGTCCCCACGACCCCGGGACTAGGTTGGCCCGCCACTGTCATGTCTGACGACTATAGGGTCGTCCCCACGACCACGGGCCAATGTTGGCCAGCCGCCGACATGTCCGACGACTATAGGGTCGTCCCCACGACCACGGGCCAAAGTTGGCCAGCCGCCGACATGTCCGACGACTATAGGGTCGTCCCCACGACCCCCCGACTAGGTGGGCTCGCCGCCGACTTGTCCGACGACTATAGGGTCGTCCCCATGACCCGGGACTAGACTGGCCCGCCACCGTCATGTCCGACGACTATAGGGTCGTCCCCACGACCCCCGGACTAGGTTGGTACGCCGCCGACTTGTCCGACGACTATAGGGTCGTCCCCACGACCCCGGGACTAGGTTGGCTCGCCACTGTCATGTCTGACGACTATAGGGTCGTCCCCACGACCACGGGCCAATGTTGGCCAGCCGCCGACATGTCCGACGACTATAGGGTCGTCCCCACGACCACGGGCCAAAGTTGGCCAGCCGCCGACATGTCCGACGACTATAGGGTCGTCCCGACGACCCGGGACTAGACTGGCCCGCCACCGTCATGTCCGACGACTATAGGGTCGTCCCCACGACCCCCGGACTAGGATGGCCGGCCGCCGACTTGTCCGACGACTATAGGGTCGTCCCCACGACCCCCCGACTAGGTGGGCTCGCCGCCGACTTGTCCGACGACTATAGGGTCCTCCCCATGACCCGGGACTAGACTGGCCCGCCACCGTCATGTCCGACGACTATAGGGTCGTCCCCACGACCCCCCGACTAGGTGGGCTCGCCACCGACTTGTCCGACGACTATAGGGTCCTCCCCATGACCCGGGACTAGACTGGCCCGCCACCGTCATGTCCGACGACTATAGGGTCGTCCCCACGACCCCCGGACTAGGTTGGTACGTCGCCGACTTGTCCGTCGAGTATAGGGTCCTCCCCACGACCACGGGCCAAAGTTGGCCAGCCGCCGACATGTCCGACGACTATAGGGTCGTCCCCACGACCCCCCGACTAGGTGGGCTCGCCGCCGACTTGTCCGACGACTATAGGGTCGTCCCCACGACCCCGGGCCAAATTTGGCCATCCGCCGACATTTCCGACGATTATAGGGACGTCCCCACGACCCTGGGACTAGGTTGGCTCGCCGCCGACATGTCCGACGACTATAGGGTCGTCCCCACAACACCCGGACGAGGTTGGCTCGCCGCCGACTTGTCCGACGACTATAGGGACGTCCACACGACCCCGGGTCAAATTTCTCATGCCGCCGACATGTCCGACGACTATAGAGTCGTCCCCACGACACCGGGTCAACGTTGGCCCGCTACCGTCGTGTCCGACGACTGTAGAGTCGTCCCCACGACCACGGGCCAAAGTTGGCATGCCGCCGGGTTGTCCGACGACTATAGGGTCGTCCCCACGACCCCGGGTAAAAGTTGGCCATCCGCTGAATTGTCCGACGACTATAGGGTCGTCCCCACGACCCCGGGCCAAAGTTGGCAAGCCGCCGGAATGTCCGACGACTATAGGGTCGACCCCACGACCCCGGGACTAGATTGGCCCGCCACCGTCAAATCCGACGGCTATAGGGTCGTCCCCACGACTACGGGCTAAAGTTGGCCAGCCACCGAATTGTCCGACCACTATAGGGTCGTTCCCACGACGTTGGGAATAGGTTGGCCAGCCGACAACATGTCCGACGACTATAGGGTCGTCCCCACGACCCCGGGCCAATAATGGCCAATCGCCGACATGTCCGACGACTATAGGGTCGTCCCCACGACCCCGGGTCTAGGTTGGCCAGCCGCCGACATGTCCGACGACAATAGGGTCGTCCCCACGACCGCGGGACTAGGTTGACTCGCCGCCGACTTGTCCGACGATTATAGCGTCGCCCCAACGACCACGGGCCGAAGTTGGCCAGCCGCCGATATGTCCGACGACTATAGGGTCGTCCCCACGACCCGGGACTAGATTGGCCCACCACCGTCATGTCCGACGACTATAGGGTCGTCCCCACGACCACGGGCCAAAGTTGGCCTGCCGCCGGCTTGTCCGACGACTATAGGGTCGTCCCCACGTCCCCGGGCCAAATTTGGCCATCCGCCGACATGTCCGACGACTATAGGGACGTCCCCACGACCCTGGGACTAGGTTGGCTCGCCGCCGACATGTCCGACGACTATAGGGTCGTCCCCACAACACCCGGGCGAGGTTGGCTCGCCGCCGACTTGTCCGACGACTATAGGGTCGTCCACACGACCCTGGGTCAAATTTCTCATGCCGCCGACATGTCCGACGACTATAGGGACGTCCCCACGACCCTGGTACTAGGTTGGCTCGCCGCCGACATGTCCGACGACTATAGGGTCGTCCCCACAACACCCGGACGAGGTTGGCTCGCCGCCGACTTGTCCGACGACTATAGGGTCGTCCACACGACCCTGGGTCAAATTTCTCATGCCGCCGACATATCCGACGACTATAGAGTCGTCCCCACGACCCCGGGTCAACGTTGGCCCGCTACCGTCGTGTCCGACGACTATAGAGTCGTCCCTACGACCACGAGCCAAAGTTGGCATGCCGCCGGGTTTTCCGACGACTATAGGGTCGTCCCCACGATCCCGGGCAAAAGTTGGCCATCCGCCGAATTGTCCGACGACTATAGGGTCGTCCCCACGACCCCGGGCCAAAGTTGGCAAGCCGCCGAAATGTCCGACGACTGTAGGGTCGTCCCCACGACCCCGGGACTAGATTGGCCCGCCACCGTCAAGTCCGACGACTATAGGGTCGTCCCCACGACCCCGGGCCAAAGTTGGCAAGCCGCCGAAATGTCCGACGACTGTAGGGTCGTACCCACGACCCCGGGACTAGGCTGACAAGCCGCCAACATGTCCGACGACTATAGGGTCGTCCCCACGACCCCGGGCCAAAGTTGGCCAGCCGCCGACATATCCGACGACTATAGGGTCGTCCCCACGACCCCGAGACTAGATTGGCCCGCCACCGTCATGTCCGACGACAATAGGGTCGTCCCCACGACCCCGGGTCCAGGTTGGCCAGCCGCCGACATTTCCGACGACTGTAGTGTCGTCCCCACGACCCCGGGACTAGATTGGCCCTCCACCGTCAAGTCCGACGACTATAGGGTCGTCCCCACTACCCCGGGCCAATGTTGGCCAATCGCCGACATGTCCGACGACTATAGGGTCGTCCCTACGACCCCGGGACTATATTGGCCCGCCACCGTCATGTCCAACGACTATAGGGTCGTCCCCACGACCACGGGCCAAAGTTGGCATGCCGCCGAAATGTCCGACGACTATAGGGTCGTCCCCACGACCCCGGGCCAAAGTTGGCAAGCCGCCGAAATGTCCGACGACTATAGGGTCGTCCCCATGACCCCGGGCCAAGCTTGGCCCGCCGCCGACTTGTCCGACGACTATAGGGTCGTCCCCACGACCCCGGGACTAGATTGGCCCGCCACCGTCATGTCCGACGACTATAGGGTCGTCCCCACGACCCCGGGCCAAAGTTGGCAAGCCGCCGAAATGTCCGAAGACTGTAGGGTCGTCCCCACGACCCCGGGACAAGTTTGGCCCGCCACCGTCAAATACGACGACTATAGGGTCGTCCCCACGACCCCGGGCCAAAGATGTCCAGCCGTCGTCTTGTCCGACGACTATTGGGTCGTCCCCACGACCCCGGGACTAGATTGGCCCGCCACCGTCATGTCCAACGACTATAGGGTCGTCCCCACAACCACGGGCCAAAGTTGGCCAGCCGCCGACATGTCCGACGACTATTGGATCGTCCCCACGACCACGGGCCAAAGTTGGCCAGCCGCCGACATGTCCGACGACTATAGGGTGGTCCCCACGACCCCGGGACTAGATTGGCCCGCCAACGTCATGTCCGACGATTATAGGGTCATCCCTACGACCCCGGGACGAGATTGGCCCCCCACCGTCATGTCCGACGACAATAGGGTCGTCCCCACGACCCCGGGACTAGATTGGCCCGCCGCCGACTTGTCCGACGACTATAGGGTCGTCCCCACGAACCCGGGGATAAGTTGGCCAGCCGCCGACTTGCCCGAACACTATAGGGTCGTCCCCACGACCCCGGGGCTAGATTGGCTCACCACCGTCAAGTCCGACGACTATAGGGTCGTCCCCACGACCACGGGCCAAAGTTGGCCAGCCGCCGTCTTGTCCAACGACTATCGGATCGTCCCCACGACCACGGGCCAAAGTTGGCCAGCCGCCGACATGTCCGACGACAGTAGGGTCGTCCCCACGACCCCGGGACTAGATTGGCCCGCCGCCGACTTGTCCGACGACTATAGGGTCATCCCTACGACCCCGGGACTAGATTGGCCCGCCACCGTCATGTCCAACGACTATAGGGTCGTCCCCACAACCACGGGCCAAAGTTGGCCAGCCGCCGAAATGTCCGACGACTATAGGGTCGTCCCCACGACCCCGGGCCAAAGTTGGCAAGCCGCCGAAATGTCCGACGACTATAGGGTCGTCCCCATAACCCCGGGCCAAGCTTGGCCCGCCGCCGACTTGTCCGACGACTATAGAGTCGTCCCCACGACCCCGGGTCAACGTTGGCCCGCTACCGTCGTGTCCGACGACTATAGAGTCGTCCCTAGGACCACGAGCCAAAGTTGGCATGCCGCCGGGTTTTCCGACGACTATAGGGTCGTCCCCACGATCCCGGGCAAAAGTTGGCCATCCGCCGAATTGTCCGACGACTATAGGGTCGTCCCCACGACCCCGGGCCAAAGTTGGCAAGCCGCCGAAATGTCCGACGACTGTAGGGTCGTCCCCACGACCCCGGGACTAGATTGGCCCGCCACCGTCAAGTCCGACGACTATAGGGTCGTCCCCACGACCCCGGGCCAAAGTTGGCAAGCCGCCGAAATGTCCGACGACTGTAGGGTCGTACCCACGACCCCGGGACTAGGCTGACAAGCCGCCAACATGTCCGACGACTATAGGGTCGTCCCCACGACCCCGGGCCAAAGTTGGCCATCCGCCGACATATCCGACGACTATAGGGTCGTCCCCACGACCCCGAGACTAGATTGGCCCGCCACCGTCATGTCCGACGACAATAGGGTCGTCCCCACGACCCCGGGTCCAGGTTGGCCAGCCGCCGACATTTCCGACGACTGTAGTGTCGTCCCCACGACCCCGGGACTAGTTTGGCCCTCCACCGTCAAGTCCGACGACTATAGGGTCGTCCCCACTACCCCGGGCCAATGTTGGCCAATCGCCGACATGTCCGACGACTATAGGGTCGTCCCTACGACCCCGGGACTATATTGGCCCGCCACCGTCATGTCCAACGACTATAGGGTCGTCCCCACGACCACGGGCCAAAGTTGGCATGCCGCCGAAATGTCCGACGACTATAGGGTCGTCCCCACGACCCCGGGCCAAAGTTGGCAAGCCGCCGAAATGTCCGACGACTATAGGGTCGTCCCCATGACCCCGGGCCAAGCTTGGCCCGCCGCCGACTTGTCCGACGACTATAGGGTCGTCCCCACGACCCCGGGACTAGATTGGCCCGCCACCGTCATGTCCGACGACTATAGGGTCGTCCCCACGACCCCGGGCCAAAGTTGGCAAGCCGCCGAAATGTCCGAAGACTGTAGGGTCGTCCCCACGACCCCGGGACTAGTTTGGCCCGCCGCCGTCAAATACGACGACTATAGGGTCGTCCCCACGACCCCGGGCCAAAGATGTCCAGCCGTCGTCTTGTCCGACGACTATTGGGTCGTCCCCACGACCCCGGGACTAGATTGGCCCGCCACCGTCATGTCCAACGACTATAGGGTCGTCCCCACAACCACGGGCCAAAGTTGGCCAGCCGCCGACATGTCCGACGACTATTGGATCGTCCCCACGACCACGGGCCAAAGTTGGCCAGCCGCCGACATGTCCGACGACTATAGGGTGGTCCCCACGACCCCGGGACTAGATTGGCCCGCCAACGTCATGTCCGACGATTATAGGGTCATCCCTACGACCCCGGGACGAGATTGGCCCCCCACCGTCATGTCCGACGACAATAGGGTCGTCCCCACGACCCCGGGACTAGATTGGCCCGCCGCCGACCTGTCCGACGACTATAGGGTCGTCCCCACGAACCCGGGGATAAGTTGGCCAGCCGCCGACTTGCCCGAACACTATAGGGTCGTCCCCACGACCCCGGGGCTAGATTGGATCACCACCGTCAAGTCCGACGACTATAGGGTCGTCCCCACGACCACGGGCCAAAGTTGGCCAGCCGCCGTCTTGTCCAACGACTATCGGATCGTCCCCACGACCACGGGCCAAAGTTGGCCAGCCGCCGACATGTCCGACGACAGTAGGGTCGTCCCCACGACCCCGGGACTAGATTGGCCCGCCGCCGACTTGTCCGACGACTATAGGGTCATCCCTACGACCCCGGGACTAGATTGGCCCGCCACCGTCATGTCCAACGACTATAGGGTCGTCCCCACGACCACGGGCCAAAGTTGGCATGCCGCCGAAATGTCCGACGACTATAGGGTCGTCCCCACGACCCCGGGCCAAAGTTGGCAAGCCGCCGAAATGTCCGACGACTATAGGGTCGTCCCCATGACCCCGGGCCAAGCTTGGCCCGCCGCCGACTTGTCCGACGACTATAGGGTCGTCCCCACGACCCCGGGACTAGATTGGCCCGCCACCGTCATGTCCGACGACTATAGGGTCGTCCCCACGACCCCGGGCCAAAGTTGGCAAGCCGCCGAAATGTCCGAAGACTGTAGGGTCGTCCCCACGACCCCGGGACTAGTTTGGCCCGCCACCGTCAAATACGACGACTATAGGGTCGTCCCCACGACCCCGGGCCAAGGATGTCCAGCCGTCGTCTTGTCCGACGACTATAGGGTCGTCCCCACGACCCCGGGACTAGATTGGCCCGCCACCGTCATGTCCAACGACTATAGGGTCGTCCCCACAACCACGGGCCAAAGTTGGCCAGCCGCCGACATGTCCGACGACTATTGGATCGTCCCCACGACCACGGGCCAAAGTTGGCTAGCCGCCGACATGTCCGACGACTATAGGGTGGTCCCCACGACCCCGGGACTAGATTGGCCCGCCAACGTCATGTCCGACGATTATAGGGTCATCCCTACGACCCCGGGACGAGATTGGCCCCCCACCGTCATGTCCGACGACAATAGGGTCGTCCCCACGACCCCGGGACTAGATTGGCCCGCCGCCGACTTGTCCGACGACTATAGGGTCGTCCCCACGAACCCGGGGATAAGTTGGCCAGCCGCCGACTTGCCCGAACACTATAGGGTCGTCCCCACGACCCCGGGGCTAGATTGGCTCACCACCGTCAAGTCCGACGACTATAGGGTCGTCCCCACGACCACGGGCCAAAGTTGGCCAGCCGCCGTCTTGTCCAACGACTATCGGATCGTCCCCACGACCACGGGCCAAAGTTGGCCAGCCGCCGACATGTCCGACGACTATAGGGTCGTCCCCACGACCCCGGGACTAGATTGGGCCGCCACCGTCATGTCCGACGACTATAGGGTCGTCCACACGACCCCGGGCCAAAGTTGGCAAGCCGCCGAAATGTCCGACGACTGTGGGGTCGTCCCCACGACCCCGGGACTAGATTGGCCCGCCACCGTCAAGTCCGACGACCTCGGGACTAGGTTGGCCAGCCGCCGACATGTCCGACGACTATAGGGTCGTCCCCACGACCTCGGGCCAATTTTGGCCAGCCGCCGACATGTCCGACGACTATAGGGTCGTCCCCACGACCCCGGGCCAAAGTTGGCAAGCCGCCGAAATGTCCGACGACTGTAGGGTCGTCCCCACGACCTCGGGACTAGATTGGCCCGCCAACGTCAAGTCCGACGACTATAGGGTCGTCCCCACGACCCCGGGCCAAAGTTGGCAAGCCGCCGAAATGTCCGACGACTGTAGGGTCGTCCCCACAACCCCGGGACTAGATTGGCCCGCCACCGTCAAGTCCGACGACTATAGGGTCGTCCCCACGACCCCGGGCCAAAGTTGGCAAGCCGCCGAAATGTCCGACGACTGTAGGGTCGTCCCCACGACCCCCGGACTAGATTGGCCCGCCACCGACAAGTCCGACGACTATAGGGTCGTCCCCACGACCCCGGGACTAGATTGGCCCGCCACCGTCATGTCCAACGACTATCGGATCGTCCCCACGACCACGGGCCAAAATTGGCCAGCCGCCGACATGTCCGACGACTATTGGGTCGTCCCCACGACACCGGGCCAAAGTTGGCCAGCCGCTGACATGTCCAACGACTATAGGGTCGTCCCCACGACCACGGGCCAAAGTTGACCAGCCGCCAACATGTCCGACGACTATTGGATCGTCCCCACGACCCCGGGCCAAAGTTGGCAAGCCGCCGAAATGGCCGACGACTGTAGGGTCGTCCCCACGACCCCCGGACTAGATTGGCCCGCCACCGACAAGTCCGACGACTATAGGGTCGTCCCCACGACCCCGGGACTAGATTGGCCCGCCACCGCCTTGTCCGACGACAATAGGGTCGTCCCCACGACCCCGGGCCAAAGTTGGCCAGCCGCCGACATGTCCGACGACTATTGGATCGTCCCCACGACCACGGGCCAAAGTTGGCCAGCCGCCGACATGTCCGACGACTATAGGGTGGTCCCCACGACCCCGGGACTAGATTGGCCCGCCAACGTCATGCCCGACGATTATAGGGTCATCCCAACGACCCCGGGACGAGATTGGCCCCCCACCGTCATGTCCGACGACAATAGGGTCGTCCCCACGACCCCGGGACTAGATTGGCCCGCCGCCGTCATGTCCGACGACTATAGGGTCGTCCCCACGACCCCGGGACTAGATTGGCCCGCCACCGTCAAATCCGACGGCTATAGGGTCGTCCCCACGACTACGGGCTAAAGTTGGCCAGCCACCGAATTGTCCGACCACTATAGGGTCGTTCCCACGACGTTGGGAATAGGTTGGCCAGCCGCCAACATGTCCGACGACTATAGGGTCGTCCCCACGAGCCTGGGACTAGATTGGCCCACCACCGTCATGTCCGACGACTATAGGGTCGTCCCCACGACCGCGGGCCAAAGTTGGCCAGCCGCCGACTTGCCCGACGACTATAGGGTCGTCCCCATGACACGGGACTAGACTGGCCCGCCACCGTCATGTCCGACCCACTATAGGGTCGTCCCCATGACCCCCGGACCAGGTTGGTACGCCGCCGACTTGTCCGACGAGTATAGGGTCCTCCCCACGACCACGGGCCAAAGTTGGCCAGCCGCCGACATGTCCAACGACTATAGGGTCGTCCCCACGACCCGGGACTAGACTGGCCCGCCACCGTCATGTCCGACGACTATAGGGTCGTCCCCACGACCCCCGGACTAGGTTGGCCGGCCGCCGACTTGTCCGACGTCTATAGGGTCGTCCCCACGACCCCCCGACTAGGTGGGCTCGCCGCCGACTTGTCCGACGACTATAGGGTCGTCCCCACGACCCCGGGACTAGGTTGGCTCGCCACCGACTTGTCCGACGACTATAGGGTCGTCCCCACGACCACGGGCCACCGTTGGCCAGCCGCCGGCTTGTGCGACGAATATAGGGTCGTCCCCACGACCCCGGGACTAGGTTGGCCCGCCGCCGACTTGTCCGACGACTATAGGGTCGTCCCCACGACCACGGGCCAAAGTTGGCCTGCCGCCGACATCTCCGACGACTATAGGGTCGTCCCCACGACCCCGGGCCAAAGTTGGCCAGCCGCCGACATGTCCGACGACTATAGGGTCGTCCCCACGACCCGGGACTAGAGTGGCCCGCCACCGTCATGTCCGACGACTATATGGTCGTCCCCACGACCACGGGCCAATGTTGGCCAGCCACTGACTTGTCCGACGACTATAGGGTCGTCCCCACGACCGCGGGACTAGATTGGCTCACCACCGTCAAGTCCGACGACTATAGGGTCGTCCCCACGACCACGGGCCAAAGTTGGCCAGCCGCCGTCTTGTCCAACGACTATCGGATCGTCCCCACGACCACGGGCCAAAGTTGGCCAGCCGCCGACATGTCCGACGACTATAGGGTCGTCCCCACGACCCCGGGACTAGATTGGGCCGCCACCGTCATGTCCGGCGACTATAGGGTCGTCCACACGACCCCGGGCCAAAGTTGGCAAGCCGCCGAAATGTCCGACGACTGTGGGGTCGTCCCCACGGCCCCGGGACTAGATTGGCCCGCCACCGTCAAGTCCGACGACCTCGGGACTAGGTTGGCCAGCCGCCGACATGTCCGACGACTATAGGGTCGTCCCCACGACCTCGGGCCAATTTTGGCCAGCCGCCGACATGTCCGACGACTATAGGGTCGTCCCCACGACCCCGGGCCAAAGTTGGCAAGCCGCCGAAATGTCCGACGACTGTAGGGTCGTCCCCACGACCTCGGGACTAGATTGGCCCGCCAACGTCAAGTCCGACGACTATAGGGTCGTCCCCACGACCCCGGGCCAAAGTTGGCAAGCCGCCGAAATGTCCGACGACTGTAGGGTCGTCCCCACAACCCCGGGACTAGATTGGCCCGCCACCGTCAAGTCCGACGACTATAGGGTCGTCCCCACGACCCCGGGCCAAAGTTGGCCAGCCGCCGACATGTCCGACGACTATTGGATCGTCCCCACGACCACGGGCCAAAGTTGGCTAGCCGCCGACATGTCCGACGACTATAGGGTGGTCCCCACGACCCCGGGGCTAGATTGGCTCACCACCGTCAAGTCCGACGACTATAGGGTCGTCCCCACGACCACGGGCCAAAGTTGGCCAGCCGCCGTCTTGTCCAACGACTATCGGATCGTCCCCACGACCACGGGCCAATTTTGGCCAGCCGCCGACATGTCCGACGACTATAGGGTCGTCCCCACGACCCCGGGACTAGGTTGGCTCGCCACCGTCATGTCTGACGACTATATGGTCGTCCCCACGACCACGGGCCAATGTTGGCCAGCCGCCGACATGTCCGACGACTATAGGGTCGTCCCCACGACCACGGGCCAAAGTTGGCCAGCCGCCGACATGTCCGACGACTATAGGGTCGTCCCGACGACCCGGGACTAGACTGGCCCGCCACCGTCATGTCCGACGACTATAGGGTCGTCCCCACGACCCCCGGACTAGGTTGGCCGGCCGCCGACTTGTCCGACGACTATAGGGTCGTCCCCACGACCCCCCGACTAGGTGGGCTCGCCGCCGACTTGTCCGACGACTATAGGGTCGTACCCACGACCCCGAGACTAGATTGGCCCGCCACCGTCATGTCCGACGACAATGGGGTCGTCCCCACGACCCCGGGTCCAGGTTGGCCAGCCGCCGACATTTCCGACGACTATAGAGTCGTCCCCACGACACCGGGCCAAAGTTGGCCAGCCGCCGACATGTCCGACGACTATAGGGTCGTCCCCACGACCCGGGACTAGAGTGGCCCGCCACCGTCATGTCCGACGACTATATGGTCGTCCCCACGACCACGGGCCAATGTTGGCCAGCCACTGACTTGTCCGACGACTATAGGGTCGTCCCCACGACCGCGGGACTAGATTGGCTCGCCGCCGACTTGTCCGACGACTGTAGGGTCGTCCCCACGACCCCGGGACTAGGTTGGCTCGCCACTGTCATGTCTGACGACTATAGGGTCGTCCCCACGACCACGGGCCAATGTTGGCCAGCCGCCGACATGTCCGACGACTATAGGGTCGTCCCCACGACCACGGGCCAAAGTTGGCCAGCCGCCGACATGTCCGACGACTATAGGGTCGTCCCCACGACCCCCCGACTAGGTGGGCTCGCCGCCGACTTGTCCGACGACTATAGGGTCGTCCCCATGACCCGGGACTAGACTGGCCCGCCACCGTCATGTCCGACGACTATAGGGTCGTCCCCACGACCCCCGGACTAGGTTGGTACGCCGCCGACTTGTCCGACGACTATAGGGTCGTCCCCACGACCCCGGGACTAGGTTGGCTCGCCACTGTCATGTCTGACGACTATAGGGTCGTCCCCACGACCACGGGCCAATGTTGGCCAGCCGCCGACATGTCCGACGACTATAGGGTCGTCCCCACGACCACGGGCCAAAGTTGGCCAGCCGCCGACATGTCCGACGACTATAGGGTCGTCCCGACGACCCGGGACTAGACTGGCCCGCCACCGTCATGTCCGACGACTATAGGGTCGTCCCCACGACCCCCGGACTAGGATGGCCGGCCGCCGACTTGTCCGACGACTATAGGGTCGTCCCCACGACCCCCCGACTAGGTGGGCTCGCCGCCGACTTGTCCGACGACTATAGGGTCCTCCCCATGACCCGGGACTAGACTGGCCCGCCACCGTCATGTCCGACGACTATAGGGTCGTCCCCACGACCCCCCGACTAGGTGGGCTCGCCGCCGACTTGTCCGACGACTATAGGGTCCTCCCCATGACCCGGGACTAGACTGGCCCGCCACCGTCATGTCCGACGACTATAGGGTCGTCCCCACGACCCCCGGACTAGGTTGGTACGCCGCCGACTTGTCCGTCGAGTATAGGGTCCTCCCCACGACCACGGGCCAAAGTTGGCCAGCCGCCGACATGTCCGACGACTATAGGGTCGTCCCCACGACCCCCCGACTAGGTGGGCTCGCCGCCGACTTGTCCGACGACTATAGGGTCGTCCCCACGACCCCGGGCCAAATTTGGCCATCCGCCGACATTTCCGACGATTATAGGGACGTCCCCACGACCCTGGGACTAGGTTGGCTCGCCGCCGACATGTCCGACGACTATAGGGTCGTCCCCACAACACCCGGACGAGGTTGGCTCGCCGCCGACTTGTCCGACGACTATAGGGACGTCCACACGACCCCGGGTCAAATTTCTCATGCCGCCGACATGTCCGACGACTATAGAGTCGTCCCCACGACACCGGGTCAACGTTGGCCCGCTACCGTCGTGTCCGACGACTGTAGAGTCGTCCCCACGACCACGGGCCAAAGTTGGCATGCCGCCGGGTTGTCCGACGACTATAGGGTCGTCCCCACGACCCCGGGTAAAAGTTGGCCATCCGCTGAATTGTCCGACGACTATAGGGTCGTCCCCACGACCCCGGGCCAAAGTTGGCAAGCCGCCGGAATGTCCGACGACTATAGGGTCGACCCCACGACCCCGGGACTAGATTGGCCCGCCACCGTCAAATCCGACGGCTATAGGGTCGTCCCCACGACTACGGGCTAAAGTTGGCCAGCCACCGAATTGTCCGACCACTATAGGGTCGTTCCCACGACGTTGGGAATAGGTTGGCCAGCCGACAACATGTCCGACGACTATAGGGTCGTCCCCACGACCCCGGGCCAATAATGGCCAATCGCCGACATGTCCGACGACTATAGGGTCGTCCCCACGACCCCGGGTCTAGGTTGGCCAGCCGCCGACATGTCCGACGACAATAGGGTCGTCCCCACGACCGCGGGACTAGGTTGACTCGCCGCCGACTTGTCCGACGATTATAGCGTCGCCCCAACGACCACGGGCCGAAGTTGGCCAGCCGCCGATATGTCCGACGACTATAGGGTCGTCCCCACGACCCGGGACTAGATTGGCCCACCACCGTCATGTCCGACGACTATAGGGTCGTCCCCACGACCACGGGCCAAAGTTGGCCTGCCGCCGGCTTGTCCGACGACTATAGGGTCGTCCCCTCGTCCCCGGGCCAAATTTGGCCATCCGCCGACATGTCCGACGACTATAGGGACGTCCCCACGACCCTGGGACTAGGTTGGCTCGCCGCCGACATGTCCGACGACTATAGGGTCGTCCCCACAACACCCGGGCGAGGTTGGCTCGCCGCCGACTTGTCCGACGACTATAGGGTCGTCCACACGACCCTGGGTCAAATTTCTCATGCCGCCGACATATCCGACGACTATAGAGTCGTCCCCACGACCCCGGGTCAACGTTGGCCCGCTACCGTCGTGTCCGACGACTATAGAGTCGTCCCTACGACCACGAGCCAAAGTTGGCATGCCGCCGGGTTTTCCGACGACTATAGGGTCGTCCCCACGATCCCGGGCAAAAGTTGGCCATCCGCCGAATTGTCCGACGACTATAGGGTCGTCCCCACGACCCCGGGCCAAAGTTGGCAAGCCGCCGAAATGTCCGACGACTGTAGGGTCGTCCCCACGACCCCGGGACTAGATTGGCCCGCCACCGTCAAGTCCGACGACTATAGGGTCGTCCCCACGACCCCGGGCCAAAGTTGGCAAGCCGCCGAAATGTCCGACGACTGTAGGGTCGTACCCACGACCCCGGGACTAGGCTGACAAGCCGCCAACATGTCCGACGACTATAGGGTCGTCCCCACGACCCCGGGCCAAAGTTGGCCAGCCGCCGACATATCCGACGACTATAGGGTCGTCCCCACGACCCCGAGACTAGATTGGCCCGCCACCGTCATGTCCGACGACAATAGGGTCGTCCCCACGACCCCGGGTCCAGGTTGGCCAGCCGCCGACATTTCCGACGACTGTAGTGTCGTCCCCACGACCCCGGGACTAGATTGGCCCTCCACCGTCAAGTCCGACGACTATAGGGTCGTCCCCACTACCCCGGGCCAATGTTGGCCAATCGCCGACATGTCCGACGACTATAGGGTCGTCCCTACGACCCCGGGACCATATTGGCCCGCCACCGTCATGTCCAACGACTATAGGGTCGTCCCCACGACCACGGGCCAAAGTTGGCATGCCGCCGAAATGTCCGACGACTATAGGGTCGTCCCCACGACCCCGGGCCAAAGTTGGCAAGCCGCCGAAATGTCCGACGACTATAGGGTCGTCCCCATGACCCCGGGCCAAGCTTGGCCCGCCGCCGACTTGTCCGACGACTATAGGGTCGTCCCCACGACCCCGGGACTAGATTGGCCCGCCACCGTCATGTCCGACGACTATAGGGTCGTCCCCACGACCCCGGGCCAAAGTTGGCAAGCCGCCGAAATGTCCGAAGACTGTAGGGTCGTCCCCACGACCCCGGGACTAGTTTGGCCCGCCACCGTCAAATACGACGACTATAGGGTCGTCCCCACGACCCCGGGCCAAAGATGTCCAGCCGTCGTCTTGTCCGACGACTATTGGGTCGTCCCCACGACCCCGGGACTAGATTGGCCCGCCACCGTCATGTCCAACGACTATAGGGTCGTCCCCACAACCACGGGCCAAAGTTGGCCAGCCGCCGACATGTCCGACGACTATTGGATCGTCCCCACGACCACGGGCCAAAGTTGGCCAGCCGCCGACATGTCCGACGACTATAGGGTGGTCCCCACGACCCCGGGACTAGATTGGCCCGCCAACGTCATGTCCGACGATTATAGGGTCATCCCTACGACCCCGGGACGAGATTGGCCCCCCACCGTCATGTCCGACGACAATAGGGTCGTCCCCACGACCCCGGGACTAAATTGGCCCGCCGCCGACTTGTCCGACGACTATAGGGTCGTCCCCACGAACCCGGGGATAAGTTGGCCAGCCGCCGACTTGCCCGAACACTATAGGGTCGTCCCCACGACCCCGGGGCTAGATTGGCTCACCACCGTCAAGTCCGACGACTATAGGGTCGTCCCCACGACCACGGGCCAAAGTTGGCCAGCCGCCGTCTTGTCCAACGACTATCGGATCGTCCCCACGACCACGGGCCAAAGTTGGCCAGCCGCCGACATGTCCGACGACAGTAGGGTCGTCCCCACGACCCCGGGACTAGATTGGCCCGCCGCCGACTTGTCCGACGACTATAGGGTCCTCCCTACGACCCCGGGACTAGATTGGCCCGCCACCGTCATGTCCAACGACTATAGGGTCGTCCCCACAACCACGGGCCAAAGTTGGCCAGCCGCCGAAATGTCCGACGACTATAGGGTCGTCCCCACGACCCCGGGCCAAAGTTGGCAAGCCGCCGAAATGTCCGACGACTATAGGGTCGTCCCCATAACCCCGGGCCAAGCTTGGCCCGCCGCCGACTTGTCCGACGACTATAGAGTCGTCCCCACGACCCCGGGTCAACGTTGGCCCGCTACCGTCGTGTCCGACGACTATAGAGTCGTCCCTACGACCACGAGCCAAAGTTGGCATGCCGCCGGGTTTTCCGACGACTATAGGGTCGTCCCCACGATCCCGGGCAAAAGTTGGCCATCCGCCGAATTGTCCGACGACTATAGGGTCGTCCCCACGACCCCGGGCCAAAGTTGGCAAGCCGCCGAAATGTCCGACGACTGTAGGGTCGTCCCCACGACCCCGGGACTAGATTGGCCCGCCACCGTCAAGTCCGACGACTATAGGGTCGTCCCCACGACCCCGGGCCAAAGTTGGCAAGCCGCCGAAATGTCCGACGACTGTAGGGTCGTACCCACGACCCCGGGACTAGGCTGACAAGCCGCCAACATGTCCGACGACTATAGGGTCGTCCCCACGACCCCGGGCCAAAGTTGGCCATCCGCCGACATATCCGACGACTATAGGGTCGTCCCCACGACCCCGAGACTAGATTGGCCCGCCACCGTCATGTCCGACGACAATAGGGTCGTCCCCACGACCCCGGGTCCAGGTTGGCCAGCCGCCGACATTTCCGACGACTGTAGTGTCGTCCCCACGACCCCGGGACTAGATTGGCCCTCCACCGTCAAGTCCGACGACTATAGGGTCGTCCCCACTACCCCGGGCCAATGTTGGCCAATCGCCGACATGTCCGACGACTATAGGGTCGTCCCTACGACCCCGGGACTATATTGGCCCGCCACCGTCATGTCCAACGACTATAGGGTCGTCCCCACGACCACGGGCCAAAGTTGGCATGCCGCCGAAATGTCCGACGACTATAGGGTCGTCCCCATGACCCCGGGCCAAGCTTGGCCCGCCGCCGACTTGTCCGCCGACTATAGGGTCGTCCCCACGACCCCGGGACTAGATTGGCCCGCCACCGTCATGTCCGACGACAATAGGGTCGTCCCCACGACCCCGGGACTAGATTGGCCCGCCGCCGACTTGTCCGACGACTATAGGGTCGTCCCCACGAACCCGGGGATAAGTTGGCCAGCCGCCGACTTGCCCGAACACTATAGGGTCGTCCCCACGACCCCGGGGCTAGATTGGCTCACCACCGTCAAGTCCGACGACTATAGGGTCGTCCCCACGACCACGGGCCAAAGTTGGCCAGCCGCCGTCTTGTCCAACGACTATCGGATCGTCCCCACGACCACGGGCCAAAGTTGGCCAGCCGCCGACTTGTCCGCCGACTATAGGGTCGTCCCCACGACCCCGGGACTAGATTGGCCCGCCACCGTCATGTCCGACGACTATAGGGTCGTCCCCACGACCCCGGGCCAAAGTTGGCAAGCCGCCGAAATGTCCGAAGACTGTAGGGTCGTCCCCACGACCCCGGGACTAGTTTGGCCCGCCACCGTCAAATACGACGACTATAGGGTCGTCCCCACGACCCCGGGCCAAAGATGTCCAGCCGTCGTCTTGTCCGACGACTATTGGGTCGTCCCCACGACCCCGGGACTAGATTGGCCCGCCACCGTCATGTCCAACGACTATAGGGTCGTCCCCACGACCACGGGCCAAAGTTGGCATGCCGCCGAAATGTCCGACGACTATAGGGTCGTCCCCACGACCCCGGGCCAAAGTTGGCAAGCCGCCGAAATGTCCGAAGACTGTAGGGTCGTCCCCACGACCCCGGGACTAGTTTGGCCCGCCACCGTCAAATACGACGACTATAGGGTCGTCCCCACGACCCCGGGCCAAGGATGTCCAGCCGTCGTCTTGTCCGACGACTATAGGGTCGTCCCCACGACCCCGGGACTAGATTGGCCCGCCACCGTCATGTCCAACGACTATAGGGTCGTCCCCACAACCACGGGCCAAAGTTGGCCAGCCGCCGACATGTCCGACGACTATTGGATCGTCCCCACGACCACGGGCCAAAGTTGGCTAGCCGCCGACATGTCCGACGACTATAGGGTGGTCCCCACGACCCCGGGACTAGATTGGCCCGCCAACGTCATGTCCGACGATTATAGGGTCATCCCTACGACCCCGGGACGAGATTGGCCCCCCACCGTCATGTCCGACGACAATAGGGTCGTCCCCACGACCCCGGGACTAGATTGGCCCGCCGCCGACTTGTCCGACGACTATAGGGTCGTCCCCACGAACCCGGGGATAAGTTGGCCAGCCGCCGACTTGCCCGAACACTATAGGGTCGTCCCCACGACCCCGGGGCTAGATTGGCTCACCACCGTCAAGTCCGACGACTATAGGGTCGTCCCCACGACCACGGGCCAAAGTTGGCCAGCCGCCGTCTTGTCCAACGACTATCGGATCGTCCCCACGACCACGGGCCAAAGTTGGCCAGCCGCCGACATGTCCGACGACTATAGGGTCGTCCCCACGACCCCGGGACTAGATTGGCCCGCCACCGTCAAGTCCGACGACCTCGGGACTAGGTTGGCCAGCCGCCGACATGTCCGACGACTATAGGGTCGTCCCCACGACCTCGGGCCAATTTTGGCCAGCCGCCGACATGTCCGACGACTATAGGGTCGTCCCCACGACCCCGGGCCAAAGTTGGCAAGCCGCCGAAATGTCCGACGACTGTAGGGTCGTCCCCACGACCTCGGGACTAGATTGGCCCGCCAACGTCAAGTCCGACGACTATAGGGTCGTCCCCACGACCCCGGGCCAAAGTTGGCAAGCCGCCGAAATGTCCGACGACTGTAGGGTCGTCCCCACAACCCCGGGACTAGATTGGCCCGCCACCGTCAAGTCCGACGACTATAGGGTCGTCCCCACGACCCCGGGCCAAAGTTGGCAAGCCGCCGAAATGTCCGACGACTGTAGGGTCGTCCCCACGACCCCCGGACTAGATTGGCCCGCCACCGACAAGTCCGACGACTATAGGGTCGTCCCCACGACCCCGGGACTAGATTGGCCCGCCACCGTCATGTCCAACGACTATCGGATCGTCCCCACGACCACGGGCCAAAATTGGCCAGCCGCCGACATGTCCGACGACTATTGGGTCGTCCCCACGACACCGGGCCAAAGTTGGCCAGCCGCTGACATGTCCAACGACTATAGGGTCGTCCCCACGACCACGGGCCAAAGTTGACCAGCCGCCAACATGTCCGACGACTATTGGATCGTCCCCACGACCCCGGGCCAAAGTTGGCCAGCCGCCGACATGTCCGACGACTATAGGGTGGTCCCCACGACCCCGGGACTAGATTGGCCCGCCAACGTCATGTCCGACGATTATAGGGTCATCCCAACGACCCCGGGACGAGATTGGCCCCCCACCGTCATGTCCGACGACAATAGGGTCGTCCCCACGACCCCGGGACTAGATTGGCCCGCCGCCGTCATGTCCGACGACTATAGGGTCGTCCCCACGACCCCGGGACTAGATTGGCCCGCCACCGTCAAATCCGACGGCTATAGGGTCGTCCCCACGACTACGGGCTAAAGTTGGCCAGCCACCGAATTGTCCGACCACTATAGGGTCGTTCCCACGACGTTGGGAATAGGTTGGCCAGCCGCCAACATGTCCGACGACTATAGGGTCGTCCCCACGAGCCTGGGACTAGATTGGCCCACCACCGTCATGTCCGACGACTATAGGGTCGTCCCCACGACCGCGGGCCAAAGTTGGCCAGCCGCCCACTTGCCCGACGACTATAGGGTCGTCCCCATGACACGGGACTAGACTGGCCCGCCACCGTCATGTCCGACCCACTATAGGGTCGTCCCCATGACCCCCGGACCAGGTTGGTACGCCGCCGACTTGTCCGACGAGTATAGGGTCCTCCCCACGACCACGGGCCAAAGTTGGCCAGCCGCCGACATGTCCAACGACGATAGGGTCGTCCCCACGACCCGGGACTAGACTGGCCCGCCACCGTCATGTCCGACGACTATAGGGTCGTCCCCACGACCCCCGGACTAGGTTGGCCGGCCGCCGACTTGTCCGACGTCTATAGGGTCGTCCCCACGACCCCCCGACTAGGTGGGCTCGCCGCCGACTTGTCCGACGACTATAGGGTCGTCCCCACGACCCCGGGACTAGGTTGGCTCGCCACCGACTTGTCCGACGACTATAGGGTCGTCCCCACGACCACGGGCCACCGTTGGCCAGCCGCCGGCTTGTGCGACGAATATAGGGTCGTCCCCACGACCCCGGGACTAGGTTGGCCCGCCGCCGACTTGTCCGACGACTATAGGGTCGTCCCCACGACCACGGGCCAAAGTTGGCCTGCCGCCGACATCTCCGACGACTATAGGGTCGTCCCCACGACCCCGGGCCAAAGTTGGCCAGCCGCCGACATGTCCGACGACTATAGGGTCGTCCCCACGACCCGGGACTAGAGTGGCCCGCCACCGTCATGTCCGACGACTATATGGTCGTCCCCACGACCACGGGCCAATGTTGGCCAGCCACTGACTTGTCCGACGACTATAGGGTCGTCCCCACGACCGCGGGACTAGATTGGCTCGCCGCCGACTTGTCCGACGACTGTAGGGTCGTCCCCACGACCCCCCGACTAGGGGGGCTCGCCGCCGACTTGTCCGACGACTATAGGGTCGTCCCCACGACCCCGGGACTAGGTTGGCTCGCCACCGTCATGTCTGATGACTATAGGGTCGTCCCCACGACCACGGGCCAATGTTGGCCAGCCGCCGACATGTCCGACGACTATAGGGTCGTCCCCACGACCACGGGCCAAAGTTGGCCAGCCGCCGACATGTCCGACGACTATAGGGTCGTCCCGACGACCCGGGACTAGACTGGCCCGCCACCGTCATGTCCGACGACTATAGGGTCGTCCCCACGACCCCCGGACTAGGTTGGCCGGCCGCCGACTTGTCCGACGACTATAGGGTCGTCCCCACGACCCCCCGACTAGGTGGGCTCGCCGCCGACTTGTCCGACGACTATAGGGTCGTCCCCATGACTCGGGACTAGACTGGCCCGCCACCGTCATGTCCGACGACAATAGGGTCGTCCCCACGACCCCGGGTCTAGGTTGGCCAGCCGCCGACTTGTCCGACGACTATAGGGTCGTCCCCACGACCCCGGGACTAGATTGGCCCGCCACCGTCATGTCCGACGACAATAGGGTCGTCCCCACGACCCCGGGTCTAGGTTGGCCAGCCGCCGACTTGTCCGACGACTATAGGGTCGTACCCACGACCCCGAGACTAGATTGGCCCGCCACCGTCATGTCCGACGACAATAGGGTCGTCCCCACGACCCCGGGTCCAGGGTGGCCAGCCGCCGCCATTTCCGACGACTATAGAGTCGTCCCCACGACACCGGGCCAAAGTTGGCCAGCCGCTGACATGTCCGACGACTATAGGGTCGTCCCCACGACCCCGGGACTAGATTGGCCCGCCACCGTCATGTCCGACGATTATAGGGTCGTCCCCACGACCGCGAGACTAGATTGGCCGGCCACCGTCATGTCCGACGACAATAGGGTCGTCCCCACGACCCCGGGTCCAGGTTGGCCAGCCGCCGACATTTCCGACGACTATAGAGTCGTCCCCACGACACCAGGCCAAAGTTGGCCAGCCGCCGACATGTCCGACGACTATAGGGTCGTCCCCACGACCCCGGGACAAGGTTGGCCCGCCGCCGACTTGTCCGACGACTATAGGGTCGTACCCACGACCCCGGGCCAAAGATGTCCAGCCGCCGTCTTGTCCGACGACTATAGGGTCGTTCCCACGACCCCGGGACTAGATTGGCCCGCCACCGTCATGTCCAACGAGTATAGGGTCGTCCCCACGACCCCTGGACTAGGTTGGCTCACCGCCGACTTGTCCGACGACTATAGGGTCGTCCCCACGACCCCGAGACTAGATTGGCCCGCCACCGTCATGTCCGACGACAATAGGGTCGTCCCCACGACCCCGGGTCCAGGTTGGCCAGCCGCCGACATTTCCGACGACTGTAGTGTCGTCCCCACGACCCCGGGACTAGATTGGCCCGCCACCGTCAAGTCCGACGACTATAGGGTCGTCCCCACTACCCCGGGCCAATGTTGGCCAATCGCCGACATATCCGATGACTATAGGGTCGTCCCTATGACCCCGGGACTAGAGTGGCCCGCCACCGTCATGTCCGACGATTATGGTCGTCCCCACGTCCACGGGCCAATGTTGGCCAGCCGCTGACTTGTCCGACGACTATAGGGTCGTCCCCACGACCGCGGGACTAGATTGGCTCGCCGCCGACTTGTCCGACGACTGTAGGGTCGTCCCCACGACCCCGGGACTCGATTGGCCGGCCACCGTCATTTCCGACGACTATAGGGTCGTCCCCACGACCACGGGCCAAAGTTGGCCAGCCGCCGACTTGCCCGACGACTATAGGGTCGTCGCCATGACCCGGCACTAGACTGGCCCGCCACCGTCATGTCCGACCCACTATAGGGTCGTCCCCACGACCCCCGGACTAGGTTGGTACGCCGCCGACTTGTCCGACGAGTATAGGGTCCTCCCCACGACCACGGGCCAAAGTTGGCCAGCCGCCGACATGTCCGACGACTATAGGGTCGTCCCCACGACCCGGGACTAGACTGGCCCGCCACCGACATGTCCGACGACTATAGAGTCGTCCCCACGACCCCGGGTCAATGTTGGCTCGCCGCCGACATGTCCGACGACTATAGGGTCGTCCCCACGACCCCCGGACTAGGTTGGCCGGCCGCCGACTTGTCCGACGACTATAGGGTCGTCCCCACGACCCCGGGAATAGGTTGGCCCGCCACCGTCAAGTCCGACGACTATAGGGTCGTCCCCACGACCCCGGGCCAAAGTTGGACAGCCGCCGACTTGTCCGACGACTATAGGGTCGTCCCCACGACCACGGGCCACCGTTGGCCAGCCGCCGGCTTGTGCGACGAATATAGGGTCGTCCCCACGACCCCCCGACTAGGTGGGCTCGCCGCCGACTTGTCCGACGACTATAGGGTCCTCCCCATGACCCGGGACTAGACTGGCCCGCCACCGTCATGTCCGACGACTATAGGGTCGTCCCCACGACCCCCCGACTAGGTGGGCTCGCCGCCGACTTGTCCGACGACTATAGGGTCCTCCCCATGACCCGGGACTAGACTGGCCCGCCACCGTCATGTCCGACGACTATAGGGTCGTCCCCACGACCCCCGGACTAGGTTGGTACGCCGCCGACTTGTCCGTCGAGTATAGGGTCCTCCCCACGACCACGGGCCAAAGTTGGCCAGCCGCCGACATGTCCGACGACTATAGGGTCGTCCCCACGACCCCCCGACTAGGTGGGCTCGCCGCCGACTTGTCCGACGACTATAGGGTCGTCCCCACGACCCCGGGCCAAATTTGGCCATCCGCCGACATTTCCGACGATTATAGGGACGTCCCCACGACCCTGGGACTAGGTTGGCTCGCCGCCGACATGTCCGACGACTATAGGGTCGTCCCCACAACACCCGGACGAGGTTGGCTCGCCGCCGACTTGTCCGACGACTATAGGGACGTCCACACGACCCCGGGTCAAATTTCTCATGCCGCCGACATGTCCGACGACTATAGAGTCGTCCCCACGACACCGGGTCAACGTTGGCCCGCTACCGTCGTGTCCGACGACTGTAGAGTCGTCCCCACGACCACGGGCCAAAGTTGGCATGCCGCCGGGTTGTCCGACGACTATAGGGTCGTCCCCACGACCCCGGGTAAAAGTTGGCCATCCGCTGAATTGTCCGACGACTATAGGGTCGTCCCCACGACCCCGGGCCAAAGTTGGCAAGCCGCCGGAATGTCCGACGACTATAGGGTCGACCCCACGACCCCGGGACTAGATTGGCCCGCCACCGTCAAATCCGACGGCTATAGGGTCGTCCCCACGACTACGGGCTAAAGTTGGCCAGCCACCGAATTGTCCGACCACTATAGGGTCGTTCCCACGACGTTGGGAATAGGTTGGCCAGCCGACAACATGTCCGACGACTATAGGGTCGTCCCCACGACCCCGGGCCAATAATGGCCAATCGCCGACATGTCCGACGACTATAGGGTCGTCCCCACGACCCCGGGTCTAGGTTGGCCAGCCGCCGACATGTCCGACGACAATAGGGTCGTCCCCACGACCGCGGGACTAGGTTGACTCGCCGCCGACTTGTCCGACGATTATAGCGTCGCCCCAACGACCACGGGCCGAAGTTGGCCAGCCGCCGATATGTCCGACGACTATAGGGTCGTCCCCACGACCCGGGACTAGATTGGCCCACCACCGTCATGTCCGACGACTATAGGGTCGTCCCCACGACCACGGGCCAAAGTTGGCCTGCCGCCGGCTTGTCCGACGACTATAGGGTCGTCCCCTCGTCCCCGGGCCAAATTTGGCCATCCGCCGACATGTCCGACGACTATAGGGACGTCCCCACGACCCTGGGACTAGGTTGGCTCGCCGCCGACATGTCCGACGACTATAGGGTCGTCCCCACAACACCCGGGCGAGGTTGGCTCGCCGCCGACTTGTCCGACGACTATAGGGTCGTCCACACGACCCTGGGTCAAATTTCTCATGCCGCCGACATATCCGACGACTATAGAGTCGTCCCCACGACCCCGGGTCAACGTTGGCCCGCTACCGTCGTGTCCGACGACTATAGAGTCGTCCCTACGACCACGAGCCAAAGTTGGCATGCCGCCGGGTTTTCCGACGACTATAGGGTCGTCCCCACGATCCCGGGCAAAAGTTGGCCATCCGCCGAATTGTCCGACGACTATAGGGTCGTCCCCACGACCCCGGGCCAAAGTTGGCAAGCCGCCGAAATGTCCGACGACTGTAGGGTCGTCCCCACGACCCCGGGACTAGATTGGCCCGCCACCGTCAAGTCCGACGACTATAGGGTCGTCCCCACGACCCCGGGCCAAAGTTGGCAAGCCGCCGAAATGTCCGACGACTGTAGGGTCGTACCCACGACCCCGGGACTAGGCTGACAAGCCGCCAACATGTCCGACGACTATAGGGTCGTCCCCACGACCCCGGGCCAAAGTTGGCCAGCCGCCGACATATCCGACGACTATAGGGTCGTCCCCACGACCCCGAGACTAGATTGGCCCGCCACCGTCATGTCCGACGACAATAGGGTCGTCCCCACGACCCCGGGTCCAGGTTGGCCAGCCGCCGACATTTCCGACGACTGTAGTGTCGTCCCCACGACCCCGGGACTAGATTGGCCCTCCACCGTCAAGTCCGACGACTATAGGGTCGTCCCCACTACCCCGGGCCAATGTTGGCCAATCGCCGACATGTCCGACGACTATAGGGTCGTCCCTACGACCCCGGGACCATATTGGCCCGCCACCGTCATGTCCAACGACTATAGGGTCGTCCCCACGACCACGGGCCAAAGTTGGCATGCCGCCGAAATGTCCGACGACTATAGGGTCGTCCCCACGACCCCGGGCCAAAGTTGGCAAGCCGCCGAAATGTCCGACGACTATAGGGTCGTCCCCATGACCCCGGGCCAAGCTTGGCCCGCCGCCGACTTGTCCGACGACTATAGGGTCGTCCCCACGACCCCGGGACTAGATTGGCCCGCCACCGTCATGTCCGACGACTATAGGGTCGTCCCCACGACCCCGGGCCAAAGTTGGCAAGCCGCCGAAATGTCCGAAGACTGTAGGGTCGTCCCCACGACCCCGGGACTAGTTTGGCCCGCCACCGTCAAATACGACGACTATAGGGTCGTCCCCACGACCCCGGGCCAAAGATGTCCAGCCGTCGTCTTGTCCGACGACTATTGGGTCGTCCCCACGACCCCGGGACTAGATTGGCCCGCCACCGTCATGTCCAACGACTATAGGGTCGTCCCCACAACCACGGGCCAAAGTTGGCCAGCCGCCGACATGTCCGACGACTATTGGATCGTCCCCACGACCACGGGCCAAAGTTGGCCAGCCGCCGACATGTCCGACGACTATAGGGTGGTCCCCACGACCCCGGGACTAGATTGGCCCGCCAACGTCATGTCCGACGATTATAGGGTCATCCCTACGACCCCGGGACGAGATTGGCCCCCCACCGTCATGTCCGACGACAATAGGGTCGTCCCCACGACCCCGGGACTAAATTGGCCCGCCGCCGACTTGTCCGACGACTATAGGGTCGTCCCCACGAACCCGGGGATAAGTTGGCCAGCCGCCGACTTGCCCGAACACTATAGGGTCGTCCCCACGACCCCGGGGCTAGATTGGCTCACCACCGTCAAGTCCGACGACTATAGGGTCGTCCCCACGACCACGGGCCAAAGTTGGCCAGCCGCCGTCTTGTCCAACGACTATCGGATCGTCCCCACGACCACGGGCCAAAGTTGGCCAGCCGCCGACATGTCCGACGACAGTAGGGTCGTCCCCACGACCCCGGGACTAGATTGGCCCGCCGCCGACTTGTCCGACGACTATAGGGTCCTCCCTACGACCCCGGGACTAGATTGGCCCGCCACCGTCATGTCCAACGACTATAGGGTCGTCCCCACAACCACGGGCCAAAGTTGGCCAGCCGCCGAAATGTCCGACGACTATAGGGTCGTCCCCACGACCCCGGGCCAAAGTTGGCAAGCCGCCGAAATGTCCGACGACTATAGGGTCGTCCCCATAACCCCGGGCCAAGCTTGGCCCGCCGCCGACTTGTCCGACGACTATAGAGTCGTCCCCACGACCCCGGGTCAACGTTGGCCCGCTACCGTCGTGTCCGACGACTATAGAGTCGTCCCTACGACCACGAGCCAAAGTTGGCATGCCGCCGGGTTTTCCGACGACTATAGGGTCGTCCCCACGATCCCGGGCAAAAGTTGGCCATCCGCCGAATTGTCCGACGACTATAGGGTCGTCCCCACGACCCCGGGCCAAAGTTGGCAAGCCGCCGAAATGTCCGACGACTGTAGGGTCGTCCCCACGACCCCGGGACTAGATTGGCCCGCCACCGTCAAGTCCGACGACTATAGGGTCGTCCCCACGACCCCGGGCCAAAGTTGGCAAGCCGCCGAAATGTCCGACGACTGTAGGGTCGTACCCACGACCCCGGGACTAGGCTGACAAGCCGCCAACATGTCCGACGACTATAGGGTCGTCCCCACGACCCCGGGCCAAAGTTGGCCATCCGCCGACATATCCGACGACTATAGGGTCGTCCCCACGACCCCGAGACTAGATTGGCCCGCCACCGTCATGTCCGACGACAATAGGGTCGTCCCCACGACCCCGGGTCCAGGTTGGCCAGCCGCCGACATTTCCGACGACTGTAGTGTCGTCCCCACGACCCCGGGACTAGATTGGCCCTCCACCGTCAAGTCCGACGACTATAGGGTCGTCCCCACTACCCCGGGCCAATGTTGGCCAATCGCCGACATGTCCGACGACTATAGGGTCGTCCCTACGACCCCGGGACTATATTGGCCCGCCACCGTCATGTCCAACGACTATAGGGTCGTCCCCACGACCACGGGCCAAAGTTGGCATGCCGCCGAAATGTCCGACGACTATAGGGTCGTCCCCATGACCCCGGGCCAAGCTTGGCCCGCCGCCGACTTGTCCGCCGACTATAGGGTCGTCCCCACGACCCCGGGACTAGATTGGCCCGCCACCGTCATGTCCGACGACAATAGGGTCGTCCCCACGACCCCGGGACTAGATTGGCCCGCCGCCGACTTGTCCGACGACTATAGGGTCGTCCCCACGAACCCGGGGATAAGTTGGCCAGCCGCCGACTTGCCCGAACACTATAGGGTCGTCCCCACGACCCCGGGGCTAGATTGGCTCACCACCGTCAAGTCCGACGACTATAGGGTCGTCCCCACGACCACGGGCCAAAGTTGGCCAGCCGCCGTCTTGTCCAACGACTATCGGATCGTCCCCACGACCACGGGCCAAAGTTGGCCAGCCGCCGACTTGTCCGCCGACTATAGGGTCGTCCCCACGACCCCGGGACTAGATTGGCCCGCCACCGTCATGTCCGACGACTATAGGGTCGTCCCCACGACCCCGGGCCAAAGTTGGCAAGCCGCCGAAATGTCCGAAGACTGTAGGGTCGTCCCCACGACCCCGGGACTAGTTTGGCCCGCCACCGTCAAATACGACGACTATAGGGTCGTCCCCACGACCCCGGGCCAAAGATGTCCAGCCGTCGTCTTGTCCGACGACTATTGGGTCGTCCCCACGACCCCGGGACTAGATTGGCCCGCCACCGTCATGTCCAACGACTATAGGGTCGTCCCCACGACCACGGGCCAAAGTTGGCATGCCGCCGAAATGTCCGACGACTATAGGGTCGTCCCCACGACCCCGGGCCAAAGTTGGCAAGCCGCCGAAATGTCCGAAGACTGTAGGGTCGTCCCCACGACCCCGGGACTAGTTTGGCCCGCCACCGTCAAATACGACGACTATAGGGTCGTCCCCACGACCCCGGGCCAAGGATGTCCAGCCGTCGTCTTGTCCGACGACTATAGGGTCGTCCCCACGACCCCGGGACTAGATTGGCCCGCCACCGTCATGTCCAACGACTATAGGGTCGTCCCCACAACCACGGGCCAAAGTTGGCCAGCCGCCGACATGTCCGACGACTATTGGATCGTCCCCACGACCACGGGCCAAAGTTGGCTAGCCGCCGACATGTCCGACGACTATAGGGTGGTCCCCACGACCCCGGGACTAGATTGGCCCGCCAACGTCATGTCCGACGATTATAGGGTCATCCCTACGACCCCGGGACGAGATTGGCCCCCCACCGTCATGTCCGACGACAATAGGGTCGTCCCCACGACCCCGGGACTAGATTGGCCCGCCGCCGACTTGTCCGACGACTATAGGGTCGTCCCCACGAACCCGGGGATAAGTTGGCCAGCCGCCGACTTGCCCGAACACTATAGGGTCGTCCCCACGACCCCGGGGCTAGATTGGCTCACCACCGTCAAGTCCGACGACTATAGGGTCGTCCCCACGACCACGGGCCAAAGTTGGCCAGCCGCCGTCTTGTCCAACGACTATCGGATCGTCCCCACGACCACGGGCCAAAGTTGGCCAGCCGCCGACATGTCCGACGACTATAGGGTCGTCCCCACGACCCCGGGACTAGATTGGCCCGCCACCGTCAAGTCCGACGACCTCGGGACTAGGTTGGCCAGCCGCCGACATGTCCGACGACTATAGGGTCGTCCCCACGACCTCGGGCCAATTTTGGCCAGCCGCCGACATGTCCGACGACTATAGGGTCGTCCCCACGACCCCGGGCCAAAGTTGGCAAGCCGCCGAAATGTCCGACGACTGTAGGGTCGTCCCCACGACCTCGGGACTAGATTGGCCCGCCAACGTCAAGTCCGACGACTATAGGGTCGTCCCCACGACCCCGGGCCAAAGTTGGCAAGCCGCCGAAATGTCCGACGACTGTAGGGTCGTCCCCACAACCCCGGGACTAGATTGGCCCGCCACCGTCAAGTCCGACGACTATAGGGTCGTCCCCACGACCCCGGGCCAAAGTTGGCAAGCCGCCGAAATGTCCGACGACTGTAGGGTCGTCCCCACGACCCCCGGACTAGATTGGCCCGCCACCGACAAGTCCGACGACTATAGGGTCGTCCCCACGACCCCGGGACTAGATTGGCCCGCCACCGTCATGTCCAACGACTATCGGATCGTCCCCACGACCACGGGCCAAAATTGGCCAGCCGCCGACATGTCCGACGACTATTGGGTCGTCCCCACGACACCGGGCCAAAGTTGGCCAGCCGCTGACATGTCCAACGACTATAGGGTCGTCCCCACGACCACGGGCCAAAGTTGACCAGCCGCCAACATGTCCGACGACTATTGGATCGTCCCCACGACCCCGGGCCAAAGTTGGCCAGCCGCCGACATGTCCGACGACTATAGGGTGGTCCCCACGACCCCGGGACTAGATTGGCCCGCCAACGTCATGTCCGACGATTATAGGGTCATCCCAACGACCCCGGGACGAGATTGGCCCCCCACCGTCATGTCCGACGACAATAGGGTCGTCCCCACGACCCCGGGACTAGATTGGCCCGCCGCCGTCATGTCCGACGACTATAGGGTCGTCCCCACGACCCCGGGACTAGATTGGCCCGCCACCGTCAAATCCGACGGCTATAGGGTCGTCCCCACGACTACGGGCTAAAGTTGGCCAGCCACCGAATTGTCCGACCACTATAGGGTCGTTCCCACGACGTTGGGAATAGGTTGGCCAGCCGCCAACATGTCCGACGACTATAGGGTCGTCCCCACGAGCCTGGGACTAGATTGGCCCACCACCGTCATGTCCGACGACTATAGGGTCGTCCCCACGACCGCGGGCCAAAGTTGGCCAGCCGCCCACTTGCCCGACGACTATAGGGTCGTCCCCATGACACGGGACTAGACTGGCCCGCCACCGTCATGTCCGACCCACTATAGGGTCGTCCCCATGACCCCCGGACCAGGTTGGTACGCCGCCGACTTGTCCGACGAGTATAGGGTCCTCCCCACGACCACGGGCCAAAGTTGGCCAGCCGCCGACATGTCCAACGACGATAGGGTCGTCCCCACGACCCGGGACTAGACTGGCCCGCCACCGTCATGTCCGACGACTATAGGGTCGTCCCCACGACCCCCGGACTAGGTTGGCCGGCCGCCGACTTGTCCGACGTCTATAGGGTCGTCCCCACGACCCCCCGACTAGGTGGGCTCGCCGCCGACTTGTCCGACGACTATAGGGTCCGTCCCCCACGACCCCGGGGACTAGGTTGGCTCGCCACCGACTTGTCCGACGACTATAGGGTCGTCCCCACGACCACGGGCCACCGTTGGCCAGCCGCCGGCTTGTGCGACGAATATAGGGTCGTCCCCACGACCCCGGGACTAGGTTGGCCCGCCGCCGACTTGTCCGACGACTATAGGGTCGTCCCCACGACCACGGGCCAAAGTTGGCCTGCCGCCGACATCTCCGACGACTATAGGGTCGTCCCCACGACCCCGGGCCAAAGTTGGCCAGCCGCCGACATGTCCGACGACTATAGGGTCGTCCCCACGACCCGGGACTAGAGTGGCCCGCCACCGTCATGTCCGACGACTATATGGTCGTCCCCACGACCACGGGCCAATGTTGGCCAGCCACTGACTTGTCCGACGACTATAGGGTCGTCCCCACGACCGCGGGACTAGATTGGCTCGCCGCCGACTTGTCCGACGACTGTAGGGTCGTCCCCACGACCCCCCGACTAGGGGGGCTCGCCGCCGACTTGTCCGACGACTATAGGGTCGTCCCCACGACCCCGGGACTAGGTTGGCTCGCCACCGTCATGTCTGATGACTATAGGGTCGTCCCCACGACCACGGGCCAATGTTGGCCAGCCGCCGACATGTCCGACGACTATAGGGTCGTCCCCACGACCACGGGCCAAAGTTGGCCAGCCGCCGACATGTCCGACGACTATAGGGTCGTCCCGACGACCCGGGACTAGACTGGCCCGCCACCGTCATGTCCGACGACTATAGGGTCGTCCCCACGACCCCCGGACTAGGTTGGCCGGCCGCCGACTTGTCCGACGACTATAGGGTCGTCCCCACGACCCCCCGACTAGGTGGGCTCGCCGCCGACTTGTCCGACGACTATAGGGTCGTCCCCATGACTCGGGACTAGACTGGCCCGCCACCGTCATGTCCGACGACAATAGGGTCGTCCCCACGACCCCGGGTCTAGGTTGGCCAGCCGCCGACTTGTCCGACGACTATAGGGTCGTCCCCACGACCCCGGGACTAGATTGGCCCGCCACCGTCATGTCCGACGACAATAGGGTCGTCCCCACGACCCCGGGTCTAGGTTGGCCAGCCGCCGACTTGTCCGACGACTATAGGGTCGTACCCACGACCCCGAGACTAGATTGGCCCGCCACCGTCATGTCCGACGACAATAGGGTCGTCCCCACGACCCCGGGTCCAGGGTGGCCAGCCGCCGCCATTTCCGACGACTATAGAGTCGTCCCCACGACACCGGGCCAAAGTTGGCCAGCCGCTGACATGTCCGACGACTATAGGGTCGTCCCCACGACCCCGGGACTAGATTGGCCCGCCACCGTCATGTCCGACGATTATAGGGTCGTCCCCACGACCGCGAGACTAGATTGGCCGGCCACCGTCATGTCCGACGACAATAGGGTCGTCCCCACGACCCCGGGTCCAGGTTGGCCAGCCGCCGACATTTCCGACGACTATAGAGTCGTCCCCACGACACCAGGCCAAAGTTGGCCAGCCGCCGACATGTCCGACGACTATAGGGTCGTCCCCACGACCCCGGGACAAGGTTGGCCCGCCGCCGACTTGTCCGACGACTATAGGGTCGTACCCACGACCCCGGGCCAAAGATGTCCAGCCGCCGTCTTGTCCGACGACTATAGGGTCGTTCCCACGACCCCGGGACTAGATTGGCCCGCCACCGTCATGTCCAACGAGTATAGGGTCGTCCCCACGACCCCTGGACTAGGTTGGCTCACCGCCGACTTGTCCGACGACTATAGGGTCGTCCCCACGACCCCGAGACTAGATTGGCCCGCCACCGTCATGTCCGACGACAATAGGGTCGTCCCCACGACCCCGGGTCCAGGTTGGCCAGCCGCCGACATTTCCGACGACTGTAGTGTCGTCCCCACGACCCCGGGACTAGATTGGCCCGCCACCGTCAAGTCCGACGACTATAGGGTCGTCCCCACTACCCCGGGCCAATGTTGGCCAATCGCCGACATATCCGATGACTATAGGGTCGTCCCTATGACCCCGGGACTAGAGTGGCCCGCCACCGTCATGTCCGACGATTATGGTCGTCCCCACGTCCACGGGCCAATGTTGGCCAGCCGCTGACTTGTCCGACGACTATAGGGTCGTCCCCACGACCGCGGGACTAGATTGGCTCGCCGCCGACTTGTCCGACGACTGTAGGGTCGTCCCCACGACCCCGGGACTCGATTGGCCGGCCACCGTCATTTCCGACGACTATAGGGTCGTCCCCACGACCACGGGCCAAAGTTGGCCAGCCGCCGACTTGCCCGACGACTATAGGGTCGTCGCCATGACCCGGCACTAGACTGGCCCGCCACCGTCATGTCCGACCCACTATAGGGTCGTCCCCACGACCCCCGGACTAGGTTGGTACGCCGCCGACTTGTCCGACGAGTATAGGGTCCTCCCCACGACCACGGGCCAAAGTTGGCCAGCCGCCGACATGTCCGACGACTATAGGGTCGTCCCCACGACCCGGGACTAGACTGGCCCGCCACCGACATGTCCGACGACTATAGAGTCGTCCCCACGACCCCGGGTCAATGTTGGCTCGCCGCCGACATGTCCGACGACTATAGGGTCGTCCCCACGACCCCCGGACTAGGTTGGCCGGCCGCCGACTTGTCCGACGACTATAGGGTCGTCCCCACGACCCCGGGAATAGGTTGGCCCGCCACCGTCAAGTCCGACGACTATAGGGTCGTCCCCACGACCCCGGGCCAAAGTTGGACAGCCGCCGACTTGTCCGACGACTATAGGGTCGTCCCCACGACCACGGGCCACCGTTGGCCAGCCGCCGGCTTGTGCGACGAATATAGGGTCGTCCCCACGACCCCGGGACTAGGTTGGCCCGCCGCCGACTTGTCCAACGACTATCGGATCGTCCCCACGACCACGGGCCAAAGTTGGCCAGCCGCCGACATGTCCGAAGACTATAAGGTCGTCCCCACGACCCCGGGACTAGATTGGCCAGCCGCCGACATGTCCGACGACTATAGAGTCGTCCCCACGACACCGGGTCAAAGTTGGCCAGCCGCTGACATTTCCAACGACTATTGGGTCGTCCCCACGACCACGGGCCAATGTTGGCTAGCCGCCGACATGTCCGACGACTATAGGGTCGTCCCCACGACCACGGGCCAAAGCTGGCCAGCCGCCGACATGTCCGACGACTATTGGATCGTCCCCACGACCACGGGCCAAAGTTGGCCAGCCGCCGACATGTCCGACGACTATAGGGTCGTCCCCACGACCCCGGGACTAGATTGGGCCGCCACCGTCATGTCCGACGACTATAGGGTCGTCCACACGACCCCGGGCCAAAGTTGGCAAGCCGCCGAAATGTCCGACGACTGTGGGGTCGTCCCCACGACCCCGGGACTAGATTGGCCCGCCACCGTCAAGTCCGACGACCTCGGGACTAGGTTGGCCAGCCGCCGACATGTCCGACGACTATAGGGTCGTCCCCACGACCTCGGGCCAATTTTGGCCAGCCGCCGACATGTCCGACGAGTATAGGGTCGTCCCCACGACCCCGGGCCAAAGTTGGCAAGTCGCCGAAATGTCCGACGACTGTAGGGTCGTCCCCACGACCCCCGGACTAGATTGGCCCGCCACCGACAAGTCCGACGACTATAGGGTCGTCCCCACGACCCCGGGACTAGATTGGCCCGCCACCGTCATGTCCAACGACTATCGGATCGTCCCCACGACCACGGGCCAAAATTGGCCAGCCGCCGACATGTCCGACGACTATTGGGTCGTCCCCACGACACCGGGCCAAAGTTGGCCAGCCGCTGACATGTCCAACGACTATAGGGTCGTCCCCACGACCACGGGCCAAAGTTGACCAGCCGCCAACATGTCCGACGACTATTGGATCGTCCCCACGACCCCGGGCCAAAGTTGGCAAGCCGCCGAAATGGCCGACGAATGTAGGGTCGTCCCCACGACCCCCGGACTAGATTGGCCCGCCACCGACAAGTCCGACGACTATAGGGTCGTCCCCACGACCCCGGGACTAGATTGGCCCGCCACCGCCTTGTCCGACGACAATAGGGTCGTCCCCACGACCCCGGGCCAAAGTTGGCCAGCCGCCGACATGTCCGACGACTATAGGGTCGTCCCCACGACCCCGGGCCAAAGTTGGCCAGCCGCCGACATGTCCGACGACTATAGGGTCGTCCCCACAACCCCGGGTTCAGGTTGGCCAGCCGCCGACATGTCCGACGACTATAGGGTCGTCCCCACGACCACGGGCCAAAGTTGGCCAGCCGCCGACATGTCCGACGACTATAGGGTCGTCCCCACGACCCCGGGCCAAAGTTGGCCAGCCGCCGACATGTCCGACGACTATAGGGTCGTCCCCACGACCCCGGGCCAAAGTTGGCCAGCCGCCGACATGTCCGACGACTATAGGGTCGTCCCCACAACCCCGGGTTCAGGTTGGCCAGCCGCCGACATGTCCGACGACTATAGGGTCGTCCCCACGACCACGGGCCAAAGTTGGCCAGCCGCCGACATGTCCGACGACTATAGGGCCGTCCCCACGACCCGGGACTAGAGTGGCCCGCCACCGTCATGTCCGACGACTATATGGTCGTCCCCACGACCACGGGCCAATGTTGGCCAGCCACTGACTTGTCCGACGACTATAGGGTCGTCCCCACGACCGCGGGACTAGATTGGCTCGCCACCGACAAGTCCGACGACTATAGGGTCGTCCCCACGACCCCGGGACTAGATTGGCCCGCCACCGTCATGTCCAACGACTATTGGATCGTCCCCACGACCACGGGCCAAAGTTGGCCAGCCGCCGACATGTCCGACGACTATAGGATCGTCCCCACGACCCCGGGACTAGATTGGGCCGCCACCGTCATGTCCGACGACTATAGGGTCGTCCACACGACCCCGGGCCAAAGTTGGCAAGCCGCCGAAATGTCCGACGATTGTGGGGTCGTCCCCACGACCCCGGGACTAGATTGGCCCGCCACCGTCAAGTCCGACGACCTCGGGACTAGGTTGGCCAGCCGCCGACATGTCCGACGACTATAGGGTCGTCCCCACGACCTCGGGCCAATTTTGGCCAGCCGCCGACATGTCCGACGACTATAGGGTCGTCCCCACGACCCCGGGCCAAAGTTGGCAAGCCGCCGAAATGTCCGACGACTGTAGGGTCGTCCCCACGACCTCGGGACTAGATTGGCCCGCCAACGTCAAGTCCGACGACTATAGGGTCGTCCCCACGACCCCGGGCCAAAGTTGGCAAGCCGCCGAAATATCCGACGACTGTAGGGTCGTCCCCACAACCCCGGGACTAGATTGGCCCGCCACCGTCAAGTCCGACGACCTCGGGACTAGGTTGGCCAGCCGCCGACATGTCCGACGACTATAGGGTCGTCCCCACGACCTCGGGCCAATTTTGGCCAGCCGCCGACATGTCCGACGACTATAGGGTCGTCCCCACGACCCCGGGCCAAAGTTGGCAAGCCGCCGAAATGTCCGACGACTGTAGGGTCGTCCCCACGACCCCCGGACTAGATTGGCCCGCCACCGACAAGTCCGACGACTATAGGGTCGTCCCCACGACCCCGGGACTAGATTGGCCCGCCACCGTCATGTCCAACGACTATCGGATCGTCCCCACGACCACGGGCCAAAATTGGCCAGCCGCCGACATGTCCGACGACTATTGGGTCGTCCCCACGACACCGGGCCAAAGTTGGCCAGCCGCTGACATGTCCAACGACTATAGGGTCGTCCCCACGACCACGGGCCAAAGTTGACCAGCCGCCAACATGTCCGACGACAATTGGATCGTCCCCACGACCCCGGGCCAAAGTTGGCAAGCCGCCGAAATGGCCGACGACTGTAGGGTCGTCCCCACGACCCCCGGACTAGATTGGCCCGCCACCGACAAGTCCGACGACTATAGGGTCGTCCCCACGACCCCGGGACTAGATTGGCCCGCCACCGCCTTGTCCGACGACAATAGGGTCGTCCCCACGACCCCGGGCCAAAGTTGGCCAGCCGCCGACATGTCCGACGACTATAGGGTCGTCCCCACGACCCCGAGACTAGATTGGCCCGCCACCGTCATGTTCGACGAAAATAGGGTCGTCCCCACAACCCCGGGTTCAGGTTGGCCAGCCGCCGACATTTCCGACGACTATAGAGTCGTCCCCACGACACCGGGTCAAAGTTGGCCAGCCGCCGACATGTCCGACGACTATAGGGTCGTCCCCACGACCCCGGGACAAGGTTGGCCCGCCGCCGACTTGTCCGACGACTATAGGGCCGTACCCACGACCCCGGGACTAGGCTGACAAGCCGCCAACATGTCCGACGACTATAGGGTCGTCCCCAGGACCCCGGGCCAAAGTTGGCAAGCCGCCGAAATGTCCGACGACTGTAGGGTCGTACCCACGACCCCGGGAATAGGCTGACAAGCCGCCAACATGTCCGACGACTATAGGGTCGTCCCCACGACCCCGGCCCAAAGTTGGCAAGCCGCCGAAATGTCCGACGACTGTAGGGTCGTCCCCACGACCCCGGGACTAGATTGGCCCGCCACCGTCAAGTCCGACGACTATAGGGTCGTCCCCAGGACCTCGGGACTAGATTGGCCCGCCACCGTCAAGTCCGACGACTATAGGGTCGTCCCCACGACCCCGGGCCAAAGTTGGCAAGCCGCCGAAATGTCCGACGACTGTAGGGTGGTACCCACGACCCCGGGACTAGGCTGACAAGCCGCCAACATGTCCGACGACTATAGGGTCGCCCCCACGACCCCGGGACTAGATTGGCCCGCCACCGTCATGTCCAACGACTATAGGGTCGTCCCCACAACCACGGGCCAAAGTTGGCCAGCCGCCGACATTTCCGACGACTATAGAGTCGTCCCCACGACACCGGGCCAAAGTTGGCCAGCCGCCGACATGTCCGACGACTACAGGGTCGTCCCCACGACCCCGGGACAAGGATGGCCCGCCGCCGACTTGTCCGACGACTATAGGGCCGTACCCACGACCCCGGGACTAGGCTGACAAGCCGCCAACATGTCCGACGACTATAGGGTCGTCCCCACGACCCCGGGCCAAAGTTGGCCAGCCGCCGAAATGTCCGACGACTATAGGGTCGTCCCCACGACCCCGGGACTAGATTGGCCCGCCACCGTCATGTCCGACGACTATAGGGTCGTCCCCACGACCCCGGGACTAGATTGGCCCGCCACCGTCATGTCCGACGACTATAGGGTCGTCCCCATGACCCCGGGCCAAAGTTGGCAAGCCGCCGAAATGTCCGACGACTGTAGGGTCGTACCCACGACCCCGGGACTAGGCTGACAAGCCGCCAACATGTCCGACGACTATAGGGTCGTCCCCACGACCCCGGGCCAAAGTTGGCCAGCCGCCGACATGTCCGACGACTATAGGGTCGTCCCCACGACCCCGAGACTAGATTGGCCCGCCACCGTCATGTCCGACGACAATAGGGTCGTCTCCACGACCCCGGGTCCAGGTTGGCCAGCCGCCGACACTTCCGACGACTATAGAGTCGTCCCCACGACACCGGGCCAAAGGTGGCCAGCCGCCGACATGTCCGACGACTATAGGGTCGTCCCCACGTCCACGGGCCAAAGTTGGCCAGCCGCCGACTTGTCCGACGACTATAGGGTCGTCCCCACGTCCACGGGCCAAAGTTGGCCAGCCGCCGACTTGTCCGACGACTATAGGGTCGTCCCCATGACCCCGGGACTAGATTGGCCCGCCACCGTCATGTCCGATGATTATAGGGTCGTCCCCACGACCCCGGGACTAGAGTGGCCCGCCACCGTCATGTCCGACGACTATAGGGTCGTCCCGACGACCACGGGCCAAAGTTGGCCAGCCGCCGACTTGTCCGGCGGCTATAGGGTCGTCCCCAAGACCCGGGACTAGACTGGCCCGCCACCGTCATGTGTGACGACTATAGGGTCGTCCCCACGACCCCGGGAATAGGTTGGCCAGCCGCCGACATGTCCGACGACTATCGGGTCGTCCCGACGACCCCGGGCCAATGTTGGCCAATCGCCATGTCCGACGACTATAGGGTCGTCCCTACGACCCCGGGACTAGATTGGCCCGCCACCGTCATGTCCAACGATTATAGGGTCGTCCCCACGACCCCGGGACTAGATTGGCCCGCCACCGTCATGTCCGATGATTATAGGGTCGTCCCCACGACCCCGGGACAAGCTTGGCCCGCCGCCGACTTGACCGACGACTATAGGGTCGTCCCCACGACCCCGGGACTAGATTGGCCCGCCACCGTCATGTCCGACGACAATAGGGTCGTCCCCACGACCCCGGGTCTAGGTTGGCCAGCCGCCGACATGTCCGACGACTATAGAGTCGTCCCCACGACACCGGGCCAAAGTTGGACAGCCGCCGACATGTCCGACGGCTATAGGGTCGTCCCCACGACCCCGGGCCAATGTTGGCCAATCGCCGACATGTCCGACGACTATAGGGTCGTCCCTACGACCCCGGGACTAGATTGGCCCGCCACCGTCATGTCCAACGACTATAGGGTCGTCCCCACGACCCCCGGGCCAAAGTTGGACAGCCACCGACATTTCCGACGACTATAGGGTCGTCCCCACGACCACGGGCCAAAGTTGGCCAGCCGCCGACATGTCCGACGACTATATGGTCGTCCCCACGACCCGGGACTAGACTGGCCCGCCACCGTCATGTCCGACGACTATAGGGTCGTCCCCACGACCCCGGGTCAATGTTGGCTCGCCGCCGACATGTCCGACGACTATAGGGTCGTCCCCACGACCCCCGGGCCAAAGTTGGACAGCCACCGACATTTCCGACGACTATAGGGTCGTCCCCACGACCACGGGCCAAAGTTGGCCAGCCGCCGACATGTCCGACGACTATAGGGTCGTCCCCACGACCCGGGACTAGACTGGCCCGCCACCGTCATGTCCGACGACTATAGGGTCGTCCCCACGACCCCGGGACTAGATTGGCCCGCCACCGTCATGTCCGACGACTATAGGGTCGTCCCCATGACCCCGGGCCAAAGTTGGCAAGCCGCCGAAATGTCCGACGACTGTAGGGTCGTACCCACGACCCCGGGACTAGGCTGACAAGCCGCCAACATGTCCGACGACTATAGGGTCGTCCCCACGACCCCGGGCCAAAGTTGGCCAGCCGCCGACATGTCCGACGACTATAGGGTCGTCCCCACGACCCCGAGACTAGATTGGCCCGCCACCGTCATGTCCGACGACAATAGGGTCGTCTCCACGACCCCGGGTCCAGGTTGGCCAGCCGCCGACACTTCCGACGACTATAGAGTCGTCCCCACGACACCGGGCCAAAGGTGGCCAGCCGCCGACATGTCCGACGACTATAGGGTCGTCCCCACGTCCACGGGCCAAAGTTGGCCAGCCGCCGACTTGTCCGACGACTATAGGGTCGTCCCCACGTCCAGGGGCCAAAGTTGGCCAGCCGCCGACTTGTCCGACGACTATAGGGTCGTCCCCATGACCCCGGGACTAGATTGGCCCGCCACCGTCATGTCCGATGATTATAGGGTCGTCCCCACGACCCCGGGACTAGAGTGGCCCGCCACCGTCATGTCCGACGACTATAGGGTCGTCCCGACGACCACGGGCCAAAGTTGGCCAGCCGCCGACTTGTCCGGCGGCTATAGGGTCGTCCCCAAGACCCGGGACTAGACTGGCCCGCCACCGTCATGTGTGACGACTATAGGGTCGTCCCCACGACCCCGGGAATAGGTTGGCCAGCCGCCGACATGTCCGACGACTATCGGGTCGTCCCGACGACCCCGGGCCAATGTTGGCCAATCGCCATGTCCGACGACTATAGGGTCGTCCCTACGACCCCGGGACTAGATTGGCCCGCCACCGTCATGTCCAACGATTATAGGGTCGTCCCCACGACCCCGGGACTAGATTGGCCCGCCACCGTCATGTCCGATGATTATAGGGTCGTCCCCACGACCCCGGGACAAGCTTGGCCCGCCGCCGACTTGACCGACGACTATAGGGTCGTCCCCACGACCCCGGGACTAGATTGGCCCGCCACCGTCATGTCCGACGACAATAGGGTCGTCCCCACGACCCCGGGTCTAGGTTGGCCAGCCGCCGACATGTCCGACGACTATAGAGTCGTCCCCACGACACCGGGCCAAAGTTGGACAGCCGCCGACATGTCCGACGGCTATAGGGTCGTCCCCACGACCCCGGGCCAATGTTGGCCAATCGCCGACATGTCCGACGACTATAGGGTCGTCCCTACGACCCCGGGACTAGATTGGCCCGCCACCGTCATGTCCAACGACTATAGGGTCGTCCCCACGACCCCCGGGCCAAAGTTGGACAGCCACCGACATTTCCGACGACTATAGGGTCGTCCCCACGACCACGGGCCAAAGTTGGCCAGCCGCCGACATGTCCGACGACTATATGGTCGTCCCCACGACTCGGGACTAGACTGGCCCGCCACCGTCATGTCCGACGACTATAGGGTCGTCCCGACGACCCCGGGAATAGATTGGCCCGCCACCGTCATGTCCAACGATTATAGGGTCGTCCCCACGACCCCGGGACTAGATTGGCCCGCCACCGTCATGTCCGATGATTATAGGGTCGTCCCCACGACCCCGGGACTAGAGTGGCCCGCCACCGTCATGTCCGACGACTATAGGGTCGTCCCGACGACCACGGGCCAAAGTTGGCCAGCCGCCGACTTGTCCGACGACTATAGGGTCGTCCCCATGACCCGGGACTAGACTGGCCCGCCACCGTCATGTCCGTCGACTATAGGCTCGTCCCCACGACCCCGGGCCAAAGTTGGCCAGCCGCCGGCTTGCCCGACGATTATAGGGTCGTCCCCACGACCCCGGGACTAGATTGGCCCGCCACCGTCATGTCCGATGATTATAGGGTCGTCCCCACGACCCCGGGACAAGCTTGGCCCGCCGCCGACTTGACCGACGACTATAGGGTCGTCCCCACGACCCCGGGACTAGATTGGCCCGCCACCGTCATGTCCGACGACAATAGGGTCGTCCCCACGACCCCGGGTCTAGGTTGGCCAGCCGCCGACATGTCCGACGACTATAGAGTCGTCCTCACGACACCGGGCCAAAGTTGGACAGCCGCCGACATGTCCGACGGCTATAGGGTCGTCCCCACGACCCCGGGCCAATGTTGGCCAATCGCCGACATGTCCGACGACTATAGGGTCGTCCCTACGACCCCGGGACTAGATTGGCAAGCCACCGTCATGTCCAACGACTATACGGTCGTCCCCACGACCCCCGGGCCAAAGTTGGACAGCCACCGACATTTCCGACGACTATAGGGTCGTCCCCACGACCCGGGACTAGACTGGCCCGCCACCGTCATGTCCGACGACTATACGGTCGTCCCCACGACCCCGGGTCAATGTTGGCTCGCCGCCGACATGTCCGACGACTATAGGGTCGTCCCCACGACCCCCGGGCCAAAGTTGGACAGCCACCGACATTTCCGACGACTATAGGGTCGACCCCACGACCACGGGCCAAAGTTGGCCAGCCGCCGACATGTCCGACGACTATAGGGTCGTCCCCACGACCCGGGACTAGACTGGCCCGCCACCGTCATGTCCGACGACTATAGGGTCGTCCCCAAGACCCCCGGACTAGGTTGGCCGGCCGCCGACTTGTCCGACGACTATAGGGTCGTCCCCACGACCCCCCGACTAGGTGGGCTCGCCGCCGACTTGTCCGACGACTATAGGGTCGTCCCCACGACCACGGGCCAAAGTTGGCCAGCCGCCGATATGTCCAACGACTATTGGGTCGTCCCCACGACCACGGGCCAAAGTTAGCCAGCCGCCGACATGTCCGACGACTATAGGGTCGTCCCCACGACCCCGGGCCAAAGTTGGCAAGCCGCCGAAATGTCCGACGACTGTAGGGTCGCCCCCACGACCCCGGGGCTAGGTCGGCCAGCCGCCGACATGTCCGACGACTATACGGTCGTCCCCACGACCCCGGGTCAATGTTGGCTCGCCGCCGACATGTCCGACGACTATAGGGTCGTCCCCACGTCCCCCGGGCCAAAGTTGGACAGCCACCGACATTTCCGACGACTATAGGGTCGTCCCCACGACCACGGGCCAAAGTTGGCCAGCCGCCGACATGTCCGACGACTATAGGGTCGTCCCCACGACCCGGGACTAGACTGGCCCGCCACCGTCATGTCCGACGACTATAGGGTCGTCCCCACGACCCCCGGACTAGGTTGGCCGGCCGCCGACTTGTCCGACGACTATAGGGTCGTCCCCACGACCCCCCGACTAGGTGGGCTCGCCGCCGACTTGTCCGACGACTATAGGGTCGTCCCCACGACCCCGGGACTAGGTTGGCTCGCCACCGTCATGTTTGACGACTATAGGGTCGTCCCCACGACCACGGGCCAAAGTTGGCCAGCCGCCGACATGTCCGACGACTATAGGGTCGTCCCCACGACCCGGGACTAGACTGGCCCGCCACCGTCATGTCCGACGACTATAGGGTCGTCCCCACGACCCCCGGACTAGGTTGGCCGGCCGCCGACTTGTCCGACGACTATAGGGTCGTCCCCACGACCCCGGGCCAAAGTTGGACAGCCACCGACATTTACGACGACTATTGGGTCGTCCCCACGACCACGGGCCAAAGTTGGCCAGCCGCCGACATGTCCGACGACTATAGGGTCTTCCCCACGACCCCGGGACGAGATTGGCCCGACACCGTCATGTCCGACGACTATAGAGTCGTGCCCACAAGTACGGGCCAAAGTTGGCCAGCCGCCGACATGTCCGACGACTATAGGGTCGTCCCCACGACCCCCGGACTAGGTTGGCTCGCCGCCGACTTGTCCGACGAGTATAGGGTCCTCCCCACGACCACGGGCCAAAGTTGGCCAGCCGCCGACATGTCCGACGACTATAGGGTCGTCCCCACGACCCCGGGACTAGGTTGGCTCGCCACCGTCATGTCTGACGACTATAGGGTCGTCCCCACGACCACGGGCCAAAGTAGGCCAGCCGCCGACTTGTCCGACGACTATAGGGTCGTCCCCATGACCCGGGACTAGACTGGCCCGCCACCGTCATGTCCGTCGACTATAGGCTCGTCCCCACGACCCCGGGCCAAAGTTGGCCAGCCGCCGACATGTCCGACGACTATAGGGTCGTCCCCACGACCCCGGGACTAGATTGGCCCGACACCGTCATGTCCGACGACTACAGGGTCGTACCCACGACCCCAGGCCAAGGTTGGCCCGCCGCCGACATGTCCGACGACTATAGGGTCGTCCCCACGACCCCGGGACTAGATTGGCCCGACACCGTCATGTCCGACGACTACAGGGTCGTACCCACGACCACGGGCCAAAGTTGGCCAGCCGCCGACATGTCCGACGACTATAGGGTCGTCCCCACGACCCCGGGCCAAAGTTGGCAAGCCGCCGAAATGTCCGACACCTGTAGGGTCGCCCCCACGACCCCGGGGCTAGGTCGGCCAGCCGCCGACATGTCCGACGACTATACGGTCGTCCCCACGACCCCGGGTCTATGTTGGCTCGCCGCCGACATGTCCGACGACTATAGGGTCGTCCCCACGACCCCCGGGCCAAAGTTGGACAGCCACCGACATTTCCGACGACTATAGGGTCGTCCCCACGACCACGGGCCAAAGTTGGCCAGCCGCCGACATGTCCGACGACTATAGGGTCGTCCCCACGACCCGGGACTAGACTGGCCCGCCACCGTCATGTCCGATGATTATAGGGTCGTCCCCACGACCCCGGGACTAGAGTGGCCCGCCACCGTCATGTCCGACGACTATAGGGTCGTCCCGACGACCACGGGCCAAAGTTGGCCAGCCGCCGACTTGTCCGACGACTATAGGGTCGTCCCCATGACCCGGGACTCGACTGGCCCGCCACCGTCATGTCCGTCGACTATAGGCTCGTCCCCACGACCCCGGGCCAAAGTTGGCCAGCCGCCGGCTTGCCCGACGATTATAGGGTCGTCCCCACGACCCCGGGACTAGATTGGCCCGCCACCGTCATGTCCGATGATTATAAGGTCGTCCCCACGACCCCGGGACAAGCTTGGCCCGCCGCCGACTTGACCGACGACTATAGGGTCGTCCCCACGACCCCGGGACTAGATTGGCCCGCCACCGTCATGTCCGACGACAATAGGGTCGTCCCCACGACCCCGGGTCTAGGTTGGCCAGCCGCCGACATGTCCGACGACTATAGAGTCGTCCCCACGACACCGGGCCAAAGTTGGACAGCCGCCGACATGTCCGACGGCTATAGGGTCGTCCCCACGACCCCGGGCCAATGTTAGCCAATCGCCGACATGTCCGACGACTATAGGGTCGTCCCTACGACCCCGGGACTAGATCGGCCCGCCACCGTCATGTCCAACGACTATAGGGTCGTCCCCACGACCCCCGGGCCAAAGTTGGACAGCCACCGACATTTCCGACGACTATAGGGTCGTCCCCACGACCACGGGCCAAAGTTGGCCAGCCGCCGATATGTCCAACGACTATTGGGTCGTCCCCACGACCACGGGCCAAAGTTGGCCAGCCGCCGGCTTGCCCGACGATTATAGGGTCGTCCCCACGACCCCCGGACTAGGTTGGCTCGCCGCCGACTTGTCCGACGAGTATAGGGTCGTCCCCACGACCACGGGCCAAATTTGGCCAGCCGGCGACATGTCCGACGACTATAGGGACGTCCCTACGACCCCGGGACTAGGTTGGCCCGCCGCCGACTTCTCCGACGACTATAGGGTCGTCCCCACGACCCCCGGACTAGGTTGGCTCGCCGCCGACTTGTCCGACGAGTATAGAGTCCTCCCCACGACCACGGGCCAAAGTTGGCCAGCCGCCGACATGTCCGACGACTATAGGGTCGTCCCCACGACCCCGGGACTAGGTTGCCCCGCCGCCGACTTGTCCGACGACTATAGGGTCGTCCCCACGACCCCGGGACTAGGTTGGCTCGCCACCGTCATGTCTGACGACTATAGGGTCGTCCCCACGTCCACGGGCCAAAGTTGGCCAGCCGCCGACTTGTCCGACGACTATAGGGTCGTCCCCATGACCCGGGACTAGACTGGCCCGCCACCGTCATGTCCGTCGACTATAGGCTCGTCCCCACGACCCCGGGCCAAAGTTGGCCAGCCGCCGGCTTGCCCGACGATTATAGGGTCGTCCCCACGACCCCGGGACTAGGTTGGCCCGCCACCGTCATTTCCGACGACTATAGGGTCGTCCCCACGACCACGGGCCAAAGTTGGCCAGCCGCCGACTTGTCCGACGACTATAGGGTCGTCCCCATGACCCGGGACTAGACTGGCCCGCCACCGTCATGTCCGACGACTATAGGGTCGTCCCCACGACCCCCGGACTAGGTTGGCCGGCCGCCGACTTGTCCGACGACTATAGGGTCGTCCCCACGACCCCCCGACTAGGTGGGCTCGCCGCCGACTTGTCCGACGACTATAGGGTCGTCCCCACGACCCCGGGACTAGGTTGGCTCGCCACCGTAATGTCTGACGACTATAGGGTCGTCCCCACGACCCCGGGAATAGATTGGCCCGCCACCGTCATGTCCAACGATTATAGGGTCGTCCCCACGACCCCGGGACTAGATTGGCCCGCCACCGTCATGTCCGATGATTATAGGGTCGTCCCCACGACCCCGGGACTAGAGTGGCCCGCCACCGTCATGTCCGACGACTATAGGGTCGTCCCGACGACCACGGGCCAAAGTTGGCCAGCCGCCGACTTGTCCGGCGACTATAGGGTCGTCCCCAAGACCCGGGACTAGACTGGCCCGCCACCGTCATGTGTGACGACTATAGGGTCGTCCCCACGACCCCGGGAATAGGTTGGCCAGCCGCCGACATGTCCGACGACTATCGGGTCGTCCCGACGACCCCGGGCCAATGTTGGCCAATCGCCATGTCCGACGACTATAGGGTCGTCCCTACGACCCCGGGACTAGATTGGCCCGCCACCGTCATGTCCAACGATTATAGGGTCGTCCCCACGACCCCGGGACTAGATTGGCCCGCCACCGTCATGTCCGATGATTATAGGGTCGTCCCCACGACCCCGGGACAAGCTTGGCCCGCCGCCGACTTGACCGACGACTATAGGGTCGTCCCCACGACCCCGGGACTAGATTGGCCCGCCACCGTCATGTCCGACGACAATAGGGTCGTCCCCACGACCCCGGGTCTAGGTTGGCCAGCCGCCGACATGTCCGACGACTATAGAGTCGTCCCCACGACACCGGGCCAAAGTTGGACAGCCGCCGACATGTCCGACGGCTATAGGGTCGTCCCCACGACCCCGGGCCAATGTTGGCCAATCGCCGACATGTCCGACGACTATAGGGTCGTCCCTACGACCCCGGGACTAGATTGGCCCGCCACCGTCATGTCCAACGACTATAGGGTCGTCCCCACGACCCCCGGGCCAAAGTTGGACAGCCACCGACATTTCCGACGACTATAGGGTCGTCCCCACGACCACGGGCCAAAGTTGGCCAGCCGCCGATATGTCCAACGACTATTGGGTCGTCCCCACGACCACGGGCCAAAGTTGGCCAGCCGCCGGCTTGCCCGACGATTATAGGGTCGTCCCCACGACCCCCGGACTAGGTTGGCTCGCCGCCGACTTGTCCGACGAGTATAGGGTCGTCCCCACGACCACGGGCCAAATTTGGCCAGCCGGCGACATGTCCGACGACTATAGGGACGTCCCTACGACCCCGGGACTAGGTTGGCCCGCCGCCGACTTCTCCGACGACTATAGGGTCGTCCCCACGACCCCCGGACTAGGTTGGCTCGCCGCCGACTTGTCCGACGAGTATAGAGTCCTCCCCACGACCACGGGCCAAAGTTGGCCAGCCGCCGACATGTCCGACGACTATAGGGTCGTCCCCACGACCCCGGGACTAGGTTGCCCCGCCGCCGACTTGTCCGACGACTATAGGGTCGTCCCCACGACCCCGGGACTAGGTTGGCTCGCCACCGTCATGTCTGACGACTATAGGGTCGTCCCCACGTCCACGGGCCAAAGTTGGCCAGCCGCCGACTTGTCCGACGACTATAGGGTCGTCCCCATGACCCGGGACTAGACTGGCCCGCCACCGTCATGTCCGTCGACTATAGGCTCGTCCCCACGACCCCGGGCCAAAGTTGGCCAGCCGCCGGCTTGCCCGACGATTATAGGGTCGTCCCCACGACCCCGGGACTAGGTTGGCCCGCCACCGTCATTTCCGACGACTATAGGGTCGTCCCCACGACCACGGGCCAAAGTTGGCCAGCCGCCGACTTGTCCGACGACTATAGGGTCGTCCCCATGACCCGGGACTAGACTGGCCCGCCACCGTCATGTCCGACGACTATAGGGTCGTCCCCACGACCCCCGGACTAGGTTGGCCGGCCGCCGACTTGTCCGACGACTATAGGGTCGTCCCCACGACCCCCCGACTAGGTGGGCTCGCCGCCGACTTGTCCGACGACTATAGGGTCGTCCCCACGACCCCGGGACTAGGTTGGCTCGCCACCGTCATGTCTGACGACTATAGGGTCGTCCCCACGACCCCGGGAATAGATTGGCCCGCCACCGTCATGTCCAACGATTATAGGGTCGTCCCCACGACCCCGGGACTAGATTGGCCCGCCACCGTCATGTCCGATGATTATAGGGTCGTCCCCACGACCCCGGGACTAGAGTGGCCCGCCACCGTCATGTCCGACGACTATAGGGTCGTCCCGACGACCACGGGCCAAAGTTGGCCAGCCGCCGACTTGTCCGGCGACTATAGGGTCGTCCCCAAGACCCGGGACTAGACTGGCCCGCCACCGTCATGTGTGACGACTATAGGGTCGTCCCCACGACCCCGGGAATAGGTTGGCCAGCCGCCGACATGTCCGACGACTATCGGGTCGTCCCCATGACCCGGGACTAGACTGGCCCGCCACCGTCATGTCCGACGACTATAGGGTCGTCCCCACGACCCCCGGACTAGGTTGGCCGGCCGCCGACTTGTCCGACGACTATAGGGTCGTCCCCACGACCCCCCGACTAGGTGGGCTCGCCGCCGACTTGTCCGACGACTATAGGGTCGTCCCCACGACCCCGGGACTAGGTTGGCTCGCCACCGTCATGTCTGACGACTATAGGGTCGTCCCCACGACCCCGGGAATAGATTGGCCCGCCACCGTCATGTCCAACGATTATAGGGTCGTCCCCACGACCCCGGGACTAGATTGGCCCGCCACCGTCATGTCCGATGATTATAGGGTCGTCCCCACGACCCCGGGACTAGAGTGGCCCGCCACCGTCATGTCCGACGACTATAGGGTCGTCCCGACGACCACGGGCCAAAGTTGGCCAGCCGCCGACTTGTCCGGCGACTATAGGGTCGTCCCCAAGACCCGGGACTAGACTGGCCCGCCACCGTCATGTGTGACGACTATAGGGTCGTCCCCACGACCCCGGGAATAGGTTGGCCAGCCGCCGACATGTCCGACGACTATCGGGTCGTCCCGACGACCCCGGGCCAATGTTGGCCAATCGCCATGTCCGACGACTATAGGGTCGTCCCTACGACCCCGGGACTAGATTGGCCCGCCACCGTCATGTCCAACGATTATAGGGTCGTCCCCACGACCCCGGGACTAGATTGGCCCGCCACCGTCATGTCCGATGATTATAGGGTCGTCCCCACGACCCCGGGACTAGAGTGGCCCGCCACCGTCATGTCCGACGACTATAGGGTCGTCCCGACGACCACGGGCCAAAGTTGGCCAGCCGCCGACTTGTCCGACGACTATAGGGTCGTCCCCATGACCCGGGACTAGACTGGCCCGCCACCGTCATGTCCGTCGACTATAGGCTCGTCCCCACGACCCCGGGCCAAAGTTGGCCAGCCGCCGGCTTGCCCGACGATTATAGGGTCGTCCCCACGACCCCGGGACTAGATTGGCCCGCCACCGTCATGTCCGATGATTATAGGGTCGTCCCCACGACCCCGGGACAAGCTTGGCCCGCCGCCGACTTGCCCGACGACTATAGGGTCGTCCCCACGACCCCGGGACTAGATTGGCCCGCCACCGTCATGTCCGACGACAATAGGGTCGTCCCCACGACCCCGGGTCTAGGTTGGCCAGCCGCCGAAATGTCCGACGACTATAGAGTCGTCCCCACGACACCGGGCCAAAGTTGGACAGCCGCCGACATGTCCGACGGCTATAGGGTCGTCCCCACGACCCCGGGCCAATGTTGGCCAATCGCCGACATGTCCGACGACTATAGGGTCGTCCCTACGACCCCGGGACTAGATTGGGCCGCCACCGTCATGTCCAACGACTATAGGGTCGTCCCCACGACCCCCGGGCCAAAGTTGGACAGCCACCGACATTTCCGACGACTATAGGGTCGTCCCCACGACCACGGGCCAAAGTTGGCCAGCCGCCGATATGTCCAACGACTATTGGGTCGTCCCCACGACCACGGGCCAAAGTTAGCCAGCCGCCGACATGTCCGACGACTATAGGGTCGTCCCCACGACCCCGGGCCAAAGTTGGCAAGCCGCCGAAATGTCCGACGACTGTAGGGTCGCCCCCACGACCCCGGGGCTAGGTCGGCCAGCCGCCGACATGTCCGACGACTATACGGTCGTCCCCACGACCCCGGGTCAATGTTGGCTCGCCGCCGACATGTCCGACGACTATAGGGTCGTCCCCACGAGCCCCGGGCCAAAGTTGGACAGCCACCGACATTTCCGACGACTATAGGGTCGTCCCCACGACCACGGGCCAAAGTTGGCCAGCCGCCGACATGTCCGACGACTATAGGGTCGTCCCCACGACCCGGGACTAGACTGGCCCGCTACCGTCATGTCCGACGACTATAGGGTCGTCCCCAAGACCCCCGGACTAGGTTGGCCGGCCGCCGACTTGTCCGACGACTATAGGGTCGTCCCCACGACCCCCCGACTAGGTGGGCTCGCCGCCGACTTGTCCGACGACTATAGGGTCGTCCCCACGACCACGGGCCAAAGTTGGCCAGCCGCCGATATGTCCAACGACTATTGGGTCGTCCCCACGACCACGGGCCAAAGTTAGCCAGCCGCCGACATGTCCGACGACTATAGGGTCGTCCCCACGACCCCGGGCCAAAGTTGGCAAGCCGCCGAAATGTCCGACGACTGTAGGGTCGCCCCCACGACCCCCCAACTAGGTGGGCTCGCCGCCGACTTGTCCGACGACTATAGGGTCGTCCCCACGACCCCGGGACTAGGTTGGCCCGCCACCGTCATGTTTGACGACTATAGGGTCGTCCCCACGACCACGGGCCAAAGTTGGCCAGCCGCCGACATGTCCGACGACTATAGGGTCGTCCCCACGACCCGGGACTAGACTGGCCCGCCACCGACATGTCCGACGACTATAGGGTCGTCCCCACGACCCCCGGACTAGGTTGGCCGGCCGCCGACTTGTCCGACGACTATAGGGTCGTCCCCACGACCCCCGGGCCAAAGTTGGACAGCCACCGACATTTCCGACGACTATTGGGTCGTCCCCACGACCACGGGCCAAAGTTGGCCAGCCGCCGACATGTCCGACGGCTATAGGGTCTTCCCCACGACCCCGGGACTAGATTGGCCCGACACCGTCATGTCCGACGACTATAGAGTCGTGCCCACAAGTACGGGCCAAAGTTGGCCAGCCGCCGACATGTCCGACGACTATAGGGTCGTCCCCACGACCCCCGGACTAGGTTGGCTCGCCGCCGACTTGTCCGACGAGTATAGGGTCCTCCCCACGACCACGGGCCAAAGTTGGCCAGCCGCCGACATGTCCGACGACTATAGGGTCGTCCCCACGACCCCGGGACTAGGTTGGCTCGCCACCGTCATGTCTGACGACTATAGGGTCGTCCCCACGACCACGGGCCAAAGTTGGCCAGCCGCCGACTTGTCCGACGACTATAGGGTCGTCCCCATGACCCGGGACTAGACTGGCCCGCCACCGTCATGTCCGTCGACTATAGGCTCGTCCCCACGACCCCGGGCCAAAGTTGGCCAGCCGCCGACATGTCCGACGACTATAGGGTCGTCCCCACGACCCCGGGACTAGATTGGCCCGACACCGTCATGTCCGACGACTACAGGGTCGTACCCACGACCCCGGGCCAAGGTTGGCCCGCCGCCGACATGTCCGACGACTATAGGGTCGTCCCCACGACCCCGGGACTAGATTGGCCCGACACCGTCATGTCCGACGACTACAGGGTCGTACCCACGACCACGGGCCAAAGTTGGCCAGCCGCCGACATGTCCGACGACTATAGGGTCGTCCCCACGACCCCGGGACTAGGTTGCCCCGCCGCCGACTTGTCCGACGACTATAGGGTCGTCCCCACGACCCCGGGACTAGGTTGGCTCGCCACCGTCATGTCTGACGACTATAGGGTCGTCCCCACGACCACGGGCCAAAGTTGGCCAGCCGCCGACTTGTCCGACGACTATAGGGTCGACCCCACGACCCGGGACTAGAGTGGCCCGCCACCGTCATGTCCGACGACTATATGGTCGTCCCCACGACCACGGGCCAATGTTGGCCAGCCGCTGACTTGTCCGACGACTATAGGGTCGTTCCCACGACCGCGGGACTAGATTGGCTCGCCGCCGACTTGTCCGACGACTGTTGGGTCGTCCCCACGACCCCGGGACTAGATTGGCCCGCCACCGTCATTTCCGACGACTATAGGGTCGTCCACACGACCACGGGCCAAAGTTGGCCAGCCGCCGACTTGTCCGCCGACTATAGGATCGTCCCCACGACCCCGGGACTAGATTGGCCCGCCACCGTTATGTCCGACGACTATAGGGTCGTCCCCACGACCACGGGCCAAAGTTGGCCAGCCGGCGACATGTCCGACGACTATAGGGTCGTCCCTACGACCCCGGGACTAGGTTGGCCCGCCGCCGACTTCTCCGACGACTATAGGGTCGTCCCCACGACCACGGGCCAAAGTTGGCATGCCGCCGAAATGTCCGACGACTATAGGGTCGTCCCCACGACCCCGGGCCAAAGTTGGCAAGCCGCCGACATATCCGACGACTATAGGGTCGTCCACACAACCACGGGCCAAAGTTGGCCAGCCGCCGACTTGTCCGAAGACTATAGGCTCGTCCCCACGACCCCGGGGCTAGGTTGCCCCGCCGCCGACTTGTCCGACGACTATAGGGTCGTCCCCACGACCCCGGGACTAGGTTGGCCAGCCGCTGACATGTCCAACGACTATCGGATCGTCCCCACGACCACGGGCCAAAGTTGGCCAGCCGCCGACATGTCCGACGACTATAGGGTCGTCCCCACGACCCCGGGCCAAAGTTGGCAAGCTGCCGACTTGTCCGACGATTATAGGGTCGTCCCCACGACCCCGGGACTAGATTGGCCCGACACCGTCATGTCCGACGACTATAGGGTCGTACCCACGAGTACGGGCCAAAGTTGGCCAGCCGCCGACATGTCCGACGACTATAGGGTCGTCCCCACGACCCTGGGACTAGATTGGGCCGCCACCGTCATGTCCGACGACTATCGGGTCGTCCCCACGACCACGGGCCAATGTTGACCAGCCGCCGACATGTCCGACGACTATAGTGTCGTCCCCACGACCCCGGGACTAGATTGGCCCGCCACCGTCCTGCCCGACGACTATAGGGTCGTCTTTACGACCACGGGCCAAAGTTGGCCAGCCGCCGACATGTCCGACGACTATAGAGTCGTCCCCACGACACCGGGCCAAAGTTGGCCAGCCGCTGACATGTCCAACGACTATCGGATCGTCCCCACGACCACGGGCCAAAGTTGGCCAGCCGCCGACATGTCCGACGACTATAGGGTCGACCCCACGACCCGGGACTAGAGTGGCCCGCCACCGTCATGTCCGACGACTATATGGTCGTCCCCACGACCACGGGCCAATGTTTGCCAGCCGCTGACTTGTCCGACGACTATAGGGTCGTTCCCACGACCGCGGGACTAGATTGGCTCGCCGCCGACTTGTCCGACGACTGTTGGGTCGTCCCCACGACCCCGGGACTAGATTGGCCCGCCACCGTCCTGCCCGACGACTATAGGGTCGTCTTTACGACCACGGGCCAAAGTTGGCCAGCCGCCGACATGTCCGACGACTATAGAGTCGTCCCCACGACACCGGGCCAAAGTTGGCCAGCCGCTGACATGTCCAACGACTATCGGATCGTCCCCACGACCACGGGCCAAAGTTGGCCAGCCGCCGACATGTCCGACGACTATAGGGTCGACCCCACGACCCGGGACTAGAGTGGCCCGCCACCGTCATGTCCGACGACTATATGGTCGTCCCCACGACCACGGGCCAATGTTTGCCAGCCGCTGACTTGTCCGACGACTATAGGGTCGTTCCCACGACCGCGGGACTAGATTGGCTCGCCGCCGACTTGTCCGACGACTGTTGGGTCGTCCCCACGACCCCGGGACTAGATTGGCCCGCCACCGTCATTTCGGACGACTATAGGGTCGTCCCCACGACCACGGGCCAAAGTTGGCCAGCCGCCGACTTGTCCGACGACTATAGGGTCGTCCCCACGACCCCGGGACTAGATTGGCCCGCCACCGTTATGTCCGACGACTATAGGGTCGTCCCCACGACCACGGGCCAAAGTTGGCCAGCCGCCGACTTGTCCGACGACTATAGGGTCGTCCCCACGACCACGGGCCAAAGTTGGCCAGCCGCCGGCTTGCCCGACGATTATAGGGTCGTCCCCACGACCCCCGGACTAGGTTGGCTCGCCGCCGACTTGTCCGACGAGTATAGGGTCGTCCCCACGACCACGGGCCAAATTTGGCCAGCCGGCGACATGTCCGACGACTATAGGGACGTCCCTACGACCCCGGGACTAGGTTGGCCCGCCGCCGACTTCTCCGACGACTATAGGGTCGTCCCCACGACCCCCGGACTAGGTTGGCTCGCCGCCGACTTGTCCGACGAGTATAGGGTCCTCCCCACGACCACGGGCCAAAGTTGGCCAGCCGCCGACATGTCCAACGACTATAGGGTCGTCCCCACGACCCGGGACTAGACTGGCCCGCCACCGACATGTCCGACGACTATAGAGTCGTCCCCACGACCCCGGGTCAATGTTGGCTCGCCGCCGACATGTCCGACGACTATAGGATCGTCCCCACGACCCCCGGGCCAAATTTGGACAGCCACCGACATTTCCGACGACTATAGGGTCGTCCCCACGACCACGGGCCAAAGTTGGCCAGCCGCCGACATGTCCGACGACTATAGGGTCGTCCCCACGACCCGGGACTAGACTGGCCCGCCACCGTCATGTCCGACGACTATAGGGTCGTCCCCACGACCCCCCGACTAGGTGGGCTCGCCGCCGACTTGTCCGACGACTATAGGGTCGTCCCCACGACCCCGGGACTAGGTTGGCTCGCCACCGTCATGTCTGACGACTATAGGGTCGTCCCCACGACCACGGGCCAATGTTGGCCAGCCGCCGACATGTCCGACGACTATAGGGTCGTCCCCACGACCACGGGCCAAAGTTGGCCAGCCGCCGACATGTCCGACGACTATAGGGTCGTCCCCACGACCCCGGGCCAAAGTTGGACAGCCGCCGACTTGTCCGACGACTATAGGGTCGTCCCCACGACCACGGGCCACCGTTGGCCAGCCGCCGGCTTGTGCGACGAATATAGGGTCGTCCCCACGACCCCCGGACTAGGTTGGCTCGCCGCCGACTTCTCCGACGACTATAGGGTCGTCCCCACGACCCCCGGACTAGGTTGGCTCGCCGCCGACTTGTCCGACGAGTATAGAGTCCTCCCCACGACCACGGGCCAAAGTTGGCCAGCCGCCGACATGTCCGACGACTATAGGGTCGTCCCCACGACCCCGGGCCAAAGTTGGCAAGCTGCCGACTTGTCCGACGATTATAGGGTCGTCCCCACGACCCCGGGACTAGATTGGCCCGACACCGTCATGTCCGACGACTATAGGGTCGTACCCACGAGTACGGGCCAAAGTTGGCCAGCCGCCGACATGTCCGACGACTATAGGGTCGTCCCCACGACCCTGGGACTAGATTGGCCCGCCACCGTCATGTCCGACGACTATCGGGTCGTCCCCACGACCACGGGCCAATGTTGACCAGCCGCCGACATGTCCGACGACTATAGTGTCGTCCCCACGACCCCGGGACTAGATTGGCCCGCCACCGTCCTGCCCGACGACTATAGGGTCGTCTTTACGACCACGGGCCAAAGTTGGCCAGCCGCCGACATGTCCGACGACTATAGAGTCGTCCCCACGACACCGGGCCAAAGTTGGCCAGCCGCTGACATGTCCAACGACTATCGGATCGTCCCCACGACCACGGGCCAAAGTTGGCCAGCCGCCGACATGTCCGACGACTATAGGGTCGACCCCACGACCCGGGACTAGAGTGGCCCGCCACCGTCATGTCCGACGACTATATGGTCGTCCCCACGACCACGGGCCAATGTTTGCCAGCCGCTGACTTGTCCGACGACTATAGGGTCGTTCCCACGACCGCGGGACTAGATTGGCTCGCCGCCGACTTGTCCGACGACTGTTGGGTCGTCCCCACGACCCCGGGACTAGATTGGCCCGCCACCGTCATTTCGGACGACTATAGGGTCGTCCCCACGACCACGGGCCAAAGTTGGCCAGCCGCCGACTTGTCCGACGACTATAGGGTCGTCCCCACGACCCCGGGACTAGATTGGCCCGCCACCGTTATGTCCGACGACTATAGGGTCGTCCCCACGACCACGGGCCAAAGTTGGCCAGCCGCCGACTTGTCCGACGACTATAGGGTCGTCCCCACGACCACGGGCCAAAGTTGGCCAGCCGCCGGCTTGCCCGACGATTATAGGGTCGTCCCCACGACCCCCGGACTAGGTTGGCTCGCCGCCGACTTGTCCGACGAGTATAGGGTCGTCCCCACGACCACGGGCCAAATTTGGCCAGCCGGCGACATGTCCGACGACTATAGGGACGTCCCTACGACCCCGGGACTAGGTTGGCCCGCCGCCGACTTCTCCGACGACTATAGGGTCGTCCCCACGACCCCCGGACTAGGTTGGCTCGCCGCCGACTTGTCCGACGAGTATAGAGTCCTCCCCACGACCACGGGCCAAAGTTGGCCAGCCGCCGACATGTCCGACGACTATAGGGTCGTCCCCACGACCCCGGGACTAGATTGGCCCGCCACCGTTATGTCCGACGACTATAGGGTCGTCCCCACGACCACGGGCCAAAGTTGGCCAGCCGCCGACTTGTCCGACGACTATAGGGTCGTCCCCACGACCACGGGCCAAAGTTGGCCAGCCGCCGACTTGTCCGACGACTATAGGGTCGTCCCCACGACCCCGGGACTAGATTGCCCTGCCACCGTTATGTCCGACGACTATAGGGTCGTCCCCACGACCACGGGCCAAAGTTGGCCAGCCGCCGACTTGTCCGACGACTATAGGGTCGTCCCCACGACCACGGGCCAAAGTTGGCCAGCCGCCGGCTTGCCCGACGATTATAGGGTCGTCCCCACGACCCCGGGCCAAAGTTGGCAAGCCGCCGAAATGTCCGACGACTGTAGGGTCGTCCCCACGACCCCCGGACTAGATTGGCCCGCCACCGACAAGTCCGACGACTATAGGGTCGTCCCCACGACCCCGGGACTAGATTGGCCCGCCACCGTCATGTCCAACGACTATCGGATCGTCCCCACGACCACGGGCCAAAATTGGCCAGCCGCCGACATGTCCGACGACTATTGGGTCGTCCCCACGACACCGGGCCAAAGTTGGCCAGCCGCTGACATGTCCAACGACTATAGGGTCGTCCCCACGACCACGGGCCAAAGTTGACCAGCCGCCAACATGTCCGACGACTATTGGATCGTCCCCACGACCCCGGGCCAAAGTTGGCAAGCCGCCGAAATGGCCGACGACTGTAGGGTCGTCCCCACGACCCCCGGACTAGATTGGCCCGCCACCGACAAGTCCGACGACTATAGGGTCGTCCCCACGACCCCGGGACTAGATTGGCCCGCCACCGCCTTGTCCGACGACAATAGGGTCGTCCCCACGACCCCGGGCCAAAGTTGGCCAGCCGCCGACATGTCCAACGACTATAGGGTCGTCCCCACGACCACGGGCCAAAGTTGGCCAGCCGCCGACTTGTCCGACGACTATAGGGTCGTCCCCACGACCACGGGCCAAAGTTGGCCAGCCGCCGGCTTGCCCGACGATTATAGGGTCGTCCCCACGACCCCCGGACTAGGTTGGCTCGCCGCCGACTTGTCCGACGAGTATAGGGTCGTACCCACGACCACGGGCCAAATTTGGCCAGCCGGCGACATGTCCGACGACTATAGGGACGTCCCTACGACCCCGGGACTAGGTTGGCCCGCCGCCGACTTCTCCGACGACTATAGGGTCGTCCCCACGACCCCCGGACTAGGTTGGCTCGCCGCCGACTTGTCCGACGAGTATAGAGTCCTCCCCACGACCACGGGCCAAAGTTGGCCAGCCGCCGACATGTCCGACGACTATAGGGTCGTCCCCACGACCCCGGGACTAGGTTGCCCCGCCGCCGACTTGTCCGACGACTATAGGGTCGTCCCCACGACCCCGGGACTAGGTTGGCTCGCCACCGTCATGTCTGACGACTATAGGGTCGTCCCCACGACCCGGGGACTAGATTGGCCCGACACCGTCATGTCCGACGACTACAGGGTCGTACCCACGACCCCGGTCCAAGGTTGGCCCGCCGCCGACATGTCCGACGACTATAGGGTCGTCCCCACGACCCCGGGACTAGATTGGCCCGACACCGTCATGTCCGACGACTACAGGGTCGTACCCACGACCACGGGCCAAAGTTGGCCAGCCGCCGACATGTCCGACGACTATAGGGTCGTCCCCACGACCCCGGGACTAGATTGGCCCGCCACCGTCATGTCCGTCGACTATAGGCTCGTCCCCACGACCCCGGGCCAATGTTGGCCAGCCGCCGACATGTCCGACGACTATAGGGTCGACCCCACGACCCGGGACTAGAGTGGCCCGCCACCGTCATGTCCAACGACTATAGGGTCGTCCCCACGACCTCCGGGCCAAAGTTGGACAGCCACCGACATTTCCGACGACTATAGGGTCGTCCCCACGACCACGGGCCAAAGTTGGCCAGCCGCCGATATGTCCAACGACTATTGGGTCGTCCCCACGACCACGGGCCAAAGTTAGCCAGCCGCCGACATGTCCGACGACTATAGGGTCGTCCCCACGACCCCGGGACTAGATTGGCCCGCCACCGTCATGTCCGACGACTATAGGGTCGTCCCCACGACCCCGGGCCAAAGTTGGCAAGCCGCCGAAATGTCCGACGACTGTAGGGTCGTACGCACGACCCCGGGACTAGGCTGACAAGCCGCCAACATGTCCGACGACTATAGGGTCGTCCCCACGACCCCGGGCCAAAGTTGGCAAGCCGCCGAAATGTCCGACGACTATAGGGTCGTCCCCACGAACCCGGGCCAAAGTTGGCAAGCCGCCGAAATGTCGGACGACTGTAGGGTCGTCCCCACGACCCCGGGACTAGGTTGGCCAGCCGCCGACATGTCCGACGACTATAGGGTCGTCCCGACGACCCCGGGCCAATGTTGGCCAATCGCCAACATGTACGACGACTATAGGGTCGTCCCTACGACCCCGGGACTAGATTGGCCCGCCACCGTCATGTCCAACGACTATAGGGTCGTCCCCACAACCACGGGCCAAAGTTGGCCAGCCGCCGACATGTCCGACGATTATTGGATCGTCCCCACGACCACGGGCCAAAGTTGGCCAGCCGCCGACATGTGCGACGACTATACGGTCGTCCCCACGACCCCGGGACTAGATTGGTCCGCCACCGACAAGTCCGACGACTATAGGGTCGTCCCCACGACCCCGGGACTAGATTGGCCCGCCACCGCCTTGTCCGACGACAATAGGGTCGTCCCCACGACCCCGGGCCAAAGTTGGCCAGCCGCCGACATGTCCGACGACTATAGGGTCGTCCCCACGACCCCGAGACTAGATTGGCCCGCCACCGTCATGTTCGACGAAAATAGGGTCGTCCCCACAACCCCGGGTTCAGGTTGGCCAGCCGCCGACATTTCCGACGACTATAGAGTCGTCCCCACGACACCGGGTCAAAGTTGGCCAGCCGCCGACATGATCGACGACTATAGGGTCGTCCCCACGACCCCGGGACAAGGTTGGCCCGCCGCCGACTTGTCCGGCGACTATAGGGCCGTACCCACGACCCCGGGACTAGGCTGACAAGCCGCCAACATGTCCGACGACTATAGGGTCGTCCCCAGGACCCCGGGCCAAAGTTGGCAAGCCGCCGAAATGTCCGACGACTGTAGGGTCGTACCCACGACACCGGGACTAGGCTGACAAGCCGCCAACATGTCCGACGACTATAGGGTCGTCCCCACGACCCCGGCCCAAAGTTGGCAAGCCGCCGAAATGTCCGACGACTGTAGGGTCGTCCCCACGACCCCGGGACTAGATTGGCCCGCCACCGTCAAGTCCGACGACTATAGGGTCGTCCCCAGGACCTCGGGACTAGATTGGCCCGCCACCGTCAAGTCCGACGACTATAGGGTCGTCCCCACGACCCCGGGCCAAAGTTGGCAAGCCGCCGAAATGTCCGACGACTGTAGGGTGGTACCCACGACCCCGGGACTAGGCTGACAAGCCGCCAACATGTCCGACGACTATAGGGTCGCCCCCACGACCCCTGGACTAGATTGGCCCGCCACCGTCATGTCCAACGACTATAGGGTCGTCCCCACAACCACGGGCCAAAGTTGGCCAGCCGCCGACATTTCCGACGACTATAGAGTCGTCCCCACGACACCGGGCCAAAGTTGGCCAGCCGCCGACATGTCCGACGACTATAGGGTCGTCCCCACGACCCCGGGACAAGGATGGCCCGCCGCCGACTTGTCCGACGACTATAGGGCCGTACCCACGACCCCGGGACTAGGCTGACAAGCCGCCAACATGTCCGACGACTATAGGGTCGTCCCCACGACCCCGGGCCAAAGTTGGCCAGCCGCCGAAATGTCCGACGACTATAGGGTCGTCCCCACGACCCCGGGACTAGATTGGCCCGCCACCGTCATGTCCGACGACTATAGGGTCGTCCCCACGACCCCGGGACTAGATTGGCCCGCCACCGTCATGTCCGACGACTATAGGGTCGTCCCCATGACCCCGGGCCAAAGTTGGCAAGCCGCCGAAATGTCCGACGACTGTAGGGTCGTACCCACGACCCCGGGACTAGGCTGACAAGCCGCCAACATGTCCGACGACTATAGGGTCGTCCCCACGAACCCGGGCCAAAGTTGGCCAGCCGCCGACATGTCCGACGACTATAGGGTCGTCCCCACGACCCCGAGACTAGATTGGCCCGCCACCGTCATGTCCGACGACAATAGGGTCGTCTCCACGACCCCGGGTCCAGGTTGGCCAGCCGCCGACACTTCCGACGACTATAGAGTCGTCCCCACGACACCGGGCCAAAGGTGGCCAGCCGCCGACATGTCCGACGACTATAGGGTCGTCCCCACGACCCCGGGACTAGATTGGCCCGCCACCGTCATGTCCGACGATTATAGGGTCGTCCCCACGACCCCGGGAGAAGCTTGGCCCGCCGCCGACTTGTTCGACGACTATAGGGTCGTCCCCACGACCCCGGGACTAGATTGGCCCGCCACCGTCATGTCCGACGACTATTGGATCGTCCCCACGACCACGGGCCAAAGTTGGCCAGCCGCCGACATGTTCGACTATAGGGTCGTCCCCACGACCCCGGGACTAGATTGGTCCGCCACCGTCAAGTCCGGCGACTATAGGGTCGTCCCCACGACCTCGGGACTAGGTTGGCCAGCCGCCGACATGTCCGACCACTATTGGGTCGTCCCCACGACCACGGGCCAAAGATGTCCAGCCGCCGTCTTGTCCGACGCCTATAGGGTCGTCCCCACGACCCCGGGCCAAAGATGTCCAGCCGCCGTCTTGTCCGACGACTATAGGGTCTTACCCACGACCCCGGGACTAGATTGGCCCGCCACCGTCATGTCCAACGACTATAGGGTCGTCCCCACAACCACGGGCCAAAGTTGGCCAGCCGCCGACATGTCCGACGACTATAGGGTCGTCCCCACGACCCCGGGACTAGATTGGCCCGCCACCGTCATGTCCGACGACTATAGGGTCGTCCCCACGACCCCGGGACTAGATTGGCCCGCCACCGTCATGTCCGACGACTATAGGGTCGTCCCCACGACCCCGGGCCAAAGTTGGCAAGCCGCCGAAATGTCCGACGACTGTAGGGCCGTACCCACGACCCCGGGACTAGGCTGACAAGCCGCCAACATGTCCGACGACTATAGGGTCGTCCCCACGACCCCGGGCCAAAGTTGGCCAGCCGCCGAAATGTCCGACGACTATAGGGTCGTCCCCTCGACCCCGGGAATAGATTGGCCCGCCACCGTCATGTCCGACGACTATAGGGTCGTCCCCACGACCCCGGGCCAAAGTTGGCAAGCCGCCGAAATGTCCGACGACTGTAGGGTCGTACGCACGACCCCGGGAATAGGCTGACAAGCCGCCAACATGTCCGACGACTATAGGGTCGTCCCCACGACCCCGGGCCAAAGTTGGCAAGCCGCCGAAATGGCCGACGACTATAGGGTCGTCCCCACGACCCCGGGAATAGATTGGCCCGCCACCGTCATGTCCGACGACTATAGGGTCGTCCCCACGACCCCGGGCCAAAGTTGGCCTACCGCCGACATTTCCGACGACTATAGAGTCGTCCCCACGACACCGGGCCAAAGTTGACCAGCCGCCGACATGTCCGACGACTATAGGGTCGTCCCCACGACCCCGGGACAAGGTTGGCCCGCCGCCGACTTGTCCGACGACTATAGGGTCGTACCCACGACCCCTGGGACTAGGCTGACAACCCGCCAACATGTCCGACGACTATAGGGTCGTCCCCACGACCCCGGGCCAAAGATGTCCAGCCGCCGTCTTGTCCGACGACTATAGGGTCTTACCCACGACCCCGGGACTAGATTGGCCCGCCACCGTCATGTCCAACGACTATAGGGTCGTCCCCACAACCACGGGCCAAAGTTGGCCAGCCGCCGACATTTCCGACGACTATAGAGTCGTCCCCACGACACCGGGCCAAAGTTGGCCAGCCGCCGACATGTCCGACGACTATAGGGTCGTCCCCACGACCCCGGGACTAGATTGGCCCGCCACCGTCATGTCCGACGACTATAGGGTCGTCCCCACGACCCCGGGACTAGATTGGCCCGCCACCGTCATGTCCGACGACTATAGGGTCGTCCCCACGACCCCGGGCCAAAGTTGGCAAGCCGCCAAAATGTCCGACGACTGTAGGGCCGTACCCACGACCCCGGGACTAGGCTGACAAGCCGCCAACATGTCCGACGACTATAGGGTCGTCCCCACGACCCCGGGCCAAAGTTGGCCAGCCGCCGAAATGTCCGACGACTATAGGGTCGTCCCCACGACCCCGGGAATAGATTGGCCCGCCACCGTCATGTCCGACGACTATAGGGTCGTCCCCACGACCCCGGGCCAAAGTTGGCAAGCCGCCGAAATGTCCGACGACTGTAGGGTCGTACGCACGACCCCGGGAATAGGCTGACAAGCCGCCAACATGTCCGACGACTATAGGGTCGTCCCCACGACCCCGGGCCAAAGTTGGCAAGCCGCCGAAATGTCCGACGACTATAGGGTCGTCCCCACGACCCCGAGCCATTGTTGGCCAATCGCCGACATGTCCAACGACTATAGGGTCGTCCCTACGACCCCGGGACTAGATTAGCCAGCCGCCGACATGTCCGACGACTATAGGGTCGTCCCGACGACCCCGGGCCAATGTTGGCCAATCGCCAACATGTACGACGACTATAGGGTCGTCCCTACGACCCCGGGACTAGATTGGCCCGCCACCGTCATGTCCAACGATTATAGGGTCGTCCCCACGACCCCGGGTCTAGGTTGGCCAGCCGCCGACATGTCCGACGACTATAGAGTCGTCCCCACGACACCGGGCCAAAGTTGGACAGCCGCTGACATGTCCGACTACTATAGGGTCGTCCCCACGACCTCGGGTCTAGATTGGCCCGCTACCGTCATGTCCGAAGACTATAGGGTCGTCCCCACGACCACGGGACTAGATTGGCCCGCCACCGCCATGTCCGACGACAATAGGGTCGTCCCCACGACCCCGGGTCTAGGTTGGCCAGCCGCCGACATGTCCGACGACAATCGGATCGTCCCCACGACCACGCGCCAAAGTTGGCCAGCCGCCGACATGTCCGACGACTATTGGATCGTCCCCACGACCACGGGCCAAAGTTGGCCAGCCGCCAACATGTCCGACGACAATCGGATCGTCCCCACGACCACGCGCCAAAGTTGGCCAGCCGCCGACATGTCCGACGAGTATAGGGTCGTCCCCACGACCCCGGGCCAATGTTGGCCAATCGCCGACACGTCCAACGACTATAGGGTCGTCCCCACGACCCCGGGCCAAAGTTGACAAGCCGCCGAAATGTCCGACGACTATAGGGTCGTACCCACGACCCCGGGACTAGATTGGCCCGCCACCGTCATGTCCGACGACTATAGGGTCGTCCCCACGACCCCGGGCCAAAGTTGGCAAGCCGCCGAAATGTCCGACGACTGTAGGGTCGTCCCTACGACCCCGAGACTAGATTGGCCCGCCACCGTCAAGTCCGACGACTATAGGGTCGTCCCCACGACCCCGGGCCAAAGTTGGCAAGCCGCCGAAATGTCCGACGACTGTAGGGTCGTCCCCACGACCCCGGGACTAGATTGGTCCGCCACCGTCATGTCCGACGACTATAGGGTCGTCCCCACGACCCCGGGCCAAAGTTGGCCAGCCGCCGACATGTCCGACGACTATAGGGTCGTCCCCACGACCCCGAGACTAGATTGGCCCGCCACCGTCATGTCCGACGACAATAGGGTCGTCTCCACGACCCCGGGTCCAGGTTGGCCAGCCGCCGACATTTCCGACGACTATAGAGTCGTCCCCACGACACCGGGCCAAAGTTGGCCAGCCGCCGACATGTCCGACGACTATAGGGTCGTCCCCACGACCCCGGGACTAGATTGGCCCGCCACCGTCATGTCCGACGATTATAGGGTCGTCCCCACGACCCCGGGACAAGCTTGGCCCGCCGCCGACTTGTTCGACGGCTATAGGGTCGTCCCCACGACCCCGGGACTAGATTGGCCCGCCACCGTCATGTCCGACGACTATTGGATCGTCCCCACGACCACGGGCCAAAGTTGGCCTGCCGCTGACATGTCCGACTATAGGGTCGTCCCCACGACCCCGGGACTAGATTGGTCCGCCACCGTCTTGTCCGACGACTATAGGGTCGTCCCCACGACCCCGGGCCAAAGTTGACCAGCCGCCGACATGTCCGACGACTATAGGGTCGTCCCCACGACCCCGAGACTAGATTGGCCCGCCACCGTCATGTCCGACGACAATAGGGTCGACCCCACGACCCCGGGTCCAGGTTGGCCAGCCGCCGACATTTCCGACGACTATAGAGTCGTCCCCACGACACCGGGCCAAAGTTGGCCAGCCGCCGACATGTCCGACGACTATAGGGTCGTCCCCACGACCCCGGGACTAGATTGGCCCGCCACCGTCATGTCCGACGATTATAGGGTCGTCCCCACGACCCCGGGACAAGCTTGGCCCGCCGCCGACTTGTTCGACGACTATAGGGTCGTACCCACGACCCCGGGACTAGATTGGCCAGCCGCTGACATGTCCGACTATAGGGTCGTCCCCACAACCCCGGGACTAGATTGGTCCGCCACCGTCTTGTCCGACGACTATAGGGTCGTCCCCACGACCCCGGGCCAAAGTTGACCAGCCGCCGACATGTCCGACGACTATAGGGTCGTCCCCACGACCCCGAGACTAGATTGGCCCGCCACCGTCATGTCCGACGATTATAGGGTCGTCCCCACGACCCCGGGACAAGCTTGGCCCGCCGCCGACTTGTTCGACGACTATAGGGTCGTCCCCACGACCCCGGGACTAGATTGGCCCGCCACCGTCATGTCCGACGACTATAGGGTCGTCCCCACGACCCCGGGCCAAAGTTGGCAAGCCGCCGAAATGTCCGACGACTGTAGGGTCGTACGCACGACCCCGGGACTAGGCTGACAAGCCGCCAACATGTCCGACGACTATAGGGTCGTCCCCACGACCCCGGGCCAAAGTTGGCAAGCCGCCGAAATGTCCGACGACTATAGGGTCGTCCCCACGAACCCGGGCCAAAGTTGGCAAGCCGCCGAAATGTCCGACGACTGTAGGGTCGTCCCCACGACCCCGGGACTAGATTGGCCCGCCACCGTCAAGTCCGACGACTATAGGGTCGTCCCCAGGACCTCGGGACTAGATTGGCCCGCCACCGTCAAGTCCGACGACCATAGGGTCGTCCCCACGACACCGGGCCAAAGTTGGCAAGCCGCCGAAATGTCCGACGACTGTAGGGTCGTACCCACGACCCGGGACTAGGCTGACAAGCCGCCAACATGTCCGACGAGTATAGGGTCGCCCCCACGACCCCGGGCCAAAGTTGGCCAGCCGCCGACATGTCCGACGACTATAGGGTCGTCCCCACGACCTCGGGTCTAGATTGGCCCGCTACCGTCATGTCCGAAGACTATAGGGTCGTCCCCACGACACCGGTCCAAAGTTGGCCAGCTGCCGACATTTCCGACGACTATAGGGTCGTCCCCATGAACCCGGGCCAAAGTTGGCAAGCCGCCGAAATGTCCGACGACTATAGGGTCGTCCCCACGACCCCGGGACTAGGTTGGCCAGCCGCCGACATGTCCGACGACTATAGGGTCGTCCCGACGACCCCGTGCCAATGTTGGCCAATCGCCAACATGTCCGACGACTATAGGGTCGTCCCTACGACCCCGGGACTAGATTGGCCCACCACCGTCATGTCCAACGATTATAGGGTCGACCCCACGACCCCGGGTCTAGGTTGGCTGCCCGCCGACATGTCCGACGACTATAGAGTCGTCCCCACGACACCGGGCCAAAGTTGGACAGCCGCCGACATGTCCGACTACTATAGGGTCGTCCCCACGACCTCGGGTCTAGATTGGCCCGCTACCGTCATGTCCGAAGACTATAGCGTCGTCCCCACGACCACGGGACTAGATTGGCCCGCCACCGCCATGTCCGACGACAATAGGGTCGTCCCCACGACCCCGGGTCTAGGTTGGCCAGCCGCCGACATGTCCGACGACAATCGGACCGTCTCCACGACCACGCGCCAAAGTTGGCCAGCCGCCGACATGTCCGACGACTATTGGATCGTCCCCACGACCACGGGCCAAAGTTGGCCAGCCGCCGACATGTCCGACGACAATCGGATCGTCCCCACGACCACGCGCCAAAGTTGGCCAGCCGCCGACATGTCCGACGACTATAGGGTCGTCCCCACGACCCCGAGCCATTGTTGGCCAATCGCCGACATGTCCAACGACTATAGGGTCGTCCCTACGACCCCGGGACTAGATTAGCCCGCCACCGTCATGTCCAACGACTATAGGGTCGTCCCCACGACCACGGGCCAAAGTTGGCATGCCGCCGAAATGTCCGACGACTATAGGGTCGTCCCCACGACCCCCGGCCAAAGTTGGCAAGCCGCCGAAATGTCCGACGACTATAGGGTCGTTCCCACTACCCCGGGACTAGATTGGCCCGCCGCCGAAATGTCCGACGACTGTAGGGTCGTCCCCACGACCCCGAGACTAGATTGGCCCGCCACCGTCATGTCCGACGACTATAGGGTCGTCCCCACTACCCCGGGCCAAAGTTGGCAAGCCGCCGAAATGTCCGACGACTGTAGGGTCGTCCCCACGACCCCGAGACTAGATTGGCCCGCCACCGTCAAGTCCGACGACTATAGGGTCGTCCCCACGACCACGGGCCAAAGTTGGCCAGCCGCCGACATGTCCGACGACTATAGGGTCGTCCCCACGACCCGGGACTAGACTGGCCCGCCATCGTCATGTCCGACGACTATAGGGTCGTCCCCACGACCCCCGGACTAGGTTGGCCGGCCGCCGACTTGTCCGACGACTATAGGGTCGTCCCCACGACCCCCCGACTAGGTGGGCTCGCCGCCGACTTGTTCGACGACTATAGGGTCGTCCCCACGACCGCGGGACTAGATTGGCTCGCCGCCGACTTGTCCGACGACTATAGGGTCGTCCCCATGACCCGGGACTAGACTGGCCCGCCACCGTCATGTCCGACGACTACAGGGTCGTCCCCACGACCCCCGGACTAGGTTGGTACGCCGCCGACTTGTCCGACGAGTATAGGGTCCTCCCCACGACCACGGGCCAAAGTTGGCCAGCCGCCGACATGTCCGACGACTATAGGGTCGTCCCCACGACCCGGGACTAGACTGGCCCGCCACCGTCATGTCCGACGACTATAGGGTCGTCCCCACGACCCCGGGACTAGATTGGCCCGCCACCGTCATGTCCGACGACTATAGGGTCGTCCCCATGACCCCGGGCCAAAGTTGGCAAGCCGCCGAAATGTCCGACGACTGTAGGGTCGTACCCACGACCCCGGGACTAGGCTGACAAGCCGCCAACATGTCCGACGACTATAGGGTCGTCCCCACGACCCCGGGCCAAAGTTGGCCAGCCGCCGACATGTCCGACGACTATAGGGTCGTCCCCACGACCCCGAGACTAGATTGGCCCGCCACCGTCATGTCCGACGACAATAGGGTCGTCTCCACGACCCCGGGTCCAGGTTGGCCAGCCGCCGACACTTCCGACGACTATAGAGTCGTCCCCACGACACCGGGCCAAAGGTGGCCAGCCGCCGACATGTCCGACGACTATAGGGTCGTCCCCACGACCCCGGGACTAGATTGGCCCGCCACCGTCATGTCCGACGATTATAGGGTCGTCCCCACGACCCCGGGAGAAGCTTGGCCCGCCGCCGACTTGTTCGACGACTATAGGGTCGTCCCCACGACCCCGGGACTAGATTGGCCCGCCACCGTCATGTCCGACGACTATTGGATCGTCCCCACGACCACGGGCCAAAGTTGGCCAGCCGCCGACATGTTCGACTATAGGGTCGTCCCCACGACCCCGGGACTAGATTGGTCCGCCACCGTCAAGTCCGGCGACTATAGGGTCGTCCCCACGACCTCGGGACTAGGTTGGCCAGCCGCCGACATGTCCGACCACTATTGGGTCGTCCCCACGACCACGGGCCAAAGATGTCCAGCCGCCGTCTTGTCCGACGCCTATAGGGTCGTCCCCACGACCCCGGGCCAAAGATGTCCAGCCGCCGTCTTGTCCGACGACTATAGGGTCTTACCCACGACCCCGGGACTAGATTGGCCCGCCACCGTCATGTCCAACGACTATAGGGTCGTCCCCACAACCACGGGCCAAAGTTGGCCAGCCGCCGACATGTCCGACGACTATAGGGTCGTCCCCACGACCCCGGGCCAAAGTTGGCAAGCCGCCGAAATGTCCGACGACTGTAGGGTCGTCCCCACGACCCCGGGCCAAAGATGTCCAGCCGCCGTCTTGTCCGACGACTATAGGGTCGTCCCCACGACCCCGGGACTAGATTGGTCCGCCACCGTCAAGTCCGGCGACTATAGGGTCGTCCCCACGACCTCGGGACTAGGTTGGCCAGCCGCCGACATGTCCGACCACTATTGGGTCGTCCCCACGACCACGGGCCAAAGATGTCCAGCCGCCGTCTTGTCCGACGCCTATAGGGTCGTCCCCACGACCCCGGGCCAAAGATGTCCAGCCGCCGTCTTGTCCGACGACTATAGGGTCTTACCCACGACCCCGGGACTAGATTGGCCCGCCACCGTCATGTCCAACGACTATAGGGTCGTCCCCACAACCACGGGCCAAAGTTGGCCAGCCGCCGACATGTCCGACGACTATAGGGTCGTCCCCACGACCCCGGGCCAAAGTTGGCAAGCCGCCGAAATGTCCGACGACTGTAGGGTCGTCCCCACGACCCCGGGCCAAAGATGTCCAGCCGCCGTCTTGTCCGACGACTATAGGGTCGTCCCCACGACCCCGGGACTAGATTGGCCCGCCACCGTCATGTCCAACGACTATAGGGTCGTCCCCACAACCACGGGCCAAAGTTGGCCAGCCGCCGACATGTCCGACGATTATTGGATCGTCCCCACGACCACGGGCCAAAGTTGGCCAGCCGCCGACATGTGCGACGACTATACGGTCGTCCCCACGACCCCGGGACTAGATTGGTCCGCCACCGACAAGTCCGACGACTATAGGGTCGTCCCCACGACCCCGGGACTAGATTGGCCCGCCACCGCCTTGTCCGACGACAATAGGGTCGTCCCCACGACCCCGGGCCAAAGTTGGCCAGCCGCCGACATGTCCGACGACTATAGGGTCGTCCCCACGACCCCGAGACTAGATTGGCCCGCCACCGTCATGTTCGACGAAAATAGGGTCGTCCCCACAACCCCGGGTTCAGGTTGGCCAGCCGCCGACATTTCCGACGACTATAGAGTCGTCCCCACGACACCGGGTCAAAGTTGGCCAGCCGCCGACATGTCCGACGACTATAGGGTCGTCCCCACGACCCCGGGACAAGGTTGGCCCGCCGCCGACTTGTCCGGCGACTATAGGGCCGTACCCACGACCCCGGGACTAGGCTGACAAGCCGCCAACATGTCCGACGACTATAGGGTCGTCCCCAGGACCCCGGGCCAAAGTTGGCAAGCCGCCGAAATGTCCGACGACTGTAGGGTCGTACCCACGACACCGGGACTAGGCTGACAAGCCGCCAACATGTCCGACGACTATAGGTTCGTCCCCACGACCCCGGCCCAAAGTTGGCAAGCCGCCGAAATGTCCGACGACTGTAGGGTCGTCCCCACGACCCCGGGACTAGATTGGCCCGCCACCGTCAAGTCCGACGACTATAGGGTCGTCCCCAGGACCTCGGGACTAGATTGGCCCGCCACCGTCAAGTCCGACGACTATAGGGTCGTCCCCACGACCCCGGGCCAAAGTTGGCAAGCCGCCGAAATGTCCGACGACTGTAGGGTGGTACCCACGACCCCGGGACTAGGCTGACAAGCCGCCAACATGTCCGACGACTATAGGGTCGCCCCCACGACCCCTGGACTAGATTGGCCCGCCACCGTCATGTCCAACGACTATAGGGTCGTCCCCACAACCACGGGCCAAAGTTGGCCAGCCGCCGACATTTCCGACGACTATAGAGTCGTCCCCACGACACCGGGCCAAAGTTGGCCAGCCGCCGACATGTCCGACGACTATAGGGTCGTCCCCACGACCCCGGGACAAGGATGGCCCGCCGCCGACTTGTCCGACGACTATAGGGCCGTACCCACGACCCCGGGACTAGGCTGACAAGCCGCCAACATGTCCGACGACTATAGGGTCGTCCCCACGACCCCGGGCCAAAGTTGGCCAGTCGCCGAAATGTCCGACGACTATAGGGTCGTCCCCACGACCCCGGGACTAGATTGGCCCGCCACCGTCATGTCCGACGACTATAGGGTCGTCCCCACGACCCCGGGACTAGATTGGCCCGCCACCGTCATGTCCGACGACTATAGGGTCGTCCCCATGACCCCGGGCCAAAGTTGGCAAGCCGCCGAAATGTCCGACGACTGTAGGGTCGTACCCACGACCCCGGGACTAGGCTGACAAGCCGCCAACATGTCCGACGACTATAGGGTCGTCCCCACGAACCCGGGCCAAAGTTGGCCAGCCGCCGACATGTCCGACGACTATAGGGTCGTCCCCACGACCCCGAGACTAGATTGGCCCGCCACCGTCATGTCCGACGACAATAGGGTCGTCTCCACGACCCCGGGTCCAGGTTGGCCAGCCGCCGACACTTCCGACGACTATAGAGTCGTCCCCACGACACCGGGCCAAAGGTGGCCAGCCGCCGACATGTCCGACGACTATAGGGTCGTCCCCACGACCCCGGGACTAGATTGGCCCGCCACCGTCATGTCCGACGATTATAGGGTCGTCCCCACGACCCCGGGAGAAGCTTGGCCCGCCGCCGACTTGTTCGACGACTATAGGGTCGTCCCCACGACCCCGGGACTAGATTGGCCCGCCACCGTCATGTCCGACGACTATTGGATCGTCCCCACGACCACGGGCCAAAGTTGGCCAGCCGCCGACATGTTCGACTATAGGGTCGTCCCCACGACCCCGGGACTAGATTGGTCCGCCACCGTCAAGTCCGGCGACTATAGGGTCGTCCCCACGACCTCGGGACTAGGTTGGCCAGCCGCCGACATGTCCGACCACTATTGGGTCGTCCCCACGACCACGGGCCAAAGATGTCCAGCCGCCGTCTTGTCCGACGCCTATAGGGTCGTCCCCACGACCCCGGGCCAAAGATGTCCAGCCGCCGTCTTGTCCGACGACTATAGGGTCTTACCCACGACCCCGGGACTAGATTGGCCCGCCACCGTCATGTCCAACGACTATAGGGTCGTCCCCACAACCACGGGCCAAAGTTGGCCAGCCGCCGACATGTCCGACGACTATAGGGTCGTCCCCACGACCCCGGGACTAGATTGGCCCGCCACCGTCATGTCCGACGACTATAGGGTCGTCCCCACGACCCCGGGACTAGATTGGCCCGCCACCGTCATGTCCGACGACTATAGGGTCGTCCCCACGACCCCGGGCCAAAGTTGGCAAGCCGCCGAAATGTCCGACGACTGTAGGGCCGTACCCACGACCCCGGGACTAGGCTGACAAGCCGCCAACATGTCCGACGACTATAGGGTCGTCCCCACGACCCCGGGCCAAAGTTGGCCAGCCGCCGAAATGTCCGACGACTATAGGGTCGTCCCCTCGACCCCGGGAATAGATTGGCCCGCCACCGTCATGTCCGACGACTATAGGGTCGTCCCCACGACCCCGGGCCAAAGTTGGCAAGCCGCCGAAATGTCCGACGACTGTAGGGTCGTACGCACGACCCCGGGAATAGGCTGACAAGCCGCCAACATGTCCGACGACTATAGGGTCGTCCCCACGACCCCGGGCCAAAGTTGGCAAGCCGCCGAAATGTCCGACGACTATAGGGTCGTCCCCACGACCCCGGGAATAGATTGGCCCGCCACCGTCATGTCCGACGACTATAGGGTCGTCCCCACGACCCCGGGCCAAAGTTGGCCTACCGCCGACATTTCCGACGACTATAGAGTCGTCCCCACGACACCGGGCCAAAGTTGACCAGCCGCCGACATGTCCGACGACTATAGGGTCGTCCCCACGACCCCGGGACAAGGTTGGCCCGCCGCCGACTTGTCCGACGACTATAGGGTCGTACCCACGACCCCTGGGACTAGGCTGACAACCCGCCAACATGTCCGACGACTATAGGGTCGTCCCCACGACCCCGGGCCAAAGATGTCCAGCCGCCGTCTTGTCCGACGACTATAGGGTCTTACCCACGACCCCGGGACTAGATTGGCCCGCCACCGTCATGTCCAACGACTATAGGGTCGTCCCCACAACCACGGGCCAAAGTTGGCCAGCCGCCGACATTTCCGACGACTATAGAGTCGTCCCCACGACACCGGGCCAAAGTTGGCCAGCCGCCGACATGTCCGACGACTATAGGGTCGTCCCCACGACCCCGGGACTAGATTGGCCCGCCACCGTCATGTCCGACGACTATAGGGTCGTCCCCACGACCCCGGGACTAGATTGGCCCGCCACCGTCATGTCCGACGACTATAGGGTCGTCCCCACGACCCCGGGCCAAAGTTGGCAAGCCGCCAAAATGTCCGACGACTGTAGGGCCGTACCCACGACCCCGGGACTAGGCTGACAAGCCGCCAACATGTCCGACGACTATAGGGTCGTCCCCACGACCCCGGGCCAAAGTTGGCCAGCCGCCGAAATGTCCGACGACTATAGGGTCGTCCCCACGACCCCGGGAATAGATTGGCCCGCCACCGTCATGTCCGACGACTATAGGGTCGTCCCCACGACCCCGGGCCAAAGTTGGCAAGCCGCCGAAATGTCCGACGACTGTAGGGTCGTACGCACGACCCCGGGAATAGGCTGACAAGCCGCCAACATGTCCGACGACTATAGGGTCGTCCCCACGACCCCGGGCCAAAGTTGGCAAGCCGCCGAAATGTCCGACGACTATAGGGTCGTCCCCACGACCCCGAGCCATTGTTGGCCAATCGCCGACATGTCCAACGACTATAGGGTCGTCCCTACGACCCCGGGACTAGATTAGCCAGCCGCCGACATGTCCGACGACTATAGGGTCGTCCCGACGACCCCGGGCCAATGTTGGCCAATCGCCAACATGTACGACGACTATAGGGTCGTCCCTACGACCCCGGGACTAGATTGGCCCGCCACCGTCATGTCCAACGATTATAGGGTCGTCCCCACGACCCCGGGTCTAGGTTGGCCAGCCGCCGACATGTCCGACGACTATAGAGTCGTCCCCACGACACCGGGCCAAAGTTGGACAGCCGCTGACATGTCCGACTACTATAGGGTCGTCCCCACGACCTCGGGTCTAGATTGGCCCGCTACCGTCATGTCCGAAGACTATAGGGTCGTCCCCACGACCACGGGACTAGATTGGCCCGCCACCGCCATGTCCGACGACAATAGGGTCGTCCCCACGACCCCGGGTCTAGGTTGGCCAGCCGCCGACATGTCCGACGACAATCGGATCGTCCCCACGACCACGCGCCAAAGTTGGCCAGCCGCCGACATGTCCGACGACTATTGGATCGTCCCCACGACCACGGGCCAAAGTTGGCCAGCCGCCAACATGTCCGACGACAATCGGATCGTCCCCACGACCACGCGCCAAAGTTGGCCAGCCGCCGACATGTCCGACGAGTATAGGGTCGTCCCCACGACCCCGGGCCAATGTTGGCCAATCGCCGACACGTCCAACGACTATAGGGTCGTCCCCACGACCCCGGGCCAAAGTTGACAAGCCGCCGAAATGTCCGACGACTATAGGGTCGTACCCACGACCCCGGGACTAGATTGGCCCGCCACCGTCATGTCCGACGACTATAGGGTCGTCCCCACGACCCCGGGCCAAAGTTGGCAAGCCGCCGAAATGTCCGACGACTGTAGGGTCGTCCCCACGACCCCGAGACTAGATTGGCCCGCCACCGTCAAGTCCGACGACTATAGGGTCGTCCCCACGACCCCGGGCCAAAGTTGGCAAGCCGCCGAAATGTCCGACGACTGTAGGGTCGTCCCCACGACCCCGGGACTAGATTGGTCCGCCACCGTCATGTCCGACGACTATAGGGTCGTCCCCACGACCCCGGGCCAAAGTTGGCCAGCCGCCGACATGTCCGACGACTATAGGGTCGTCCCCACGACCCCGAGACTAGATTGGCCCGCCACCGTCATGTCCGACGACAATAGGGTCGTCTCCACGACCCCGGGTCCAGGTTGGCCAGCCGCCGACATTTCCGACGACTATAGAGTCGTCCCCACGACACCGGGCCAAAGTTGGCCAGCCGCCGACATGTCCGACGACTATAGGGTCGTCCCCACGACCCCGGGACTAGATTGGCCCGCCACCGTCATGTCCGACGATTATAGGGTCGTCCCCACGACCCCGGGACAAGCTTGGCCCGCCGCCGACTTGTTCGACGGCTATAGGGTCGTCCCCACGACCCCGGGACTAGATTGGCCCGCCACCGTCATGTCCGACGACTATTGGATCGTCCCCACGACCACGGGCCAAAGTTGGCCTGCCGCTGACATGTCCGACTATAGGGTCGTCCCCACGACCCCGGGACTAGATTGGTCCGCCACCGTCTTGTCCGACGACTATAGGGTCGTCCCCACGACCCCGGGCCAAAGTTGACCAGCCGCCGACATGTCCGACGACTATAGGGTCGTCCCCACGACCCCGAGACTAGATTGGCCCGCCACCGTCATGTCCGACGACAATAGGGTCGACCCCACGACCCCGGGTCCAGGTTGGCCAGCCGCCGACATTTCCGACGACTATAGAGTCGTCCCCACGACACCGGGCCAAAGTTGGCCAGCCGCCGACATGTCCGACGACTATAGGGTCGTCCCCACGACCCCGGGACTAGATTGGCCCGCCACCGTCATGTCCGACGATTATAGGGTCGTCCCCACGACCCCGGGACAAGCTTGGCCCGCCGCCGACTTGTTCGACGACTATAGGGTCGTCCCCACGACCCCGGGACTAGATTGGCCAGCCGCTGACATGTCCGACTATAGGGTCGTCCCCACAACCCCGGGACTAGATTGGTCCGCCACCGTCTTGTCCGACGACTATAGGGTCGTCCCCACGACCCCGGGCCAAAGTTGACCAGCCGCCGACATGTCCGACGACTATAGGGTCGTCCCCACGACCCCGAGACTAGATTGGCCCGCCACCGTCATGTCCGACGATTATAGGGTCGTCCCCACGACCCCGGGACAAGCTTGGCCCGCCGCCGACTTGTTCGACGACTATAGGGTCGTCCCCACGACCCCGGGACTAGATTGGCCCGCCACCGTCATGTCCGACGACTATAGGGTCGTCCCCACGACCCCGGGCCAAAGTTGGCAAGCCGCCGAAATGTCCGACGACTGTAGGGTCGTACGCACGACCCCGGGACTAGGCTGACAAGCCGCCAACATGTCCGACGACTATAGGGTCGTCCCCACGACCCCGGGCCAAAGTTGGCAAGCCGCCGAAATGTCCGACGACTATAGGGTCGTCCCCACGAACCCGGGCCAAAGTTGGCAAGCCGCCGAAATGTCCGACGACTGTAGGGTCGTCCCCACGACCCCGGGACTAGATTGGCCCGCCACCGTCAAGTCCGACGACTATAGGGTCGTCCCCAGGACCTCGGGACTAGATTGGCCCGCCACCGTCAAGTCCGACGACCATAGGGTCGTCCCCACGACACCGGGCCAAAGTTGGCAAGCCGCCGAAATGTCCGACGACTGTAGGGTCGTACCCACGACCCGGGACTAGGCTGACAAGCCGCCAACATGTCCGACGAGTATAGGGTCGCCCCCACGACCCCGGGCCAAAGTTGGCCAGCCGCCGACATGTCCGACGACTATAGGGTCGTCCCCACGACCTCGGGTCTAGATTGGCCCGCTACCGTCATGTCCGAAGACTATAGGGTCGTCCCCACGACACCGGTCCAAAGTTGGCCAGCTGCCGACATTTCCGACGACTATAGGGTCGTCCCCATGAACCCGGGCCAAAGTTGGCAAGCCGCCGAAATGTCCGACGACTATAGGGTCGTCCCCACGACCCCGGGACTAGGTTGGCCAGCCGCCGACATGTCCGACGACTATAGGGTCGTCCCGACGACCCCGTGCCAATGTTGGCCAATCGCCAACATGTCCGACGACTATAGGGTCGTCCCTACGACCCCGGGACTAGATTGGCCCACCACCGTCATGTCCAACGATTATAGGGTCGACCCCACGACCCCGGGTCTAGGTTGGCTGCCCGCCGACATGTCCGACGACTATAGAGTCGTCCCCACGACACCGGGCCAAAGTTGGACAGCCGCCGACATGTCCGACTACTATAGGGTCGTCCCCACGACCTCGGGTCTAGATTGGCCCGCTACCGTCATGTCCGAAGACTATAGCGTCGTCCCCACGACCACGGGACTAGATTGGCCCGCCACCGCCATGTCCGACGACAATAGGGTCGTCCCCACGACCCCGGGTCTAGGTTGGCCAGCCGCCGACATGTCCGACGACAATCGGACCGTCTCCACGACCACGCGCCAAAGTTGGCCAGCCGCCGACATGTCCGACGACTATTGGATCGTCCCCACGACCACGGGCCAAAGTTGGCCAGCCGCCGACATGTCCGACGACAATCGGATCGTCCCCACGACCACGCGCCAAAGTTGGCCAGCCGCCGACATGTCCGACGACTATAGGGTCGTCCCCACGACCCCGAGCCATTGTTGGCCAATCGCCGACATGTCCAACGACTATAGGGTCGTCCCTACGACCCCGGGACTAGATTAGCCCGCCACCGTCATGTCCAACGACTATAGGGTCGTCCCCACGACCACGGGCCAAAGTTGGCATGCCGCCGAAATGTCCGACGACTATAGGGTCGTCCCCACGACCCCCGGCCAAAGTTGGCAAGCCGCCGAAATGTCCGACGACTATAGGGTCGTTCCCACTACCCCGGGACTAGATTGGCCCGCCGCCGAAATGTCCGACGACTGTAGGGTCGTCCCCACGACCCCGAGACTAGATTGGCCCGCCACCGTCATGTCCGACGACTATAGGGTCGTCCCCACTACCCCGGGCCAAAGTTGGCAAGCCGCCGAAATGTCCGACGACTGTAGGGTCGTCCCCACGACCCCGAGACTAGATTGGCCCGCCACCGTCAAGTCCGACGACTATAGGGTCGTCCCCACGACCACGGGCCAAAGTTGGCCAGCCGCCGACATGTCCGACGACTATAGGGTCGTCCCCACGACCCGGGACTAGACTGGCCCGCCATCGTCATGTCCGACGACTATAGGGTCGTCCCCACGACCCCCGGACTAGGTTGGCCGGCCGCCGACTTGTCCGACGACTATAGGGTCGTCCCCACGACCCCCCGACTAGGTGGGCTCGCCGCCGACTTGTTCGACGACTATAGGGTCGTCCCCACGACCGCGGGACTAGATTGGCTCGCCGCCGACTTGTCCGACGACTATAGGGTCGTCCCCATGACCCGGGACTAGACTGGCCCGCCACCGTCATGTCCGACGACTACAGGGTCGTCCCCACGACCCCCGGACTAGGTTGGTACGCCGCCGACTTGTCCGACGAGTATAGGGTCCTCCCCACGACCACGGGCCAAAGTTGGCCAGCCGCCGACATGTCCGACGACTATAGGGTCGTCCCCACGACCCCGGGCCAAAGTTGGCAAGCCGCCGACATATCCGACGACTATAGGGTCGTCCACACAACCACGGGCCAAAGTTGGCCAGCCGCCGACATGTCCGACGACTATAGGGTCGTCCCCACGACCACGGGCCAAAGTTGGCCAGCCGCAGACTTGTCCGACGACTATAGGGTCGTCCCCACGACCACGGGCCAAAGTTGGCCAGCCGCCGGCTTGCCCGACGATTATAGGGTCGTCCCCACGACCCCGGGACTAGGTTGGCCCGCCACCGTCATTTCCGACGACTATAGGGTCGTCCCCACGACCACGGGCCAAAGTTGGCCAGCCGCCGACTTGTCCGACGACTATAGGGTCGTCCCCATGACCCGGGACTAGACTGGCCCGCCACCGTCATGTCCGACGACTATAGGGTTGTCCCCACGACCCCCGGACTAGGTTGGCCGGCCGCCGACTTGTCCGACGACTATAGGGTCGTCCCCACGACCCCCCCGAATAGGTGGGCTCGCCGCCGACTTGTCCGACGACTGTAGGGTCGTCCCCACGACCCCGGGACTAGATTGGCCCGCCACCGTCATTTCCGACGACTATAGGGTCGTCCCCACGACCACGGGCCAAAGTTGGCCAGCCGCCGACATGTCCGACGACTATAGGGTCGTCCCCACGACCCGGGACTAGAGTGGCCCGCCACCGTCATGTCCGACGACTATAAGGTCGTCCCCACGACCACGGGCCAATGTTGGCCAGCCGCTGACTTGTCCGACGACTATAGGGTCGTCCCCACGACCGCGGGACTAGATTGGCTCGCCGCCGACTTGTCCGACGACTGTAGGGTCGTCCCCACGACCCCGGGACTAGATTGGCCCGCCACCGTCATTTCCGACGACTATAGGGTCGTCCCCACGACCACGGGCCAAAGTTGGCCAGCCGCCGACTTGCCCGACGACTATAGGGTCGTCCCCATGACCCGGGACTAGACTGGCCCCCCACCGTCATGTCCGACCCACTATAGGGTCGTCCCCACGACCCCCGGACTAGGTTGGTACGCCGCCGACTTGTCCGACGAGTATAGGGTCCTCCCCACGACCACGGGCCAAAGTTGGCCAGCCGCCGACATGTCCGACGACTATAGGGTCGTCCCCACGACCCCGGGCCAAAGTTGGCAAGCCGCCGAAATGTCCGACGACTATAGGGTCGTCTCCACGACCCCGGGCCAATGTTGGCCAATCGCCGACATCTCCGACGACTATAGGGTCGTCCCCACGACCCCGGGACTAGGTTGACAAGTCGCCAACATGTCCGACGACTATAGGGTCGTCCCCACGACCCCGGGCCAAAGATGGCATGCCGCCGAAATGGCCGACGACTATAGGGTCGTCCCCAGGACCGCGGGCCAAAGATGTCAAGCCGTCGTCTTCTCCGACGACTATAGGGCCGTCCCCACGACCCCGGGCCAATGTTGGCCAATTGCCGACATGTCCGACGACTATAGGGTCGTCCCTACGACCCCGGGACTAGATTGGGCCGCCACCGTCATGTCCAACGACTATAGGGTCGTCCCCACGACCATGGGCCAAAGTTGGCCAGCCGCCGATATGTCCAACGACTATTGGGTCGTCCCCACGACCACGGGCGAAGTTAGCCAGCCGCCGACATGTCCGACGACTATAGGGTCGTCCCCATGACCCGGGACTAGACTGGCCCGCCACCGTCATGTCCGACGACTGTTGGGTCGTCCCCACGACCCCGGGAGTAGATTGGCCCGCCACCGTCATTTCCGACGACTATAGGGTCGTCCCCACGACCACGGGCCAAAGTTGGCCAGCCGCCGACATGTCCGACGACTATAGGGTCGTCCCCACGACCCGGGACTAGAGTGGCCCGCCACCGTCATGTCCGACGACTATAAGGTCGTCCCCACGACCACGGGCCAATGTTGGCCAGCCGCTGACTTGTCCGACGACTATAGGGTCGTCCCCACGACCGCGGGACTAGATTGGCTCGCCGCCGACTTGTCCGACGACTGTAGGGTCGTCCCCACGACCCCGGGACTAGATTGGCCCGCCACCGTCATTTCCGACGACTATAGGGTCGTCCCCACGACCACGGGCCAAAGTTGGACAGCCACCGACATTTCCGACGACTATAGGGTCGTCCCCACGACCACGGGCCAAAGTTGGCCAGCCGCCGACATGTCCGACGACTATAGGGTCGTCCCCACGACCCGGGACTAGACTGGCCCGCCACCGTCATGTCCGACGACTATAGGGTCGTCCCCACGACCCCCGGACTAGGTTGGCCGGCCGCCGACTTGTCCGACGACTATAGGGTCGTCCCCACGACCCCCCGACTAGGTGGGCTCGCCGCCGACTTGTCCGACGACTATAGGGTCGTCCCCACGACCCCGGGACTAGGTTGGCTCGCCACCGTCATGTCTGACGACTATAGGGTCGTCCCCACGACCCGGGACTAGACTGGCCCGCCACCGACATGTCCGACGACTATAGAGTCGTCCCCACGACCCCGGGTCAATGTTGGCTCGCCGCCGACATGTCCGACGACTATAGGGTCGTCCCCACGACCACGGGCCAAAGTTGGCCAGCCGCCGACATGTCCGACGACTATAGGGTCGTCCCCACGACCACGGGCCAAAGTTGGCCAGCCGCTGACATGTCTGACGACTATAGGGTCGTCCCCACGACCCCGGGACTAGATTGGCCCGCCACCGTCATTTCCGACGACTATAGGGTCGTCCCCACGACCACGGGCCAAAGTTGGCCAGCCGCCGACTTGCCCGACGACTATAGGGTCGTCCCCATGACCCGGGACTAGACTGGCCCGCCACCGTCATGTCCGACCCACTATAGGGTCGTCCCCACGACCCCCGGACTAGGTTGGTACGCCGCCGAATTGTCCGACGAGTATAGGGTCCTCCCCACGACCACGGGCCAAAGTTGGCCAGCCGCCGACATGTCCGACGACTATAGGGTCGTCCCCACGACCCGGGACTAGACTGGCCCGCCAATGACATGTCCGACGACTATAGAGTCGTCCCCACGACCCCGGGTCAATGTTGGCTCGCCGCCGACATGTCCGACGACTATAGGGTCGTCACCACGACCCCCGGGCCAAAGTTGGACAGCCACCGACATTTCCGACGACTATAGGGTCGTCCCCACGACCACGGGCCAAAGTTGGCCAGCCGCCGACATGTCCGACGACTATAGGGCCGTCCCCACGACCCGGGACTAGACTGGCCCGCCACCATCATGTCCGACGACTATAGGGTCGTCCCCACGACCCCCGGACTAGGTTGGCCGGCCGCCGACTTGTCCGACGACTATAGGGTCGTCCCCACGACCCCCCGACTAGGTGGGCTCGCCGCCGACTTGTCCGACGACTATAGGGTCGTCCCCACGACCCCTGGACTAGGTTGGCTCGCCACCGTCATGTCCAACGACTATAGGGTCGTCCCCACGACCATGGGCCAAAGTTGGCCAGCCGCCGTAATGTCCAACGACTATTGGGTCGTCCCCACGACCCCGGGACTAGATTGGCCCGCCACCGTCAAGTCCGACGACTATAGGGTCGTCCCCACGACCCCGGGCAAATTTGGCAAGCCGCCGACATGTCCGACGACTGTAGGGTCGTCACCACGACCCCGGGACTAGATTGGCCCGCCACCGTCATGTCCAACGACTATAGGGTCGTCCCCACGACCATGGGCCAAAGTTGGCCAGCCGCCGTAATGTCCAACGACTATTGGGTCGTCCCCACGACCCCGGGACTAGATTGGCCCGCCACCGTCTTGTCCGACGACTATAGGGTCGTCCCCACGACCCCGGGACTAGATTGGCCCGCCGCCGACATGTCCGACGACTATAGGGTCGTCCCCACGACAGCGGGCCTACGTTGGCCAGCCGCCGACATGTCCGACGACTAAAGAGTCGTCCCCACGACCCCGGGACTAGGTTGGCTCGCCGCCGACATGTCCGACGACTATAGGGTCGTTCCCACGACACCGGGACTAGGTTGGATCGCCGCCGACTTGTCCGAGCACTATAGGGTCGTCCCCACGACCCTGGGACTAGGTTGGCTCGCCGCCGACATGTCCGACGACTATATGTTCGTCCCCACGACCCCCGGAGTAGGTTGGCTCGCCGCCGACTTGTCCGACGACTATAGGGTCGTCCCCACGACCCCGGGACTAGATTGGCCCGCCACCGTCTTGTCCGACGACTATAGGGTCGTCCCCACGACAGCGGGCCTACGTTGGCCAGCCGCCGACATGTCCGACCAATATAGGGTCGTCCCCACGACCCCGGGACTAGGTTGGCTCGCCGCCGACATGTCCGACGACTATAGAGTCGTTCCCACGACACCGGGACTATGTTGGCCAGCCGCCGACATGTCCGACGACTATAGGGTCGTCCCCACGAGCCCGGGACTAGGTTGGCTCGCCGCCGACATGTCCGACGACTATAGGGTCGTCCCCACGACCCCGGGACTAGATTGGCCCGCCACCGTCATTTCCGACGACTATAGGGTCGTCCTCACGACCACGGGCCAAAGTTGGCCAGCCGCCGACTTGCCCGACGACTATAGGGTCGTCCCCATGACCCGGGACTAGACTGGCCCGCCACCGTCATGTCCGACCCACTATAGGGTCGTCCCCACGACCCCCGGACTAGGTTGGTACGCCGCCGGCTTGTCCGACGAGTATAGGGTCCTCCCCACGACCACGGGCCAAAGTTGGCCAGCCGCCGACATGTCCGACGACTATAGGGTCGTCCCCACGACCCGGGACTAGACTGGCCCGCCAATGACATGTCCGACGACTATAGAGTCGTCCCCACGACCCCGGGTCAATGTTGGCTCGCCGCCGACATGTCCGACGACTATAGGGTCGTCACCACGACCCCCGGGCCAAAGTTGGACAGCCACCGACATTTCCGACGACTATAGGATCGTCCCCACGACCACGGGCCAAAGTTGGCCAGCCGCCGACATGTCCGACGACTATAGGGCCGTCCCCACGACCCGGGACTAGACTGGCCCGCCACCATCATGTCCGACGACTATAGGGTCGTCCCCACGACCCCCGGACTAGGTTGGCCGGCCGCCGACTTGTCCGACGACTATAGGGTCGTCCCCACGACCCCCCGACTAGGTGGGCTCGCCGCCGACTTGTCCGACGACTATAGGGTCGTCCCCACGACCCCGGGACTAGGTTGGCTCGCCACCGTCATGTCTGACGACTATAGGGTCGTCCCCACGACCACGGGCCAAAGTTGGCCAGCCGCCGACATGTCCGACGACTATAGGGTCGTCCCCACGACCACGGGCCAAAGTTGGCCAGCCGCCGACATGTCCGACGACTATAGGGTCGTCCCCACGACCCGGGACTAGACTGGCCCGCCACCGTCATGTCCGACGACTATAGGGTCGTCCCCACGACCCCCGGACTAGGTTGGCCGGCCGCCGACTTGTCCGACGACTATAGGGTCGTCCCCACGACCCCCGACTAGGTGGGCTCGCCGCCGACTTGTCCGACGACTATAGGGTCATCCCCACGACCCCGGGACTAGGTTGGCCCGCCGCCGACTTGTCCGACGACTATAGGGTCGTCCCCACGACCCCGAGACTAGGTTGGCTCGCCACCGACATGTCTGACGACTATAGGGTCGTCCCCACGACCCCGGGACTAGATTGGCCCGCCACCGTCAAGTCCGACAACTATAGGGTCGTCCCCACGACCCCGGGCCAAAGTTGGACAGCCGCCGACTTGTCCGACGACTATAGGGTCGTCCCCACGACCACGGGCCAAAGTTGGCCAGCCGCCGGCTTGTCCGACGAATATAGGGTCGTCCCCACGACCCCGGGACTAGGTTGGCCCCTCGCCGACTTGTCCGACGACTATAGGGTCGTCCCCACGACCTCGGGACTAGGTTGGCCAGCCGCCGACATGTCCGACGACTATAGGGTCGTCCCCAAGACCCCGGGCCAAAGTTGGCAAGCCGCCGACATGTCCGACGACTATAGGGTCGTTCCTACGACCCCGGGGCTAGATTGGCCCGCCACCGTCATGTCCAACGACTATAGGGTCGTCCCCACAACCCCGGGACTAGGTTGACAAGCCGCCAACATGTCCGACGACTATAGGGTCGTCCCTACGACCCCGGGACTAGATTGGCCCGCCACCGTCATGTCCAACGACTATAGGGTCGTCCCCACGACCATGGGCCAAAGTTGGCCAGCCGCCGTAATGTCCAACGACTATTGGGTCGTCCCCACGACCCCGGGACTAGATTGGCCCGCCACCGTCAAGTCCGACGACTATAGGGTCGTCCCCACGACCCCGGGCAAATTTGGCAAGCCGCCGACATGTCCGACGACTGTAGGGTCGTCACCACCACCCCGGGACTAGATTGGCCCGCCACCGTCATGTCCAACGACTATAGGGTCGTCCCCACGACCATGGGCCAAAGTTGGCCAGCCGCCGTAATGTCCAACGACTATTGGGTCGTCCCCACGACCCCGGGACTAGATTGGCCCGCCACCGTCTTGTCCGACGACTATAGGGTCGTCCCCACGACCCCGGGACTAGATTGGCCCGCCGCCGACATGTCCGACGACTATAGGGTCGTCCCCACGACAGCGGGCCCACGTTGGCCAGCCGCCGACATGTCCGACGACTAAAGAGTCGTCCCCACGACCCCGGGACTAGGTTGGCTCGCCGCCGACATGTCCGACGACTATCGGATCGTCCCCACGACCACGGGCCAAAGTTGGCCAGCCGCCGACATGTCCGACGACTATAGGGTCGTCCCCACGACCCCGGGCCAAAGTTGGCAAGCTGCCGACTTGTCCGACGATTATAGGGTCGTCCCCACGACCCCGGGACTAGATTGGCCCGCCACCGTTATGTCCGACGACTATAGGGTCGTCCCCACGACCACGGGCCAAAGATGGCATGCCGCCGAAATGGCCGACGACTATAGGGTCGTCCCCACGACAGCGGGCCTACGTTGGCCAGCCGCCGACATGTCCGACGACTAAAGAGTCGTCCCCACGACCCCGGGACTAGGTTGGCTCGCCGCCGACATGTCCGACGACTATCGGATCGTCCCCACGACCACGGGCCAAAGTTGGCCAGCCGCCGACATGTCCGACGACTATAGGGTCGTCCCCACGACCCCGGGCCAAAGTTGGCAAGCTGCCGACTTGTCCGACGATTATAGGGTCGTTCCCACGACACCGGGACTAGGTTGGATCGCCGCCGACTTGTCCGAGCACTATAGGGTCGTCCCCACGACCCTGGGACTAGGTTGGCTCGCCGCCGACATGTCCGACGACTATATGTTCGTCCCCACGACCCCCGGAGTAGGTTGGCTCGCCGCCGACTTGTCCGACGACTGTTGGGTCGTCCCCACGACCCCGGGACTAGATTGGCCCGCCACCGTCATTTCCGACGACTATAGGGTCGTCCCCACGACCACGGGCCAAAGTTGGCCAGCCGCCGACTTGTCCGACGACTATAGGGTCGTCCCCACGACCCCGGGACTAGATTGGCCCGCCACCGTTATGTCCGACGACTATAGGGTCGTCCCCACGACCACGGGCCAAAGATGGCATGCCGCCGAAATGGCCGACGACTATAGGGTCGTCCCCAGGACCGCGGGCCAAAGATGTCAAGCCGTCGTCTTCTCCGACGACTATAGGGTCGTCCCCACGACCCCGGGCCAATGTTGGCCAATTGCCGACATGTCCGACGGCTATAGGGTCGTCCCTACGACCCCGGGACTAGGTTGGCCCGCCGCCGACTTCTCCGACGACTATAGGGTCGTCCCCACGACCCCCGGACTAGGTTGGCTCGCCGCCGACTTGTCCGACGAGTATAGGGTCCTCCCCACGACCACGGGCCAAAGTTGGCCAGCGGCCGACATGTCCGACGACTATAGGGTCGTCCCCACGACCCGGGACTAGACTGGCCCGCCACCGTCATGTCCGACGACTATAGGGTCGTCCCCACGACCCCGGGACTAGGTTGCCCCGCCGCCGACTTGTCCGACGACTATAGGGTCGTCCCCACGACCCCGGGACTAGGTTGGCCAGCCGCTGACATGTCCAACGACTATCGGATCGTCCCCACGACCACGGGCCAAAGTTGGCCAGCCGCCGACATGTCCGACGACTATAGGGTCGTCCCCACGACCCCGGGCCAAAGTTGGCAAGCTGCCGACTTGTCCGACGATTATAGGGTCGTCCCCACGGCCCCGGGACTAGATTGGCCCGCCACCGTCATGTCCGACGACTATCGGATCGTCCCCACGACCACGGGCCAAAGTTGGCCAGCCGCCGACATGTCCGACGACTATAGGGTCGTCCCCACGACCCTGGGACTAGATTGGCCAGCCACCGTCATGTCCGACGACTATCGGGTCGTCCCCACGACCACGGGCCAATGTTGACCAGCCGCCGACATGTCCGACGACTATAGTGTCGTCCCCACGACCCCGGGACTAGATTGGCCCGCCACCGTCCTGCCCGACGACTATAGGGTCGTCTTTACGACCACGGGCCAAAGTTGGCCAGCCACCGTCATTTCCGACGACTATAGGGTCGTCCCCACGACCACGGGCCAAAGTTGGCCAGCCGCCGACTTGCCCGACGACTATAGGGTCGTCCCCATGACCCGGGACTAGACTGGCCCCCCACCGTCATGTCCGACCCACTATAGGGTCGTCCCCACGACCCCCGGACTAGGTTGGTACGCCGCCGACTTGTCCGACGAGTATACGGTCCTCCCCACGACCACGGGCCAAAGATGGCCAGCCGCCGACATGTCCGACGACTATAGGGTCGTCCCCACGACCCCGGGCCAAAGTTGGCAAGCCGCCGAAATGTCCGACGACTATAGGGTCGTCTCCACGACCCCGGGCCAATGTTGGCCAATCGCCGACATCTCCGACGACTATAGGGTCGTCCCCACGACCCCGGGACTAGATTGGCCCGCCATCGTCATGTCCAACGACAATAGGGTCGTCCCCACGACCCCGGGACTAGGTTGACAAGTCGCCAACATGTCCGACGGCTATAGGGTCGTCCCCACGACCCCGGGCCAAAGATGGCATGCCGCCGAAATGGCCGACGACTATAGGGTCGTCCCCAGGACCGCGGGCCAAAGATGTCAAGCCGTCGTCTTCTCCGACGACTATAGGGTCGTCCCCACGACCCCGGGCCAATGTTGGCCAATTGCCGACATGTCCGACGACTATAGGGTCGTCCCTACGACCCCGGGACTAGATTGGCCCGCCACCGTCATGTCCGACCCACTATAGGGTCGTCCCCACGACCCCCGGACTAGGTTGGTACGCCGCCGACTTGTCCGACGAGTATAGGGTCCTCCCCACGACCACGGGCCAAAGATGGCCAGCCGCCGACATGTCCGACGACTATAGGGTCGTCCCCACGACCCCGGGCCAAAGTTGGCAAGCCGCCGAAATGTCCGACGACTATAGGGTCGTCTCCACGACCCCGGGCCAATGTTGGCCAATCGCCGACATCTCCGACGGCTATAGGGTCGTCCCCACGACCCCGGGACTAGATTGGCCCGCCATCGTCATGTCCAACGACAATAGGGTCGTCCCCACGACCCCGGGACTAGGTTGACAAGTCGCCAACATGTCCGACGGCTATAGGGTCGTCCCCACGACCCCGGGCCAAAGATGGCATGCCGCCGAAATGGCCGACGACTATAGGGTCGTCCCCAGGACCGCGGGCCAAAGATGTCAAGCCGTCGTCTTCTCCGACGACTATAGGGTCGTCCCCACGACCCCGGGCCAATGTTGGCCAATTGCCGACATGTCCGACGACTATAGGGTCGTCCCTACGACCCCGGGACTAGGTTGGCTCTCCACCGTCATGTCTGACGACTATAGGGTCGTCCCCACGACCACGGGCCAAAGTTGGCCAGCCGCCGACATGTCCGACGACTATAGGGTCGTCCCCACGACCCGGGACTAGACTGGCCCACCACCGTCATGTCCGACCCACTATAGGGTCGTCCCCACGACCCCCGGACTAGGTTGGTACGATGCCGACTTGTCCGACGAGTATAGGTTCCTCCCCACGACCACGGGCCAACGTTGGCCATCCGCCGACATGTCCGACGACTATAGGGTCGTCCCCACGACCCGGGACTAGACTGGCCCGCCACCGACATGTCCGACGACTATAGAGTCGTCCCCACGACCCCGGGTCAATGTTGGCTCGCCGCCGACATTTCCGACGACTATAGGGTCGTCCCCACGACCACGGGCCAAAGTTGGCCACCCGCCGACATGTCCGACGACAATAGGGTCGTCCCCACGACCCGGGACTAGACTGGCCCGCCACCGTCATGTCCGACGACTATAGGGTCGTCCCCACGACCCCCGGACTAGGTTGGCCGGCCGCCGACTTGTCCGACGACTATAGGGTCGTCCCCACGACCCCCCGACTAGGTGGGCTCGCCGCCGACTTGTCCGACGACTATAGGGTCGTCCCCACGACCATGGGCCAAAGTTGGCCAGCCGCCGTAATGTCCAACGACTATTGGGTCGTCCCCACGACCCCGGGACTAGATTGGCACGCCACCGTCAAGTCCGACGACTATAGGGTCGTGGGGACGACCCCGGGCAAATTTGGCAAGCCGCCGACATGTCCGACGACTGTAGGGTCGTCACCACGACCCCGGGACTAGATGGCCCGCCACCGTCATGTCCAACGACTATAGGGTCGTCCCCACGACCATGGGCCAAAGTTGGCCAGCCGCCGTAATGTCCAACGACTATTGGGTCGTCCCCACGACCCCGGGACTAGATTGGCCCGCCACCGTCTTGTCCGACGACTATAGGGTCGTCCCCACGACCCCGGGACTAGATTGGCCCGCCGCCGACATGTCCGACGACTATAGGGTCGTCCCCACGACAGCGGGCCTACGTTGGCCAGCCGCCGACATGTCCGACGACTAAACAGTCGTCCCCACGACCCCGGGACTAGGTTGGCTCGCCGCCGACATGTCCGACGACTATAGGGTCGTTCCCACGACACCGGGACTAGGTTGGATCGCCGCCGACTTGTCCGAGCACTATAGGGTCGTCCCCACGACCCTGGGACTAGGTTGGCTCGCCGCCGACATGTCCGACGACTATATGTTCGTCCCCACGACCCCCGGAGTAGGTTGGCTCGCCGCCGACTTGTCCGACGACTATAGGGTCGTCCCCACGACCCCGGGACTAGATTGGCCCGCCACCGTCTTGTCCGACGACTATAGGGTCGTCCCCACGACCCCGGGACTAGGTTGGCTCGCCGCCGACATGTCCGACGACTATAGGGTCGTTCCCACGACACCGGGGCTAGGTTGGCTCGCCGCCGATTTGTCCGACCACTATAGGGTCGTCCCCACGACCCCGGGACTAGGTTGGCTCGCCCCCGACATGTCCGACGACTATAGGTTCGTCCCCACGACCCCCGGAGTAGGTTGGCTCGCCGCCGACTTATCCGACGACTATAGGGTCGTCCCCACGACCCCGGGACTAGATTGGCCCGCCACCGTCTTGTCCGACGACTATAGGGTCGTCCCCACGACCCCGGGACTAGATTGGCCCGCCACCGTCAAGTCCGACCACCTCGGGACTAGGTTGGCCAGCCGCCGACATGTCCGACGACTATAGGTTCGTCCCCACGACCCCCGGAGTAGGTTGGCTCGCCGCCGACTTATCCGACGACTATAGGGTCGTCACCACGACCCCGGGACTAGATTGGCCCGCCACCGTCTTGTCCGACGACTATAGGGTCGTCCCCACGACCCCGGGACTAGATTGGCCCGCCACCGTCAAGTCCGACCACCTCGGGACTAGGTTGGCCAGCCGCCGACATGTCCGACGACTATTGGGCCGTCCCCACGACCACGGGCCAAAGTTGGCCAACCGCCGACATGTTCAACGACTATTGGGCCGTCCCCACGACCCCGGGCCAATGTTGGCCAGCCGCCGAAATGTCCGACGACTATAGAGTCGTCCCCACAACCCCGGGCCAAAGTTGGTAAGCTGCCGACTTGTCCGACGACTATAGAGTCGTGCCCACTTCCCCGGGACTAGGTAGACCCGCCGCCGACGTGTCCGACAACTATAGGGTCGTCCCCACGACCCCGGGCCAAAGTTGGCAAGCTGCCGAATTGTCCGACGACTATAGGGTCGTCCCCACGACCCCGGGACTAGGTAGACCCGCCGCCGACGTGTCCGACAACTATAGGGTCGTCCCCACGACCCCGGGCCAAAGATGTCCAGCCACCGTCTTGTCCGACGACTATAGGGTCGTCCCCACGACCCCGGGACTAGATTGGCCCGCCACCGTCAAGTTCGACGACCTCGGGACTAGGTTGGCCAGCCGCCGACATGTCCGACGACTATTGGGCCGTCCCCACGACCACGGGCCAAAGTTGGCAAGCTGCCGAATTGTCCGACGACTATAGGGTCGTCCCCACGACCCCGGGACTAGGTAGACCCGCCGCCGACGTGTCCGACAACTATAGGGTCGTCCCCACGACCACGGGCCAAAGTTGGCAAGCCGCCGACTTTTCCGACGAATATAGGGTCGTTCCTACAATCCTGGGCCAAACGTGGCCAGCCGCCGTTATGTCCGACGACTATAGAATCGTCCCCACGGCCTCGGGCCAAAGTTGACCAGCCACCGACATTTCCGACGACTATAGGGTCGTCCCCACGACCATGGGCCAAAGTTGGTCAGCCGCCGACTTGTCCGACGACTATTGGGTCGCCCCACGGCCCCGGACTAGGATGGCTCGCCGCCGACATGTCCGACGACTATAGGATCGTCCCCACGGCGCCGGGACTAGGTTGGCTCGCCGCCGTTTTGTCCGAAGACTATAGGGTCGTCCCCACGTCCCCGGGCCAAAGTTGGCAAGCTGCCGACTTGTCCGACGACTATAGGGTCGACCCCACGACCCCGGGAATAGGTAGGCCCGCCGCCGACTTGTCCGACGACTATAGGGTCGTCCCCACGATCCCGGGACTTGATTGGCGCGGCACCGTCATGTCCAACGACTATCGGATCTTCCCTACGACCACGGGCCTAAGTTGACCAGCCGCCGACATGTCCGATGACTATAGGGTCGTCCCTATGACCCCGGGACTAGATTGGCCCGCCACCGTCATGTCCGACGACTATCGGATCGTCCCCACGACCACGGGCCAAAGTTGGCCAGCCGCCGACTTGTCCGACGACTATAGGGTCGTCCCCACGACCCCGGGACTAGGTTGGCTCGCCACCGATATGTCTGACGACTATAGGGTCGTCCCCACGACCCCGGGACTAGGTTGGCCGGCCGCCGACTTGTCCGACGACTATTGGGTCGTCCCCACGACCCCCCGACTAGGTGGCCTCGCCGCCGACATGTCCGACGACTATAGGGTCGTCCCCACGACCCCGGGCCAATGTTGGCCAATCGCCGACATGTCCAACGACTATAGGGTCGTCCCTACGACCCCGGGACTAGATTAGCCCGCCACCGTCATGTCCAACAACTATAGGGTCGTCCCCACGACCACGGGCCAAAGTTGGCATGCCGCGGAAATGTCCGACGACTATAGGGTCGTCCCCACGACACCGGGCCAAAGTTGGCCAGCCGCCGACATGTCCGGCGACTATAGGGTCGTCCCCACGACCCCGGGCCAATGTTGGCAAGCCGCCGAAATGTCCGACGACTATAGGGTCGTCCCCACGACCACGGGCCAAAGTTGGCCAGCCGCCGACATGTCCGACGACTATAGGGTCGTCCCCACGACCCGGGACTAGACTGGCCCGCCACCGTCATGTCCGACGACTATAAGGTCGTCCCCACGACCCCGGGACTAGGTTGCCCCGCCGCCGACTTGTCCGACGACTATAGGGTCGTCCCCACGACCCCGGGACTAGGTTGGCCAGCCGCTGACATGTCCAACGACTATCGGATCGTCCCCACGACCACGGGCCAAAGTTGGCCAGCCGCCGACATGTCCGACGACTATAGGGTCGTCCCCACGACCCCGGGCCAAAGTTGGCAAGCTGCCGACTTGTCCGACGATTATTGGGTCGTCCCCACGGCCCCGGGACTAGATTGGCCCGCCACCGTCATGTCCGACGACTATCGGATCGTCCCCACGACCACGGGCCAAAGTTGGCCAGCCGCCGACATGTCCGACGACTATTGGGTCGTCCCCACGACCCTGGGACTAGATTGGCCAGCCACCGTCATGTCCGACGACTATCGGGTCGTCCCCACGACCACGGGCCAATGTTGACCAGCCGCCGACATGTCCGACGACTATAGAGTCGTCCCCACGACACCGGGCCAAAGTTGGCCAGCCGCCGACATGTCCGACGACTATAGGGTCGACCCAACGACCCGGGACTAGAGTGGCCCGCCACCGTCATGTCCGACGACTATATGGTCGTCCCCACGACCACGGGCCAATGTTGGCCAGCCGCTGACTTGTCCGACGACTATAGGGTCGTTCCCACGACCGCGGGACTAGATTGGCTCGCCGCCGACTTGTCCGACGACTGTTGGGTCGTCCCCACAACCCCGGGACTAGATTGGCCCGCCACCGTCATTTCCGAAGACTATAGGGTCGTCCCCACGACCACGGGCCAAAGTTGGCCAGCCGCCGACTTGTCCGACGACTATAGGGTCGTCCCCACGACCCCGGGACTAGATTGGCCCGCCACCGTTATGTCCGACGACTATAGGGTCGTCCCCACGACCACGGGCCAAAGTTGGCCAGCCGCCGACATGTCCGACGACTATAGGGTCGTCCCCACGACCACGGGCCAAAGTTGGCCAGCCGCCGGCTTGCCCGACGATTATAGGGTCGTCCCCACGACCCCGGGACTAGGTTGGCCCGCCGCCGACTTGTCCGGCGACTATAGGGTCGTCCCCACGACCACGGGCCAAAGTTGGCCAGCCGCCGACATGTCCGACGACTATAGGGACGTCCCCACGACCCCGGGCCAAAGTTGGCAAGCCGCCGAAATGTCCGACGACTATAGGGTCGTCCCCACGACCACGGGCCAAAGTTGGCCAGCCGCCGACATGTCCGACGACTATAGGGTCGTCCCCACGACCACGGGCCAAAGTTGGCCAGCCGCCGGCTTGCCCGACGATTATAGGGTCGTCCCCACGACCCCGGGACTAGGTTGGCCCGCCGCCGACTTGTCCGACGACTATAGGGTCGTCCCCACGACCACGGGCCAAAGTTGGCCAGCCGCCGACATGTCCGACGACTATAGGGTCGTCCCCACGACCCCGGGCCAAAGTTGGCAAGCCGCCGAAATGTCCGACGACTATAGGGTCGTCCCCACGACCACGGGCCAAAGTTGGCCAGCCGCCGACATGTCCGACGACTATAGGGTCGTCCCCACGACCCCGGGCCAAAGTTGGCAAGCTGCCGACTTGTCCGACGATTATAGGGTCGTCCCCACGGCCCCGGGACTAGATTGGCCCGCCACCGTCATGTCCGACGACTATCGGATCGTCCCCACGACCACGGGCCAAAGTTGGCCAGCCGCCGACATGTCCGACGACTATAGGGTCGTCACCACGACCCGGGACTAGACTGGCCCGCCACCGTCATGTCCGACCCACTATAGGGTCGTCCCCACGACCCCCGGACTAGGTTGGTACGATGCCGACTTGTCCGACGAGTATAGGTTCCTCCCCACGACCACGGGCCAAAGTTGGCCAGCCGCCGACATGTCCGACGACTATAGGATCGTCCCCACGACCCGGGACTAGACTGGCCCGCCACCGACATGTCCGACGACTATAGAGTCGTCCCCACGACCCCGGGTCAATGTTGGCTCGCCGCCGACATTTCCGACGACTATAGGGTCGTCCCCACGACCACGGGCCAAAGTTGGCCACCCGCCGACATGTCCGACGACAATAGGGTCGTCCCCACGACCCGGGACTAGACTGGCCCGCCACCGTCATGTCCGACGACTATAGGGTCGTCCCCACGACCCCCGGACTAGGTTGGCCGGCCGCCGACTTGTCCGACGACTATAGGGTCGTCCCCACGACCCCCCGACTAGGTGGGCTCGCCGCCGACTTGTCCGACGACTATAGGGTCGTCCCCACGACCCCGGGACTAGGTTGGCTCTCCACCGTCATGTCTGACGACTATAGGGTCGTCCCCACGACCACGGGCCAAAGTTGGCCAGCCGCCGACATGTCCGACGACTATAGGGTCGTCCCCACGACCACGGGCCAAAGTTGGCCAGCCGCCGACATGTCCGACGACTATAGGGTCGTCCCTCGACCCGGGACTAGACTGGCCCGCCACCGTCATGTCCGACGACTAAAGGGTCGTCCCCACGACCCCCGGACTAGGTTGGCCGGCCGCCGACTTGTCCGACGACTATAGGGTCGTCCCCACGACCCCCCGACTAGGTGGGCTCGCCGCCGACTTGTCCGACGACTATAGGGTCGTCCCCACGACCCCGGGCCAAAGTTGGCAAGCCGCCGACATGTCCGACGACTATAGGGTCGTTCCTACGACCCCGGGACTAGATTGGCCCGCCACCGTCTTGTCCGACGACTATAGGGTCGTCCCCACGACCCCGGGACTAGATTGGCCCGCCGCCGACATGTCCGACGACTATAGGGTCGTCCCCACGACAGCGGGCTTACGTTGGCCAGCCGCCGACATGTCCGACGACTAAACAGTCGTCCCCACGACCCCGGGACTAGGTTGGCTCGCCGCCGACATGTCCGACGACTATAGGGTCGTTCCCACGACACCGGGACTAGGTTGGATCGCCGCCGACTTGTCCGAGCACTATAGGGTCGTCCCCACGACCCTGGGACTAGGTTGGCTCGCCGCCGACATGTCCGACGACTATATGTTCGTCCCCACGACCCCCGGAGTAGGTTGGCTCGCCGCCGACTTGTCCGACGACTATAGGGTCGTCCCCACGACCCCGGGACTAGATTGGCCCGCCACCGTCTTGTCCGACGACTATAGGGTCGTCCCCACGACCCCGGGACTAGGTTGGCTCGCCGCCGACATGTCCGACGACTATAGGGTCGTTCCCACGACACCGGGGCTAGGTTGGCTCGCCGCCGATTTGTCCGACCACTATAGGGTCGTCCCCACGACCCCGGGACTAGGTTGGCTCGCCCCCGACATGTCCGACGACTATAGGTTCGTCCCCACGACCCCCGGAGTAGGTTGGCTCGCCGCCGACTTATCCGACGACTATAGGGTCGTCCCCACGACCCCGGGACTAGATTGGCCCGCCACCGTCTTGTCCGACGACTATAGGGTCGTCCCCACGACCCCGGGACTAGATTGGCCCGCCACCGTCAAGTCCGACCACCTCGGGACTAGGTTGGCCAGCCGCCGACATGTCCGACGACTATAGGGTCGCCCCCACGACCTCGGGACTAGGTTGGCCAGCCGCCGACATGTCCGACGACTATAGGGTCGTCCCCACCACCCCGGGCCAAAGTTGGCAAGCCGCCGAAATGTCCGACGACTGTAGGGTCGTCCCCAAGACCCCGGGACTAGATTGGCCCGCCAACGTCAAGTCCGACGACTATAGGGTCGTCCCCACGACCCCGGGAGTAGATTGGCCAGCCGCCGACATGTCCGGCGACTATAGGGCCGTCCCCACGACCCCGGGCCAAAGATGTCCAGCCACCGTCTTGTCCGACGACTATAGGGTCGTCCCCACGACCCCGGGACTAGATTGGCCCGCCACCGTCAAGTTCGACGACCTCGGGACTAGGTTGGCCAGCCGCCGACATGTCCGACGACTATTGGGCCGTCCCCACGACCACGGGCCAAAGTTGGCCAACCGCCGACATGTTCAACGACTATTGGGCCGTCCCCACGACCCCGGGCCAATGTTGGCCAGCCGCCGAAATGTCCGACGACTATAGAGTCGTCCCCACAACCCCGGGCCAAAGTTGGTAAGCTGCCGACTTGTCCGACGACTATAGAGTCGTGCCCACTTCCCCGGGAGTAGGTAGACCCGCCGCCGACGTGTCCGACAACTATAGGGTCGTCCCCACGACCCCGGGCCAAAGTTGGCAAGCTGCCGAATTGTCCGACGACTATAGGGTCGTCCCCACGACCCCGGGACTAGGTAGACCCGCCGCCGACGTGTCCGACAACTATAGGGTCGTCCCCACGACCACGGGCCAAAGTTGGCAAGCCGCCGACTTTTCCGACGAATATAGGGTCGTTCCTACAATCCTGGGCCAAACGTGGCCAGCCGCCGTTATGTCCGACGACTATAGAATCGTCCCCACGGCCTCGGGCCAAAGTTGACCAGCCACCGACATTTCCGAAGACTATAGGGTCGTCCCCACGACCTCGGGACTAGGTTGGCCTGCCGCCGACATATCCGACGACTATAGGGTCGTCCCCACGACCACGGGCCATGGTTGGCCAGCCGCCGACATATCCGACGACTATAGGGTCGTCCCCACGACCCCGGGCCAAAGTTGGCAAGCCGCCGACATGTCCGACGACTATAGGGTCGTTCCTACGACCCCGGGACTAGATTGGCCCGCCACCGTCATGTCCAACGACTATAGGGTCGTCCCCACAACCCCGGGACTAGGTTGACAAGCCGCCAACATGCCCGACGACTATAGGGTCGTCCCTACGACCCCGGGACTAGATTCGCCCGCCACCGTCATGTCCAACGACTATAGGGTCGTCCCCACGACCATGGGCCAAAGTTGGCCAGCCGCCGTAATGTCCAACGACTATTGGGTCGTCCCCACGACCCCGGGACTAGATTGGCCCGCCACCGTCAAGTCCGACGACTATAGGGTCGTCCCCACGACCCCGGGCAAATTTGGCAAGCCGCCGACATGTCCGACGACAGTAGGGTCGTCACCACGACCCCGGGACTAGATGGCCCGCCACCGTCATGTCCAACGACTATAGGGTCGTCCCAACGACCATGGGCCAAAGTTGGCCAGCCGCCGTAATGTCCAACGACTATTGGGTCGTCCCCACGACCCCGGGACTAGATTGGCCCGCCACCGTCTTGTCCGACGACTATAGGGTCGTCCCCACGACCCCGGGACTAGATTGGCCCGCCGCCGACATGTCCGACGACTATAGGGTCGTCCCCACGACAGCGGGCCTACGTTGGCCAGCCGCCGACATGTCCGACGACTAAACAGTCGTCCCCACGACCCCGGGACTAGGTTGGCTCGCCGCCGACATGTCCGACGACTATAGGGTCGTTCCCACGACACCGGGACTAGGTTGGATCGCCGCCGACTTGTCCGAGCACTATAGGGTCGTCCCCACGACCCTGGGGCTAGGTTGGCTCGCCGCCGACATGTCCGACGACTATATGTTCGTCCCCACGACCCCCGGAGTAGGTTGGCTCGCCGCCGACTTGTCCGACGACTATAGGGTCGTCCCCACGACCCCGGGACTAGATTGGCCCGCCACCGTCTTGTCCGACGACTATAGGGTCGTCCCCACGACCCCGGGACTAGGCTGGCTCGCCGCCGACATGTCCGACGACTATAGGGTCGTTCCCACGACACCGCGGCTAGGTTGGCTCGCCGCCGATTTGTCCGACCACTATAGGGTCGTCCCCACGACCCCGGGACTAGGTTGGCTCGCCCCCGACATGTCCGACGACTATAGGTTCGTCCCCACGACCCCCGGAGTAGGTTGGCTCGCCGCCGACTTATCCGACGACTATAGGGTCGTCCCCACGACCCCGGGACTAGATTGGCCCGCCACCGTCTTGTCCGACGACTATAGGGTCGTCCCCACGACCCCGGGACTAGATTGGCCCGCCACCGTCAAGTCCGACCACCTCGGGACTAGGTTGGCCAGCCGCCGACATGTCCGACGACTATAGGGTCGCCCCCACGACCTCGGGACTAGGTTGGCCAGCCGCCGACATGTCCGACGACTATAGGGTCGTCCCCACCACCCCGGGCCAAAGTTGGCAAGCCGCCGAAATGTCCGACGACTGTAGGGTCGTCCCCAAGACCCCGGGACTAGATTGGCCCGCCAACGTCAAGTCCGACGACTATAGGGTCGTCCCCACGACCCCGGGAGTAGATTGGCCAGCCGCCGACATGTCCGGCGACTATAGGGCCGTCCCCACGACCCCGGGCCAAAGATGTCCAGCCACCGTCTTGTCCGACGACTATAGGGTCGTCCCCACGACCCCGGGACTAGATTGGCCCGCCACCGTCAAGTTCGACGACCTCGGGACTAGGTTGGCCAGCCGCCGACATGTCCGACGACTATTGGGCCGTCCCCACGACCACGGGCCAAAGTTGGCCAACCGCCGACATGTTCAACGACTATTGGGCCGTCCCCACGACCCCGGGCCAATGTTGGCCAGCCGCCGAAATGTCCGACGACTATAGAGTCGTCCCCACAACCCCGGGCCAAAGTTGGTAAGCTGCCGACTTGTCCGACGACTATAGAGTCGTCCCCACGACCCCGGGACTAGGTAGACCCGCCGCCGACGTGTCCGACAACTATAGGGTCGTCCCCACGACCCCGGGCCAAAGTTGGCAAGCTGCCGAATTGTCCGACGACTATAGGCTCGTCCCCACGACCCCTGGACTAGGTAGACCCGCCGCCGACGTGTCCGACAACTATAGGGTCGTCCCCACGACCACGGGCCAAAGTTGGCAAGCCGCCGACTTTTCCGACGACTATAGGGTCGACCCCACGACCCCGGGAATAGGTAGGCCCGCCGCCGACTTGTCCGACGACTATAGGGTCGTCCCCACGATCCCGGGACTTGATTGGCCCGGCACCGTCATGTCCAACGACTATCGGATCGTCCCTACGACCACGGGCCTAAGTTGACCAGCCGCCGACATGTCCGACGACTATAGGGTCGTCCCCACGACCCGGGACTAGACTGGCCCGCCACCGTCATGTCCGACGACTATAGGGTCGTCCCCACGACCGCGGGCCAAAGATGTCAAGCCGTCGTCTTCTCCGACGACTATAGGGTCGTCCCCACGACCCCGGGACTAGGTTGGCCGGCCGCCGACTTGTCCGACGACTATTGGGTCGTCCCCACGACCCCCCGACTAGGTGGCCTCGCCGCCGACATGTCCGACGACTATAGGGTCGTCCCCACGACCCCGGGCCAATGTTGGCCAATCGCCGACATGTCCAACGACTATAGGGTCGTCCCTACGACCCCGGGACTAGATTAGCCCGCCACCGTCATGTCCAACAACTATAGGGTCGTCCCCACGACCACGGGCCAAAGTTGGCATGCCGCGGAAATGTCCGACGACTATAGGGTCGTCCCCACGACACCGGGCCAAAGTTGGCCAGCCGCCGACATGTCCGACGACTATAGGGTCGTCCCCACGACCACGGGCCAAAGTTGGCCAGCCGCTGACATGTCCGACGACTATAGGGTCGTCCCCACGACCCCGGGACTAGATTGGCCCGCCACCGTCATTTCCGACGGCTATAGGGTCGTCCCCACGACCACGGGCCAAAGTTGGCCAGCCGCCGACTTGCCCGACGACTATAGGGTCGTCCCCATGACCCGGGACTAGACTGGCCCGCCACCGTCATGTCCGACCCACTATAGGGTCGTCCCCACGACCCCCGGACTAGGTTGGTACGCCGCCGACTTGTCCGACGAGTATAGGGTCCTCCCCACGACCACGGGCCAAAGTTGGCCAGCCGCCGACATGTCCGACGACTATAGGGTCGTCCCCACGACCCGGGACTAGACTGGCCCGCCAATGACATGTCCGACGACTATAGAGTCGTCCCCACGACCCCGGGTCAATGTTGGCTCGCCGCCGACATGTCCAACGACTATAGGGTCGTCCCCACGACCACGGGCCAAAGTTGGCCAGCCGCCGACATGTCCGACGACTATAGGGTCGTCCCCACGACCCGGGACTAGACTGGCCCGCCACCGTCATGTCCGACGACTATAGGGTCGTCCCCACGACCGCGGGCCAAAGATGTCAAGCCGTCGTCTTCTCCGACGACTATAGGGTCGTCCCCACGACCCCGGGCCAATGTTGGCCAATTGCCGACATGTCCGACGGCTATAGGGTTGTCCCTACGACCCCGGGACTAGGTTGGCCCGCCGCCGACTTCTCCGACGACTATAGGGTCGTCCCCACGACCCCCGGACTAGGTTGGCTCGCCGCCGACTTGTCCGACGAGTATAGGGTCCTCCCCACGACCACGGGCCAAAGTTGGCCAGCGGCCGACATGTCCGACGACTATAGGGTCGTCCCCACGACCCGGGACTAGACTGGCCCGCCACCGTCATGTCCGACGACTATAGGGTCGTCCCCACGACTCCGGGACTAGGTTGCCCCGCCGCCGACTTGTCCGACGACTATAGGGTCGTCCCCACGACCCCGGGACTAGGTTGGCCAGCCGCTGACATGTCCAACGACTATCGGATCGTCCCCACGACCACGGGCCAAAGTTGGCCAGCCGCCGACATGTCCGACGACTATAGGGTCGTCCCCACGACCCCGGGCCAAAGTTGGCAAGCTGCCGACTTGTCCGACGATTATAGGGTCGTCCCCACGGCCCCGGGACTAGATTGGCCCGCCACCGTCATGTCCGACGACTATCGGATCGTCCCCACGACCACGGGCCAAAGTTGGCCAGCCGCCGACATGTCCGACGACTATAGGGTCGTCCCCACGACCCTGGGACTAGATTGGCCAGCCACCGTCATGTCCGACGACTATCGGGTCGTCCCCACGACCACGGGCCAATGTTGACCAGCCGCCGACATGTCCGACGACTATAGGGTCGTCCCCACGACCCCGGGCCAAAGTTGGCAAGCCGCCGAAATGTCCGACGACTATAGGGTCGTCTCCACGACCCCGGGCCAATGTTGGCCAATCGCCGACATCTCCGACGACTATAGGGTCGTCCCCACGACCCCGGGACTAGATTGGCCCGCCATCGTCATGTCCAACGACAATAGGGTCGTCCCCACGACCCCGGGACTAGGTTGACAAGTCGCCAACATGTCCGACGGCTATAGGGTCGTCCCCACGACCCCGGGCCAACGATGGCATGCCGCCGAAATGGCCGACGACTATAGGGTCGTCCCCAGGACCGCGGGCCAAAGATGTCAAGCCGTCGTCTTCTCCGACGACTATAGGGTCGTCCCCACGACCCCGGGCCAATGTTGGCCAATTGCCGACATGTCCGACGACTATAGGGTCGTCCCTACGACCCCGGGACTAGATTGGCCCGCCACCGTCATGTCCAACGACTATAGGGTCGTCCCCACGACCCCGGGCCAAAGTTGGACAGCCGCCGACTTGTCCGACGACTAAAGGGTCGTCCCCACGACCACGGGCCAAAGTTGGCCAGCCGGCGACATTTCCGACGACTATAGGGTCGTCCCCACGGCCAAGGGCCAAAGTTGGCCTGCCGCCGACATGTCCGGCGACTATAGGGTCGTCCCCACGACCCCGGGACTAGAGTGGCCCGCCACCGTCATGTCCGACGACTATAGGGTCGTCCCCACGACCCCGGGACAAGCTTGGCCCGCCGTCGACTTGTCCGACGACTATAGGGTCGTCCCCACGACCCCGGGACTGGATTGGCCCGCCACCGTCATGTCCGACGACAATAGGGTCGTCCCCACGACCCCGGGTCTAGGTTGGCCAGCCGCCGACATGTCCGACGACTATAGAGTCGTCCCCACGACACCGGGCCAAAGTTGGACAGCCGCCGACATGTCCGACTACTATAGGGTCGTCCCCAGGACCTCGGGTCTAGATTGGCCCGCTACCGTCATGTCCGAAGACTATAGGGTCGTCCCCACGACCACGGGACTAGATTGGCCCGCCACCGCCATGTCCGACGACAATAGGGTCGTCCCCACGACCCCGGGTCTAGGTTGGCCAGCCGCCGACATGTGTGACGACAATCGGATCGTCCCCACGACCACGCGCCAAAGTTGGCCAGCCGCCGACATGTCCGACGACTATTGGATCGTCCCCACGACCACGGGCCAAAGTTGGCCAGCCGCCGACATGTCCGACGATAATCGGATCGTCCCCACGACCACGCGCCAAAGTTGGCCAGCCGCCGACATGTCCGACGACTATAGGGTCGTCCCCACGACCCCGGGCCAATGTTGGCCAATCGCCGACATGTCCAACGACTATAGGGTCGTCCCTACGACCCCGGGACTAGATTAGCCCGCCACCGTCATGTCCAACAACTATAGGGTCGTCCCCACGACCACGGGCCAAAGTTGGCATGCCGCGGAAATGTCCGACGACTATAGGGTCGTCCCCACGACACCGGGCCAAAGTTGGCCAGCCGCCGACATGTCCGACGACTATAGGGTCGTCCCCACGACCCCGGGCCAATGTTGGCAAGCCGCCGAAATGTCCGACGACTATAGGGTCGTCCCCACGACCACGGGCCAAAGTTGGCCAGCCGCCGACATGTCCGACGACTGTAGGGTCGTCCCCACGACCCCGGGACTAGATTGGCCCGCCACCGTCATTTCCGACGACTATAGGGTCGTCCCCACGACCACGGGCCAAAGTTGGCCAGCCGCCGACTTGCCCGACGACTATAGGGTCGTCCCCATGACCCGGGACTAGACTGGCCCGCCACCGTCATGTCCGACCCACTATAGGGTCGTCCCCACGACCCCCGGACTAGGTTGGTACGATGCCGACTTGTCCGACGAGTATAGGGTCCTCCCCACGACCACGGGCCAAAGTTGGCCAGCCGCCGACATGTCCGACGACTATAGGGTCGTCCCCACGACCCGGGACTAGACTGGCCCGCCACCGACATGTCCGACGACTATAGAGTCGTCCCCACGACCCCGGGTCAATGTTGGCTCGCCGCCGACATGTCCGACGACTATAGGGTCGTCCCCACGACCACGGGCCAAAGTTGGCCAGCCGCCGACATGTCCGACGACTATAGGGTCGTCCCCACGACCACGGGCCAAAGTTGGCCAGCCGCTGACATGTCCGACGACTATAGGGTCGTCCCCACGACCCCGGGACTAGATTGGCCCGCCACCGTCATTTCCGACGACTATAGGGTCGTCCCCACGACCACGGGCCAAAGTTGGCCAGCCGCCGACTTGCCCGACGACTATAGGGTCGTTCCCACGACCCCGGGACTAGGTTGGATCGCCGCCGACTTGTCCGAGCACTATAGGGTCGTCCCCACGACCCTGGGACTAGGTTGGCTCGCCGCCGACATGTCCGACGACTATAGGGTCGTCCCCACGACAGCGGGCCTACGTTGGCCAGCCGCCGACATGTCCGACGACTAAAGAGTCGTCCCCACGACCCCGGGACTAGGTTGGCTCGCCGCCGACATGTCCGACGACTATAGGGTCGTTCCCACGACACCGGGACAAGGTTGGATCGCCGCCGACTTGTCCGAGCACTATAGGGTCGTCCCCACGACCCTGGGAATAGGTTGGCTCGCCGCCGACATGTCCGACGACTATATGTTCGTCCCCACGACCCCCGGAGTAGGTTGGCTCGCCGCCGACTTGTCCGACGACTACAGGGTCGTCCCCACGACCCCGGGACTAGATTGGCCCGCCACCGTCTTGTCCGACGACTATAGGGTCGTCCCCACGACAGCGGGCCTACGTTGGCCAGCCGCCGACATGTCCGACCACTATAGGTTCGTCCCCACGACCCCGGGACTAGGTTGGCTCGCCGCCGACATGTCCGACGACTATAGGGTCGTTCCCACGACACCGGGACTATGTTGGCCAGCCGCCGACATGTCCGACGACTATAGGGTCGTCCCCACGACCCCGGGCCAAAGTTGGCAAGCCGCCGAAATGTCCGACGACTGTAGGGTCGCCCCCACGACCCCGGGACTAGATTGGCCCGCCACCGTCAAGTCCGACGACTATAGGGTCGTCCCCACGACAGCGGGCCTACGTTGGCCAGCCGCCGACATGTCCGACGACTATAGGGTCGTCCCCACGACCCCGGGACTAGATTGGTCCGCCACCGTCATGACCGACGACTATAGGGTCGTCCCCACGACCCCGGGCCAAAGTTGGCCAGCCGCAGACATGTCCGACGATTATAGGGTCGTCCCCACGACCACGGGCCAAAGTTGGCAAGCCGCCGAAATGTCCGAAGACTGTAGGGTCGTCCCCACGACACCGGGCCAAAGTTGGCCAGCCGCCGACATGTCCGACGACTATAGGGTCGTCCCCACGACCCCGGGCCAAAGATGTCCAGCCGCCGTCTTGTCCGACGACTATAGGGTCGTCCCCACGACCCCGAGTCCAGGTTGGCCAGCCGCCGACATTTCCGACGACTATAGAGTCGTCCCCACGACCGCGGGCCAAAGTTGGCCAGACGCCGACATGTCCGACGACTATAGGGTCGTCCCCACGACCCCGAGACTAGATTAGCCCGCCACCGTCATGTCCGACGACAATAGGGTCGTCCCCACGACCCCGGGTCCAGGTTGGCCAGCCGCCGACATTTCCGACGACTATAGAGTCGTCCCCACGACACCGGGCCAAAGTTGGCCAGCCGCCGACATGTCCGACGACTATAGGGTCGTCCCCACGACCCCGGGACTAGATTGGCCCGCCACCGTCATGTCCGACGACAATAGGTTCGTCCCCACGACCCCGGGTCTAGGTTGTGCAGCTGCCGACATGTCCGACGACTATAGAGTCGTCCCCACGACACCGCGCCAAAGTTGGACAGCCGCCGACATGTCCGACTACTATAGGGTCGTCCCCACGACCTCGGGTCTAGAATGGCCCGCTACCGTCATGTCCGAAGACTATAGGGTCGTCCCCACGACCTCGGGACTAGATTGGCCCGCTACCGTCAAGTCCGACGACTATAGGGTCGCCCCACGACCCCGGGCCAAAGTTGGCAAGCCGCCGAAATGTCCGACGACTGTAGGGTCGTCCCCACGACCCCGGGACTAGATTGGCCCGCCACCGTCAAGTCCGACGACTATAGGGTCGTCCCCACGACCCCGGGTCCAGGTTGGCCAGCCGCCGACATTTCCGACGACTATAGAGTCGTCCCCACGACACCGGGCCAAAGTTGGCCAGCCGCCGACATGTCCGACGATTATAGGGTCGTCCCCACGACCCCGGGACAAGCTTGACCCGCCGCCGAATTGTTCGACGACTATAGGGTCGTCCCCACGACCCCGGGACTAGATTGACCCGCCACCGTCATGTCCGACGACAATACGGTCGTCCCCACGACCCCGGGTCTAGGTTGGCCAGCCGCCGACTTGTCCGACGACTATAGGGTCGTCCCCAGGACCTCGGGACTAGATTGGCCCGCCACCGTCATGTCCAACGACTATACAGGGTGTCCCAAAAATGTCGGACTTCCTTGAAAGGGGTTACTCAGGGGGTGATTTGAAACAACTTTTTCCTTAGCGAAAATATTGTCCGAAGCTTCGTTAAGGAGATATTAACCAAAAACCCCGACCAATCAGAGCGCGCGCCTTCCGCCTGAGTTCCCGCGGTAGCGTTGGCTACGAGGTAGGCGACCGCGCTTGTGCTACGAACGTACGAACAAGCAAGTCGGCATGCATCGAAGGAAACCGCGTTACACATTTTTTTTTTAAAGCAGAATCTTAAATAAGAATAATTTGAAGTGAGAGGACAAGAAGTACGTAAATTTCGTTTTTAAATAAGGCATAAACGAAAAGCTAACGTAACAGAAAATGTACGACAAGTGATCGTAATTCGTTATTGAGGTAAAAATCCGTAGTTTAAGAACGGCCAACACAACTAAATTTAAAAAATAATATTAGGTGTATGAATAAATTCTTTCCGACTGGAAGTTCTATCGCGGTGGTATTCAGACGCTGCCAGAAAAATGGCAAAAGGTAATGAACAATAATGGAAATTATTGCGATGATCGAGTTGTTTTCATATTTTTTAAATCGAACTGTTATTGTACCCTAAAATCGGAAAGAATTTATTTTCACACCTAATAATCACCAATAAATTAAATAAAACTCACCCTTTCTGGACATTCCTTTCCTTGCTTTCCTTCCCTTTTCGGAAACCTGGCCACTGTACCGATCCTGGTCATCGGCGTCCAGTGCTCAGCTGATCGCAGGGTCAATGTACCGAATATTCACTTCACTGCACGGCTACTAACACTGATCACTGAACCGATCCTGGTCACCGATGGACGAGCCCAGTGCACAGCTGGTTTCAGGTACACGACGCCATCCAAGGTTAATGTGCCGAATATTCACTTTACTGCACGGCTACTAACACTGATCACTGAATTTATTTTTCACGGAACGTGTTGTTCCTACGTTATAAAAATTGGTGGCCGCGAAAGGGGCCGATTACTGTTAATTACTGGGACGAGATTACTACTATTACCCGGCGAAAAGAAAACTCGTGGCAGACTGTCTCGGGCTGTGCAGTCCGCTGCTGTGCAGCGATCAGATACGGATCCGACCGACGATCGTCAAAACAAAAGCGTAGGCTACGCTTGGTCAAATCGCTCTATCCCACTCGATCTCGTGTTTCGTTCGATCTCTTCGTCGCGCGGTGCGACAATGTATGTGGCAACTTCAGCCAATAACCAAAATACGTGTGTCCCGTCTTTAAAAGTGTGCCCAAATAGGTGACTCGACCAATCGTCACAGCAGCGGACTGCACAGCCCGAAACAGTCTGCCACGAGTTTTCTTTTCGCCGGGTAATAGTAGTAATCTCGTCCCAGTAATTAACAGTAATCAGCCGCTTTCGCAGCCACCAATTTTTATAACGTAGGAACAACACGTTCCGTGAAAAATAAATTCAGTGATCAGTGTTAGTAGCCGTGCAGTGAAGTGAATATTCGGTACATTAACCCGGACGCAGTGTGATCAGCTGAGCACTGGGCGCTACCCAACCATAAATCTTTTCGTCCACCGATAACCAGGATCGGTACAGTGACCCAGTGACACAGGTTTCCGGAAAGGGAAGGAAAGCAAGGAAAGGAATGTCCGAAAGGGTGAGTTTTCTTTAATTTATTGGTGAATATTAGGTGTGAAAATAAATTCTTTCCGATTGTAGGGTACAATAACAATTCGATTTAAAAAATATGAAAACAACTCGATCATCGCAATAATTTCAATTATTGTTCATTACCTTTTGCCATTTTTCTGGCAGCTTCTGAATACCACCGCGATAGAAATTCCAGTCGGAAAGAATTTATTCATACACCTAATATTATTTTTTAAATTTAGTTGTGTTGGCCGTTCTTAAACTACGGATTTTTACCTCAATAACGAATTACGATCACTTGTCGTACATTTTCTGTTACGTTACCTTTTCGTTTATGCCTTATTTAAAAACGAAATTTACGTACTTCTTGTCCTCTCACTTCAAATTATTCTTATTTAAGATTCTGCTTTAAAAAAAAAATGTGTAACGCGGTTTCCTTCGATGCATGCCGACTTGCTTGTTCGTACGTTCGTAGCACAAGCGCGATCGCCTACCTCGTAGCCAACGCTACCGCGGGAACTCAGGCGGAAGGCGCGCGCTCTGATTGGTCGGGGTTTTTGGTTAATATCTCCTTAACGAAGCTTCGGACAATATTTTCGCTAAGGAAAAAGTTGTTTCAAATCACCCCCTGAGTAACCCCTTTCAAGGAAGTCCGACATTTTTGGGACACCCTGTAGGGTCGTCCCCACGACCACGGGCCAAAGTTGGCATGCCGCCGAAATGTCCGACGATTATAGGGTCGTCCCCACGACCCCGGGCCAAAGTTGGCAAGCCGCCGAAATGTCCGAAGACTGTAGGGTCGTCCCCACGACACCGGGCCAAAGTTGGCCAGCCGCCGACATGTCCGACGACTATAGGGTCGTCCCCACGACCCCGGGCCAAAGATGTTCAGCCGCCGTCTTGTCCGACGACTATAGGGTCGTCCCCACGACCCCGAGTCCAGGTTGGCCAGCCGCCGACATTTCCGACGACTATAGAGTCGTCCCCACGACCGCGGGCCAAAGTTGGCCAGACGCCGACATGTCCGACGACTATAGGGTCGTCCCCACGACCCCGAGACTAGATTGGCCCGCCACCGTCATGTCCGACGACAATAGGGTCGTCCCCACGACCCCGGGTCCAGGTTGGCCAGCCGCCGACATTTCCGACGACTATAGAGTCGTCCCCACGACACCGGGCCAAAGTTGGCCAGCCGCCGACATGTCCGACGACTATAGGGTCGTCCCCACGACCCCGGGACTAGATTGGCCCGCCACCGTCATGTCCGACGACAATAGGTTCGTCCCCACGACCCCGGGTCTAGGTTGGCCAGCCGCCGGCATGTCCGACGACTATAGGGTCGTCCCCACGACCCCGGGACTAGGTTGGCCAGCCGCCGACATGTCCGACGACAATTGGGTCGTCCCGACGACCCCGGGACTAGATTGGCCCGCCACCGCCATGTCCAACGATTATAGGGTCGTCCCCACGACCCCGGGTCTAGGTTGCCCAGCTGCCGACATGTCCGACGACTATAGAGTCGTTCCCACGACCCCGCGCCAAAGTTGGACAGCCGCCGCATGTCCGACGACTATAGGGTCGTCCCCACGACCCCGGGCCAATGTTGGCCAATCGCCGACATGTCCGACGACTATAGGGTCGTCCCAACGACCCCGGGACTAGATTGGCCCGCCACCGTCATGTCCAACGACTATAGGGTCGTCCCCACGACCACGGGCCAAAGTTGGCATGCCGCCGACATGTCCAACGACTATAGGGTCGTCCCCACGACCCCGGGACTAGATTGGCCCGCCACCGTCATGTCCGACGATTATAGGGTCGTCCCCACGACCCCGGGACAAGCTTGACCCGCCGCCGAATTGTTCGACGACTATAGGGTCGTCCCCACGACCCCGGGACTAGATTGACCCGCCACCGTCATGTCCGACGACAATAGGTTCGTCCCCACGACCCCGGGTCTAGGTTGGCCAGCCGCCGACATGTCCGACGACTATTGGATCGTCCCCACGACCACGGGCCAAAGTTGGCCAGCCGCCGACATGTCCGACGACTATAGGGTCGTCCCCACGACCCCGGGACTAGATTGGCCCGCCACCGTCAAGTCCGACGACTATAGGGTCGTCCCCAGGACCTTGGGACTAGATTGGCCCGCCACCGTCAAGTCCGACGACTATAGGGTCGTCCCCACGACCCCGGGCCAAAGTTGGCATGCCGCCGAAATGTCCGACGACTGTAGGGTCGTCCCCACGACCCCGGGACTAGATTGGTCCGCCACCGTCATGTCCGACGACTATAGGGTCGTCCCCACGACCCCGGGGCAAGGTTGGCCAGCCGCCGACTTGTCCGACGACTATAGGGTCGTACCCACGACCCCGGGACTAGGCTGACAAGCCGCCAACATGTACGACGACTATAGGGTCGTGCCCACGACCCTGGGCCAAAGATGTCCAGCCGCCGACATGTCCGACGACTATTGGATCGTCCCCACGACCACGGGCCAAAGTTGGCCAGCCGCCGACATGTCCAACGACTATAGGGTCGTCCCCACGACCCCGGTACTAGATTGGCCCGCCACCGTCAAGTCCGACGACTATAGGGTCGTCCCCAGGACCTTGGGACTAGATTGGCCCGCCACCGTCAAGTCCGACGACTATAGGGTCGTCCCCACGACCCCGGGCCAAAGTTGGCATGCCGCCGAAATGTCCGACGACTGTAGGGTCGTCCCCACGACCCCGGGACTAGATTGGTCCGCCACCGTCATGTCCGACGACTATAGGGTCGTCCCCACGACCCCGGGGCAAGGTTGGCCAGCCGCCGACTTGTCCGACGACTATAGGGTCGTACCCACGACCCCGGGACTAGGCTGACAAGCCGCCAACATGTACGACGACTATAGGGTCGTGCCCACGACCCTGGGCCAAAGATGTCCAGCCGCCGTCTTGTCCGACGACTATAGGGTCGTCCCCACGACCCCGGGACTAGATTGGCCCGCCACCGTCATGTCCAACGACTATAGGGTCGTCCCCACAACCACGGGCCAAAGTTGGCCAGCCGCCGACATGTCCGACGACTATTGGATCGTCCCCACGACCACGGGCCAAAGTTGGCCAGCCGCCGACATGTCCAACGACTATAGGGTCGTCCCCACGACCCCGGTACTAGATTGGTCCGCCACCGTCTTGTCCGACGACTATAGGGTCGTCCCCACGACCCCGGGCCAAAGTTGACCAGCCGCCGACATGTCCGACGACTATAGGGTCGTCCCCACGACCCCGAGACTAGATTGGCCCGCCACCGTCATGTCCGACGACAATAGCGTCGTCCCCACGACTCCGGGCCAAAGTTGGCAAGCCGCCGAAATGTCCGACGACTGTAGGGTCGTCCCCACGACCCCGGGACTAGATTGGCCCGCCACCGTCAAGTCCGACGACTATAGGGTCGTCCCCACGACCTCGGGACTAGGTTGGCCAGCCGCCGACATGGCCGACGACTATTGGATCGTCCCCACGACCACGGGCCAAAGTTGGCCAGCCTCCGACATGTCCGACGACTATAGGGTCGTCCCCACGACCCCGGGACTAGATTGGTCCGCCACCGTCATGTCCGACGACTATAGGGTCGTCGCCACCACCCCGGGCCAAAGTTGGCCAGCCGCCGACATGTCCGACGACTATAGGGTCGTCCGCACGACCCCGGGCCAAAGATGTCCAGCCGCCGTCTTGTCCGACGACTATAGGGTCGTCCCCACGACCCCGGGACTAGATTGGCCCGCCACCGTCAAGTCCGACGACCTCGGGACTAGGTTGGCCAGCCGCCGACATGTCCGACGACTATAGGGTCGCCCCCACGACCTCGGGACTAGGTTGGCGAGCCGCCGACATGTCCGACGACTATAGGGTCGTCCCCACCACCCCGGGCCAAAGTTGGCAAGCCTCCGAAATGTCCGACGACTGTAGGGTCGTCCCCAAGACCCCGGGACTAGATTGGCCCGCCACCGTCAAGTCCGACGACTATAGGGTCGTCCCCACGACCCTGGGTCGAGGTTGGCCAGCCGCCGACATGTCCGACGACTAAACAGTCGTCCCAACGACCACGGGCAAAAGTTGGCCAGCCGCCGACATGTCCGACGACTATAGGGTCGTCCCCACGACCCCGGGACTAGATTGGCCCGCCACCGTCATGTCCGACGACTATCGGATCGTCCCCACGACCACGGGCCAAAGTTGGCCAATCGCCGACATGTCCGACGACTATAGGGTCGCCCCCACGACCCCGGTACAAGGTTCGCCCGCCGCCGACTTGCCCGGCGACTATAGGGTAGTCCCCACGACCCCGGGACTAGATTGGCCCGCCACCGTCATGTCCGACGACTATCGGATCGTCCCCACGACCACGGGCCAAAGTTGGCCAATCGCCTACATGTCCGACGACCATAGGGTCGTACCTACGACCCCGGGACTAGATTGGCCCGCCACCGTCATGTCCGACGACAATAGGGTCGTCCCCACGACCCTGGGTCTAGGTTGGCCAGCCGCCGACATGTCCGACGACTAAACAGTCGTCCCAACGACCACGGGCAAAAGTTGGCCAGCCGCCGACATGTCCGACGACTATAGGGTCGTCCCCATGACAGCGGGCCTACGTTGGCCAGCCGCCGACATGTCCGACGACTAAAGGGTCGTCCCCACGACCCCGGGACTAGGTTGGCTCGCCGCCGACATGTCCGACGACTATAGGGTCGTTCCCACGACACCGGGACTAGGTTGGATCGCCGCCGACTTGTCCGAGCACTATAGGGTCGTCCCCACGACCCTGGGACTAGGTTGGCTCGCCGCCGACATGTCCGACGACTATATGTTCGTCCCCACGACCCCCGGAGTAGGTTGGCTCGCCGCCGACTTGTCCGACGACTATAGGGTCGTCCCCACGACCCCGGGACTAGATTGGCCCGCCACCGTCTTGTCCGACGACTATAGGGTCGTCCCCACGACAGCGGGCCTACGTTGGCCAGCCGCCGACATGTCCGACCACTATAGGGTCGTCGCCACGACCCCGGGACTAGGTTGGCTCGCCGCCGACATGTCCGACGACTATAGGGTCGTTCCCACGACACCGGGACTATGTTGGCCAGCCGCCGACATGTCCGACGACTATAGGGTCGTCCCCACGACCCCGGGACTAGGTTGGCTCGCCGCCGACATGTCCGACGACTATCGGGTCGTTCCCACGACACCGGGACTAGGTTGGCTCGCCGCCGATTTGTCCGACCACTATAGGGGCGTCCCCACGACCCCGGGACTATGTTGGCTCGCCGCCGACATGTCCGACGCCTATAGGTTCGTCCCCACGACCCCGGGCCAAAGTTGGCAAGCCTCCGAAATGTCCGACGACTGTAGGGTCGTCCCCAAGACCCCGGGACTAGATTGGCCCGCCACCGTCAAGTCCGACGACTATAGGGTCGTCCCCACGACCCTGGGTCGAGGTTGGCCAGCCGCCGACTTGTCCGACGACGATAGGGTCGTCCCCACGACCACGGGCCAAAGTTGGCCAGCCTCCGACATGTCCGACGACTATAGGGTCGTCCCCACGACCACGGGCCAAAGTTGGCCAGCCTCCGACATGTCCGACGACTATAGGGTCGTCCCCACGACCCCGGGACTAGATTGGTCCGCCACCGTCATGTCCGACGACTATAGGGTCGTCCCCACCGCCCCGGGCCAAAGTTGGCCAGCCGCCGACATGTCCGACGACTATAGGGTCGTCCCCACGACCCCGGGCCAAAGATGTCCAGCCGCCGTCTTGTCCGACGACTATAGGGTCGTCCCCACGACCCCGGGACTAGATTGGCCCGCCACCGTCAAGTCCGACGACCTCGGGACTAGGTTGGCCAGCCGCCGACATGTCCGACGACTATAGGGTCGCCCCCACGACCTCGGGACTAGGTTGGCCAGCCGCCGACATGTCCGACGACTATAGGGTCGTCCCCACCACCCCGGGCCAAAGTTGGCAAGCCGCCGAAATGTCCGACGACTGTAGGGTCGTCCCCAAGACCCCGGGACTAGATTGGCCCGCCACCGTCAAGTCCGACGACTATAAGGTCGTCCCCACGACCCCGGGCCAAAGTTGGCAAGCCGCCGAAATGTCCGACGACTGTAGGGTCGTCCCCACGACCCCGGGATTAGATTGGCCCGCCACCGTCAAGTCCGACGACTATAGGGTCGTCCCCACGACCCCGGGTCCAGGTTGGCCAAGCGCCGACATTTCCGACGACTATAGAGTCGTCCCCACGACACCGGGCCCAAATTGGCCAGCCGCCGACATGTCCGACGACTATAGGGTCGTCCCCACGACCCCGGGCCAATGTTGGCCAATCATCGACATGTCCGACGACTATAGGGTCGTCCATACGACCCCGGGACTAAATTGGCCCGCCACCGTCATGTCCAACGACTATAGGGTCGTCCCCATGACCCCGGGACTAGGTTGACAAGCCGCCGACTTGTCCGACGACTATAGAGTCGTCCCCACGACTCCGGGTCCAGGTTGGCCAGCCGCCGACTTGTCCGACCACTATAGGGTCGTCCCCACGACCCCGGGCACATTTCGCAAGTCGCCGACATATCCCCACAATCTCGGGACTAGATTGGCCCGACACCGTCATGTCCGACGACTATAGGGTCGTCCCCACGACCCCGGGCACATTTGTCAAGCCGCCGACGTGTCCCCACAACCCCGGGACTAGATTGGCCCGCCACCGTCATGTCCGACGACTATAGGGTCGTCCCCACGACCCCGGGACTAGGTTGGCTCGCCGCCGACATGTCCGACGACTATAGGGTCGTTCCCACGACACCGGGACTAGGTTGGCTCGCCGCCGATTTGTCCGACCACTATAGGGTCGTCCCCACGACCCCGGGACTATGTTGGCTCGCCGCCGACATGTCCGACGACTGTAGGTTCGTCCCCACGACCCCCGGAGTAGGTTGGCTCGCCGCAGACTTGTCCGACGACAATCGGATCGTCCCCACGACCACGCGCCAAATTTGGCCAGCCGCCGACATGTCCGACGACTATAGGGTCTTCCCCACGACCCCGGGCCAATGTTGGCCAATCGCCGACATGTCCAACGACTATAGGGTCGTCCCTACGACCCCGGGACTAGATTAGACCGCCACCGTCATGTCCAACGACTATAAGGTCGTCCCCACGACCCCGGGCCAAAGTTGGCCAGCCGCCGAAATGTCCGACGACTATAGGGTCGTCCCCACGACCCCGGGCCAAAGTTGGCAAGCCGCCGAAATGTCCGACGACTATAGGGTCGTCCCCACGACCCCGGGACTAGATTGGCCCGCCACCGTCATGTCCGACGACTATAGGGTCGTCCCCACGACCCCGGGCCAAAGTTGGCAAGCCGCCGAAATGTCCGACGACTGTAGGGTCGTCCCCACGACCCCGGGACTAGATTGGCCCGCCACCGTCAAGTCCGACGACTATAGGGTCGTCCCCAGGACCTTGGGACTAGATTGGCCCGCCACCGTCAAGTCCGACGACTATAGGGTCGTACCCACGACCCCGGGACTAGGCTGACAAGCCGCCAACATGTACGACGACTATAGGGTCGTGCCCACGACCCTGGGCCAAAGATGTCCAGCCGCCGACATGTCCGACGACTATTGGATCGTCCCCACGACCACGGGCCAAAGTTGGCCAGCCGCCGACATGTCCAACGACTATAGGGTCGTCCCCACGACCCCGGTACTAGATTGGCCCGCCACCGTCAAGTCCGACGACTATAGGGTCGTCCCCAGGACCTTGGGACTAGATTGGCCCGCCACCGTCAAGTCCGACGACTATAGGGTCGTCCCCACGACCCCGGGCCAAAGTTGGCATGCCGCCGAAATGTCCGACGACTGTAGGGTCGTCCCCACGACCCCGGGACTAGATTGGTCCGCCACCGTCATGTCCGACGACTATAGGGTCCTCCCCACGACCCCGGGGCAAGGTTGGCCAGCCGCCGACTTGTCCGACGACTATAGGGTCGTACCCACGACCCCGGGACTAGGCTGACAAGCCGCCAACATGTACGACGACTATAGGGTCGTGCCCACGACCCTGGGCCAAAGATGTCCAGCCGCCGTCTTGTCCGACGACTATAGGGTCGTCCCCACGACCCCGGGACTAGATTGGCCCGCCACCGTCATGTCCAACGACTATAGGGTCGTCCCCACAACCACGGGCCAAAGTTGGCCAGCCGCCGACATGTCCGACGACTATTGGATCGTCCCCACGACCACGGGCCAAAGTTGGCCAGCCGCCGACATGTCCAACGACTATAGGGTCGTCCCCACGACCCCGGTACTAGATTGGTCCGCCACCGTCTTGTCCGACGACTATAGGGTCGTCCCCACGACCCCGGGCCAAAGTTGACCAGCCGCCGACATGTCCGACGACTATAGGGTCGTCCCCACGACCCCGAGACTAGATTGGCCCGCCACCGTCATGTCCGACGACAATAGGGTCGTCCCCACGACTCCGGGCCAAAGTTGGCAAGCCGCCGAAATGTCCGACGACTGTAGGGTCGTCCCCACGACCCCGGGACTAGATTGGCCCGCCACCGTCAAGTCCGACGACTATAGGGTCGTCCCCACGACCCTGGGTCGAGGTTGGCCAGCCGCCGACTTGTCCGACGACGATAGGGTCGTCTCCACGACCACGGGCCAAAGTTGGCCAGCCTCCGACATGTCCGACGACTATAGGGTCGTTCCCACGACCACGGGCCAAAGTTGGCCAGCCTCCGACATGTCCGACGACTATAGGGTCGTCCCCACGACGCCGGGACTAGATCGGTCCGCCACCGTCATGTCCGACGACTATAGGGTCGTCCCCACCGCCCCGGGCCAAAGTTGGCCAGCCGCCGACATGTCCGACGACTATAGGGTCGTCCCCACGACCCCGGGCCAAAGATGTCCAGCCGCCGTCTTGTCCGACGACTATAGGGTCGTCCCCACGACCCCGGGACTAGATTGGCCCGCCACCGTCAAGTCCGACGACCTCGGGACTAGGTTGGCCAGCCGCCGACATGTCCGACGACTATAGGGTCGCCCCCACGACCTCGGGACTAGGTTGGCCAGCCGCCGACATGTCCGACGACTATAGGGTCGTCCCCACCACCCCGGGCCAAAGTTGGCAAGCCGCCGAAATGTCCGACGACTGTAGGGTCGTCCCCAAGACCCCGGGACTAGATTGGCCCGCCACCGTCAAGTCCGACGACTATAAGGTCGTCCCCACGACCCCGGGCCAAAGTTGGCAAGCCGCCGAAATGTCCGACGACTATAGGGTCGTCCCCACGACCCCGGGCCAAAGTTGACCAGCCGCCGACATTTCCGACGACTATAGGGTCGTCCCCACGACCCCGAGACTAGATTGGCCCACCACCGTCATGTCCGACGACAATAGGGTCGTCCCCACGACCCCGGGTCCAGGTTGGCCAGCCGCCGACATTTCCGACGACTATAGGGTCGCCCCCACGACCTCGGGACTAGGTTGGCCAGCCGCCGACATGTCCGACGACTATAGGGTCGTCCCCACCACCCCGGGCCAAAGTTGGCAAGCCTCCGAAATGTCCGACGACTGTAGGGTCGTCCCCAAGACCCCGGGACTAGATTGGCCCGCCACCGTCAAGTCCGACGACTATAGGGTCGTCCCCACGACCCTGGGTCGAGGTTGGCCAGCCGCCGACATGTCCGACGACTAAACAGTCGTCCCAACGACCACGGGCAAAAGTTGGCCAGCCGCCGACATGTCCGACGACTATAGGGTCGTCCCCACGACCCCGGGACTAGATTGGCCCGCCACCGTCATGTCCGACGACTATCGGATCGTCCCCACGACCACGGGCCAAAGTTGGCCAATCGCCGACATGTCCGACGACTATAGGGTCGCCCCCACGACCCCGGTACAAGGTTCGCCCGCCGCCGACTTGCCCGGCGACTATAGGGTAGTCCCCACGACCCCGGGACTAGATTGGCCCGCCACCGTCATGTCCAACGACTATCGAATCGTCCCCACAACCCCGGGCCAATGTTGGCCAATCGCCGACATGTCCGACGACCATAGGGTCGTACCTACGAACCAGGGACTAGATTGGCCCGCCACCGTCATGTCCGACGACAATAGGGTCTTCCCCACGACCCTGGGTCTAGGTTGGCCAGCCGCCGACATGTCCGACGACTATAGGGTCGCCCCCACGACCTCGGGACTAGGTTGGACAGCCGCCGACATGTCCGACGACTATAGGGTCGTCCCCACCACCCCGGGCCAAAGTTGGCAAGCCACCGAAATGTCCGACGACTGTAGGGTCGTCCCCAAGACCCCGGGACTAGATTGGCCCGCCACCGTCAAGTCCGACGACTATAGGGTCGTCCCCACGACCCCGGGCCAAAGTTGGCGAGCCGCCGAAATGTCCGACGACTGTAGGGTCGTCCCCACGACCCCGGGACTAGATTGGCCCGCCACCGTCAAGTCCGACGACTATAGGGTCGTCCCCACGACCCCGGGACTAGATTGGCCTGCCGCTGACATGTCCGACGACTATAGGGTCGTCCCCACGACCCCGGGCCAAATATGTGCAGCCACCGTCTTGTCCGACGACTATAGGTTCGTCCGCACGACCCCGGGACTAGATTGGCCCGCCACCGTCAAGTCCGACGACCTCGGGACTAGGTTGGCCAGCCGCCGACATGTCCGACGACTATTGGGCCGTCCCCACGACCACGGGCCAAAGTTGGCCAGCCGCCGACATGTTCAACGACTATTGGGCCGTCCCCACGACCCCGGGCCAAAGTTGGACAGCCGCCGACATTTCCGACGACTATAGAGTCGTCCCCACGACACCGGGCCCAAGTTGGCCAGCCGCCGACATGTCCGACGACTATAGGGTCGTCCCCACGACCCCGGGCCAAAGTTGGCAAGCCGCCGAAATGTCCGACGACTGTAGGGTCGTCCCCACGACCCCGGGACTAGATTGGCCCGCCACCGTCAAGTCCGACGACTATAGGGTCGTCCCCAGGACCTTGGGACTAGATTGGCCCGCCACCGTCAAGTCCGACGACTATAGGGTCGTCCCCACGTCCCCGGGCCAAAGTTGGCATGCCGCCGAAATGTCCGACGACTGTAGGGTCGTCCCCACGACCCCGGGACTAGATTGGTCCGCCACCGTCATGTCCGACGACTATAGGGTCGTCCCCACGACCCCGGGCCAAAGTTGGCCAGCCGCCGACATGTCCGACGACTATAGGGTCGTCCCCACGACCCCGAGACTAGATTGGTCCGCCACCGTCATGTCCGACGACAATAGGGTCGTCCCCACGACCCCGGGTCCAGGTTGGCCAGCCGCCGACATTTCCGACGACTATAGAGTCGTCCCCACGACACCGGGCCAAAGTTGGCCCGCCGCCGACATGTCCGACGACTATAGGGTCGTCCCCACGACCCCGGGAATAGATTGGCCAGCCGCTGACATGTCCGACGACTATAGGGTCGTCCCCACGACCCCGGGCCAAATATGTCCAGCCACCGTCTTGTCCGACGACTATAGGGTCGTCCCCACGACCCCGGGACTAGATTGGCCCGCCACCGTCAAGTCCGACGACCTCGGGACTAGGTTGGCCAGCCGCCGACATGTCCGACGACTATTGGGCCGTCCCCACGACCACGGGCCAAAGTTGGCCAGCCGCCGACATGTTCAACGACTATTGGGCCGTCCCCACGACCCCGGGCCAAAGTTGGACAGCCGCCGACATTTCCGACGACTATAGAGTCGTCCCCACGACACCGGGCCCAAATTGGCCAGCCGCCGACATGTCCGACGACTATAGGGTCGTCCCCACGACCATGGGCCAAAGTTGGTCAGCCGCCGACTTGTCCGACGACGATAGGGTCGTCCCCACGACCACGGGCCAAAGTTGGCCAGCCTCCGACATGTCCGACGACTATAGGGTCGTCCCCACGACCCCGGGACTAGATTGGTCCGCCACCGTCATGTCCGACGACTATAGGGTCGTCCCCACGACCCCGGGCCAAAGATGTCCAGCCGCCGTCTTGTCCGACGACTATAGGGTCGTCCCCACGACCCCGGGACTAGATTGGCCCGCCACCGTCAAGTCCGACGACCTCGGGACTAGGTTGGCCAGCCGCCGAAATGTCCGACGACTATAGGGTCGCCCCCACGACCTCGGGACTAGGTTGGCCAGCCGCCGACATGTCCGACGACTATAGGGTCGTCCCCACCACCCCGGGCCAAAGTTGGCAAGCCGCCGAAATGTCCGACGACTGTAGGGTCGTCCCCAAGACCCCGGGACTAGATTGGCCCGCCACCGTCAAGTCCGATGACTATAAGGTCGTCCCCACGACCCCGGGCCAATAATGGCCAATCGCCGACATATCCGACGACTATAGGGTCGTCCCCATGACCTCGGGACTAGAATGGCCCGCCACCATCATGTCCGACGACTATAGGGTCGACCCCACGACCCCGGGAGTTGATTGCCCCGCCACCGTTATTTCTGACGACTATAGGGTCGTCCCCACGACCACGGACCAAAGTTGGACAGCCGCCGACATATCCGACGACTATAGGGTCGTCCCCATGACCCCGGGACTAGGTTGGCTCGCCGCCGACTTGTCCGACGACTATAGGGTCGTCCCCACGACCCCGGGACTAGATTGGCCCGCCACCGTCTTGTCCGACGACTATAGGGTCGTCCCCACGACAGCGGGCCTACGTTGGCCAGCCGCCGACATGTCCGACCACTATAGGGTCGTCCCCACGACCCCGGGACTAGGTTGTCTCGCCGCCGACATGTCCGACGACTATAGGGTCGTTCCCACGACACCGGGACTATGTTGGCCAGCCGCCGACATGTCCGACGACTATAGGGTCGTCCCCACGACCCCGCGACTAGGTTGGCTCGCCGCCGACATGTCCGGCGACTATAGGGTCGTTCCCACGACACCGGGACTAGGTTGGCTCGCCGCCGATTTGTCCGACCAATATAGGGTCGTCCCCACGACCCCGGGACTATGTTGGCTCGCCGCCGACATGTCCGACGACTATAGGTTCGTCCCCACGACCCCCGGAGTAGGTTGGCTCGCCGCAGACTTGTCCGACGACTATAGGGTCGTCCCCACGACCCCGGGACTAGATTGGCCCGCCACCGTCTTGTCCGACGACTATAGGGTCGTCCCCACGACCCCGGGACTAGATTGGCCCGCCACCGTCAAATCCGACCACCTCGGGACTAGGTTGGCCAGCCGCCGACATGTCCGACGACTATAGGGTCGCCCCCACGACCTCGGGACTAGGTTGGACAGCCGCCGACATGTCCGACGACTATAGGGTCGTCCCCACCACCCCGGGCCAAAGTTGGCAAGCCACCGAAATGTCCGACGACTGTAGGGTCGTCCCCAAGACCCCGGGACTAGATTGGCCCGCCACCGTCAAGTCCGACGACTATAGGGTCGTCCCCACGACCCCGGGCCAAAGTTGGCGAGCCGCCGACATGTTCAACGACTATTGGGCCGTCCCCACGACCCCGGGCCAAAGTTGGACAGCCGCCGACATTTCCGACGACTATAGAGTCGTCCCCACGACACCGGGCCCAAATTGGCCAGCCGCCGACATGTCCGACGACTATAGGGTCGTCCCCACGACCATGGGCCAAAGTTGGTCAGCCGCCGACTTGTCCGACGACGATAGGGTCGTCCCCACGACCACGGGCCAAAGTTGGCCAGCCTCCGACATGTCCGACGACTATAGGGTCGTCCCCACGACCCCGGGACTAGATTGGTCCGCCACCGTCATGTCCGACGACTATAGGGTCGTCGCCACCACCCCGGGCCAAAGTTGGCCAGCCGCCGACATGTCCGACGACTATAGGGTCGTCCCCACGACCCCGGGACTAGGTTGGCTCGCCGCCGACATGTCCGACGACTATCGGGTCGTTCCCACGACACCGGGACTAGGTTGGCTCGCCGCCGATTTGTCCGACCACTATAGGGTCGTCCCCACGACCCCGGGACTATGTTGGCTCGCCGCCGACATGTCCGACGCCTATAGGTTCGTCCCCACGACCCCCGGAGTAGGTTGGCTCGCCGCAGACTTGTCCGACGACTATAGGGTCGTCCCCACGACCCCGGGACTAGATTGGGCCGTCACCGTCTTGTCCGACGACTATAGGGTCGTCCCCACGACCCCGGGATTAGATTGGCCCGCCACCGTCAAATCCGACCACCTCGGGACTAGGTTGGCCAGCCGCCGACATGTCCGACGACTATAGGGTCGCCCCCACGATCTCGGGACTAGGTTGGACAGCCGCCGACATGTCCGACGACTATAGGGTCGTCCCCACCACCCCGGGCCAAAGTTGGCATGCCACCGAAATGTCCGACGACTGTAGGGTCGTCCCCAAGACCCCGGGACTAGATTGGCCCGCCACCGTCAAGTCCGACGACTATAGGGTCGTCCCCACGGCCCCGGGACTAAATTGGCCAGCCGCTGACATGTCCGACGACTATAGGGTCGTCCCCACGACCCCGGGCCAAAGATGTCCAGCCACCGTCTTGGCCGACGACTATAGGGTCGTCCCCACGACCGCGGGACTAGATTGGCCCGCCACCGTCAAGTCCGACGACCTCGGGACTAGGTTGGCCAGCCTCCGACATGTCCGACGACTATAGGGTCGTCCCCACGACCCCGGGACTAGATTGGTCCGCCACCGTCATGTCCGACGACTATAGGGTCGTCCCCACCACCCCGGGCCAAAGTTGGCCAGCCGCCGACATGTCCGACGACTATAGGGTCGTCCCCACGACCCCGGGCCAAAGATGTCCAGCCGCCGTCTTGTCCGACGACTATAGGGTCGTCCCCACGACCCCGGGACTAGATTGGCCCGCCACCGTCAAGTCCGACGACCTCGGGACTAGGTTGGCCAGCCGCCGACATGTCCGACGACTATAGGGTCGCCCCCACGACCTCGGGACTAGGTTGGCCAGCCGCCGACATGTCCGACGACTATAGGGTCGTCCCCACCACCCCGGGCCAAAGTTGGCAAGCCGCCGAAATGTCCGACGACTGTAGGGTCGTCCCCACGACCCCGGGACTAGATTGGCCCGCCACCGTCAAGTCCGACGACTATAGGGTCGTCCCCACGACCCTGGGTCGAGGTTGGCCAGCCGCCGACTTGTCCGACGACGATAGGGTCGTCTCCACGACCACGGGCCAAAGATGTCCAGCCGCCGTCTTGTCCGACGACTATAGGGTCGTCCCCACGACCCCGGGACTAGATTGGCCCGCCACCGTCAAGTCCGACGACCTCGGGACTAGGTTGGCCAGCCGCCGACATGTCCGACGACTATAGGGTCGCCCCCACGACCTCGGGACTAGGTTGGCCAGCCGCCGACATGTCCAACGACTATAGGGTCGTCCCCACGACCCCGGTACTAGATTGGCCCGCCACCGTCAAGTCCGACGACTATAGGGTCGTCCCCAGGACCTTGGGACTAGATTGGCCCGCCACCGTCAAGTCCGACGACTATAGGGTCGTCCCCACGACCCCGGGCCAAAGTTGGCATGCCGCCGAAATGTCCGACGACTGTAGGGTCGTCCCCACGACCCCGGGACTAGATTGGTCCGCCACCGTCATGTCCGACGACTATAGGGTCCTCCCCACGACCCCGGGGCAAGGTTGGCCAGCCGCCGACTTGTCCGACGACTATAGGGTCGTACCCACGACCCCGGGACTAGGCTGACAAGCCGCCAACATGTACGACGACTATAGGGTCGTGCCCACGACCCTGGGCCAAAGATGTCCAGCCGCCGTCTTGTCCGACGACTATAGGGTCGTCCCCACGACCCCGGGACTAGATTGGCCCGCCACCGTCATGTCCAACGACTATAGGGTCGTCCCCACAACCACGGGCCAATGTTGGCCAGCCGCCGACATGTCCGACGACTATTGGATCGTCCCCACGACCACGGGCCAAAGTTGGCCAGCCGCCGACATGTCCAACGACTATAGGGTCGTCCCCACGACCCCGGTACTAGATTGGTCCGCCACCGTCTTGTCCGACGACTATAGGGTCGTCCCCACGACCCCGGGCCAAAGTTGACCAGCCGCCGACATGTCCGACGACTATAGGGTCGTCCCCACGACCCCGAGACTAGATTGGCCCGCCACCGTCATGTCCGACGACAATAGGGTCGTCCCCACGACTCCGGGCCAAAGTTGGCAAGCCGCCGAAATGTCCGACGACTGTAGGGTCGTCCCCACGACCCCGGGACTAGATTGGCCCGCCACCGTCAAGTCCGACGACTATAGGGTCGTCCCCACGACCCTGGGTCGAGGTTGGCCAGCCGCCGACTTGTCCGACGACGATAGGGTCGTCTCCACGACCACGGGCCAAAGTTGGCCAGCCTCCGACATGTCCGACGACTATAGGGTCGTTCCCACGACCACGGGCCAAAGTTGGCCAGCCTCCGACATGTCCGACGACTATAGGGTCGTCCCCACGACGCCGGGACTAGATCGGTCCGCCACCGTCATGTCCGACGACTATAGGGTCGTCCCCACCGCCCCGGGCCAAAGTTGGCCAGCCGCCGACATGTCCGACGACTATAGGGTCGTCCCCACGACCCCGGGCCAAAGATGTCCAGCCGCCGTCTTGTCCGACGACTATAGGGTCGTCCCCACGACCCCGGGACTAGATTGGCCCGCCACCGTCAAGTCCGACGACCTCGGGACTAGGTTGGCCAGCCGCCGACATGTCCGACGACTATAGGGTCGCCCCCACGACCTCGGGACTAGGTTGGCCAGCCGCCGACATGTCCGACGACTATAGGGTCGTCCCCACCACCCCGGGCCAAAGTTGGCAAGCCGCCGAAATGTCCGACGACTGTAGGGTCGTCCCCAAGACCCCGGGACTAGATTGGCCCGCCACCGTCAAGTCCGACGACTATAAGGTCGTCCCCACGACCCCGGGCCAAAGTTGGCAAGCCGCCGAAATGTCCGACGACTATAGGGTCGTCCCCACGACCCCGGGCCAAAGTTGACCAGCCGCCGACATTTCCGACGACTATAGGGTCGTCCCCACGACCCCGAGACTAGATTGGCCCACCACCGTCATGTCCGACGACAATAGGGTCGTCCCCACGACCCCGGGTCCAGGTTGGCCAGCCGCCGACATTTCCGACGACTATAGGGTCGCCCCCACGACCTCGGGACTAGGTTGGCCAGCCGCCGACATGTCCGACGACTATAGGGTCGTCCCCACCACCCCGGGCCAAAGTTGGCAAGCCTCCGAAATGTCCGACGACTGTAGGGTCGTCCCCAAGACCCCGGGACTAGATTGGCCCGCCACCGTCAAGTCCGACGACTATAGGGTCGTCCCCACGACCCTGGGTCGAGGTTGGCCAGCCGCCGACATGTCCGACGACTAAACAGTCGTCCCAACGACCACGGGCAAAAGTTGGCCAGCCGCCGACATGTCCGACGACTATAGGGTCGTCCCCACGACCCCGGGACTAGATTGGCCCGCCACCGTCATGTCCGACGACTATCGGATCGTCCCCACGACCACGGGCCAAAGTTGGCCAATCGCCGACATGTCCGACGACTATAGGGTCGCCCCCACGACCCCGGTACAAGGTTCGCCCGCCGCCGACTTGCCCGGCGACTATAGGGTAGTCCCCACGACCCCGGGACTAGATTGGCCCGCCACCGTCATGTCCAACGACTATCGAATCGTCCCCACAACCCCGGGCCAATGTTGGCCAATCGCCGACATGTCCGACGACCATAGGGTCGTACCTACGAACCAGGGACTAGATTGGCCCGCCACCGTCATGTCCGACGACAATAGGGTCTTCCCCACGACCCTGGGTCTAGGTTGGCCAGCCGCCGACATGTCCGACGACTATAGGGTCGCCCCCACGACCTCGGGACTAGGTTGGACAGCCGCCGACATGTCCGACGACTATAGGGTCGTCCCCACCACCCCGGGCCAAAGTTGGCAAGCCACCGAAATGTCCGACGACTGTAGGGTCGTCCCCAAGACCCCGGGACTAGATTGGCCCGCCACCGTCAAGTCCGACGACTATAGGGTCGTCCCCACGACCCCGGGCCAAAGTTGGCGAGCCGCCGAAATGTCCGACGACTGTAGGGTCGTCCCCACGACCCCGGGACTAGATTGGCCCGCCACCGTCAAGTCCGACGACTATAGGGTCGTCCCCACGACCCCGGGACTAGATTGGCCTGCCGCTGACATGTCCGACGACTATAGGGTCGTCCCCACGACCCCGGGCCAAATATGTGCAGCCACCGTCTTGTCCGACGACTATAGGTTCGTCCGCACGACCCCGGGACTAGATTGGCCCGCCACCGTCAAGTCCGACGACCTCGGGACTAGGTTGGCCAGCCGCCGACATGTCCGACGACTATTGGGCCGTCCCCACGACCACGGGCCAAAGTTGGCCAGCCGCCGACATGTTCAACGACTATTGGGCCGTCCCCACGACCCCGGGCCAAAGTTGGACAGCCGCCGACATTTCCGACGACTATAGAGTCGTCCCCACGACACCGGGCCCAAGTTGGCCAGCCGCCGACATGTCCGACGACTATAGGGTCGTCCCCACGACCCCGGGCCAAAGTTGGCAAGCCGCCGAAATGTCCGACGACTGTAGGGTCGTCCCCACGACCCCGGGACTAGATTGGCCCGCCACCGTCAAGTCCGACGACTATAGGGTCGTCCCCAGGACCTTGGGACTAGATTGGCCCGCCACCGTCAAGTCCGACGACTATAGGGTCGTCCCCACGTCCCCGGGCCAAAGTTGGCATGCCGCCGAAATGTCCGACGACTGTAGGGTCGTCCCCACGACCCCGGGACTAGATTGGTCCGCCACCGTCATGTCCGACGACTATAGGGTCGTCCCCACGACCCCGGGCCAAAGTTGGCCAGCCGCCGACATGTCCGACGACTATAGGGTCGTCCCCACGACCCCGAGACTAGATTGGTCCGCCACCGTCATGTCCGACGACAATAGGGTCGTCCCCACGACCCCGGGTCCAGGTTGGCCAGCCGCCGACATTTCCGACGACTATAGAGTCGTCCCCACGACACCGGGCCAAAGTTGGCCCGCCGCCGACATGTCCGACGACTATAGGGTCGTCCCCACGACCCCGGGAATAGATTGGCCAGCCGCTGACATGTCCGACGACTATAGGGTCGTCCCCACGACCCCGGGCCAAATATGTCCAGCCACCGTCTTGTCCGACGACTATAGGGTCGTCCCCACGACCCCGGGACTAGATTGGCCCGCCACCGTCAAGTCCGACGACCTCGGGACTAGGTTGGCCAGCCGCCGACATGTCCGACGACTATTGGGCCGTCCCCACGACCACGGGCCAAAGTTGGCCAGCCGCCGACATGTTCAACGACTATTGGGCCGTCCCCACGACCCCGGGCCAAAGTTGGACAGCCGCCGACATTTCCGACGACTATAGAGTCGTCCCCACGACACCGGGCCCAAATTGGCCAGCCGCCGACATGTCCGACGACTATAGGGTCGTCCCCACGACCATGGGCCAAAGTTGGTCAGCCGCCGACTTGTCCGACGACGATAGGGTCGTCCCCACGACCACGGGCCAAAGTTGGCCAGCCTCCGACATGTCCGACGACTATAGGGTCGTCCCCACGACCCCGGGACTAGATTGGTCCGCCACCGTCATGTCCGACGACTATAGGGTCGTCCCCACGACCCCGGGCCAAAGATGTCCAGCCGCCGTCTTGTCCGACGACTATAGGGTCGTCCCCACGACCCCGGGACTAGATTGGCCCGCCACCGTCAAGTCCGACGACCTCGGGACTAGGTTGGCCAGCCGCCGAAATGTCCGACGACTATAGGGTCGCCCCCACGACCTCGGGACTAGGTTGGCCAGCCGCCGACATGTCCGACGACTATAGGGTCGTCCCCACCACCCCGGGCCAAAGTTGGCAAGCCGCCGAAATGTCCGACGACTGTAGGGTCGTCCCCAAGACCCCGGGACTAGATTGGCCCGCCACCGTCAAGTCCGATGACTATAAGGTCGTCCCCACGACCCCGGGCCAATAATGGCCAATCGCCGACATATCCGACGACTATAGGGTCGTCCCCATGACCTCGGGACTAGAATGGCCCGCCACCATCATGTCCGACGACTATAGGGTCGACCCCACGACCCCGGGAGTTGATTGCCCCGCCACCGTTATTTCTGACGACTATAGGGTCGTCCCCACGACCACGGACCAAAGTTGGACAGCCGCCGACATATCCGACGACTATAGGGTCGTCCCCATGACCCCGGGACTAGGTTGGCTCGCCGCCGACTTGTCCGACGACTATAGGGTCGTCCCCACGACCCCGGGACTAGATTGGCCCGCCACCGTCTTGTCCGACGACTATAGGGTCATCCCCACGACAGCGGGCCTACGTTGGCCAGCCGCCGACATGTCCGACCACTATAGGGTCGTCCCCACGACCCCGGGACTAGGTTGTCTCGCCGACGACATGTCCGACGACTATAGGGTCGTTCCCACGACACCGGGACTATGTTGGCCAGCCGCCGACATGTCCGACGACTATAGGGTCGTCCCCACGACCCCGCGACTAGGTTGGCTCGCCGCCGACATGTCCGGCGACTATAGGGTCGTTCCCACGACACCGGGACTAGGTTGGCTCGCCGCCGATTTGTCCGACCAATATAGGGTCGTCCCCACGACCCCGGGACTATGTTGGCTCGCCGCCGACATGTCCGACGACTATAGGTTCGTCCCCACGACCCCCGGAGTAGGTTGGCTCGCCGCAGACTTGTCCGACGACTATAGGGTCGTCCCCACGACCCCGGGACTAGATTGGCCCGCCACCGTCTTGTCCGACGACTATAGGGTCGTCCCCACGACCCCGGGACTAGATTGGCCCGCCACCGTCAAATCCGACCACCTCGGGACTAGGTTGGCCAGCCGCCGACATGTCCGACGACTATAGGGTCGCCCCCACGACCTCGGGACTAGGTTGGACAGCCGCCGACATGTCCGACGACTATAGGGTCGTCCCCACCACCCCGGGCCAAAGTTGGCAAGCCACCGAAATGTCCGACGACTGTAGGGTCGTCCCCAAGACCCCGGGACTAGATTGGCCCGCCACCGTCAAGTCCGACGACTATAGGGTCGTCCCCACGACCCCGGGCCAAAGTTGGCGAGCCGCCGACATGTTCAACGACTATTGGGCCGTCCCCACGACCCCGGGCCAAAGTTGGACAGCCGCCGACATTTCCGACGACTATAGAGTCGTCCCCACGACACCGGGCCCAAATTGGCCAGCCGCCGACATGTCCGACGACTATAGGGTCGTCCCCACGACCATGGGCCAAAGTTGGTCAGCCGCCGACTTGTCCGACGACGATAGGGTCGTCCCCACGACCACGGGCCAAAGTTGGCCAGCCTCCGACATGTCCGACGACTATAGGGTCGTCCCCACGACCCCGGGACTAGATTGGTCCGCCACCGTCATGTCCGACGACTATAGGGTCGTCGCCACCACCCCGGGCCAAAGTTGGCCAGCCGCCGACATGTCCGACGACTATAGGGTCGTCCCCACGACCCCGGGACTAGGTTGGCTCGCCGCCGACATGTCCGACGACTATCGGGTCGTTCCCACGACACCGGGACTAGGTTGGCTCGCCGCCGATTTGTCCGACCACTATAGGGTCGTCCCCACGACCCCGGGACTATGTTGGCTCGCCGCCGACATGTCCGACGCCTATAGGTTCGTCCCCACGACCCCCGGAGTAGGTTGGCTCGCCGCAGACTTGTCCGACGACTATAGGGTCGTCCCCACGACCCCGGGACTAGATTGGGCCGTCACCGTCTTGTCCGACGACTATAGGGTCGTCCCCACGACCCCGGGATTAGATTGGCCCGCCACCGTCAAATCCGACCACCTCGGGACTAGGTTGGCCAGCCGCCGACATGTCCGACGACTATAGGGTCGCCCCCACGATCTCGGGACTAGGTTGGACAGCCGCCGACATGTCCGACGACTATAGGGTCGTCCCCACCACCCCGGGCCAAAGTTGGCATGCCACCGAAATGTCCGACGACTGTAGGGTCGTCCCCAAGACCCCGGGACTAGATTGGCCCGCCACCGTCAAGTCCGACGACTATAGGGTCGTCCCCACGGCCCCGGGACTAAATTGGCCAGCCGCTGACATGTCCGACGACTATAGGGTCGTCCCCACGACCCCGGGCCAAAGATGTCCAGCCACCGTCTTGGCCGACGACTATAGGGTCGTCCCCACGACCGCGGGACTAGATTGGCCCGCCACCGTCAAGTCCGACGACCTCGGGACTAGGTTGGCCAGCCTCCGACATGTCCGACGACTATAGGGTCGTCCCCACGACCCCGGGACTAGATTGGTCCGCCACCGTCATGTCCGACGACTATAGGGTCGTCCCCACCACCCCGGGCCAAAGTTGGCCAGCCGCCGACATGTCCGACGACTATAGGGTCGTCCCCACGACCCCGGGCCAAAGATGTCCAGCCGCCGTCTTGTCCGACGACTATAGGGTCGTCCCCACGACCCCGGGACTAGATTGGCCCGCCACCGTCAAGTCCGACGACCTCGGGACTAGGTTGGCCAGCCGCCGACATGTCCGACGACTATAGGGTCGCCCCCACGACCTCGGGACTAGGTTGGCCAGCCGCCGACATGTCCGACGACTATAGGGTCGTCCCCACCACCCCGGGCCAAAGTTGGCAAGCCGCCGAAATGTCCGACGACTGTAGGGTCGTCCCCAAGACCCCGGGACTAGATTGGCCCGCCACCGTCAAGTCCGACGACTATAAGGTCGTCCCCACGATCCCGGGCCAATAATGGCCAATCGCCGACATGTCCGATGACTATAGGGTCGTCCCCACGACCACGGACCAAAGTTGGCCAGCCGCCGACATATCCGACGACTATAGGGTCGTCCCCATGACCTCGGGACTAGATTGGCCCGCCACCATCATGTCCGACGACTATAGGGTCGACCCCACGACCCCGGGCCAAAGTTGGCCAGCCGCCGACATGTCCGACGACTATAGGGTCGTCCCCACGACCCCGGGCCAAAGATGTCCAGCCGCCGTCTTGTCCGACGACTATAGGGTCGTCCCCACGACCCCGGGACTAGATTGGCCCGCCACCGTCAAGTCCGACGACCTCGGGACTAGGTTGGCCAGCCGCCGACATGTCCGACGACTATAGGGTCGCCCCCACGACCTCGGGACTAGGTTGGCCAGCCGCCGACATGTCCGACGACTATAGGGTCGTCCCCACCACCCCGGGCCAAAGTTGGCAAGCCGCCGAAATGTCCGACGACTGTAGGGTCGTCCCCAAGACCCCGGGACTAGATTGGCCCGCCACCGTCAAGTCCGACGACTATAAGGTCGTCCCCACGACCCCGGGCCAAAGTTGGCAAGCCGCCGAAATGTCCGACGACTATAGGGTCGTCCCCACGACCCCGGGCCAAAGTTGACCAGCCGCCGACATTTCCGACGACTATAGGGTCGTCCCCACGACCCCGAGACTAGATTGGCCCACCACCGTCATGTCCGACGACAATAGGGTCGTCCCCACGACCCCGGGTCCAGGTTGGCCAGCCGCCGACATTTCCGACGACTATAGGGTCGCCCCCACGACCTCGGGACTAGGTTGGCCAGCCGCCGACATGTCCGACGACTATAGGGTCGTCCCCACCACCCCGGGCCAAAGTTGGCAAGCCTCCGAAATGTCCGACGACTGTAGGGTCGTCCCCAAGACCCCGGGACTAGATTGGCCCGCCACCGTCAAGTCCGACGACTATAGGGTCGTCCCCACGACCCTGGGTCGAGGTTGGCCAGCCGCCGACATGTCCGACGACTAAACAGTCGTCCCAACGACCACGGGCAAAAGTTGGCCAGCCGCCGACATGTCCGACGACTATAGGGTCGCCCCCACGACCCCGGTACAAGGTTCGCCCGCCGCCGACTTGCCCGGCGACTATAGGGTAGTCCCCACGACCCCGGGACTAGATTGGCCCGCCACCGTCATGTCCAACGACTATCGAATCGTCCCCACAACCCCGGGCCAATGTTGGCCAATCGCCGACATGTCCGACGACCATAGGGTCGTACCTACGAACCAGGGACTAGATTGGCCCGCCACCGTCATGTCCGACAACAATAGGGTCTTCCCCACGACCCTGGGTCTAGGTTGGCCAGCCGCCGACATGTCCGACGACTATAGGGTCGCCCCCACGACCTCGGGACTAGGTTGGACAGCCGCCGACATGTCCGACGACTATAGGGTCGTCCCCACCACCCCGGGCCAAAGTTGGCAAGCCACCGAAATGTCCGACGACTGTAGGGTCGTCCCCAAGACCCCGGGACTAGATTGGCCCGCCACCGTCAAGTCCGACGACTATAGGGTCGTCCCCACGACCCCGGGCCAAAGTTGGCGAGCCGCCGAAATGTCCGACGACTGTAGGGTCGTCCCCACGACCCCGGGACTAGATTGGCCCGCCACCGTCAAGTCCGACGACTATAGGGTCGTCCCCACGACCCCGGGACTAGATTGGCCTGCCGCTGACATGTCCGACGACTATAGGGTCGTCCCCACGACCCCGGGCCAAATATGTGCAGCCACCGTCTTGTCCGACGACTATAGGTTCGTCCCCACGACCCCGGGACTAGATTGGCCCGCCACCGTCAAGTCCGACGACCTCGGGACTAGGTTGGCCAGCCGCCGACATGTCCGACGACTATTGGGCCGTCCCCACGACCACGGGCCAAAGTTGGCCAGCCGCCGACATGTTCAACGACTATTGGGCCGTCCCCACGACCCCGGGCCAAAGTTGGACAGCCGCCGACATTTCCGACGACTATAGAGTCGTCCCCACGACACCGGGCCCAAGTTGGCCAGCCGCCGACATGTCCGACGACTATAGGGTCGTCCCCACGACCCCGGGCCAAAGTTGGCAAGCCGCCGAAATGTCCGACGACTGTAGGGTCGTCCCCACGACCCCGGGACTAGATTGGCCCGCCACCGTCAAGTCCGACGACTATAGGGTCGTCCCCAGGATCTTGGGACTAGATTGGCCCGCCACCGTCAAGTCCGACGACTATAGGGTCGTCCCCACGACCCCGGGCCAAAGTTGGCATGCCGCCGAAATGTCCGACGACTGTAGGGTCGTCCCCACGACCCCGGGACTAGATTGGTCCGCCACCGTCATGTCCGACGACTATAGGGTCGTCCCCACGACCCCGGGCCAAAGTTGGCCAGCCGCCGACATGTCCGACGACTATAGGGTCGTCCCCACGACCCCGAGACTAGATTGGTCCGCCACCGTCATGTCCGACGACAATAGGGTCGTCCCCACGACCCCGGGTCCAGGTTGGCCAGCCGCCGACATTTCCGACGACTATAGAGTCGTCCCCACGACACCGGGCCAAAGTTGGCCCGCCGCCGACATGTCCGACGACTATAGGGTCGTCCCCACGACCCCGGGAATAGATTGGCCAGCCGCTGACATGTCCGACGACTATAGGGTCGTCCCCACGACCCCGGGCCAAATATGTCCAGCCACCGTCTTGTCCGACGACTATAGGGTCGTCCCCACGACCCCGGGACTAGATTGGCCCGCCACCGTCAAGTCCGACGACCTCGGGACTAGGTTGGCCAGCCGCCGACATGTCCGACGACTATTGGGCCGTCCCCACGACCACGGGCCAAAGTTGGCCAGCCGCCGACATGTTCAACGACTATTGGGCCGTCCCCACGACCCCGGGCCAAAGTTGGACAGCCGCCGACATTTCCGACGACTATAGAGTCGTCCCCACGACACCGGGCCCAAATTGGCCAGCCGCCGACATGTCCGACGACTATAGGGTCGTCCCCACGACCATGGGCCAAAGTTGGTCAGCCGCCGACTTGTCCGACGACGATAGGGTCGTCCCCACGACCACGGGCCAAAGTTGGCCAGCCTCCGACATGTCCGACGACTATAGGGTCGTCCCCACGACCCCGGGACTAGATTGGTCCGCCACCGTCATGTCCGACGACTATAGGGTCGTCCCCACGACCCCGGGCCAAAGATGTCCAGCCGCCGTCTTGTCCGACGACTATAGGGTCGTCCCCACGACCCCGGGACTAGATTGGCCCGCCACCGTCAAGTCCGACGACCTCGGGACTAGGTTGGCCAGCCGCCGAAATGTCCGACGACTATAGGGTCGCCCCCACGACCTCGGGACTAGGTTGGCCAGCCGCCGACATGTCCGACGACTATAGGGTCGTCCCCACCACCCCGGGCCAAAGTTGGCAAGCCGCCGAAATGTCCGACGACTGTAGGGTCGTCCCCAAGACCCCGGGACTAGATTGGCCCGCCACCGTCAAGTCCGATGACTATAAGGTCGTCCCCACGACCCCGGGCCAATAATGGCCAATCGCCGACATATCCGACGACTATAGGGTCGTCCCCATGACCTCGGGACTAGAATGGCCCGCCACCATCATGTCCGACGACTATAGGGTCGACCCCACGACCCCGGGAGTTGATTGCCCCGCCACCGTTATTTCTGACGACTATAGGGTCGTCCCCACGACCACGGACCAAAGTTGGACAGCCGCCGACATATCCGACGACTATAGGGTCGTGCCCATGACCCCGGGACTAGGTTGGCTCGCCGCCGACTTGTCCGACGACTATAGGGTCGTCCCCACGACCCCGGGACTAGATTGGCCCGCCACCGTCTTGTCCGACGACTATAGGGTCGTCCCCACGACAGCGGGCCTACGTTGGCCAGCCGCCGACATGTCCGACCACTATAGGGTCGTCCCCACGACCCCGGGACTAGGTTGTCTCGCCGCCGACATGTCCGACGACTATAGGGTCGTTCCCACGACACCGGGACTATGTTGGCCAGCCGCCGACATGTCCGACGACTATAGGGTCGTCCCCACGACCCCGCGACTAGGTTGGCTCGCCGCCGACATGTCCGGCGACTATAGGGTCGTTCCCACGACACCGGGACTAGGTTGGCTCGCCGCCGATTTGTCCGACCACTATAGGGTCGTCCCCACGACCCCGGGACTATGTTGGCTCGCCGCCGACATGTCCGACGACTATAGGTTCGTCCCCACGACCCCCGGAGTAGGTTGGCTCGCCGCAGACTTGTCCGACGACTATAGGGTCGTCCCCACGACCCCGGGACTAGATTGGCCCGCCACCGTCTTGTCCGACGACTATAGGGTCGTCCCCACGACCCCGGGACTAGATTGGCCCGCCACCGTCAAATCCGACCACCTCGGGACTAGGTTGGCCAGCCGCCGACATGTCCGACGACTATAGGGTCGCCCCCACGACCTCGGGACTAGGTTGGACAGCCGCCGACATGTCCGACGACTATAGGGTCGTCCCCACCACCCCGGGCCAAAGTTGGCAAGCCACCGAAATGTCCGACGACTGTAGGGTCGTCCCCAAGACCCCGGGACTAGATTGGCCCGCCACCGTCAAGTCCGACGACTATAGGGTCGTCCCCACGACCCCGGGCCAAAGTTGGCGAGCCGCCGACATGTTCAACGACTATTGGGCCGTCCCCACGACCCCGGGCCAAAGTTGGACAGCCGCCGACATTTCCGACGACTATAGAGTCGTCCCCACGACACCGGGCCCAAATTGGCCAGCCGCCGACATGTCCGACGACTATAGGGTCGTCCCCACGACCATGGGCCAAAGTTGGTCAGCCGCCGACTTGTCCGACGACGATAGGGTCGTCCCCACGACCACGGGCCAAAGTTGGCCAGCCTCCGACATGTCCGACGACTATAGGGTCGTCCCCACGACCTCGGGACTAGATTGGTCCGCCACCGTCATGTCCGACGACTATAGGGTCGTCGCCACCACCCCGGGCCAAAGTTGGCCAGCCGCCGACATGTCCGACGACTATAGGGTCGTCCCCACGACCCCGGGACTAGGTTGGCTCGCCGCCGACATGTCCGACGACTATCGGGTCGTTCCCACGACACCGGGACTAGGTTGGCTCGCCGCCGATTTGTCCGACCACTATAGGGTCGTCCCCACGACCCCGGGACTATGTTGGCTCGCCGCCGACATGTCCGACGCCTATAGGTTCGTCCCCACGACCCCCGGAGTAGGTTGGCTCGCCGCAGACTTGTCCGACGACTATAGGGTCGTCCCCACGACCCCGGGACTAGATTGGGCCGCCACCGTCTTGTCCGACGACTATAGGGTCGTCCCCACGACCCCGGGATTAGATTGGCCCGCCACCGTCAAATCCGACCACCTCGGGACTAGGTTGGCCAGCCGCCGACATGTCCGACGACTATAGGGTCGCCCCCACGACCTCGGGACTAGGTTGGACAGCCGCCGACATGTCCGACGACTATAGGGTCGTCCCCACCACCCCGGGCCAAAGTTGGCATGCCACCGAAATGTCCGACGACTGTAGTGTCGTCCCCAAGACCCCGGGACTAGATTGGCCCGCCACCGTCAAGTCCGACGACTATAGGGTCGTCCCCACGGCCCCGGGACTAAATTGGCCAGCCGCTGACATGTCCGACGACTATAGGGTCGTCCCCACGACCCCGGGCCAAAGATGTCCAGCCACCGTCTTGGCCGACGACTATAGGGTCGTCCCCACGACCCCGGGACTAGATTGGCCCGCCACCGTCAAGTCCGACGACCTCGGGACTAGGTTGGCCAGCCTCCGACATGTCCGACGACTATAGGGTCGTCCCCACGACCCCGGGACTAGATTGGTCCGCCACCGTCATGTCCGACGACTATAGGGTCGTCCCCACCACCCCGGGCCAAAGTTGGCCAGCCGCCGACATGTCCGACGACTATAGGGTCGTCCCCACGACCCCGGGCCAAAGATGTCCAGCCGCCGTCTTGTCCGACGACTATAGGGTCGTCCCCACGACCCCGGGACTAGATTGGCCCGCCACCGTCAAGTCCGACGACCTCGGGACTAGGTTGGCCAGCCGCCGACATGTCCGACGACTATAGGGTCGCCCCCACGACCTCGGGACTAGGTTGGCCAGCCGCCGACATGTCCGACGACTATAGGGTCGTCCCCACCACCCCGGGCCAAAGTTGGCAAGCCGCCGAAATGTCCGACGACTGTAGGGTCGTCCCCAAGACCCCGGGACTAGATTGGCCCGCCACCGTCAAGTCCGACGACTATAAGGTCGTCCCCACGACCCCGGGCCAATAATGGCCAATCGCCGACATGTCCGATGACTATAGGGTCGTCCCCACGACCACGGACCAAAGTTGGCCAGCCGCCGACATATCCGACGACTATAGGGTCGTCCCCATGACCTCGGGACTAGATTGGCCCGCCACCATCATGTCCGACGACTATAGGGTCGACCCCACGACCCCGGGCCAAAGTTGGCCAGCCGCCGACATGTCCGACGACTATAGGGTCGTCCCCACGACCCCGAGACTAGATTGGCCCGCCACCTTCATGTCCGACGACAATAGGGTCGTCCCCACGACCCCGGGTCTAGGTTGTGCAGCTGCCGACATGTCCGACGACTATAGAGTCGTCCCCATGACACCGCGCCAAAGTTGGACAGCCGCCGACATGTCCGACTACTATAGGGTCGTCCCCACGACCTCGGGTCTAGAATGGCCCGCCACCGTCATGTCCATCGACTATAGGGTCGTCCCCACAACCACGGGCCAAAGTTGGCCAGCCGCCGACATGTCCGACGACTATAGGGTCGTACCCACCACCCCGGGACTAGGCTGACAAGCCGCCAACATGTCCGACGACTATAGGGTCGTCCCCACGACCCCGGGCCAAAGATGTCCAGCCGCCGTCTTGTCCGACGACTATAGGGTCGTCCCCACGACCCCGAGTCCAGGTTGGCCAGCCGCCGACATTTCCGACGACTATAGAGTCGTCCCCACGAGCCCGGGCCAAAGTTGGCCAGCCGCCGACATATCCGACGACTATAGGGTCGTCCCCACGACCCCGGGACTAGATTGACCCGCCACAGTCATGTCCGACGGTTATAGGGTCGTCCCCACGACCCCGGGTCCAGGTTGGCCAGCCGCCGACATTTCCGACGACTATAGAGTCGTCCCCACGACACCGGGCCAAAGTTGGCCCGCCGCCGACTTGTCCGACGACTATAGGGTCGAACCCACCACCCCGGGACTAGGCTGACAAGCCGCCAACATGTCCGACGACTATAGGGTCGTCCCCACGACCCCGGGCCAAAGATGTCCAGCCGCCGTCTTGTCCGACGACTATAGGGTCGTCCCCACGACCCCGAGACTAGATTGACCCGCCACCGTCATGTCCGACGACAATAGGGTCGGCCCCACGACTCCGGGTCCAGGTTGGCCAGCCGCCGACATATCCGACGACTATAGAGTCGTCCCCACGACACCGGTCCAAAGTTGGCCAGCTGCCGACATGTCCGACGACTATAGGGTCGTCCCCACGACCCCGGGACTAGATTGACCCGCCACCGTCATGTCCGACGACAATAGGGTCGGCCCCACGACTCCGGGTCCAGGTTGGCCAGCCGCCGACATATCCGACGACTATAGAGTCGTCCCCACGACCCCGGGCCAAAGTTGGCCAGCCGCCGACATGTCCGACGACTATAGGGTCGTCCCCACGACCCCGAGACTAGATTGGCCCGCCACCGTCATGTCCGACGATTATAGGGTCGTCCCCACGACCCCGGGATTAGTTTGGCCCGCCGCCGAATTGTTCGACGACTATAGGGTCGTCCCCACGACCCCAGGTCTAGGTTGGCCAGCCGCCGACATGTCCGACGACAATCGGATCGTCCCCACGACCCCGGGTCCAGGTTGGCCAGCCGCCGACATTTCCGACGACTATAGAGTCGTCCCCACGACACCGGGCCAAAGTTGGCCAGCCGCCGGCATGTCCGACGACTATAGGGTCGTCCCCACGACCCCGGGACTAGGTTGGCCAGCCGCCGACATGTCCGACGATTATAGGGTCGTCCCCACGACCCCGGGTCTAGGTTGCCCAGCTGCCGACATGTCCGACGACTATAGAGTCGTTCCCACGACCCCGCGCCAAAGTTGGACAGCCGCCGCATGTCCGACGACTATAGGGTCGTCCCCACGACCCCGGGCCAATGTTGGCCAATCGCCGACATGTCCGACGACTATAGGGTCGTCCCAACGACCCCGGGACTAGATTGGCCCGCCACCGTCATGTCCAACGACTATAGGGTCGTCCCCACGACCACGGGCCAAAGTTGGCATGCCGCCGACATGTCCGACGACTATAGGGTCGTCCCCACGACCCCGGGACTAGATTGGCCCGCCACCGTCATGTCCGACGATTATAGGGTCGTCCCCACGACCCCGGGACAAGCTTGACCCGCCGCCGAATTGTTCGACGACTATAGGGTCGTCCCCACGACCCCGGGACTAGATTGACCCGCCACCGTCATGTCCGACGACAATACGGTCGTCCCCACGACCCCGGGTCTAGGTTGGCCAGCCGCCGACTTGTCCGACGACTATAGGGTCGTCCCCAGGACCTCGGGACTAGATTGGCCCGCCACCGTCATGTCCAACGACTATAGGGTCGTCCCCACGACCACGGGCCAAAGTTGGCATGCCGCCGAAATGTCCGACGATTATAGGGTCGTCCCCACGACCCCGGGCCAAAGTTGGCAAGCCGCCGAAATGTCCGAAGACTGTAGGGTCGTCCCCACGACACCGGGCCAAAGTTGGCCAGCCGCCGACATGTCCGACGACTATAGGGTCGTCCCCACGACCCCGGGCCAAAGATGTCCAGCCGCCGTCTTGTCCGACGACTATAGGGTCGTCCCCACGACCCCGAGTCCAGGTTGGCCAGCCGCCGACATTTCCGACGACTATAGAGTCGTCCCCACGACCGCGGGCCAAAGTTGGCCAGACGCCGACATGTCCGACGACTATAGGGTCGTCCCCACGACCCCGAGACTAGATTGGCCCGCCACCGTCATGTCCGACGACAATAGGGTCGTCCCCACGACCCCGGGTCCAGGTTGGCCAGCCGCCGACATTTCCGACGACTATAGAGTCGTCCCCACGACAGCGGGCCAAAGTTGGCCAGCCGCCGACATGTCCGACGACTATAGGGTCGTCCCCACGACCCCGGGACTAGATTGGCCCGCCACCGTCATGTCCGACGACAATAGGTTCGTCCCCACGACCCCGGGTCTAGGTTGGCCAGCCGCCGACTTGTCCGACGACTATAGGGTCGTACCCACGACCCCGGGACTAGATTGGTCCGCCACCGTCATGACCGACGACTATAGGGTCGTCCCCACGACCCCGGGCCAAAGTTGGCCAGCCGCCGACATGTCCGACGACTATTGGGTCGTCCCCACGACCCCGAGACTAGATTGGCCCGCCACCTTCATGTCCGACGACAATAGGGTCGTCCCCACGACCCCGGGTCTAGGTTGTGCAGCTGCCGACATGTCCGACGACTATAGAGTCGTCCCCACGACACCGCGCCAAAGTTGGACAGCCGCCGACATGTCCGACTACTATAGGGTCGTCCCCACGACCCCGGGCCAAAGATGTCCAGCCGCCGTCTTGTCCGACGACTATAGGGTCGTCCCCACGACCCCGAGACTAGATTGACCCGCCACCGTCATGTCCGACGACAATAGGGTCGTCCCCACGACCCCGGGTCCAGGTTGGCCAGCCGCCGACATTTCCGACGACTATAGAGTCGTCCCCACGACACCGGGCCAAAGTTGGCCAGCCGCCGACATGTCCGACGACTATAGGGTCGTCCCCACGACCCCGGGACAAGGTTGGCCCGCCACCGTCATGTCCGACGACAATAGGGTCGTCCCCACGACCCCGGGTCTAGGTTGGCCAGCCGCCGACTTGTCCGACGACTATAGGGTCGTACCCACGACACCGGGACTAGATTGGTCCGCCACCGTCATGTCCGACGACTATAGGGTCGTCCCCACGACCCCGGGCCAAAGTTGGCCAGCCGCCGACATGTCCGACGACTATAGGGTCGTCCCCACGACCCCGGGACAAGGTTGGCCCGCCACCGTCATGTCCGACGACAATAGGGTCGTCCCCACGACCCCGGGTCTAGGTTGGCCAGCCGCCGACTTGTCCGACGACTATAGGGTCGTACCCACGACACCGGGACTAGATTGGTCCGCCACCGTCATGTCCGACGACTATAGGGTCGTCCCCATGACACCGCGCCAAAGTTGGACAGCCGCCGACATGTCCGACTACTATAGGGTCGTCCCCACGACCTCGGGTCTAGAATGGCCCGCCACCGTCATGTCCATCGACTATAGGGTCGTCCCCACAACCACGGGCCAAAGTTGGCCAGCCGCCGACATGTCCGACGACTATAGGGTCGTACCCACCACCCCGGGACTAGGCTGACAAGCCGCCAACATGTCCGACGACTATAGGGTCGTCCCCACGACCCCGGGCCAAAGATGTCCAGCCGCCGTCTTGTCCGACGACTATAGGGTCGTCCCCACGACCCCGAGTCCAGGTTGGCCAGCCGCCGACATTTCCGACGACTATAGAGTCGTCCCCACGACCGCGGGCCAAAGTTGGCCAGACGCCGACATGTCCGACGACTATAGGGTCGTACCCACGACCCCGGGACTAGATTGGTCCGCCACCGTCATGACCGACGACTATAGGGTCGTCCCCACGACCCCGGGCCAAAGATGTCCAGCCGCCGTCTTGTCCGACGACTATAGGGTCGTCCCCACGACCCCGAGACTAGATTGACCCGCCACCGTCATGTCCGACGACAATAGGGTCGTACCCACGACCCTGGGACTAGGCTGACAAGCCGCCAACATGTCCGACGACTATAGGGTCGTCCCCACGACCCCGGGACTAGATTGGCCCGCCACCGTCATGTCCAACGACTATAGGGTCGTGCCCACAACCACGGGCCAAAGTTGGCCAGCCGCCGACATGTCCGACGACTATAGGGTCGTACCCACGACCCCGGGCCAAAGTTGGCAAGCCGCCGAAATGTCCGACGACTATAGAGTCGTCCCCACGACACCGGGCCAAAGTTGGCCCGCCGCCGACATGTCCGACGACTATAGGGCCGTACCCACGACCCCGGGACTAGGCTGACAAGCCGCCAACATGTCCGACGACTATAGGGTCGTCCCCACGACCCCGGGCCAAAGTTGGCCAGCCGCCGACATGTCCGACGACTTTAGGGTCGTCCCCACGACCCCGGGACTAGATTGGCCCGCCACCGTCAAGTCCGACGACTATAGGGTCGTCCCCAGGACCTCGGGACTAGATTGCCCCGCCACCGTCAAGTCCGACGACTATAGGGTCGTCCCCACGACTCCGGGCCAAAGTTGGCAAGCCGCCGAAATGTCCGACGACTGTAGGGTCGTCCCCACGACCCCGGGACTAGATTGGCCCGCCACCGTCAAGTCCGACGACTATAGGGTCGTCCCCACGACCTCGGGACTAGGTTGGCCAGCCGCCGACATGTCCGACGACTATAGGGTCGTCCCCGCGACCCCGGGCCAAAGTTGGCAAGCCGCTGAAATGTCCGACGACTTTAGGGTTGTCCCCACGACCCCGGGACTAGATTGGCCCGCCACCGTCATGTGCGACGATTATAGGGTCGTCCCCACGACCCCGGGACAAGCTTGACCCGCCGCCGAATTGTTCGACGACTATAGGGTCGTCCCCACGACCCCGGGACTAGATTGACCCGCCACCGTCATGTCCGACGACAATACGGTCGTCCCCACGACCCCGGGTCTAGGTTGGCCAGCCGCCGACTTGTCCGACGACTATAGGGTCGTCCCCAGGACCTCGGGACTAGATTGGCCCGCCACCGTCATGTCCAACGACTATAGGGTCGTCCCCACGACCACGGGCCAAAGTTGGCATGCCGCCGAAATGTCCGACGATTATAGGGTCGTCCCCACGACCCCGGGCCAAAGTTGGCAAGCCGCCGAAATGTCCGAAGACTGTAGGGTCGTCCCCACGACACCGGGCCAAAGTTGGCCAGCCGCCGACATGTCCGACGACTATAGGGTCGTCCCCACGACCCCGAGTCCAGGTTGGCCAGCCGCCGACATTTCCGACGACTATAGAGTCGTCCCCACGACCGCGGGCCAAAGTTGGCCGGACGCCGACATGTCCGACGACTATAGGGTCGTCCCCACGACCCCGAGACTAGATTGGCCCGCCACCGTCATGTCCGACGACAATAGGGTCGTCCCCACGACCCCGGGTCCAGGTTGGCCAGCCGCCGACATTTCCGACGACTATAGAGTCGTCCCCACGACAGCGGGCCAAAGTTGGCCAGCCGCCGACATGTCCGACGACTATAGGGTCGTCCCCACGACCCCGGGACTAGATTGGCCCGCCACCGTCATGTCCGACGACAATAGGTTCGTCCCCACGACCCCGGGTCTAGGTTGGCCAGCCGCCGACTTGTCCGACGACTATAGGGTCGTACCCACGACCCCGGGACTAGATTGGTCCGCCACCGTCATGACCGACGACTATAGGGTCGTCCCCACGACCCCGGGCCAAAGTTGGCCAGCCGCCGACATGTCCGACGACTATAGGGTCGTCCCCACGACCCCGAGACTAGATTGGCCCGCCACCTTCATGTCCGACGACAATAGGGTCATCCCCACGACCCCGGGTCTAGGTTGTGCAGCTGCCGACATGTCCGACGACTATAGAGTCGTCCCCACGACACCGCGCCAAAGTTGGACAGCCGCCGACATGTCCGACTACTATAAGGTCGTCCCCACGACCTCGGGTCTAGAATGGCCCGCTACCGTCATGTCCGAAGACTATAGGGTCGTCCCCACGACCCCGGGACTAGATTGGCCCGCCACCGTCAAGTCCGACGACTATAGGGTCGTCCCCACGACCCCGGGTCCAGGTTGGCCAGCCATCGACATTTCCGACGACTATAGAGTCGTCCCCACGACACCGGGCCAAAGTTGGCCAGCCGCCGACATGTCCGACGACTATAGGGTCGTCCCCACGACCCCGGGACTAGATTGACCCGCCACCGTCATGTCCGACGGTTATAGGGTCGTCCCCACGACCGCGAGACTATACTGGCCCGCCACCGTCATGTCCGACGACAATAGGGTCGTCCCCACGACCCCGGGTCCAGGTTGGCCAGCCGCCGACATTTCCGACGACTATAGAGTCGTCCCCACGACACCGGGCCAAAGTTGGCCAGCCGCCGACATGTCCGACGACTATAGGGTCGTCCCCACGACCCCGGGACAAGGTTGGCCCGCCACCGTCATGTCCGACGACAATAGGGTCGTCCCCACGACCCCGGGTCTAGGTTGGCCAGCCGCCGACTTGTCCGACGACTATAGGGTCGTACCCACGACACCGGGACTAGATTGGTCCGCCACCGTCATGTCCGACGACTATAGGGTCGTCCCCACGACCCCGGGCCAAAGTTGGCCAGCCGCCGACATGTCCGACGACTATAGGGTCGTCCCCACGACCCCGGGACAAGGTTGGCCCGCCACCGTCATGTCCGACGACAATAGGGTCGTCCCCACGACCCCGGGTCTAGGTTGGCCAGCCGCCGACTTGTCCGACGACTATAGGGTCGTACCCACGACACCGGGACTAGATTGGTCCGCCACCGTCATGTCCGACGACTATAGGGTCGTCCCCATGACACCGCGCCAAAGTTGGACAGCCGCCGACATGTCCGACTACTATAGGGTCGTCCCCACGACCTCGGGTCTAGAATGGCCCGCCACCGTCATGTCCATCGACTATAGGGTCGTCCCCACAACCACGGGCCAAAGTTGGCCAGCCGCCGACATGTCCGACGACTATAGGGTCGTACCCACCACCCCGGGACTAGGCTGACAAGCCGCCAACATGTCCGACGACTATAGGGTCGTCCCCACGACCCCGGGCCAAAGATGTCCAGCCGCCGTCTTGTCCGACGACTATAGGGTCGTCCCCACGACCCCGAGTCCAGGTTGGCCAGCCGCCGACATTTCCGACGACTATAGAGTCGTCCCCACGACCCCGGGCCAAAGTTGGCCAGCCGCCGGCATGTCCGACGACTATAGGGTCGTCCCCACGACCCCGAGACTAGATTGGCCCGCCACCGTCATGTCCGACGACAATAGGGTCGTCCCCACGACCCCGGGACAAGGTTGGCCCGCCGCCGACTTGTCCGACGACTATAGGGTCGTACCCACCACCCCGGGACTAGGCTGACAAGCCGCCAACATGTCCAACGACTATAGGGTCGTCCCCACGACCCCGGGCCAAAGATGTCCAGCCGCCGTCTTGTCCGACGACTATAGGGTCGTCCCCACGACCCCGAGTCCAGGTTGGCCAGCCGCCGACATTTCCGACGACTATAGAGTCGTCCCCACGACCCCGGGCCAAAGTTGGCCAGCCGCCGACATGTCCGACGACTATAGGGTCGTCCCCAAGACCCCGAGACTAGATTGGCCCGCCACCGTCATGTCCGACGACAATAGGGTCGTCCCCACGACCCCGGGTCCAGGTTGGCCAGCCGCCGACATTTCCGACGACTATAGAGTCGTCCCCACGACACCGGGCCAAAGTTGGCCAGCCCCCGACATGTCCGACGACTACAGGGTCGTCCCCACGACCCCGGGACTAGATTGGCCCGCCACCGTCATGTCCGACGATTATAGGGTCGTCCCCACGACCCCGGGATTAGCTTGGCCCGCCGCCGAATTGTTCGACGACTATAGGGTCGTCCCCACGACCCCGGGACTAGATTGGCCCGCCACCGTCATGTCCGACGACAATAGGGTCGTCCCCACGACCCCGGGTCTAGTTTGGCCAGCCGCCGACTTGTCCGACGACTATAGGGTCGTACCCACGACCCCGGGACTAGGCTGACAAGCCGCCAGCATGTCCGACGACTATTGGATCGTCCCCACGACCACGGGCCAATGTTGGCCAGCCGCCGACATGTCCGACGACTATAGGGTCGTCCCCACGACCCCGGGACTAGATTGGTCCGCCACCGTCATGTCCGACGACTATAGGGTCGTCCCCACGACCCCGGGCCAAAGTTGGCCAGCCGCCGACATGTCCGACGACTATAGGGTCGTCCCCACGACCCCGAGACTAGATTGGCCCGCCACCGTCATGTCCGACGACAATAGGGTCGTCCCCACGACCCCGGGTCCAGGTTGGCCAGCCGCCGACATTTCCGACGACTATAGAGTCGTCCCCACGACACCGGGCCAAAGTTGGCCAGCCGCCGGCATGTCCGACGACTATAGGGTCGTCCCCACGACCCCGGGACTAGGTTGGCCCGCCACCGTCATGTCCGACGACAATAGGTTCGTCCCCACGACCCCGGGTCTAGGTTGGCCAGCCGCCGACTTGTCCGACGACTATAGGGTCGTACCCACGACCCCGGGACTAGATTGGTCCGCCACCGTCATGACCGACGACTATAGGGTCGTCCCCACGACCCCGGGACAAGGTTGGCCCACCGCCGACTTGTCCGACGACTATAGGGTCGTACCCACCACCCCGGGACTAGGCTGACAAGCCGCCAACATGTCCGACGACTATAGTGTCGTCCCCACGACCCCGGGACTAGATTGACCCGCCACCGTCATGTCCGACGGTTATAGGGTCGTCCCCACGACCGCGAGACTAGATTGGCCCGCCACCGTCATGTCCGACGACAATAGGGTCGTCCCCACGACCCCGGGTCCAGGTTGGCCAGCCGCCGACATTTCCGACGACTATAGAGTCGTCCCCACGACACCGGGCCAAAGTTGGCCAGCCGCCGACATGTCCGACGACTATAGGGTCGTCCCCACGACCCCGGGACAAGGTTGGCCCGCCGCCGACTTGTCCGACGACTATAGGGTCGTACACACGACCCTGGGACTAGGCTGACAAGCCGCCAACATGTCCGACGACTATAGGGTCGTCCCCACGACCCCGGGACTAGATTGGCCCGCCACCGTCATGTCCAACGACTATAGGGTCGTGCCCATAACCACGGGCCAAAGTTGGCCAGCCGCCGACATGTCCGACGACTATAGGGTCGTCCCCACGACCCCGGGCCAAAGTTGGCCAGCTGCCGACATGTCCGACGACTATAGGGTCGTCCCCACGACCCCGGGACAAGGTTGGCCCACCGCCGACTTGTCCGACGACTATAGGGTCGTACCCACCACCCCGGGACTAGGCTGACAAGCCGCCAACATGTCCGACGACTATAGTGTCGTCCCCACGACCCCGGGCCAAAGATGTCCAGCCGCCGTCTTGTCCGACGACTATAGGGTCGTCCCCACGACCCCGAGACTAGATTGACCCGCCACCGTCATGTCCGACGACAATAGGGTCGTACCCACGACCCTGGGACTAGGCTGACAAGCCGCCAACATGTCCGACGACTATAGGGTCGTCCCCACGACCCCGGGACTAGATTGGCCCGCCACCGTCATGTCCAACGACTATAGGGTCGTGCCCACAACCACGGGCCAAAGTTGGCCAGCCGCCGACATGTCCGACGACTATAGGGTCGTCCCCACGACCCCGGGCCAAAGTTGGCAAGCCGCCGAAATGTCCGACGACTATAGAGTCGTCCCCACGACACCGGGCCAAAGTTGGCCCGCCGCCGACATGTCCGACGACTATAGGGCCGTACCCACGACCCCGGGACTAGGCTGACAAGCCGCCAACATGTCCGACGACTATAGGGTCGTCCCCACGACCCCGGGCCAAAGTTGGCCAGCCGCCGACATGTCCGACGACTTTAGGGTCGTCCCCACGACCCCGGGACTAGATTGGCCCGCCACCGTCAAGTCCGACGACTATAGGGTCGTCCCCAGGACCTCGGGACTAGATTGGCCCGCCACCGTCAAGTCCGACGACTATAGGGTCGTCCCCACGACTCCGGGCCAAAGTTGGCAAGCCGCCGAAATGTCCGACGACTGTAGGGTCGTCCCCACGACCCCGGGACTAGATTGGCCCGCCACCGTCAAGTCCGACGACTATAGGGTCGTCCCCACGACCTCGGGACTAGGTTGGCCAGCCGCCGACATGTCCGACGACTATAGGGTCGTCCCCGCGACCCCGGGCCAAAGTTGGCAAGCCGCTGAAATGTCCGACGACTTTAGGGTTGTCCCCACGACCCCGGGACTAGATTGGCCCGCCACCGTCAAGTCCGACGACTATAGGGTCGTCCCGAGGACCTCGGGACTAGATTGGCCCGCCACCGTCAAGTCCGACGACTATAGGGTCGTCCCCACGACCCCGGGCCAAAGTTGGCAAGCCGCCGAAATGTCCGACGACTGTAGGGTCGTCCCCACGACCCAGGGACTAGATTGGCCCGCCACCGTCAAGTCCGACGACTATAGGGTCGTCCCCACGACCTCGGGACTAGGTTGGCCAGCCGCCGACATGTCCGACCACTATTGGGTCGTCCCCACGACCACGGGCCAAAGTTGGCCAGCCGCCGACATGTCCGACGACTATAGGGTCGTTCCCACGACCCCGGGACTAGGTTGGCCAGCCGCCGACATGTCCGACGACTATAGGGTCGTCCCGACGACCCCGGGCCAATGTTGGCCAATCGCCAACATGTCCGACGACTATAGGGTCGTCCCTACGACCCCGGGACTAGATTGGCCCGCCACCGTCATGTCCAACGATTATAGGGTCGTCCCCACGACCCCGGGACTAGATTGGCCCGCCACCGTCATTTCCGACGATTATAGGGTCGTCCCCACGACCCCGGGACAAGCTTGGCCCGCCGCCGACTTGTCCGACGACTATAGGGTCGTCCCCACGACCCCGGGACTAGATTGGCCCGCCACCGCCATATCCGACGACAATAGGGTCGTCCCCACGACCCCGGGTCTAGGTTGGCCAGCCGCCGACATGTCCGACGACTATAGAGTCGTCCCCACGACACCGGGCCAAAGTTGGACAGCCGCCGACATGTCCGACTACTATAGGGTCGTCCCCAGGACCTCGGGTCTAGATTGGCCCGCTACCGTCATGTCCGAAGACTATAGGGTCGTCCCCACGACCACGGGACTAGATTGGCTCGCCACCGCCATATCCGACGACAATAGGGTCGTCCCCACGACCCCGGGTCTAGGTTGGCCAGCCGCCGACATGTCCGACGACTATAGGGTCTTCCCCACGACCCCGGGCCAATGTTGGCCAATCGCCGACATGTCCAACGACTATAGGGTCGTCCCTACGACCCCGGGACTAGATTAGACCGCCACCGTCATGTCCAACGACTATAAGGTCGTCCCCACGACCACGGGCCAAAGTTGGCATGCCGCCGAAATGTCCGACGACTATAGGGTCGTCCCCACGACCCCGGGCCAAAGTTGGCAAGCCGCCGAAATGTCCGACGACTATAGGGTCGTCCCCACGACCCCGGGACTAGATTGGCCCGCCAACGTCATGTCCGACGACTATAGGGTCGTCCCCACGACCCCGGGCCAAAGTTGGCAAGCCGCCGAAATGTCCGACGACTGTAGGGTCGTCCCCACGACCCCGGGACTAGATTGGCCCGCCACCGTCAAGTCCGACGACTATAGGGTCGTCCCCAGGACCTTGGGACTAGATTGGCCCGCCACCGTCAAGTCCGACGACTATAGGTTCGTCCCCACGACCCCGGGCCAAAGTTGGCATGCCGCCGAAATGTCCGACGACTGTAGGGTCGTCCCCACGACCTCGGGACTAGATTGGTCCGCCACCGTCATGTCCGACGACTATAGGGTCGTCCCCACGACCCCGGGTCCAGGTTGGCCAGCCGCCGACATTTCCGACGACTATAGAGTCGTCCCCACGACACCGGGCCAAAGTTGGCCCGCCACCGTCAAGTCCGACGACTATAGGGTCGTCCCCAGGACCTCGGGACTAGATTGGCCCGCCACCGTCAAGTCCGACGACTATAGGGTCGTCCCCACGACCCCGGGCCAAAGTTGGCAAGCCGCCGAAATGTCCGACGACTGTAGGGTCGTCCCCACGACCCCGGGACTAGATTGGCCCGCTACCGTCAAGTCCGACGACTATAGGGTCGTCCCACGACCCCGGGACAAGGTTGGCCCGCCGCCGACATGTCCGACGACTATAGGGCCGTACCCACGACCCCGGGACTAGGCTGACAAGCCGCCAACATGTCCGACGACTATAGGGTCGCCCCCACGACCCCGGGCCATAGATGGCCAGCCGCCGACATGTCCGACGACTTTAGGGTCGTCCCCACGACCCCGGGACTAGATTGGCCCGCCACCGTCAAGTCCGACGACTATAGGGTCGTCCCCACGACCCTGGGTCGAGGTTGGCCAGCCGCCGACTTGTCCGACGACGATAGGGTCGTCCCCACGACCACGGGCCAAAGTTGGCCAGCCTCCGACATGTCCGACGACTATAGGGTCGTCCCCACGACCACGGGCCAAAGTTGGCCAGCCTCCGACATGTCCGACGACTATAGGGTCGTCCCCACGACCCGGGGACTAGATTGGTCCGCCACCGTCATGTCCGACGACTATAGGGTCGTCCCCACCGCCCCGGGCCAAAGTTGGCCAGCCGCCGACATGTCCGACGACTATAGGGTCGTCCCCACGACCCCGGGCCAAAGATTTCCAGCCGCCGTCTTGTCCGACGACTATAGGGTCGTCCCCACGACCCCGGGACTAGATTGGCCCGCCACCGTCAAGTCCGACGACTATAGGGTCGTCCCCAGGACCTTGGGACTAGATTGGCCCGCCACCGTCAAGTCCGACGACTATAGGGTCGTCCCCAGGACCTTGGGACTAGATTGGCCCGCCACCGTCAAGTCCGACCACTATAGGGTCGTCCCCACGACCCCGGGACTATGTTGGCTCGTCGCCGACATGTCCGACGACTATAGGTTCGTCCCCACGACCCCCGGAGTAGGTTGGCTCGCCGCAGACTTGTCCGACGACTATAGGGTCGTCCCCACGACCCCGGGCCAAAGTTGGCAAGCCGCCGAAATGTCCGACGACTGTAGGGTCGTCCCCACGACCCCGGGACTAGATTGGCCCGCCACCGTCAAGTCCGACGACTATAGGGTCGTCCCCAGGACCTTGGGACTAGATTGGCCCGCCACCGTCAAGTCCGACGACTATAGGGTCGTCCCCACGACCCCGGGCCAAAGTTGGCATGCCGCCGAAATGTCCGACGACTGTAGGGTCGTCCCCACGACCCCGGGACTAGATTGGTCCGCCACCGTCATGTCCGACGACTATAGGGTCGTCCCCACGACCCCGGGCCAACGTTGGCCAGCCGCCGACATGTCCGACGACTATAGGGTCGTCCCCACGACCCCGAGACTAGATTGGTCCGCCACCGTCATGTCCGACGACAATAGGGTCGTCCCCACGACTCCGGGCCAAAGTTGGCAAGCCGCCGAAATGTCCGACGACTGTAGGGTCGTCCCCACGACCCCGGGACTAGATTGGCCCGCCAACGTCATGTCCGACGACTATAGGGTCGTCCCCACGACCCCGGGCCAAAGTTGGCAAGCCGCCGAAATGTCCGACGACTGTAGGGTCGTCCCCACGACCCCGGGACTAGATTGGCCCGCCACCGTCAAGTCCGACGACTATAGGGTCGTCCCCAGGACCTTGGGACTAGATTGGCCCGCCACCGTCAAGTCCGACGACTATAGGTTCGTCCCCACGACCCCGGGCCAAAGTTGGCATGCCGCCGAAATGTCCGACGACTGTAGGGTCGTCCCCACGACCTCGGGACTAGATTGGTCCGCCACCGTCATGTCCGACGACTATAGGGTCGTCCCCACGACCCCGGGTCCAGGTTGGCCAGCCGCCGACTTGTCCGACCACTATAGGGTCGTCCCCACGACCCCGGGCACATTTCGCAAGTCGCCGACATATCCCCACAATCCCGGGACTAGATTGGCCCGACACCGTCATGTCCGACGACTATAGGGTCGTCCCCACGACCCCGGGCACATTTGTCAAGCCGCCGACATGTCCCCACAACCCCGGGACTAGATTGGCCCGCCACCGTCATGTCCGACGACTATAGGGTCGTCCCCACGACCCCGGGCCAAAGTTGGCAAGCCGCCGACATGTCCGACGACTATAGGGTCGTCCCCACGACGACGGGCCAAAATAGGCCAGCCGCCGACATATCCGACGACTATAGGGTCGTCCCCACGACCCCGGGACTAGATTGGCCCGCCACCGTCAAGTCCGACGACTATAGGGTCGTCCCCAGGACCTTGGGACTAGTTTGGCCCGCCACCGTCAAGTCCGACGACTATAGGTTCGTCCCCACGACCCCGGGCCAAAGTTGGCATGCCGCCGAAATGTCCGACGACTGTAGGGTCGTCCCCACGACCTCGGGACTAGATTGGTCCGCCACCGTCATGTCCGACGACTATAGGGTCGTCCCCACGACCCCGGGTCCAGGTTGGCCAGCCGCCGACATTTCCGACGACTATAGAGTCGTCCCCACGACACCGGGCCAAAGTTGGCCCGCCACCGTCAAGTCCGACGACTATAGGGTCGTCCCCAGGACCTCGGGACTAGATTGGCCCGCCACCGTCAAGTCCGACGACTATAGGGTCGTCCCCACGACCCCGGGCCAAAGTTGGCAAGCCGCCGAAATGTCCGACGACTGTAGGGTCGTCCCCACGACCCCGGGACTAGATTGGCCCGCTACCGTCAAGTCCGACGACTATAGGGTCGTCCCACGACCCCGGGACAAGGTTGGCCCGCCGCCGACATGTCCGACGACTATAGGGCCGTACCCACGACCCCGGGACTAGGCTGACAAGCCGCCAACATGTCCGACGACTATAGGGTCGCCCCCACGACCCCGGGCCATAGATGGCCAGCCGCCGACATGTCCGACGACTTTAGGGTCGTCCCCACGACCCCGGGACTAGATTGGCCCGCCACCGTCAAGTCCGACGACTATAGGGTCGTCCCCACGACCCTGGGTCGAGGTTGGCCAGCCGCCGACTTGTCCGACGACGATAGGGTCGTCCCCACGACCACGGGCCAAAGTTGGCCAGCCTCCGACATGTCCGACGACTATAGGGTCGTCCCCACGACCACGGGCCAAAGTTGGCCAGCCTCCGACATGTCCGACGACTATAGGGTCGTCCCCACGACCCGGGGACTAGATTGGTCCGCCACCGTCATGTCCGACGACTATAGGGTCGTCCCCACCGCCCCGGGCCAAAGTTGGCCAGCCGCCGACATGTCCGACGACTATAGGGTCGTCCCCACGACCCCGGGCCAAAGATTTCCAGCCGCCGTCTTGTCCGACGACTATAGGGTCGTCCCCACGACCCCGGGACTAGATTGGCCCGCCACCGTCAAGTCCGACGACCTCGGGACTAGGTTGGCCAGCCGCCGACATGTCCGACGACTATAGGGTCGCCCCCACGACCTCGGGACTAGGTTGGCCAGCCGCCGACATGTCCGACGACTATAGGGTCGTCCCCACCACCCCGGGCCAAAGTTGGCAAGCCGCCGAAATGTCCGACGACTGTAGGGTCGTCCCCAAGACCCCGGGACTAGATTGGCCCGCCACCGTCAAGTCCGACGACTATAAGGTCGTCCCCACGACCCCGGGCCAAAGTTGGCAAGCCGCCGAAATGTCCGACGACTTTAGGGTCGTCCCCACGACCCCGGGATTAGATTGGCCCGCCACCGTCAAGTCCGACGACTATAGGGTCGTCCCCACGACCCCGGGTCCAGGTTGGCCAAGCGCCGACATTTCCGACGACTATAGAGTCGTCCCCACGACACCGGGCCCAAATTGGCCAGCCGCCGACATGTCCGACGACTATAGGGTCGTCCCCACGACCCCGGGCCAATGTTGGCCAATCGCCGACATGTCCGACGACTATAGGGTCGTCCATACGACCCCGGGACTAAATTGGCCCGCCACCGTCATGTCCAACGACTATAGGGTCGTCCCCATGACCCCGGGACTAGGTTGACAAGCCGCCGACTTGTCCGACGACTATAGAGTCGTCCCCACGACTCCGGGTCCAGGTTGGCCAGCCGCCGACTTGTCCGACCACTATAGGGTCGTCCCCACGACCCCGGGCACATTTCGCAAGTCGCCGACATATCCCCACAATCCCGGGACTAGATTGGCCCGACACCGTCATGTCCGACGACTATAGGGTCGTCCCCACGACCCCGGGCACATTTGTCAAGCCGCCGACATGTCCCCACAACCCCGGGACTAGATTGGCCCGCCACCGTCATGTCCGACGACTATAGGGTCGTCCCCACGACCCCGGGCCAAAGTTGGCAAGCCGCCGACATGTCCGACGACTATAGGGTCGTCCCCACGACGACGGGCCAAAATAGGCCAGCCGCCGACATATCCGACGACTATAGGGTCGTCCCCACGACCCCGGGACTAGATTGGCCCGCCACCGTCATGTCCGACGAATATACGGTCGTCCCCACGACCCCGGGCCAATAATGGCCAATCGCCGACATGTCCGATGACTATAGGGTCGTCCCTACGACCACGGACCAAAGTTGGCCAGCCGCCGACATATCCGACGACTATAGGGTCGTCCCCATGACCTCGGGACTAGATTGGCCCGCCACCATCATGTCGGACGACTATAGGGTCGACCCCACGACCCCGGGAGTTGATTGCCCCGCCACCGTTATTTCTGACGACTATAGGGTCGTCCCCACGACCACGGACCAAAGTTGGACAGCCGCCGACATATCCGACGACTATAGGGTCGTCCCCATGACCCCGGGACTAGGTTGGCTCGCCGCCGACTTGTCCGACGACTATAGGGTCGTCCCCACGACCCCGGGACTAGATTGGCCCGCCACCGTCTTGTCCGACGACTATAGGGTCGTCCCCACGACAGCGGGCCTACGTTGGCCAGCCGCCGACATGTCCGACCACTATAGGGTCGTCCCCACGACCCCGGGACTAGGTTGGCTCGCCGCCGACATGTCCGACGACTATAGGGTCGTTCCCACGACACCGGGACTATGTTGTCCAGCCGCCGACATGTCCGACGACTATAGGGTCGTCCCCACGACCCCGGGACTAGGTTGGCTCGCCGCCGACATGTCCGACGACTATAGGGTCGTTCCCACGACACCGGGACTAGGTTGGCTCGCCGCCGATTTGTCCGACCACTATAGGGTCGTCCCCACGACCCCGGGACTATGTTGGCTCGTCGCCGACATGTCCGACGACTATAGGTTCGTCCCCACGACCCCCGGAGTAGGTTGGCTCGCCGCAGACTTGTCCGACGACTATAGGGTCGTCCCCACGACCCCGGGCCAAAGTTGGCAAGCCGCCGAAATGTCCGACGACTGTAGGGTCGTCCCCACGACCCCGGGACTAGATTGGCCCGCCACCGTCAAGTCCGACGACTATAGGGTCGTCCCCAGGACCTTGGGACTAGATTGGCCCGCCACCGTCAAGTCCGACGACTATAGGGTCGTCCCCACGACCCCGGGCCAAAGTTGGCATGCCGCCGAAATGTCCGACGACTGTAGGGTCGTCCCCACGACCCCGGGACTAGATTGGTCCGCCACCGTCATGTCCGACGACTATAGGGTCGTCCCCACGACCCCGGGCCAAAGTTGGCCAGCCGCCGACATGTCCGACGACTATAGGGTCGTCCCCACGACCCCGAGACTAGATTGGTCCGCCACCGTCATGTCCGACGACAATAGGGTCGTCCCCACGACTCCGGGCCAAAGTTGGCAAGCCGCCGAAATGTCCGACGACTGTAGGGTCGTCCCCACGACCCCGGGACTAGATTGGCCCGCCACCGTCATTTCCGACGATTATAGGGTCGTCCCCACGACCCCGGGACAAGCTTGGCCCGCCGCCGACTTGTCCGACGACTATAGGGTCGTCCCCACGACCCCGGGACTAGATTGGCCCGCCACCGCCATATCCGACGACAATAGGGTCGTCCCCACGACCCCGGGTCTAGGTTGGCCAGCCGCCGACATGTCCGACGACTATAGAGTCGTCCCCACGACACCGGGCCAAAGTTGGACAGCCGCCGACATGTCCGACTACTATAGGGTCGTCCCCAGGACCTCGGGTCTAGATTGGCCCGCTACCGTCATGTCCGACGACTATAGGGTCGTCCCCATGACACCGCGCCAAAGTTGGACAGCCGCCGACATGTCCGACTACTATAGGGTCGTCCCCACGACCTCGGGTCTAGAATGGCCCGCCACCGTCATGTCCATCGACTATAGGGTCGTCCCCACAACCACGGGCCAAAGTTGGCCAGCCGCCGACATGTCCGACGACTATAGGGTCGTACCCACCACCCCGGGACTAGGCTGACAAGCCGCCAACATGTCCGACGACTATAGGGTCGTCCCCACGACCCCGGGCCAAAGATGTCCAGCCGCCGTCTTGTCCGACGACTATAGGGTCGTCCCCACGACCCCGAGTCCAGGTTGGCCAGCCGCCGACATTTCCGACGACTATAGAGTCGTCCCCACGACCCCGGGCCAAAGTTGGCCAGCCGCCGACATGTCTGACGACTATAGGGTCGTCCCCACGACCCCGAGACTAGATTGGCCCGCCACCGTCATGTCCGACGACAATAGGGTCGTCCCCACGACCCCGGGACAAGGTTGGCCCGCCGCCGACTTGTCCGACGACTATAGGGTCGTACCCACCACCCCGGGACTAGGCTGACAAGCCGCCAACATGTCCAACGACTATAGGGTCGTCCCCACGACCCCGGGCCAAAGATGTCCAGCCGCCGTCTTGTCCGACGACTATAGGGTCGTCCCCACGACCCCGAGTCCAGGTTGGCCAGCCGCCGACATTTCCGACGACTATAGAGTCGTCCCCACGACCCCGGGCCAAAGTTGGCCAGCCGCCGACATGTCCGACGACTATAGGGTCGTCCCCACGACCCCGAGACTAGATTGGCCCGCCACCGTCATGTCCGACGACAATAGGGTCGTCCCCACGACCCCGGGTCCAGGTTGGCCAGCCGCCGACATTTCCGACGACTATAGAGTCGTCCCCACGACACCGGGCCAAAGTTGGCCAGCCCCCGACATGTCCGACGACTACAGGGTCGTCCCCACGACCCCGGGACTAGATTGGCCCGCCACCGTCATGTCCGACGATTATAGGGTCGTCCCCACGACCCCGGGATTAGCTTGGCCCGCCGCCGAATTGTTCGACGACTATAGGGTCGTCCCCACGACCCCGGGACTAGATTGGCCCGCCACCGTCATGTCCGACGACAATAGGGTCGTCCCCACGACCCCGGGTCTAGTTTGGCCAGCCGCCGACTTGTCCGACGACTATAGGGTCGTACCCACGACCCCGGGACTAGGCTGACAAGCCGCCAGCATGTCCGACGACTATTGGATCGTCCCCACGACCACGGGCCAATGTTGGCCAGCCGCCGACATGTCCGACGACTATAGGGTCGTCCCCACGACCCCGGGACTAGATTGGTCCGCCACCGTCATGTCCGACGACTATAGGGTCGTCCCCACGACCCCGGGCCAAAGTTGGCCAGCCGCCGACATGTCCGACGACTATAGGGTCGTCCCCACGACCCCGAGACTAGATTGGCCCGCCACCGTAATGTCCGACGACAATAGGGTCGTCCCCACGACCCCGGGTCCAGGTTGGCCAGCCGCCGACATTTCCGACGACTATAGAGTCGTCCCCACGACACCGGGCCAAAGTTGGCCAGCCGCCGGCATGTCCGACGACTATAGGGTCGTCCCCACGACCCCGGGACTAGGTTGGCCCGCCACCGTCATGTCCGACGACAATAGGTTCGTCCCCACGACCCCGGGTCTAGGTTGGCCAGCCGCCGACTTGTCCGACGACTATAGGGTCGTACCCACGACCCCGGGACTAGATTGGTCCGCCACCGTCATGACCGACGACTATAGGGTCGTCCCCACGACCCCGGGACAAGGTTGGCCCACCGCCGACTTGTCCGACGACTATAGGGTCGTACCCACCACCCCGGGACTAGGCTGACAAGCCGCCAACATGTCCGACGACTATAGTGTCGTCCCCACGACCCCGGGACTAGATTGACCCGCCACCGTCATGTCCGACGGTTATAGGGTCGTCCCCACGACCGCGAGACTAGATTGGCCCGCCACCGTCATGTCCGACGACAATAGGGTCGTCCCCACGACCCCGGGTCCAGGTTGGCCAGCCGCCGACATTTCCGACGACTATAGAGTCGTCCCCACGACACCGGGCCAAAGTTGGCCAGCCGCCGACATGTCCGACGACTATAGGGTCGTCCCCACGACCCCGGGACAAGGTTGGCCCGCCGCCGACATGTCCGACGACTATAGGGTCGTCCCCACGACCCCGGGCCAAAGTTGGCCAGCTGCCGACATGTCCGACGACTATAGGGTCGTCCCCACGACCCCGAGTCCAGGTTGGCCAGCCGCCGACATTTCCGACGACTATAGAGTCGTCCCCACGACCCCGGGCCAAAGTTGGCCAGCCGCCGACATGTCCGACGACTATAGGGTCGTCCCCACGACCCCGAGACTAGATTGGCCCGCCACCGTCATGTCCGACGACAATAGGGTCGTCCCCACGACCCCGGGTCCAGGTTGGCCAGCCGCCGACATTTCCGACGACTATAGAGTCGTCCCCACGACACCGGGCCAAAGTTGGCCAGCCCCCGACATGTCCGACGACTACAGGGTCGTCCCCACGACCCCGGGACTAGATTGGCCCGCCACCGTCATGTCCGACGATTATAGGGTCGTCCCCACGACCCCGGGATTAGCTTGGCCCGCCGCCGAATTGTTCGACGACTATAGGGTCGTCCCCACGACCCCGGGACTAGATTGGCCCGCCACCGTCATGTCCGACGACAATAGGGTCGTCCCCACGACCCCGGGTCTAGTTTGGCCAGCCGCCGACTTGTCCGACGACTATAGGGTCGTACCCACGACCCCGGGACTAGGCTGACAAGCCGCCAGCATGTCCGACGACTATTGGATCGTCCCCACGACCACGGGCCAATGTTGGCCAGCCGCCGACATGTCCGACGACTATAGGGTCGTCCCCACGACCCCGGGACTAGATTGGTCCGCCACCGTCATGTCCGACGACTATAGGGTCGTCCCCACGACCCCGGGCCAAAGTTGGCCAGCTGCCGACATGTCCGACGACTATAGGGTCGTCCCCACGACCCCGGGACAAGGTTGGCCCACCGCCGACTTGTCCGACGACTATAGGGTCGTACCCACCACCCCGGGACTAGGCTGACAAGCCGCCAACATGTCCGACGACTATAGTGTCGTCCCCACGACCCCGGGCCAAAGATGTCCAGCCGCCGTCTTGTCCGACGACTATAGGGTCGTCCCCACGACCCCGAGACTAGATTGACCCGCCACCGTCATGTCCGACGACAATAGGGTCGTACCCACGACCCTGGGACTAGGCTGACAAGCCGCCAACATGTCCGACGACTATAGGGTCGTCCCCACGACCCCGGGACTAGATTGGCCCGCCACCGTCATGTCCAACGACTATAGGGTCGTGCCCACAACCACGGGCCAAAGTTGGCCAGCCGCCGACATGTCCGACGACTATAGGGTCGTCCCCACGACCCCGGGCCAAAGTTGGCAAGCCGCCGAAATGTCCGACGACTATAGAGTCGTCCCCACGACACCGGGCCAAATTGGCCCGCCGCCGACATGTCCGACGACTATAGGGCCGTACCCACGACCCCGGGACTAGGCTGACAAGCCGCCAACATGTCCGACGACTATAGGGTCGTCCCCACGACCCCGGGCCAAAGTTGGCCAGCCGCCGACATGTCCGACGACTTTAGGGTCGTCCCCACGACCCCGGGACTAGATTGGCCCGCCACCGTCAAGTCCGACGACTATAGGGTCGTCCCCAGGACCTCGGGACTAGATTGGCCCGCCACCGTCAAGTCCGACGACTATAGGGTCGTCCCCACGACTCCGGGCCAAAGTTGGCAAGCCGCCGAAATGTCCGACGACTGTAGGGTCGTCCCCACGACCCCGGGACTAGATTGGCCCGCCACCGTCAAGTCCGACGACTATAGGGTCGTCCCCACGACCTCGGGACTAGGTTGGCCAGCCGCCGACATGTCCGACGACTATAGGGTCGTCCCCGCGACCCCGGGCCAAAGTTGGCAAGCCGCTGAAATGTCCGACGACTTTAGGGTTGTCCCCACGACCCCGGGACTAGATTGGCCCGCCACCGTCAAGTCCGACGACTATAGGGTCGTCCCGAGGACCTCGGGACTAGATTGGCCCGCCACCGTCAAGTCCGACGACTATAGGGTCGTCCCCACGACCCCGGGCCAAAGTTGGCAAGCCGCCGAAATGTCCGACGACTGTAGGGTCGTCCCCACGACCCAGGGACTAGATTGGCCCGCCACCGTCAAGTCCGACGACTATAGGGTCGTCCCCACGACCTCGGGACTAGGTTGGCCAGCCGCCGACATGTCCGACCACTATTGGGTCGTCCCCACGACCACGGGCCAAAGTTGGCCAGCCGCCGACATGTCCGACGACTATAGGGTCGTTCCCACGACCCCGGGACTAGGTTGGCCAGCCGCCGACATGTCCGACGACTATAGGGTCGTCCCGACGACCCCGGGCCAATGTTGGCCAATCGCCAACATGTCCGACGACTATAGGGTCGTCCCTACGACCCCGGGACTAGATTGGCCCGCCACCGTCATGTCCAACGATTATAGGGTCGTCCCCACGACCCCGGGACTAGATTGGCCCGCCACCGTCATTTCCGACGATTATAGGGTCGTCCCCACGACCCCGGGACAAGCTTGGCCCGCCGCCGACTTGTCCGACGACTATAGGGTCGTCCCCACGACCCCGGGACTAGATTGGCCCGCCACCGCCATATCCGACGACAATAGGGTCGTCCCCACGACCCCGGGTCTAGGTTGGCCAGCCGCCGACATGTCCGACGACTATAGAGTCGTCCCCACGACACCGGGCCAAAGTTGGACAGCCGCCGACATGTCCGACTACTATAGGGTCGTCCCCAGGACCTCGGGTCTAGATTGGCCCGCTACCGTCATGTCCGAAGACTATAGGGTCGTCCCCACGACCACGGGACTAGATTGGCTCGCCACCGCCATATCCGACGACAATAGGGTCGTCCCCACGACCCCGGGTCTAGGTTGGCCAGCCGCCGACATGTCCGACGACTATAGGGTCTTCCCCACGACCCCGGGCCAATGTTGGCCAATCGCCGACATGTCCAACGACTATAGGGTCGTCCCTACGACCCCGGGACTAGATTAGACCGCCACCGTCATGTCCAACGACTATAAGGTCGTCCCCACGACCACGGGCCAAAGTTGGCATGCCGCCGAAATGTCCGACGACTATAGGGTCGTCCCCACGACCCCGGGCCAAAGTTGGCAAGCCGCCGAAATGTCCGACGACTATAGGGTCGTCCCCACGACCCCGGGACTAGATTGGCCCGCCAACGTCATGTCCGACGACTATAGGGTCGTCCCCACGACCCCGGGCCAAAGTTGGCAAGCCGCCGAAATGTCCGACGACTGTAGGGTCGTCCCCACGACCCCGGGACTAGATTGGCCCGCCACCGTCAAGTCCGACGACTATAGGGTCGTCCCCAGGACCTTGGGACTAGATTGGCCCGCCACCGTCAAGTCCGACGACTATAGGTTCGTCCCCACGACCCCGGGCCAAAGTTGGCATGCCGCCGAAATGTCCGACGATTGTAGGGTCGTCCCCACGACCTCGGGACTAGATTGGTCCGCCACCGTCATGTCCGACGACTATAGGGTCGTCCCCACGACCCCGGGTCCAGGTTGGCCAGCCGCCGACATTTCCGACGACTATAGAGTCGTCCCCACGACACCGGGCCAAAGTTGGCCCGCCACCGTCAAGTCCGACGACTATAGGGTCGTCCCCAGGACCTCGGGACTAGATTGGCCCGCCACCGTCAAGTCCGACGACTATAGGGTCGTCCCCACGACCCCGGGCCAAAGTTGGCAAGCCGCCGAAATGTCCGACGACTGTAGGGTCGTCCCCACGACCCCGGGACTAGATTGGCCCGCTACCGTCAAGTCCGACGACTATAGGGTCGTCCCACGACCCCGGGACAAGGTTGGCCCGCCGCCGACATGTCCGACGACTATAGGGCCGTACCCACGACCCCGGGACTAGGCTGACAAGCCGCCAACATGTCCGACGACTATAGGGTCGCCCCCACGACCCCGGGCCATAGATGGCCAGCCGCCGACATGTCCGACGACTTTAGGGTCGTCCCCACGACCCCGGGACTAGATTGGCCCGCCACCGTCAAGTCCGACGACTATAGGGTCGTCCCCACGACCCTGGGTCGAGGTTGGCCAGCCGCCGACTTGTCCGACGACGATAGGGTCGTCCCCACGACCACGGGCCAAAGTTGGCCAGCCTCCGACATGTCCGACGACTATAGGGTCGTCCCCACGACCACGGGCCAAAGTTGGCCAGCCTCCGACATGTCCGACGACTATAGGGTCGTCCCCACGACCCGGGGACTAGATTGGTCCGCCACCGTCATGTCCGACGACTATAGGGTCGTCCCCACCGCCCCGGGCCAAAGTTGGCCAGCCGCCGACATGTCCGACGACTATAGGGTCGTCCCCACGACCCCGGGCCAAAGATTTCCAGCCGCCGTCTTGTCCGACGACTATAGGGTCGTCCCCACGACCCCGGGACTAGATTGGCCCGCCACCGTCAAGTCCGACGACCTCGGGACTAGGTTGGCCAGCCGCCGACATGTCCGACGACTATAGGGTCGCCCCCACGACCTCGGGACTAGGTTGGCCAGCCGCCGACATGTCCGACGACTATAGGGTCGTCCCCACCACCCCGGGCCAAAGTTGGCAAGCCGCCGAAATGTCCGACGACTGTAGGGTCGTCCCCAAGACCCCGGGACTAGATTGGCCCGCCACCGTCAAGTCCGACGACTATAAGGTCGTCCCCACGACCCCGGGCCAAAGTTGGCAAGCCGCCGAAATGTCCGACGACTTTAGGGTCGTCCCCACGACCCCGGGATTAGATTGGCCCGCCACCGTCAAGTCCGACGACTATAGGGTCGTCCCCACGACCCCGGGTCCAGGTTGGCCAAGCGCCGACATTTCCGACGACTATAGAGTCGTCCCCACGACACCGGGCCCAAATTGGCCAGCCGCCGACATGTCCGACGACTATAGGGTCGTCCCCACGACCCCGGGCCAATGTTGGCCAATCGCCGACATGTCCGACGACTATAGGGTCGTCCATACGACCCCGGGACTAAATTGGCCCGCCACCGTCATGTCCAACGACTATAGGGTCGTCCCCATGACCCCGGGACTAGGTTGACAAGCCGCCGACTTGTCCGACGACTATAGAGTCGTCCCCACGACTCCGGGTCCAGGTTGGCCAGCCGCCGACTTGTCCGACCACTATAGGGTCGTCCCCACGACCCCGGGCACATTTCGCAAGTCGCCGACATATCCCCACAATCCCGGGACTAGATTGGCCCGACACCGTCATGTCCGACGACTATAGGGTCGTCCCCACGACCCCGGGCACATTTGTCAAGCCGCCGACATGTCCCCACAACCCCGGGACTAGATTGGCCCGCCACCGTCATGTCCGACGACTATAGGGTCGTCCCCACGACCCCGGGCCAAAGTTGGCAAGCCGCCGACATGTCCGACGACTATAGGGTCGTCCCCACGACGACGGGCCAAAGTAGGCTAGCCGCCGACATATCCGACGACTATAGGGTCGTCCCCACGACCCCGGGACTAGATTGGCCCGCCACCGTCATGTCCGACGAATATACGGTCGTCCCCACGACCCCGGGCCAATAATGGCCAATCGCCGACATGTCCGATGACTATAGGGTCGTCCCTACGACCACGGACCAAAGTTGGCCAGCCGCCGACATATCCGACGACTATAGGGTCGTCCCCATGACCTCGGGACTAGATTGGCCCGCCACCATCATGTCCGACGACTATAGGGTCGACCCCACGACCCCGGGAGTTGATTGCCCCGCCACCGTTATTTCTGACGACTATAGGGTCGTCCCCACGACCACGGACCAAAGTTGGACAGCCGCCGACATATCCGACGACTATAGGGTCGTCCCCATGACCCCGGGACTAGGTTGGCTCGCCGCCGACTTGTCCGACGACTATAGGGTCGTCCCCACGACCCCGGGACTAGATTGGCCCGCCACCGTCTTGTCCGACGACTATAGGGTCGTCCCCACGACAGCGGGCCTACGTTGGCCAGCCGCCGACATGTCCGACGACTATAGGGTCGTCCCCACCACCCCGGGCCAAAGTTGGCAAGCCACCGAAATGTCCGACGACTGTAGGGTCGTCCCCAAGACCCCGGGACTAGATTGGCCCGCCACCGTCAAGTCCGACGACTATAGAGTCGTCCCCACGACCCCGGGCCAAAGTTGGCGAGCCGCCGAAATGTTCGACGACTGTAGGGTCGTCCCCACGACCCCGGGACTTGATTGGCCCGCCACCGTCAAGTCCGACGACTATAGGGTCGTCCCCACGACCCCGGGACTAGATTGGCCAGCCGCTGACATGTCCGACGACTATAGGGTCGTCCTCACGACCCCGGGCCAAATATGTCCAGCCACCGTCTTGTCCGACGACTATAGGGTCGTCCCCACGACCCCGGGACTAGATTGGCCCGCCACCGTCAAGTCCGACGACCTCGGGACTAGGTTGGCCAGCCGCCGACATGTCCGACGACTATTGGGCCGTCCCCACGACCACGGGCCAAAGTTGGCCAGCCGCCGACATGTTCAACGACTATTGGGCCGTCCCCACGACCCCGGGCCAAAGTTGGACAGCCGCCGACATTTCCGACGACTATAGAGTCGTCCCCACGACACCGGGCCCAAATTGGCCAGCCGCCGACATGTCCGACGACTATAGGGTCGTCCCCACGACCATGGGCCAAAGTTGGTCAGCCGCCGACTTGTCCGACGACGATAGGGTCGTCCCCACGACCACGGGCCAAAGTTGGCCAGCCTCCGACATGTCCGACGACTATAGGGTCGTCCCCACGACCCTGGGACTAGATTGGTCCGCCACCGTCATGTCCGACGACTATAGGGTCGTCCCCACGACCCCGGGCCAAAGATGTCCAGCCACCGTCTTGTCCGACGACTATAGGGTCGTCCCCACGACCCCGGGACTAGATTGGCCCGCCACCGTCAAGTCCGACGACCTCGGGACTAGGTTGGCCAGCCGCCGACATGTCCGACGACTATAGGGTCGCCCCCACGACCTCGGGACTAGGTTGGCCAGCCGCCGACATGTCCGACGACTATAGGGTCGTCCCCACCACCCCGGGCCAAAGTTGGCAAGCCGCCGAAATGTCCGACGACTGTAGGGTCGTCCCCAAGACCCCGGGACTAGATTGGCCCGCCACCGTCAAGTCCGACGACTATAAGGTCGTCCCCACGACCCCGGGCCAATAATGGCCAATCGCCGACATGTCCGATGACTATAGGGTCGTCCCCACGACCACGGACCAAAGTTGGCCAGCCGCCGACATATCCGACGACTATAGGGTCGTCCCCATGACCTCGGGACTAGATTGGCCCGCCACCATCATGTCCGACGACTATAGGGTCGACCCCACGACCCCGGGAGTTGATTGCCCCGCCACCGTTATTTCTGACGACTATAGGGTCGTCCCCACGACAGCGGGCCTACGTTGGCCAGCCGCCGACATGTCCGACCACTATAGAGTCGTCCCCACGACCCCGGGACTAGGTTGGCTCGCCGCCGACATGTCCGACGACTATAGGGTCGTTCCCACGACACCGGGAATATGTTGACTCGCCGCCGACATGTCCGACGACTATAGGTTCGTCCCCACGACCCCCGGAGTAGGTTGGCTCGCCGCAGACTTGTCCGACGACTATAGGGTCGTCCCCACGACCCCGGGACTAGATTGGCCCGCCACCGTCTTGTCCGACGACTATAGGGTCGTCCCCACGACCCCGGGACTAGATTGGCCCGCCACCGTCAAATCCGACCACCTCGGGACTAGGTTGGCCAGCCGCCGACATGTCCGACGACTATAGGGTCGCCCCCACGACCTCGGGACTAGGTTGGACAGCCGCCGACATGTCCGACGACTATAGGGTCGTCCCCACCACCCCGGGCCAAAGTTGGCAAGCCACCGAAATGTCCGACGACTGTAGGGTCGTCCCCAAGACCCCGGGACTAGATTGGCCCGCCACCGTCAAGTCCGACGACTATAGGGTCGTCCCCACGACCCCGGGCCAAAGTTGGCGAGCCGCCGACATGTTCAACGACTATTGGGCCGTCCCCACGACCCCGGGCCAAAGTTGGACAGCCGCCGACATTTCCGACGACTATAGAGTCGTCCCCACGACACCGGGCCCAAATTGGCCAGCCGCCGACATGTCCGACGACTATAGGGTCGTCCCCACGACCATGGGCCAAAGTTGGTCAGCCGCCGACTTGTCCGACGACGATAGGGTCGTCCCCACGACCACGGGCCAAAGTTGGCCAGCCTCCGACATGTCCGACGACTATAGGGTCGTCCCCACGACCCCGGGACTAGATTGGTCCGCCACCGTCATGTCCGACGACTATAGGGTCGTCCCCACCACCCCGGGCCAAAGTTGGCCAGCCGCCGACATGTCCGACGACTATAGGGTCGTCCCCACGACCCCGGGCCAAAGATGTCCAGCCGCCGTCTTGTCCGACGACTATAGGGTCGTCCCCACGACCCCGGGACTAGATTGGCCCGCCACCGTCAACTCCGACGACCTCGGGACTAGGTTGGCCAGCCGCCGACATGTCCGACGACTATAGGGTCGCCCCCACGACCTCGGGACTAGGTTGGCCAGCCGCCGACATGTCCGACGACTATAGGGTCGTCCCCACCACCCCGGGCCAAAGTTGGCAAGCCGCCGAAATGTCCGACGACTGTAGGGTCGTCCCCAAGACCCCGGGACTAGATTGGCCCGCCACCGTCAAGTCCGACGACTATAAGGTCGTCCCCACGACCCCGGGCCAATAATGGCCAATCGCCGACATGTCCGATGACTATAGGGTCGTCCCCACGACCACGGACCAAAGTTGGCCAGCCGCCGACATATCCGACGACTATAGGGTCGTCCCCATGACCTCGGGACTAGATTGGCCCGCCACCATCATGTCCGACGACTATAGGGTCGACCCCACGACCCCGGGAGTTGATTGCCCCGCCACCGTTATTTCTGACGACTATAGGGTCGTCCCCACGACCACGGACCAAAGTTGGACAGCCGCCGACATATCCGACGACTATAGGGTCGTCCCCATGACCCCGGGACTAGGTTGGCTCGCCGCCGACTTGTCCGACGACTATAGGGTCGTCCCCACGACCCCGGGACTAGATTGGCCCGCCACCGTCTTGTCCGACGACTATAGGGTCGTCCCCACGACAGCGGGCCTACGTTGGCCAGCCGCCGACATGTCCGACCACTATAGGGTCGTCCCCACGACCCCGGGACTAGGTTGGCTCGCCGCCGACATGTCCGACGACTATAGGGTCGTTCCCACGACACCGGGACTATGTTGGCCAGCCGCCGACATGTCCGACGACTATAGGGTCGTCCCCACGACCCTGGGACTAGATTGGCCCGCCACCGTCATGTCCGACGACAATAGGGTCGTCCCCACGACCCTGGGTCTAGGTTGGCAACAGCCGACGACATGTCCGACGACTAAACAGTCGTCCCAACGACCACGGGCAAAAGTTGGCCAGCCGCCGACATGTCCGACGACTATAGGGTCGTCCCCACGACAGCGGGCCTACGTTGGCCAGCCGCCGACATGTCCGACGACTAAAGGGTCGTCCCCACGACCCCGGGACTAGGTTGGCTCGCCGCCGACATGTCCGACGACTATAGGGTCGTTCCCACGACACCGGGACTAGGTTGGATCGCCGCCGACTTGTCCGAGCACTATAGGGTCGTCCCCACGACCCTGGGACTAGGTTGGCTCGCCGCCGACATGTCCGACGACTATATGTTCGTCCCCACGACCCCCGGAGTAGGTTGGCTCGCCGCCGACTTGTCCGACGACTATAGGGTCGTCCCCACGACCCCGGGACTAGATTGGCCCGCCACCGTCTTGTCCGACGACTATAGGGTCGTCCCCACGACAGCGGGCCTACGTTGGCCAGCCGCCGACATGTCCGACCACTATAGGGTCGTCGCCACGACCCCGGGACTAGGTTGGCTCGCCGCCGACATGTCCGACGACTATAGGGTCGTTCCCACGACACCGGGACTATGTTGGCCAGCCGCCGACATGTCCGACGACTATAGGGTCGTCCCCACGACCCCGGGACTAGGTTGGCTCGCCGCCGACATGTCCGACGACTATAGGGTCGTTCCCACGACACCGGGACTAGGTTGGCTCGCCGCCGATTTGTCCGACCACTATAGGGTCGTCCCCACGACCCCGGGACTATGTTGGCTCGCCGCCGACATGTCCGACGACTATAGGTTCGTCCCCACGACCCCCGGAGTAGGTTGGCTCGCCGCAGACTTGTCCGACGACTATAGGGTCGTCCCCACGACCCCGGGACTAGATTGGCCCGCCACCGTCTTGTCCGACGACTATAGGGTCGTCCCCACGACCCCGGGACTAGATTGGCCCGCCACCGTCAAATCCGACCACCTCGGGACTAGGTTGGCCAGCCGCCGACATGTCCGACGACTATAGGGTCGCCCCCACGACCTCGGGACTAGGTTGGACAGCCGCCGACATGTCCGACGACTATAGGGTCGTCCCCACCACCCCGGGCCAAAGTTGGCAAGCCACCGAAATGTCCGACGACTGTAGGGTCGTCCCCAAGACCCCGGGACTAGATTGGCCCGCCACCGTCAAGTCCGACGGCTATAGGGTCGTCCCCACGACCCCGGGCCAAAGTTGGCGAGCCGCCGAAATGTCCGACGACTATAGGGTCGTCCCCACGACCCCGGGACTAGATTGGCCAGCCGCTGACATGTCCGACGACTATAGGGTCGTCCCCACGACCCCGGGCCAAAGATGTCCAGCCACCGTCTTGTCCGACGACTATAGGGTCGTCCCCACGACCCCGGGACTAGATTGGCCCGCCACCGTCAAGTCCGACGACCCCGGGATTAGATTGGCCCGCCACCGTCAAGTCCGACGACTATAGGGTCGTCCCCACGACCCCGGGTCCAGGTTGGCCAAGCGCCGACATTTCCGACGATTATAGAGTCGTCCCCACGACACCGGGCCCAAATTGGCCAGCCGCCGACATGTCCGACGACTATAGGGTCGTCCCCACGACCCCGGGCCAATGTTGGCCAATCGCCGACATGTCCGACGACTATAGGGTCGTCCATACGACCCCGGGACTAAATTGGCCCGCCACCGTCATGTCCAACGACTATCGGGTCGTCCCCATGACCCCGGGACTAGGTTGACAAGCCGATGACTTGTCCGACGACTATAGAGTCGTCCCCACGACTCCGGGTCCAGGTTGGCCAGCCGCCGACTTGTCCGACGACTATAGAGTCGTCCCCACGACACCGGGCCAAAGTTGGCCAGCCACCGACATGTCCGACGACTATTGGATCGTCCCCACGACCACGGGCCAAAGTTGGCCAGCCGCCGACATGTCCGACGACTATAGGGTCGTCCCCACGACCCCGGGCCAAAGATGTCCAGCCGCCGTCTTGTCCGACGACTATAGGGTCGTCCCCACCACCCCGGGACTAGATTGGCCCGCCACCGTCATGTCCAACGACTATAGGGTCGTCCCCACAACCACGGGCCAAAGTTGGCCAGCCGCCGACATGTCCAACGACTATTGGGTCGTCCTCGCGACCACGGCCAAAGTTGGCCAGCCGCCGACATGTCCGACGACAATAGGGTCGCCCCCAAGACCTCGGGACTAGGTTGGCCACCCGCCGACATGTCCGACGATTATAGGGTCGTCCCCACGACCCCGGGCCAAAGTTGGCAAGCCGCCGAAATGTCCGACGACTGTAGGGTCGTCCCCACGGCCCCGGGACTAGATTGGCCCGCCACCGTCAAGTCCGACGACTATAGGGTCGTCCCCACGACCCCGGGACAAGCTTGGCCCGCTGCCGACTTGTCCGACGACTATAGGGTCGTCCCCACGACCCCGGGCCAAAGCTGGCAAGCCGCCGAAATGTCCGACGACTGTAGGGTCGTCCCCACGACCCCGGGACTAGATTGGCCCGCCACCGTCAAGTCCGACGACTATAGGGTCGTCCCCACGACCCCGGGACAAGCTTGGCCCGCTGCCGACTTGTCCGACGACTATAGGGTCGTCCCCACGACCCCGGGCCAAAGCTGGCAAGCCGCCGAAATGTCCGACGACTGTAGGGTCGTCCCCACGACCCCGGGACTAGATTGGCCCGCCACCGTCAAGTCCGACGACTATCGGATCGTCCCCACGACCCCGGGCCAAAGTTGGCAAGCCGCCGAAATGTCCGACGACTGTAGGGTCGTCCCCACAACCACGGGCCAAAGTTGGCCAGCCGCCGACATGTCCGACGACTATTGGGTCGTCCCCACGACCACGGGCCAAAGTTGGCCAGCCGCCGACATGTCCGAAGACTATAGGGTCGTCCCCACGACCCTGGGACTAGATTGGCCCGCCACCGTCAAGTCCGACGACTATAGGGTCGTCCCCAAGACCTCGGGACTAGGTTGGCCACCCGCCGACATGTCCGACGATTATAGGGTCGTCCCCACGACCCCGGGCCAAAGTTGGCCAGCCGCCGACATGTCCGGCGACTATAGAGTCGTCCCCACGACACCGGGCCAAAGTTGGCTAGCCGCCGACATGTCCGACGACTATAGGGTCGTCCCGACGACCTCGGGACTAGATTGGCCCGCCACCGTCATGTCCAACGACTATCGGATCGTCCCCACGACCACGGGCCAAAGTTGGCCAGCCGCCGACATGTCCGACGACTATAGAGTCGTCCCCACGACACCGGGCGAAAGTTGGCCAGCCACCGACATGTCCGACGACTATAGGGTCGTCCCGACGACCCCGGGACTAGATTGGCCCGCCACCGTCATGTCCAACGACTATCGGATCGTCTCCACGACCACGGGCCAAAGTTGGCCAGCCGCCGACATGTCCGACGACTATCGGATCGTCCCCACGACTACGGGCCAAAGTTGGCCAGCCGCCGACATGTCCGACGACTATTGGGTCGTCCGCACGACCACGGGCCAAAGTTGGCCAGCCGCCGACATGTCCGAAGACTATAGGGTCGTCCCCACGACCCCGGTACTAGATTGGCCCGCCGCCGACATGTCCGACGACTATAGAGTCGCCCCCACGACACCGGGCCAAAGTTGTCCAGCCGCCGACATGTCCGACGACTATAGGGTCGTCCCCACGACCCCGGGAATAGATTGGCCCGCCACCGTCATGTCCGGCGACTATCGGATCGTCCCCACGACTACGGGCCAAAGTTGGCCAGCCGCCGACATGTCCGACGACTATTGGGTCGTCCCCACGACCACGGGCCAAAGTTGGCCAGCCGCCGACATGTCCGAAGACTATAGGGTCGTCCCCACGACCCCGGTACTAGATTGGCCCGCCGCCGACATTTCCGACGACTATAGAGTCGTCCCCACGACCCCGGGCCAAAGTTGGCCAGCCGCAGACATGTCCGAAGACTATAGGGTCGTCCCCACGTCCCCGGGACTAGATTGGCCAGCCGCCGACATGTCCAACGACTATAGAGTCGTCCCCACGACACCGGGCCAAAGTTGGCCAGCCGCTGACATGTCCAACGACTATTGGGTCGTCCCCACGACCACGGGTCAATGTTGGCCAGCCGCCGACATGTCCGGCGACTATAGAGTCGTCCCCACGACACCGGGCCAAAGTTGGCCAGCCGCCGACATGTCCGACGACTATAGAGTCGCCCCCTCGACACCGGGACTAGATTGGCCCGCCACCGTCATGTCCAACGACTATAGGGTCGTCCCCACAACCACAGGCCAAAGTTGGCCAGCCGCCGACATGTCCAACGACTATTGGGTCGTCCCCACGACCACGGGCCAAAGTTGGCCAGCCGCCGACATGTCCGACGACTATTGGATCGTCCCCACGACCACGGGCCAAAGTTGGCCAGCCGCCGACATGTCCGACGACTATAGGGTCGTCCTCACGACCCCGGGCCAAAGATGTCCAGCCGCCGTCTTATCCGACGACTATAGGGTCGTCCCCACGACCCCGGGAACAGGATTGGCCCGCCACCGTCATGTCCAACGACTATAGGGTCGTCCCCACGACCACAGGCCAAAGTTGGCCAACCGCCGACATGTCCGACGACTATAGGGTCGTCCCCACGACCCCGGGCCAATGTTGGCCAATCGCCGACATGTCCGTCGACTATAGGGTCGTCCCTACGACCCCGGGACTGGATTGGCCCGCCGCCGTCTTGTACGACGATTATAGGGTCGTCCCCACGACCCCGGGACAAGCTTGGCCAGCCGCCGACATGCCCGACCACTATTGGGTCGTCCCCACGACCAGGGGCCAATGTTGGCCAGCCGCCGACATGTCCGACGAATATAGAGTCGTCCCCACGACACCGGGCCAAAGTTGGCCAGCCGCCGAAATGTCCGACGACTATAGGGTCGTCCCCACGTCCCCGGGACTAGATTGGCCAGCCGCCGACATGTCCAACGACTATAGAGTCGTCCCCACGACCCCGGGCCAAAGTTGGCCAGCCGCCGACATGTCCGAAGACTATAGGGTCGTCCCCACGTCCCCGGTACTAGATTGGCCAGCCGCCGACATGTCCAACGACTATAGAGTCGTCCTCACGACACCGGGCCAAAGTTGGCCAGCCGCTGACATGTCCAACGACTATTGGGTCGTCCCCACGACCACGGGTCAATGTTGGCCAGCCGCCGACATGTCCGACGACTATAGAGTCGTCCCCACGACACCGGACCAAAGTTGGCCAGCCGCCGACATGTCCGACGACTATAGGGTCGTCCCCACGACCCCGGGAATAGATTGGCCCGCCACCGTCATGTCCGGCGACTATCGGATCGTCCCCACGACTACGGGCCAAAGTTGGCCAGCCGCCGACATGTCCGACGGCTATTGGGTCGTCCCCACGACCACGAGCCTATGTTGGCCAGCCGCCGACATGTCCGAAGACTATAGGGTCGTCCCCACGACCCCGGGACTAGATTGGCCAGCCGCCGACATGTCCGACGACTATGGAGTCGTCACCACGACACCGGGGCAAAGTTGGCCAGCCGCTGACATGTCCAACGACTATTGGGTCGTCCCCACGACCACGGGCCAAAGTTGGCCGGCCGCCGACATGTCCGAAGACTATAGGGTCGTTCCCACGACCCTGGGACTAGATTGGCCCGCCACCGTCATGTCCGACGACTATAGGGTCGTCCCCACGACCCCGGGCCAAAGATGTCCAGCCGCCGTCATGTCCGACGACTATAGGGTCGTCCCCACGACCCCGGGACTAGATTGGCCCGCCACCGTCATGTCCAACGACTATAGGGTCGTCCCCACGACCACAGGCCAAAGTTGGCCAACCGCCGACATGTCCGACGACTATAGGGTCGTCCCCACGTCCCCGGGACTAGATTGGCCAGCCGCCGACATGTCCAACGACTATAGAGTCGTCCCCACGACCCCGGGCCAAACTTGGCCAGCCGCCGACATGTCCGAAGACTATAGGGTCGTCCCCACGTCCCCGGGACTAGATTGGCCAGCCGCCGACATGTCCAACGACTATAGAGTCGTCCCCACGACACCGGGCCAAAGCTGGCCAGCCGCTGACATGTCCAACGACTATTGGGTCGTCCCCACGACCACGGGCCAATGTTGGCCAGCCGCCGACATGTCCGACGACTATAGGGTCGTCCCCACGACCACGGGCCAAAGTTGGCCAGACGCCGAAATGTCCGACGACTATAGGGTCGTCCCCACGACCTCGGGCCTAGATTGGCCCGCTACCGTCATGTCCGACGACTATAGGGTCGTCCCCACGACCACGGGCCAAAGTTGGCCAGCCGCCGACATGTCCGACGACTATTGGGTCGTCCCCACGACCACGGGCCAAAGTTGGCCAGCCGCCGACATGTCCGACGACTATTGGATCGTCCCCACGACCACGGGCCAAAGTTGGCCAGCCGCCGACATGTCCGACGACTATAGGGTCGTTCCCATAACCCCGGGACTAGATTGGCCCGCCACCGTCATGTCCGACGACTACAGGGTCGTCCCCACGACCCCGGGAATAGATTGGCCCGCCACCGCCATGTCCGACGACAATAGGGTCGTCCCCACGACCGCGGGACTAGGTTGACCTGCCGCCAACATGTCCGACGACTATAGGGTCGTCCCCACGACCACGGGCCAAAGTTGGCCGGCCGCCGAAATATCCGACGACTATAGGGTCGTTCCCATGACCCCGGGACTAGATTGGCCCGCCACCGTCATGTCCGACGACTACAGGGTCGTGCCCACGACCCCGGGTATAGATTGCCCCGCCACCGTCATGTCCAACGACTATCGGATCGTCCCCACGACCACGGGCTAAAGTTGGCCAGCCGCCGACATGTCCGACGACTATTGGGTCGTCCCCACGACCACGGGCCAAAGTTGGCCAGCCGCCGACATGTCCGACGACTATTGGATCGTCCCCACGACCACGGGCCAAAGTTGGCCAGCCGCCGACATGTCCGACGACTATAGGGTCGTTCCCATAACCCCGGGACTAGATTGGCCCGCCACCGTCATGTCCGACGACTACAGGGTCGTCCCCACGACCCCGGGAATAGATTGCCCCGCCATCGTTATTTCCGACGACTATAGGGTCGTCCCCACGACCACGGGCCAAAGTTGGCCGGCCGCCGACATGTCCGAAGACTATAGGGTCGTTCCCACGACCCTGGGACTAGATTGGCCCGCCACCGTCATGTCCGACGACTATAGGGTCGTCCCCACGACCCCGGGCCAAAGATGTCCAGCCGCCGTCTTGTCCGACGACTATAGGGTCGTCCCCACGACCCCGGGACTAGATTGGCCCGCCACCGTCATGTCCAACGACTATAGGGTCGTCCCCACGACCACAGGCCAAAGTTGGCCAACCGCCGACATGTCCGACGACTATAGGGTCGTCCCCACGTCCCCGGGACTAGATTGGCCAGCCGCCGACATGTCCAACGACTATAGAGTCGTCCCCACGACCCCGGGCCAAACTTGGCCAGCCGCCGACATGTCCGAAGACTATAGGGTCGTCCCCACGTCCCCGGGACTAGATTGGCCAGCCGCCGACATGTCCAACGACTATAGAGTCGTCCCCACGACACCGGGCCAAAGCTGGCCAGCCGCTGACATGTCCAACGACTATTGGGTCGTCCCCACGACCACGGGTCAATGTTGGCCAGCCGCCGACATGTCCGAAGACTATAGGGTCGTCCCCACGTCCCCGGGACTAGATTGGCCAGCCGCCGACATGTCCGACGACTATAGAGTCGTCCCCACGACACCGGGCCAAAGTTGGCCAGCCGCCGACATGTCCGACGACTATAGGGTCGTCCCCACGACCCCGGGAATAGATTGGCCCGCCGCCGTCATGTCCGGCGACTATCGGATCGTCCCCACGACTACGGGCCAAAGTTGGCCAGCCGCCGACATGTCCGAAGACTATAGGGTCGTCCCCACGACCCCGGGCCAAAGTTGGCAAGCCGCCGAAATGTCCGACGACTGTAGGGTCGTCCCCACGACCCCGGGACTAGATTGGTACGCCACCGTCAAGTCCGACGACTATAGGGTCGTCCCCACGTCCTCGGGACTAGGTTGGCCAGCCGCCGACATGTCCGACGACTATAGGGTCGTCCCCACGACCCCGGGCCAAAGTTGGCAAGCCGCCGAAATGTCCGACGACTGTAGGGTCGCCCCACGACCCCGGGACTAGATTGGCCCGCCACCGTCAAGTCCGACGACTATAGGGTCGTCCCGACGACCTCGGGACTAGATTGGCCCGCCACCGTCATGTCCAACGACTATCGGATCGTCCCCACGACCACGGGCCAAAGTTGGCCAGCCGCCGACATGTCCGACGACTATAGAGTCGTCCCCACGACACCGGGCGAAAGTTGGCCAGCCACCGACATGTCCGACGACTATAGGGTCGTCCCGACGACCCCGGGACTAGATTGGCCCGCCACCGTCATGTCCAACGACTATCGGATCGTCCCCACGACCACGGGACTAGATTGGCCCGCTACCGTCATGTCCGATGACTATAGGGTCGTCCCCACGACCACGGGCCAAAGTTGGCCTGCCGCCGAAATGTCCGACGACTGTAGGGTCGTCCCCGCGACCACGGGACTAGATTGGCCCGCCACCGCCATGTCCGACGACAATAGGGTCGTCCCCACGACCGCGGGACTAGGTTGACCTGCCGCCAACATGTCCGACGACTATAGCGTCGTCCCCACGACCACGGGCCAAAGTTGGCCGGCCGCCGAAATATCCGACGACTATAGGGTCGTTCCATGACCCCGGGACTAGATTGGCCCGCCACCGTCATGTCCGACGACTACAGGGTCGTCCCCACGACCCCGGGAATAGATTGCCCCGCCATCGTTATTTCCGACGACTATAGGGTCGTCCCCACGACCACGGGCCAAAGTTGGCCGGCCGCCGAAATATCCGACGACTATAGGGTCGTTCCCATGACCCCGGGACTAGATTGGCCCGCCACCGTCATGTCCGACGACTACAGGGTCGTGCCCACGACCCCGGGAATAGATTGCCCCGCCATGGTTATTTCCGACGACTATAGGGTCGTCCCCACGACAACGGACCAAAGTTGGCCAGCCGCCGACATATCCGACGGCTATAGGGTCGTCCCCATGACCTCGGGACTAGATTGGCCCGCCACCATCATGTCCGACGACTATAGGGTCGACCCCACGACCCCGGGAGTTGATTGCCCCGCCACGGTTATTTCTGACGACTATAGGGTCGTCCCCACGACCACGGACCAAAGTTGGACAGCCGCCGACATATCCGACGACTATAGGGTCTTCCCCATGACCCCGGGACTAGGTTGGCCCGCCGCCGACTTGTCCGACGACTATAGGGTCGTCCCCACGACCCCCGGACTAGGTTGGCCAGCCGCCGACTTGTCCAACCACTGTAGGGTCGTCCCCACGACCCCGGGCGAAAGATGTCCAGCCGCTGTCTTGTCCGACGACTATAGGGTCGTCCCCACGACCCCGGGCGAAAGATGTCCAGCCGCCGTCTTGTCCGACGACTATAGGGTCGTCCCCACGACCCCGGGACTAGATTGGCCCGCCACCGTCATGTCCAACGACTATAGGGTCGTCCCCACAACCACAGGCCAAAGTTGGCCAGCCGCCGACATGTCCAACGACTATTGGGTCGTCCCCACGACCACGGGCCAAAGTTGGCCAGCCGCCGACATGTCCGACGACTATAGTGTCGTCCCCACGACCCCGGTACTAGATTGGCCAGCCGCCGACATGTCCAACGACTATAGAGTCGTCCCCACGACACCGGGCCAAAGTTGGACAGCCGCCGACATGTCCGTCTATTATAGGGTCGTCCCCACGACCTCGGGCCAAAGTTGGCCAGCCGCCGACATGTCCGAAGACTATAGGGTCGTCCCCACGACCCCGGTACTAGATTGGCCCGCCGCCGACATGTCCGACGACTATAGAGTCGTCACCACGACACCGGGGCAAAGTGGGCCAGCCGCTGACATGTCCAACGACTATTGGGTCGTCTCCACGACCACGGGCCAATGTTGGCCAGCCGCCGACATGTCCGACGACTATAGGGTCGTCCCCACGACCACGGGCCAAAGTTGGCCAGCCGCCGAAATGTCCGACGACTATAGGGTCGTCCCCACGACCTCGGGACTAGATTGGCCCGCTACCGTCATGTCCGACGACTATAGGGTCGTCCCCACGACCACGGGCCAAAGTTGGCCAGCCGCCGACATGTCCGACGACTATTGGGTCGTCCCCACGACCACGGGCCAAAGTTGGCCAGCCGCCGACATGTCCGACGACTATTGGATCGTCCCCACGACCACGGGCCAAAGTTGTCCAGCCGCCGACATGTCCGACGACTATAGGGTCGTTCCCATAACCCCGGGACTAGATTGGCCCGCCACCGTCATGTCCGACGACTACAGGGTCGTCCCCACGACCCCGGGAATAGATTGGCCCGCCACCGCCATGTCCGACGACAATAGGGTCGTCCCCACGACCGCGGGACTAGGTTGACCTGCCGCCAACATGTCCGACGACTATAGGGTCGTCCCCACGACCACGGGCCAAAGTTGGCCGGCCGCCGAAATATCCGACGACTATAGGGTCGTTCCCATGACCCCGGGACTAGATTGGCCCGCCACCGTCAAGTCCGACGACTACAGGGTCGTGCCCACGACCCCGGGAATAGATTGCCCCGCCACCGTCATGTCCAACGACTATCGGATCGTCCCCACGACCACGGGCCAAAGTTGGCCAGCCGCCGACATGTCCGACGACTATTGGGTCGTCCCCACGACCACGGGCCAAAGTTGGCCAGCCGCCGACATGTCCGACGACTATTGGATCGTCCCCACGACCACGGGCCAAAGTTGGCCAGCCGCCGACATGTCCGACGACTATAGGGTCGTTCCCATAACCCCGGGACTAGATTGGCCCGCCACCGTCATGTCCGACGACTACAGGGTCGTCCCCACGACCCCGGGAATAGATTGCCCCGCCATCGTTATTTCCGACGACTATAGGGTCGTCCCCACGACCACGGGCCAAAGTTGGCCGGCCGCCGACATGTCCGAAGACTATAGGGTCGTCCCCACGTCCCCGGGACTAGATTGGCCAGCCGCCGACATGTCCAACGACTATAGAGTCGTCCCCACGACACCGGGCCAAAGCTGGCCAGCCGCCGTCTTGTCCGACGACTATAGGGTCGTCCCCACGACCCCGGGACTAGATTGGCCCGCCACCGTCATGTCCAACGACTATAGGGTCGTCCCCACGACCACAGGCCAAAGTTGGCCAACCGCCGACATGTCCGACGACTATAGGGTCGTCCCCACGACCCCGGGCCAATGTTGGCCAATCGCCGACATGTCCGTCGACTATAGGGTCGTCCCTACGACCCCGGGACTGGATTGGCCTGCCGCCGACATGTCCAACGACTATAGAGTCGTCCCCACGACCCCGGGCCAAACTTGGCCAGCCGCCGACATGTCCGAAGACTATAGGGTCGTCCCCACGTCCCCGGGACTAGATTGGCCAGCCGCCGACATGTCCAACGACTATAGAGTCGTCCCCACGACACCGGGCCAAAGCTGGCCAGCCGCTGACATGTCCAACGATTATTGGGTCGTCCCCACGACCACGGGTCAATGTTGGCCAGCCGCCGACATGTCCGAAGACTATAGGGTCGTCCCCACGTCCCCGGGACTAGATTGGCCAGCCGCCGACATGTCCGACGACTATAGAGTCGTCCCCACGACACCGGGCCAAAGTTGGCCCGCCGCCGACATGTCCGACGACTATAGGGTCGTCCCCACGACCCCGGGAATAGATTGGCCCGCCACCGTCATGTCCGGCGACTATCGGATCGTCCCCACGACTACGGGCCAAAGTTGGCCAGCCGCCGACATGTCCGAAGACTATAGGGTCGTCCCCACGACCCTGGGACTAGATTGGCCCGCCACCGTCAAGTCCGACGACTATAGGGTCGTCCCCACGACCTCGGGACTAGGTTGGCCAGCCGCCGACATGTCCGACCACTATTGGGTCGTCCCCACGACCCCGGGACTAGATTGGCCCGCCACCGTCATGTCCGACGAGTATAGGGTCGTCCCCACGACCCCGGGACAAGCTTGGCCCGCTGCCGACTTGTCCGACGACTATAGGGTCGTCCCCACGACCCCGGGCCAAAGTTGGCAAGCCGCCGAAATGTCCGACGACTGTAGGGTCGTCCCCACGACCCCGGGACTAGATTGGTACGCCACCGTCAAGTCCGACGACTATAGGGTCGTCCCCACGTCCTCGGGACTAGGTTGGCCAGCCGCCGACATGTCCGACGACTATAGGGTCGTCCCCACGACCCCGGGCCAAAGTTGGCAAGCCGCCGAAATGTCCGACGACTGTAGGGTCGCCCCATGACCCCGGGACTAGATTGGCCAGCCGCCGACATGTCCGACGACTATAGGGTCGTCCCCACGACCCCGGGCCAAAGTTGGCAAGCCGCCGAAATGTCCGACGACTGTAGGGTCGCCCCACGACCCCGGGACTAGATTGGCCCGCCACCGTCAAGTCCGACGACTATAGGGTCGTCCCGACGACCTCGGGACTAGATTGGCCCGCCACCGTCATGTCCGACGAGTATAGGGTCGTCCCCACGACCCCGGGAGAAGCTTGGCCCGCTGCCGACTTGTCCGACGACTATAGGGTCGTCCCCACGACCCCGGGCCAAAGTTGGCAAGCCGCCGAAATGTCCGACGACTGTAGGGTCGTCCCCACGACCCCGGGACTAGATTGGTACGCCACCGTCAAGTCCGACGACTATAGGGTCGTCCCCACGTCCTCGGGACTAGATTGGCCCGCCACCGTCATGTCCAACGACTATCGGATCGTCCCCACGACCACGGGCCAAAGTTGGCCAGCCGCCGACATGTCCGACGACTATTGGGTCGTCCCCACGACCACGGGCCAAAGTTGGCCAGCCGCCGAAATGTCCGACGACTATTGGATCGTCCCCACGACCACGGGCCAAAGTTGGCCAGCCGCCGACATGTCCGACGACTATAGGGTCGTCCCCACGACCCCGGGCCAAAGATGTCCAGCCGCCGTCTTGTCCGACGACTATAGGGTCGTCCCCACGACCACGGGCCAAAGTTGGCCTGCCGCCGAAATGTCCGACGACTGTAGGGTCGTCCCCGCGACCACGGGACTAGATTGGCCCGCCACCGCCATGTCCGACGACAATAGGGTCGTCCCCACGACCGCGGGACTAGGTTGACCTGCCGCCAACATGTCCGACGACTATAGCGTCGTCCCCACGACCACGGGCCAAAGTTGGCCGGCCGCCGAAATATCCGACGACTATAGGGTCGTTCCATGACCCCGGGACTAGATTGGCCCGCCACCGTCATGTCCGACGACTACAGGGTCGTCCCCACGACCCCGGGAGTAGATTGCCCCGCCATCGTTATTTCCGACGACTATAGGGTCGTCCCCACGACCACGGGCCAAAGTTGGCCGGCCGCCGAAATATCCGACGACTATAGGGTCGTTCCCATGACCCCGGGACTAGATTGGCCCGCCACCGTCATGTCCGACGACTACAGGGTCGTGCCCACGACCCCGGGAATAGATTGCCCCGCCATGGTTATTTCCGACGACTATAGGGTCGTCCCCACGACAACGGACCAAAGTTGGCCAGCCGCCGACATATCCGACGACTATAGGGTCGTTCCCATGACCCCGGGACTAGATTGGCCCGCCACCGTCATGTCCGACGACTACAGGGTCGTGCCCACGACCCCGGGAATAGATTGCCCCGCCATGGTTATTTCCGACGACTATAGGGTCGTCCCCACGACAACGGACCAAAGTTGGCCAGCCGCCGACATATCCGACGACTATAGGGTCGTTCCCATGACCCCGGGACTAGATTGGCCCGCCACCGTCATATCCGACGACTATAGGGTCTTCCCCATGACCCCGGGACTAGGTTGGCCCGCCGCCGACTTGTCCGACGACTATAGGGTCGTCCCCACCACCCCCGGACTAGGTTGGCCAGCCGCCGATTTGTCCAACCACTGTAGGGTCGTCCCCACGACCCCGGGCGAAAGATGTCCAGCCGCTGTCTTGTCCGACGACTATAGGGTCGTCCCCACGACCCCGGGCGAAAGATGTCCAGCCGCCGTCTTGTCCGACGACTATAGGGTCGTCCCCACGACCCCGGGACTAGATTGGCCCGCCACCGTCATGTCCAACGACTATAGGGTCGTCCCCACGACCCCGAGACTAGATTGGCCCGCCACCGTCATGTCCGACGACAATAGGGTCGTCCCCACGACCCCGGGTCCAGGTTGGCCAGCCGCCGACATTTCCGACGACTATAGAGTCGTCCCCGCGACCCCGGGCCAAAGTTGGCAAGCCGCTGAAATGTCCGACGACTTTAGGGTTGTCCCCACGACCCCGGGACTAGATTGGCCCGCCACCGTCAAGTCCGACGACTATAGGGCCGTCCCCAGGACCTCGGGACTAGATTGGCCCGCCACCGTCAAGTCCGACGACTATAGGGTCGTCCCCACGACCCCGGGACAAGCTTGGCCAGCCGCCGACATGCCCGACCACTATTGGGTCGTCCCCACGACCAGGGGCCAAAGTTGGCCAGCCGCCGACATGTCCGACGACTATAGAGTCGTCCCCACGACACCGGGCCAAAGTTGGCCAGCCGCCGACATGTCCGACGACTATAGGGTCGTCCCCACGTCCCCGGGACTAGATTGGCCAGCCGCCGACATGTCCAACGACTATAGAGTCGTCCCCACGACCCCGGGCCAAAGTTGGCCAGCCGCCGACATGTCCGAAGACTATAGGGTCGTCCCCACGACCCCGGGACTAGATTGGCCCGCCACCGTCATGTCCAACGACTATAGGGTCGTCCCCACGACCACAGGCCAAAGTTGGCCAACCGCCGACATGTCCGACGACTATAGGGTCGTCCCCACGTCCCCGGGACTAGATTGGCCAGCCGCCGACATGTCCAACGACTATAGAGTCGTCCCCACGACACCGGGCCAAAGCTGGCCAGCCGCTGACATGTCCAACGACTATTGGGTCGTCCCCACGACCACGGGTCAATGTTGGCCAGCCGCCGACATGTCCGACGACTATAGAGTCGTCCCCACGACACCGGGCCAAAGTTGGCCAGCCGCCGACATGTCCGACGACTATAGGGTCGTCCCCACGACCCCGGGAATAGATTGGCCCGCCACCGTCATGTCCGGCGACTATCGGATCGTCCCCACGACTACGGGCCAAAGTTGGCCAGCCGCCGACATGTCCGAAGACTATAGGGTCGTCCCCACGACCCTGGGACTAGATTGGCCCGCCACCGTCAAGTCCGACGACTATAGGGTCGTCCCCACGACCTCGGGACTAGGTTGGCCAGCCGCCGACATGTCCGACCACTATTGGGTCGTCCCCACGACCCCGGGACTAGATTGGCCCGCCACCGTCATGTCCGACGAGTATAGGATCGTCCCCACGACCCCGGGACAAGCTTGGCCCGCTGCCGACTTGTCCGACGACTATAGGGTCGTCCCCACGACCCCGGGCCAAAGTTGGCAAGCCGCCGAAATGTCCGACGACTGTAGGGTCGTCCCCACGACCCCGGGACTAGATTGGTACGCCACCGTCAAGTCCGACGACTATAGGGTCGTCCCCACGTCCTCGGGACTAGGTTGGCCAGCCGCCGACATGTCCGACGACTATAGGGTCGTCCCCACGACCCCGGGCCAAAGTTGGCAAGCCTACGAAATGTCCGACGACTGTAGGGTCGCCCCACGACCCCGGGACTAGATTGGCCCGCCACCGTCAAGTCCGACGACTATAGGGTCGTCCCGACGACCTCGGGACTAGATTGGCCCGCCACCGTCATGTCCAACGACTATCGGATCGTCCCCACGACCACGGGCCAAAGTTGGCCAGCCGCCGACATGTCCGACGACTATAGAGTCGTCCCCACGACACCGGGCGAAAGTTGGCCAGCCACCGACATGTCCGACGACTATAGGGTCGTCCCGACGACCCCGGGACTAGATTGGCCCGCCACCGTCATGTCCAACGACTATCGGATCGTCCCCACGACCACGGGCCAAAGTTGGCCAGCCGCCGACATGTCCGACGACTATTGGGTCGTCCCCACGACCACGGGCCAAAGTTGGCCAGCCGCCGAAATGTCCGACGACTATTGGATCGTCCCCACGACCACGGGCCAAAGTTGGCCAGCCGCCGACATGTCCGACGACTATAGGGTCGTCCCCACGACCCCGGGCCAAAGATGTCCAGCCGCCGTCTTGTCCGACGACTATAGGGTCGTCCCCACGACCCCGGGACTAGATTGGCCCGCCACCGTCATGTCCAACGACTATAGGGTCGTTCCCACAACCACGGGCCAAAGTTGGCCAGCCGCCGACATGTCCAACGACTATTGGGTCGTCCCCGCGACCACGGGCCGAAGTTGGCCAGCCGCCGACATGTCCGACGACTATAGGGTCGCCCCCAAGACCGCGGGACTAGGTTGGCCACCCGCCGACATGTCCGACGATTATAGGGTCGTCCCCACGACCCCGGGCCAAAGTTGGCAAGCCGCCGAAATGTCCGACGACTGTAGGGTCGTCCCCACGGCCCCGGGGCTAGATTGGCCCGCCACCGTCAAGTCCGACGACTATAGAGTCGTCCCCACGACCCCGGGCCAATGTTGGCAAGCCGCCGAAATGTCCGACGACTGTAGGGTCGTCCCCAGGACCCCGGGACTAGATTGGCCCACCACCGTCAAGTCCGAAGACTATAGGGTCGTCCCCACGACCTCGGGACTAGGTTGGCCAGCCGCCGACATGTCCGACCACTATTGGGTCGTCCCCACGACCAGGGGCCAAAGTTGGCCAGCCGCCGACATGTCCGACGACTATAGAGTCGTCCCCACGACCCCGGGACTAGATTGGCCCGCCACCGTCATCTCCAACGACTATAGGGTCGTCCCCACAACCACGGGCCAAAGCTGGCCAGCCGCCGACATGTCCAACGACTATTGGGTCGTCCCCACGACCATGGGCCAAAGTTGGCCAGCCGCCGACATGTCCGACGACTATAGTGTCGTCCCCACGACCCCGGTACTAGATTGGCCCGCCGCCGACATGTCCGACGACTATAGAGTCGTCCCCACGACACCGGGCCAAAGTTGGCCAGCCGCCGACATGTCCGACGACTATAGGGTCGTCCCCACGACCCCGGGAATAGATTGGCCCGCCACCGTCATGTCCGGCGACTATCGGATCGTCCCCACGACTACGGGCCAAAGTTGGCCAGCCGCCGACATGTCCGACGACTATAGGGTCGTCCCCACGACCCCGGGAATAGATTGGCCCGCCACCGTCATGTCCGGCGACTATCGGATCGTCCCCACGACTAGGGGCCAAAGTTGGCCAGCCGCCGACATGTCCGACGACTATTGGGTCGTCCCCACGACCACGGGCCAAAGTTGGCCAGCCGCCGACATGTCCGAAGACTATAGGGTCGTCCCCACGTCCCCGGGACTAGATTGGCCAGCCGCCGACATGTCCAACGACTATAGAGTCGTCCCCACGACACCGGGCCAAAGTTGGCCAGCCGCTGACATGTCCAACGACTATTGGGTCGTCCCCACGACCACGGGCCAAAGTTGGCCAGCCGCCGACATGTCCGACGACTATAGAGTCGTCCCCACGACACCGGGCGAAAGTTGGCCAGCCACCGACATGTCCGACGACTATAGGGTCGTCCCGACGACCCCGGGACTAGATTGGCCCGCCACCGTCATGTCCAACGACTATCGGATCGTCCCCACGACCACGGGCCAAAGTTGGCCAGCCGCCGACATGTCCGACGACTATAGAGTCGTCCCCACGACACCGGGCGAAAGTTGGCCAGCCACCGACATGTCCGACGACTATAGGGTCGTCCCGACGACCCCGGGACTAGATTGGCCCGCCACCGTCATGTCCAACGACTATCGGATCGTCCCCACGACCACGGGCCAAAGTTGGCCAGCCGCCGACATGTCCGACGACTATAGGGTCGTCCCCACGACCCCGGGCCAAAGATGTCCAGCCGCCGTCTTGTCCGACGACTATAGGGTCGTCCCCACGACCCCGGGACTAGATTGGCCCGCCACCGTCATGTCCAACGACTATAGGGTCGTTCCCACAACCACGGGCCAAAGTTGGCCAGCCGCCGACATGTCCAACGACTATTGGGTCGTCCCCGCGACCACGGGCCAAAGTTGGCAAGCCGCCGAAATGTCCGACGACTGTAGGGTCGTCCCCACGGCCCCGGGGCTAGATTGGCCCGCCACCGTCAAGTCCGACGACTATAGAGTCGTCCCCACGACCCCGGGCCAAAGTTGGCAAGCCGCCGAAATGTCCGACGACTGTAGGGTCGTCCCCAGGACCCCGGGACTAGATTGGCCCACCACCGTCAAGTCCGAAGACTATAGGGTCGTCCCCACGACCTCGGGACTAGGTTGGCCAGCCGCCGACATGTCCGACCACTATTGTTTCGTCCCCACGACCAGGGGCCAAAGTTGGCCAGCCGCCGACATGTCCGACGACTATAGAGTCGTCCCCACGACCCCGGGACTAGATTGGCCCGCCACCGTCATGTCCAACGACTATAGGGTCGTCCCCACAACCACGGGCCAAAGCTGGCCAGCCGCCGACATGTCCAACGACTATTGGGTCGTCCCCACGACCATGGGCCAAAGTTGGCCAACCGCCGACATGTCCGACGACTATAGTGTCGTCGCCACGACCCCGGTACTAGATTGGCCCGCCGCCGACATGTCCGACGACTATAGAGTCGTCCCCACGACACCGGGCCAAAGTTGGCCAGCCGCCGACATGTCCGACGACTATAGGGTCGTCCCCACGACCCCGGGAATAGATTGGCCCGCCACCGTCATATCCGGTGACTATCGGATCGTCCCCACGACTACGGGCCAAAGTTGGCCAGCCGCCGACATGTCCGACGACTATAGGGTCGTCCCCACGACACCGGGAATAGATTGGCCCGCCACCGTCATGTCCGGCGACTATCGGATCGTCCCCACGACTACGGGCCAAAGTTGGCCAGCCGCTGACATGTCCAACGACTATTGGGTCGTCTCCACGACCACGGGGCAATGTTGGCGAGCCGCCGACATGTCCGACGACTATAGGGTCGTCCCCACGACCACGGGCCAAAGTTGGCCAGCCGCCGAAATGTCCGACGACTATAGGGTCGTCCCCGCGACCTCGGGACTAGATTGGCCCGTTACCGTCATGTCCGACGACTATAGGGTCGTCCCCACGACCACGGGCCAAAGTTGGCCTGCCGCCGAAATGTCCGACGACTGTAGGGTCGTCCCCGCGACCACGGGACTAGATTGGCCCGCCACCGCCATGTCCGACGACAATAGGGTCGTCCCCACGACCGCGGGACTAGGTTGACCTGCCGCCAACATGTCCGACGACTATAGCGTCGTCCCCACGACCACGGGCCAAAGTTGGCCGGCCGCCGAAATATCCGACGACTATAGGGTCGTTCCATGACCCCGGGACTAGATTGGCCCGCCACCGTCATGTCCGACGACTACAGGGTCGTCCCCACGACCCCGGGAATAGATTGCCCCGCCATGGTTATTTCCGACGACTATAGGGTCGTCCCCACGACAACGGACCAAAGTTGGCCAGCCGCCGACATATCCGACGACTATAGGGTCGTCCCCATGACCTCGGGACTAGATTGGCCCGCCACCATCATGTCCGACGACTATAGGGTCGACCCCACGACCCCGGGAGTTGATTGCCCCGCCACGGTTATTTCTGACGACTATAGGGTCGTCCCCACGACCACGGACCATAGTTGGACAGCCGCCGACATATCCGACGACTATAGGGTCTTCCCCATGACCCCGGGACTAGGTTGGCCCGCCGCCGACTTGTCCGACGACTATAGGGTCGTCCCCACCACCCCCGGACTAGGTTGGCCAGCCGCCGACTTGTCCAACCACTGTAGGGTCGTCCCCACGACCCCGGGCGAAAGATGTCCAGCCGCTGTCTTGTCCGACGACTATAGGGTCGTCCCCACGACCCCGGGCGAAAGATGTCCAGCCGCCGTCTTGTCCGACGACTATAGGGTCGTCCCCACGACCCCGGGACTAGATTGGCCCGCCACCGTCATGTCCAACGACTATAGGGTCGTCCCCACAACCACAGGCCAAAGTTGGCCAGCCGCCGACATGTCCAACGACTATTGGGTCGTCCCCACGACCACGGGCCAAAGTTGGCCAGCCGCCGACATGTCCGACGACTATAGTGTCGTCCCCACGACCCCGGTACTAGATTGGCCAGCCGCCGACATGTCCGACGACTATAGAGTCGTCCCCACGACACCGGGCCAAAGTTGGACAGCCGCCGACATGTCCGACTATTATAGGGTCGTCCCCACGACCTCGGGCCAAAGTTGGCCAGCCGCCGACATGTCCGAAGACTATAGGGTCGTCCCCACGACCCCGGTACTAGATTGGCCCGCCGCCGACATGTCCGACGACTATAGAGTCGTCACCACGACACCGGGGCAAAGTGGGCCAGCCGCTGACATGTCCAACGACTATTGGGTCGTCTCCACGACCACGGGCCAATGTTGGCCAGCCGCCGACATGTCCGACGACTATAGGGTCGTCCCCACGACCACGGGCCAAAGTTGGCCAGCCGCCGAAATGTCCGACGACTATAGGGTCGTCCCCACGACCTCGGGACTAGATTGGCCCGCTACCGTCATGTCCGACGACTATAGGGTCGTCCCCAAGACCACGGGCCAAAGTTGGCCTGCCGCCGAAATGTCCGACGACTGTAGGGTCGTCCCCGCGACCACGGGACTAGATTGGCCCGCCACCGCCATGTCCGACGACAATAGGGTCGTCCCCACGACCGCGGGACTAGGTTGACCTGCCGCCAACATGTCCGACGACTATAGGGTCGTCCCCACGACCACGGGCCAAAGTTGGCCGGCCGCCGAAATATCCGACGACTATAGGGTCGTTCCCATGACCCCGGGACTAGATTGGCCCGCCACCGTCATGTCCGACGACTACAGGGTCGTGCCCACGACCCCGGGAATAGATTGCCCCGCCACCGTCATGTCCAACGACTATCGGATCGTCCCCACGACCACGGGCCAAAGTTGGCCAGCCGCCGACATGTCCGACGACTATTGGGTCGTCCCCACGACCACGGGCCAAATTTGGCCAGCCGCCGACATGTCCGACGACTATTGGATCGTCCCCACGACCACGGGCCAAAGTTGGCCAGCCGCCGACATGTCCGACGACTATAGGGTCGTTCCCATAACCCCGGGACTAGATTGGCCCGCCACCGTCATGTCCGACGACTACAGGGTCGTCCCCACGACCCCGGGAATAGATTGCCCCGCCATCGTTATTTCCGACGACTATAGGGTCGTCCCCACGACCACGGGCCAAAGTTGGCCGGCCGCCGACATGTCCGAAGACTATAGGGTCGTTCCCACGACCCTGGGACTAGATTGGCCCGCCACCGTCATGTCCGACGACTATAGGGTCGTCCCCACGACCCCGGGCCAAAGATGTCCAGCCGCCGTCTTGTCCGACGACTATAGGGTCGTCCCCACGACCCCGGGACTAGATTGGCCCGCCACCGTCATGTCCAACGACTATAGGGTCGTCCCCACGACCACAGGCCAAAGTTGGCCAACCGCCGACATGTCCGACGACTATAGGGTCGTCCCCACGACCCCGGGCCAATGTTGGCCAATCGCCGACATGTCCGTCGACTATAGGGTCGTCCTTACGACCCCGGGACTGGATTGGCCCGCCGCCGTCTTGTCCGACGATTATAGGGTCGTCCCCACGATCCCGGGACAAGCTTGGCCAGCCGCCGACATGCCTGACCACTATTGGGTCGTCCCCACGACCAGGGGCCAAAGTTGGCCAGCCGCCGACATTTCCGACGACTATAGAGTCGTCCCCACGACACCGGGCCAAAGTTGGCCAGCCGCCGACATGTCCGACGACTATAGGGTCGTCCCCACGTCCCCGGGACTAGATTGGCCAGCCGCCGACATGTCCAACGACTATAGAGTCGTCCCCACGACCCCGGGCCAAAGTTGGCCAGCCGCCGACATGTCCGAAGACTATAGGGTCGTCCTCACGACCCCGGGACTAGATTGGCCCGCCACCGTCATGTCCAACGACTATAGGGTCGTCCCCACGACCACAGGCCAAAGTTGGCCAACCGCCGACATGTCCGACGACTATAGGGTCGTCCCCACGTCCCCGGGACTAGATTGGCCAGCCGCCGACATGTCCAACGACTATAGAGTCGTCCCCACGACACCGGGCCAAAGCTGGCCAGCCGCTGACATGTCCAACGACTATTGGGTCGTCCCCACGACCACGGGTCAATGTTGGCCAGCCGCCGACATGTCCGACGACTATAGAGTCGTCCCCACGACACCGGGCCAAAGTTGGCCAGCCGCCGACATGTCCGACGACTATAGGGTCGTCCCCACGACCCCGGGAATAGATTGGCCCGCCACCGTCATGTCCGGCGACTATCGGATCGTCCCCACGACTACGGGCCAAAGTTGGCCAGCCGCCGACATGTCCGAAGACTATAGGGTCGTCCCCACGACCCTGGGACTAGATTGGTCCGCCACCGTCAAGTCCGACGACTATAGGGTCGTCCCCACGACCTCGGGACTAGGTTGGCCAGCCGCCGACATGTCCGACCACTATTGGGTCGTCCCCACGACCCCGGGACTAGATTGGCCCGCCACCGTCATGTCCGACGAGTATAGGGTCGTCCCCACGACCCCGGGACAAGCTTGGCCCGCTGCCGACTTGTCCGACGACTATAGGGTCGTCCCCACGACCCCGGGCCAAAGTTGGCAAGCCGCCGAAATGTCCGACGACTGTAGGGTCGTCCCCACGACCCCGGGACTAGATTGGTACGCCACCGTCAAGTCCGACGACTATAGGGTCGTCCCCACGTCCTCGGGACTAGGTTGGCCAGCCGCCGACATGTCCGACGACTATAGGGTCGTCCCCACGACCCCGGGCCAAAGTTGGCAAGCCGCCGAAATGTCCGACGACTGTAGGGTCGTCCCCACGGCCCCGGGGCTAGATTGGCCCGCCACCGTCAAGTCCGACGACTATAGAGTCGTCCCCACGACCCCGGGCCAAAGCTGGCCAGCCGCCGACATGTCCAACGACTATTGGGTCGTCCCCACGACCATGGGTCAATGTTGGCCAGCCGCCGACATGTCCGACGACTATAGGGTCGTCCCCACGACCACGGGCCAAAGTTGGCAAGCCGCCGAAATGTCCGACGACTGTAGGGTCGTCCCCAGGACCCCGGGACTAGATTGGCCCACCACCGTCAAGTCCGAAGACTATAGGGTCGTCCCCACGACCTCGGGACTAGGTTGGCCAGCCGCCGACATGTCCGACCACTATTGGGTCGTCCCCACGACCAGGGGCCAAAGTTGGCCAGCCGCCGACATGTCCGACGACTATAGAGTCGTCCCCACGACCCCGGGACTAGATTGGCCCGCCACCGTCATCTCCAACGACTATAGGGTCGTCCCCACAACCACGGGCCAAAGCTGGCCAGCCGCCGACATGTCCAACGACTATTGGGTCGTCCCCACGACCATGGGCCAAAGTTGGCCAGCCGCCGACATGTCCGACGACTATAGTGTCGTCCCCACGACCCCGGTACTAGATTGGCCCGCCGCCGACATGTCCGACGACTATAGAGTCGTCCCCACGACACCGGGCCAAAGTTGGCCAGCCGCCGACATGTCCGACGACTATAGGGTCGTCCCCACGACCCCGGGAATAGATTGGCCCGCCACCGTCATGTCCGGCGACTATCGGATCGTCCCCACGACTACGGGCCAAAGTTGGCCAGCCGCCGACATGTCCGACGACTATAGGGTCGTCCCCACGACCCCGGGAATAGATTGGCCCGCCACCGTCATGTCCGGCGACTATCGGATCGTCCCCACGACTACGGGCCAAAGTTGGCCAGCCGCCGACATGTCCGACGACTATTGGGTCGTCCCCACGACCACGGGCCAAAGTTGGCCAGCCGCCGACATGTCCGAAGACTATAGGGTCGTCCCCACGTCCCCGGGACTAGATTGGCCAGCCGCCGACATGTCCAACGACTATAGAGTCGTCCCCACGACACCGGGCCAAAGTTGGCCAGCCGCTGACATGTCCAACGACTATTGGGTCGTCCCCACGACCACGGGTCAATGTTGGCCAGCCGCCGACATGTCCGACGACTATAGGGTCGTCCCCACGACCACGGGCCAAAGTTGGCCAGCCGCCGACATGTCCGACGACTATAGGGTCGTCCCCACGACCCCGGGCCAAAGATGTCCAGCCGCCGTCTTGTCCGACGACTATAGGGTCGTCCCCACGACCCCGGGACTAGATTGGCCCGCCACCGTCATGTCCAACGACTATAGGGTCGTCCCCACAACCCCAGGCCAAAGTTGGCCAGCCGCCGACATGTCCAACGACTATTGGGTCGTCCCCACGACCACGGGCCAAAGTTGGCCAGCCGCCGACATGTCCGACGACTATAGGGTCGTTCCCACGACCCCGGGAATAGATTGGCCCGCCACCGTCATGTCCGGCGACTATCGGATCGTCCCCACGACTACGGGCCAAAGTTGGCCAGCCGCCGACATGTCCGACGACTATAGGGTCGTCCCCACGACCCCGGGACTAGATTGGCCCGCCACCGTCATGTCCAACGACTATAGGGTCGTCCCCACGACCCCGGGACTAGATTGGCCCGCCACCGTCATGTCCGACGAATATACGGTCGTCCCCACGACCCCGGGCCAATAATGGCCAATCGCCGACATGTCCGATGACTATAGGGTCGTACCTACGACCCCGGGACTGGATTGGCCCGGCACCGTCATATCCATCGACTATCGGATCGTCCCCACGACCACGGGCCAAAGTTGGCCAGCCGCCGACATGTCCAACGACTATTGGGTCGTCCCCACGACCACGGGCCAAAGTTGGCCAGCCGCCGACATGTCCGAAGACTATAGGGTCGTCCCCACGACCCCGGTACTAGATTGGCCCGCCGCCAACATGTCCGACGACTATAGAGTCGTCACCACGACACCGGGGCAAAGTTGGCCAGCCGCTGACATGTCCAACGACTATTGGGTCGTCTCCACGACCACGGGCCAATGTTGGCCAGCCGCCGACATGTCCGACGACTATAGGGTCGTCCCCACGACCACGGGCCAAAGTTGGCCAGCCGCCGAAATGTCCGACGACTATAGGGTCGTCCCCACGACCTCGGGACTAGATTGGCCCGCTACCGTCATGTCCGACGACTATAGGGTCGTCCCCACGACCACGGGCCAAAGTTGGCCTGCCGCCGAAATGTCCGACGACTGTAGGGTCGTCCCCGCGACCACGGGACTAGATTGGCCCGCCACCGCCATGTCCGACGACAATAGGGTCGTCCCCACGACCGAGGGACTAGGTTGACCTGCCGCCAACATGTCCGACGACTATAGGGTCGTCCCCACGACCACGGGCCAAAGTTGGCCGGCCGCCGAAATATCCGACGACTATAGGGTCGTTCCCATGACCACGGGCCAAAGTTGGCCAGCCGCCGACATGTCCGACGACTATAGGGTCGTTCCCATAACCCCGGGACTAGATTGGCCCGCCACCGTCATGTCCGACGACTACAGGGTCGTCCCCACGACCCCGGGAATAGATTGCCCCGCCATCGTTATTTCCGACGACTATAGGGTCGTCCCCACGACCACGGGCCAAAGTTGGCCGGCCGCCGACATGTCCGAAGACTATAGGGTCGTTCCCACGACCCTGGGACTAGATTGGCCCGCCACCGTCATGTCCGACGACTATAGGGTCGTCCCCACGACCCCGGGCCAAAGATGTCCAGCCGCCGTCTTGTCCGACGACTATAGGGTCGTCCCCACGACCCCGGGACTAGATTGGCCCGCCACCGTCATGTCCAACGACTATAGGGTCGTCCCCACGACCACAGGCCAAAGTTGGCCAACCGCCGACATGTCCGACGACTATAGGGTCGTCCCCACGACCCCGGGCCAATGTTGGCCAATCGCCGACATGTCCGTCGACTATAGGGTCGTCCCTACGACCCCGGGACTGGATTGGCCCGCCGCCGTCTTATCCGACGATTATAGGGTCGTCCCCACGACCCCGGGACAAGCTTGGCCAGCCGCCGACATGCCCGACCACTATTGGGTCGTCCCCACGACCAGGGGCCAAAGTTGGCCAGCCGCCGACATGTCCGACGACTATAGAGTCGTCCCCACGACACCGGGCCAAAGTTGGCCAGCCGCCGACATGTCCAACGACTATAGAGTCGTCCCCACGACACCGGGCCAAAGCTGGCCAGCCGCTGACATGTCCAACGACTATTGGGTCGTCCCCACGACCACGGGTCAATGTTGGCCAGCCGCCGACATATCCGAAGACTATAGGGTCGTCCCCACGTCCCCGGGACTAGATTGGCCAGCTGCCGACATGTCCGACGACTATAGAGTCGTCCCCACGACACCGGGCCAAAGTTGGCCAGCCGCCGACATGTCCGACGACTATAGGGTCGTCCCCACGACCCCGGGAATAGATTGGCCCGCCACCGTCATGTCCGGCGACTATCGGATCGTCCCCACGACTACGGGCCAAAGTTGGCCCGCCACCGTCAAGTCCGACGACTATAGGGTCGTCCCCACGACCTCGGGACTAGGTTGGCCAGCCGCCGACATGTCCGACCACTATTGGGTCGTCCCCACGACCAGGGGCCAAAGTTGGCCAGCCGCCGACATGTCCGACGACTATAGAGTCGTCCCCACGACCCCGGGACTAGATTGGCCCGCCACCGTCATCTCCAACGACTATAGGGTCGTCCCCACAACCACGGGCCAAAGCTGGCCAGCCGCCGACATGTCCAACGACTATTGGGTCGTCCCCACGACCATGGGCCAAAGTTGGCCAGCCGCCGACATGTCCGACGACTATAGTGTCGTCCCCACGACCCCGGTACTAGATTGGCCCGCCGCCGACATGTCCGACGACTATAGAGTCGTCCCCACGACACCGGGCCAAAGTTGGCCAGCCGCCGACATGTCCGACGACTATAGGGTCGTCCCCACGACCCCGGGAATAGATTGGCCCGCCACCGTCATGTCCGGCGACTATCGGATCGTCCCCACGACTACGGGCCAAAGTTGGCCAGCCGCCGACATGTCCGACGACTATAGGGTCGTCCCCACGACCCCGGGAATAGATTGGCCCGCCACCGTCATGTCCGGCGACTATCGGATCGTCCCCACGACTAGGGGCCAAAGTTGGCCAGCCGCCGACATGTCCGACGACTATTGGGTCGTCCCCACGACCACGGGCCAAAGTTGGCCAGCCGCCGACATGTCCGAAGACTATAGGGTCGTCCCCACGTCCCCGGGACTAGATTGGCCAGCCGCCGACATGTCCAACGACTATAGAGTCGTCCCCACGACACCGGGCCAAAGTTGGCCAGCCGCTGACATGTCCAACGACTATTGGGTCGTCCCCACGACCACGGGCCAAAGTTGGCCAGCCGCCGACATGTCCGACGACTATAGAGTCGTCCCCACGACACCGGGCGAAAGTTGGCCAGCCACCGACATGTCCGACGACTATAGGGTCGTCCCGACGACCCCGGGACTAGATTGGCCCGCCACCGTCATGTCCAACGACTATCGGATCGTCCCCACGACCACGGGCCAAAGTTGGCCAGCCGCCGACATGTCCGACGACTATAGAGTCGTCCCCACGACACCGGGCGAAAGTTGGCCAGCCACCGACATGTCCGACGACTATAGGGTCGTCCCGACGACCCCGGGACTAGATTGGCCCGCCACCGTCATGTCCAACGACTATCGGATCGTCCCCACGACCACGGGCCAAAGTTGGCCAGCCGCCGACATGTCCGACGACTATAGGGTCGTCCCCACGACCCCGGGCCAAAGATGTCCAGCCGCCGTCTTGTCCGACGACTATAGGGTCGTCCCCACGACCCCGGGACTAGATTGGCCCGCCACCGTCATGTCCAACGACTATAGGGTCGTTCCCACAACCACGGGCCAAAGTTGGCCAGCCGCCGACATGTCCAACGACTATTGGGTCGTCCCCGCGACCACGGGCCAAAGTTGGCAAGCCGCCGAAATGTCCGACGACTGTAGGGTCGTCCCCACGGCCCCGGGGCTAGATTGGCCCGCCACCGTCAAGTCCGACGACTATAGAGTCGTCCCCACGACCCCGGGCCAAAGTTGGCAAGCCGCCGAAATGTCCGACGACTGTAGGGTCGTCCCCAGGACCCCGGGACTAGATTGGCCCACCACCGTCAAGTCCGAAGACTATAGGGTCGTCCCCACGACCTCGGGACTAGGTTGGCCAGCCGCCGACATGTCCGACCACTATTGTTTCGTCCCCACGACCAGGGGCCAAAGTTGGCCAGCCGCCGACATGTCCGACGACTATAGAGTCGTCCCCACGACCCCGGGACTAGATTGGCCCGCCACCGTCATGTCCAACGACTATAGGGTCGTCCCCACAACCACGGGCCAAAGCTGGCCAGCCGCCGACATGTCCAACGACTATTGGGTCGTCCCCACGACCATGGGCCAAAGTTGGCCAACCGCCGACATGTCCGACGACTATAGTGTCGTCGCCACGACCCCGGTACTAGATTGGCCCGCCGCCGACATGTCCGACGACTATAGAGTCGTCCCCACGACACCGGGCCAAAGTTGGCCAGCCGCCGACATGTCCGACGACTATAGGGTCGTCCCCACGACCCCGGGAATAGATTGGCCCGCCACCGTCATGTCCGGTGACTATCGGATCGTCCCCACGACTACGGGCCAAAGTTGGCCAGCCGCCGACATGTCCGACGACTATAGGGTCGTCCCCACGACACCGGGAATAGATTGGCCCGCCACCGTCATGTCCGGCGACTATCGGATCGTCCCCACGACTACGGGCCAAAGTTGGCCAGCCGCTGACATGTCCAACGACTATTGGGTCGTCTCCACGACCACGGGGCAATGTTGGCGAGCCGCCGACATGTCCGACGACTATAGGGTCGTCCCCACGACCACGGGCCAAAGTTGGCCAGCCGCCGAAATGTCCGACGACTATAGGGTCGTCCCCGCGACCTCGGGACTAGATTGGCCCGTTACCGTCATGTCCGACGACTATAGGGTCGTCCCCACGACCACGGGCCAAAGTTGGCCTGCCGCCGAAATGTCCGACGACTGTAGGGTCGTCCCCGCGACCACGGGACTAGATTGGCCCGCCACCGCCATGTCCGACGACAATAGGGTCGTCCCCACGACCGCGGGACTAGGTTGACCTGCCGCCAACATGTCCGACGACTATAGCGTCGTCCCCACGACCACGGGCCAAAGTTGGCCGGCCGCCGAAATATCCGACGACTATAGGGTCGTTCCATGACCCCGGGACTAGATTGGCCCGCCACCGTCATGTCCGACGACTACAGGGTCGTCCCCACGACCCCGGGAATAGATTGCCCCGCCATGGTTATTTCCGACGACTATAGGGTCGTCCCCACGACAACGGACCAAAGTTGGCCAGCCGCCGACATATCCGACGACTATAGGGTCGTCCCCATGACCTCGGGACTAGATTGGCCCGCCACCATCATGTCCGACGACTATAGGGTCGACCCCACGACCCCGGGAGTTGATTGCCCCGCCACGGTTATTTCTGACGACTATAGGGTCGTCCCCACGACCACGGACCATAGTTGGACAGCCGCCGACATATCCGACGACTATAGGGTCTTCCCCATGACCCCGGGACTAGGTTGGCCCGCCGCCGACTTGTCCGACGACTATAGGGTCGTCCCCACCACCCCCGGACTAGGTTGGCCAGCCGCCGACTTGTCCAACCACTGTAGGGTCGTCCCCACGACCCCGGGCGAAAGATGTCCAGCCGCTGTCTTGTCCGACGACTATAGGGTCGTCCCCACGACCCCGGGCGAAAGATGTCCAGCCGCCGTCTTGTCCGACGACTATAGGGTCGTCCCCACGACCCCGGGACTAGATTGGCCCGCCACCGTCATGTCCAACGACTATAGGGTCGTCCCCACAACCACAGGCCAAAGTTGGCCAGCCGCCGACATGTCCAACGACTATTGGGTCGTCCCCACGACCACGGGCCAAAGTTGGCCAGCCGCCGACATGTCCGACGACTATAGTGTCGTCCCCACGACCCCGGTACTAGATTGGCCAGCCGCCGACATGTCCGACGACTATAGAGTCGTCCCCACGACACCGGGCCAAAGTTGGACAGCCGCCGACATGTCCGACTATTATAGGGTCGTCCCCACGACCTCGGGCCAAAGTTGGCCAGCCGCCGACATGTCCGAAGACTATAGGGTCGTCCCCACGACCCCGGTACTAGATTGGCCCGCCGCCGACATGTCCGACGACTATAGAGTCGTCACCACGACACCGGGGCAAAGTGGGCCAGCCGCTGACATGTCCAACGACTATTGGGTCGTCTCCACGACCACGGGCCAATGTTGGCCAGCCGCCGACATGTCCGACGACTATAGGGTCGTCCCCACGACCACGGGCCAAAGTTGGCCAGCCGCCGAAATGTCCGACGACTATAGGGTCGTCCCCACGACCTCGGGACTAGATTGGCCCGCTACCGTCATGTCCGACGACTATAGGGTCGTCCCCAAGACCACGGGCCAAAGTTGGCCTGCCGCCGAAATGTCCGACGACTGTAGGGTCGTCCCCGCGACCACGGACTAGATTGGCCCGCCACCGCCATGTCCGACGACAATAGGGTCGTCCCCACGACCGCGGGACTAGGTTGACCTGCCGCCAACATGTCCGACGACTATAGGGTCGTCCCCACGACCACGGGCCAAAGTTGGCCGGCCGCCGAAATATCCGACGACTATAGGGTCGTTCCCATGACCCGGGACTAGATTGGCCCGCCACCGTCATGTCCGACGACTACAGGGTCGTGCCCACGACCCCGGGAATAGATTGCCCCGCCACCGTCATGTCCAACGACTATCGGATCGTCCCCACGACCACGGGCCAAAGAGTTGGCCAGCCGCCGACATGTCCGACGACTATTGGGTCGTCCCCACGACCACGGGCCAAATTTGGCCAGCCGCCGACATGTCCGACGACTATTGGATCGTCCCCACGACCACGGGCCAAAGTTGGCCAGCCGCCGACATGTCCGACGACTATAGGGTCGTTCCCATAACCCCGGGACTAGATTGGCCCGCCACCGTCATGTCCGACGACTACAGGGTCGTCCCCACGACCCCGGGAATAGATTGCCCCGCCATCGTTATTTCCGACGACTATAGGGTCGTCCCCACGACCACGGGCCAAAGTTGGCCGGCCGCCGACATGTCCGAAGACTATAGGGTCGTTCCCACGACCCTGGGACTAGATTGGCCCGCCACCGTCATGTCCGACGACTATAGGGTCGTCCCCACGACCCCGGGCCAAAGATGTCCAGCCGCCGTCTTGTCCGACGACTATAGGGTCGTCCCCACGACCCCGGGACTAGATTGGCCCGCCACCGTCATGTCCAACGACTATAGGGTCGTCCCCACGACCACAGGCCAAAGTTGGCCAACCGCCGACATGTCCGACGACTATAGGGTCGTCCCCACGACCCCGGGCCAATGTTGGCCAATCGCCGACATGTCCGTCGACTATAGGGTCGTCCTTACGACCCCGGGACTGGATTGGCCCGCCGCCGTCTTGTCCGACGATTATAGGGTCGTCCCCACGATCCCGGGACAAGCTTGGCCAGCCGCCGACATGCCTGACCACTATTGGGTCGTCCCCACGACCAGGGGCCAAAGTTGGCCAGCCGCCGACATTTCCGACGACTATAGAGTCGTCCCCACGACACCGGGCCAAAGTTGGCCAGCCGCCGACATGTCCGACGACTATAGGGTCGTCCCCACGTCCCCGGGACTAGATTGGCCAGCCGCCGACATGTCCAACGACTATAGAGTCGTCCCCACGACCCCGGGCCAAAGTTGGCCAGCCGCCGACATGTCCGAAGACTATAGGGTCGTCCTCACGACCCCGGGACTAGATTGGCCCGCCACCGTCATGTCCAACGACTATAGGGTCGTCCCCACGACCACAGGCCAAAGTTGGCCAACCGCCGACATGTCCGACGACTATAGGGTCGTCCCCACGTCCCCGGGACTAGATTGGCCAGCCGCCGACATGTCCAACGACTATAGAGTCGTCCCCACGACACCGGGCCAAAGCTGGCCAGCCGCTGACATGTCCAACGACTATTGGGTCGTCCCCACGACCACGGGTCAATGTTGGCCAGCCGCCGACATGTCCGACGACTATAGAGTCGTCCCCACGACACCGGGCCAAAGTTGGCCAGCCGCCGACATGTCCGACGACTATAGGGTCGTCCCCACGACCCCGGGAATAGATTGGCCCGCCACCGTCATGTCCGGCGACTATCGGATCGTCCCCACGACTACGGGCCAAAGTTGGCCAGCCGCCGACATGTCCGAAGACTATAGGGTCGTCCCCACGACCCTGGGACTAGATTGGTCCGCCACCGTCAAGTCCGACGACTATAGGGTCGTCCCCACGACCTCGGGACTAGGTTGGCCAGCCGCCGACATGTCCGACCACTATTGGGTCGTCCCCACGACCCCGGGACTAGATTGGCCCGCCACCGTCATGTCCGACGAGTATAGGGTCGTCCCCACGACCCCGGGACAAGCTTGGCCCGCTGCCGACTTGTCCGACGACTATAGGGTCGTCCCCACGACCCCGGGCCAAAGTTGGCAAGCCGCCGAAATGTCCGACGACTGTAGGGTCGTCCCCACGACCCCGGGACTAGATTGGTACGCCACCGTCAAGTCCGACGACTATAGGGTCGTCCCCACGTCCTCGGGACTAGGTTGGCCAGCCGCCGACATGTCCGACGACTATAGGGTCGTCCCCACGACCCCGGGCCAAAGTTGGCAAGCCGCCGAAATGTCCGACGACTGTAGGGTCGTCCCCACGGCCCCGGGGCTAGATTGGCCCGCCACCGTCAAGTCCGACGACTATAGAGTCGTCCCCACGACCCCGGGCCAAAGCTGGCCAGCCGCCGACATGTCCAACGACTATTGGGTCGTCCCCACGACCATGGGTCAATGTTGGCCAGCCGCCGACATGTCCGACGACTATAGGGTCGTCCCCACGACCACGGGCCAAAGTTGGCAAGCCGCCGAAATGTCCGACGACTGTAGGGTCGTCCCCAGGACCCCGGGACTAGATTGGCCCACCACCGTCAAGTCCGAAGACTATAGGGTCGTCCCCACGACCTCGGGACTAGGTTGGCCAGCCGCCGACATGTCCGACCACTATTGGGTCGTCCCCACGACCAGGGGCCAAAGTTGGCCAGCCGCCGACATGTCCGACGACTATAGAGTCGTCCCCACGACCCCGGGACTAGATTGGCCCGCCACCGTCATCTCCAACGACTATAGGGTCGTCCCCACAACCACGGGCCAAAGCTGGCCAGCCGCCGACATGTCCAACGACTATTGGGTCGTCCCCACGACCATGGGCCAAAGTTGGCCAGCCGCCGACATGTCCGACGACTATAGTGTCGTCCCCACGACCCCGGTACTAGATTGGCCCGCCGCCGACATGTCCGACGACTATAGAGTCGTCCCCACGACACCGGGCCAAAGTTGGCCAGCCGCCGACATGTCCGACGACTATAGGGTCGTCCCCACGACCCCGGGAATAGATTGGCCCGCCACCGTCATGTCCGGCGACTATCGGATCGTCCCCACGACTACGGGCCAAAGTTGGCCAGCCGCCGACATGTCCGACGACTATAGGGTCGTCCCCACGACCCCGGGAATAGATTGGCCCGCCACCGTCATGTCCGGCGACTATCGGATCGTCCCCACGACTACGGGCCAAAGTTGGCCAGCCGCCGACATGTCCGACGACTATTGGGTCGTCCCCACGACCACGGGCCAAAGTTGGCCAGCCGCCGACATGTCCGAAGACTATAGGGTCGTCCCCACGTCCCCGGGACTAGATTGGCCAGCCGCCGACATGTCCAACGACTATAGAGTCGTCCCCACGACACCGGGCCAAAGTTGGCCAGCCGCTGACATGTCCAACGACTATTGGGTCGTCCCCACGACCACGGGTCAATGTTGGCCAGCCGCCGACATGTCCGACGACTATAGGGTCGTCCCCACGACCACGGGCCAAAGTTGGCCAGCCGCCGACATGTCCGACGACTATAGGGTCGTCCCCACGACCCCGGGCCAAAGATGTCCAGCCGCCGTCTTGTCCGACGACTATAGGGTCGTCCCCACGACCCCGGGACTAGATTGGCCCGCCACCGTCATGTCCAACGACTATAGGGTCGTCCCCACAACCCCAGGCCAAAGTTGGCCAGCCGCCGACATGTCCAACGACTATTGGGTCGTCCCCACGACCACGGGCCAAAGTTGGCCAGCCGCCGACATGTCCGACGACTATAGGGTCGTTCCCACGACCCCGGGAATAGATTGGCCCGCCACCGTCATGTCCGGCGACTATCGGATCGTCCCCACGACTACGGGCCAAAGTTGGCCAGCCGCCGACATGTCCGACGACTATAGGGTCGTCCCCACGACCCCGGGACTAGATTGGCCCGCCACCGTCATGTCCAACGACTATAGGGTCGTCCCCACGACCCCGGGACTAGATTGGCCCGCCACCGTCATGTCCGACGAATATACGGTCGTCCCCACGACCCCGGGCCAATAATGGCCAATCGCCGACATGTCCGATGACTATAGGGTCGTACCTACGACCCCGGGACTGGATTGGCCCGGCACCGTCATATCCATCGACTATCGGATCGTCCCCACGACCACGGGCCAAAGTTGGCCAGCCGCCGACATGTCCAACGACTATTGGGTCGTCCCCACGACCACGGGCCAAAGTTGGCCAGCCGCCGACATGTCCGAAGACTATAGGGTCGTCCCCACGACCCCGGTACTAGATTGGCCCGCCGCCAACATGTCCGACGACTATAGAGTCGTCACCACGACACCGGGGCAAAGTTGGCCAGCCGCTGACATGTCCAACGACTATTGGGTCGTCTCCACGACCACGGGCCAATGTTGGCCAGCCGCCGACATGTCCGACGACTATAGGGTCGTCCCCACGACCACGGGCCAAAGTTGGCCAGCCGCCGAAATGTCCGACGACTATAGGGTCGTCCCCACGACCTCGGGACTAGATTGGCCCGCTACCGTCATGTCCGACGACTATAGGGTCGTCCCCACGACCACGGGCCAAAGTTGGCCTGCCGCCGAAATGTCCGACGACTGTAGGGTCGTCCCCGCGACCACGGGACTAGATTGGCCCGCCACCGCCATGTCCGACGACAATAGGGTCGTCCCCACGACCGAGGGACTAGGTTGACCTGCCGCCAACATGTCCGACGACTATAGGGTCGTCCCCACGACCACGGGCCAAAGTTGGCCGGCCGCCGAAATATCCGACGACTATAGGGTCGTTCCCATGACCACGGGCCAAAGTTGGCCAGCCGCCGACATGTCCGACGACTATAGGGTCGTTCCCATAACCCCGGGACTAGATTGGCCCGCCACCGTCATGTCCGACGACTACAGGGTCGTCCCCACGACCCCGGGAATAGATTGCCCCGCCATCGTTATTTCCGACGACTATAGGGTCGTCCCCACGACCACGGGCCAAAGTTGGCCGGCCGCCGACATGTCCGAAGACTATAGGGTCGTTCCCACGACCCTGGGACTAGATTGGCCCGCCACCGTCATGTCCGACGACTATAGGGTCGTCCCCACGACCCCGGGCCAAAGATGTCCAGCCGCCGTCTTGTCCGACGACTATAGGGTCGTCCCCACGACCCCGGGACTAGATTGGCCCGCCACCGTCATGTCCAACGACTATAGGGTCGTCCCCACGACCACAGGCCAAAGTTGGCCAACCGCCGACATGTCCGACGACTATAGGGTCGTCCCCACGACCCCGGGCCAATGTTGGCCAATCGCCGACATGTCCGTCGACTATAGGGTCGTCCCTACGACCCCGGGACTGGATTGGCCCGCCGCCGTCTTATCCGACGATTATAGGGTCGTCCCCACGACCCCGGGACAAGCTTGGCCAGCCGCCGACATGCCCGACCACTATTGGGTCGTCCCCACGACCAGGGGCCAAAGTTGGCCAGCCGCCGACATGTCCGACGACTATAGAGTCGTCCCCACGACACCGGGCCAAAGTTGGCCAGCCGCCGACATGTCCAACGACTATAGAGTCGTCCCCACGACACCGGGCCAAAGCTGGCCAGCCGCTGACATGTCCAACGACTATTGGGTCGTCCCCACGACCACGGGTCAATGTTGGCCAGCCGCCGACATATCCGAAGACTATAGGGTCGTCCCCACGTCCCCGGGACTAGATTGGCCAGCTGCCGACATGTCCGACGACTATAGAGTCGTCCCCACGACACCGGGCCAAAGTTGGCCAGCCGCCGACATGTCCGACGACTATAGGGTCGTCCCCACGACCCCGGGAATAGATTGGCCCGCCACCGTCATGTCCGGCGACTATCGGATCGTCCCCACGACTACGGGCCAAAGTTGGCCCGCCACCGTCAAGTCCGACGACTATAGGGTCGTCCCCACGACCTCGGGACTAGGTTGGCCAGCCGCCGACATGTCCGACCACTATTGGGTCGTCCCCACGACCCCGGGACTAGATTGGCCCGCCACCGTCATGTCCGACGAGTATAGGGTCGTCCCCACGACCCCGGGACGAGCTTGGCCCGCTGCCGACTTGTCCGACGACTATAGGGTCGTCCCCACGACCCCGGGCCAAAGTTGGCATGCCGCCGAAATGTCCGACGACTGTAGGGTCGTCCCCACGACCCCGGGACTAGATTGGTACGCCACCGTCAAGTCCGACGACTATAGGGTCGTCCCCACGTCCTCGGGACTAGGTTGGCCAGCCGCCGACATGTCCGACGACTATAGGGTCGTCCCCACGACCCCGGGCCAAAGTTGGCAAGCCGCCGAAATGTCCGACGACTGTAGGGTCGCCCCACGACCCCGGGACTAGATTGGCCCGCCACCGTCAAGTCCGACGACTATAGGGTCGTCCCGACGACCTCGGGACTAGATTGGCCCGCCACCGTCATGTCCAACGACTATCGGATCGTCCCCACGACCACGGGCCAAAGTTGGCCAGCCGCCGACATGTCCGACGACTATAGAGTCGTCCCCACGACACCGGGCGAAAGTTGGCCAGCCACCGACATGTCCGACGACTATAGGGTCGTCCCGACGACCCCGGGACTAGATTGGCCCGCCACCGTCATGTCCAACGACTATCGGATCGTCCCCACGACCACGGGCCAAAGTTGGCCAGCCGCCGACATGTCCGACGACTATTGGGTCGTCCCCACGACCACGGGCCAAAGTTGGATAGCCGCCGGAATGTCCGACGACTATTGGATCGTCCCCACGACCACGGGCAAAAGTTGGCCAGCCGCCGACATGTCCGACGACTATAGGGTCGTCCCCACGACCCCGGGCCAAAGATGTCCAGCCGCCGTCTTGTCCGACGACTATAGGGTCGTCCCCACGACCCCGGGCCAAAGTTGGCAAGCCGCCGAAATGTCCGACGACTGTAGGGTCGCCCCACGACCCCGGGACTAGATTGGCCCGCCACCGTCAAGTCCGACGACTATAGGGTCGTCCCGACGACCTCGGGACTAGATTGGCCCGCCACCGTCATGTCCAACGACTATCGGATCGTCCCCACGACCACGGGCCAAAGTTGGCCAGCCGCCGACATGTCCGACGACTATAGAGTCGTCCCCACGACACCGGGCGAAAGTTGGCCAGCCACCGACATGTCCGACGACTATAGAGTCGTCCCCACGACCCCGGGACTAGATTGGCCCGCCACCGTCATGTCCAACGACTATAGGGTCGTCCCCACAACCACGGGCCAAAGCTGGCCAGCCGCCGACATGTCCAACGACTATTGGGTCGTCCCCACGACCATGGGCCAAAGTTGGCCAACCGCCGACATGTCCGACGACTATAGTGTCGTCCCCACGACCCCGGTACTAGATTGGCCCGCCGCCGACATGTCCGACGACTATAGAGTCGTCCCCACGACACCGGGCCAAAGTTGGCCAGCCGCCGACATGTCCGACGACTATAGGGTCGTCCCCACGACCCCGGGAATAGATTGGCCCGCCACCGTCATGTCCGGTGACTATCGGATCGTCCCCACGACTACGGGCCAAAGTTGGCCAGCCGCCGACATGTCCGACGACTATAGGGTCGTCCCCACGACACCGGGAATAGATTGGCCCGCCACCGTCATGTCCGGCGACTATGGGATCGTCCCCACGACTACGGGCCAAAGTTGGCCAGCCGCCGACATGTCCGACGACTATTGGGTCGTCCCCACGACCACGGGCCAAAGTTGGCCAGCCGCCGACATGTCCGAAGACTATAGGGTCGTCCCCACGACCCCGGTACTAGATTGGCCCGCCGCCGACATGTCCGACGACTATAGAGTCGTCACCACGACACCGGGGCAAAGTTGCCAGCCGCTGACATGTCCAACGACTATTGGGTCGTCTCCACGACCACGGGCCAATGTTGGCGAGCCGCCGACATGTCCGACGACTATAGGGTCGTCCCCACGACCACGGGCCAAAGTTGGCCAGCCGCCGAAATGTCCGACGACTATAGGGTCGTCCCCACGACCTCGGGACTAGATTGGCCCGTTACCGTCATGTCCGACGACTATAGGGTCGTCCCCACGACCACGGGCCAAAGTTGGCCTGCCGCCGAAATGTCCGACGACTGTAGGGTCGTCCCCGCGACCACGGGACTAGATTGGCCCGCCACCGCCATGTCCGACGACAATAGGGTCGTCCCCACGACCGCGGGACTAGGTTGACCTGCCGCCAACATGTCCGACGACTATAGCGTCGTCCCCACGACCACGGGCCAAAGTTGGCCGGCCGCCGAAATATCCGACGACTATAGGGTCGTTCCATGACCCTGGGACTAGATTGGCCCGCCACCGTCATGTCCGACGACTACAGGGTCGTCCCCACGACCCCGGGAATAGATTGCCCCGCCATCGTTATTTCCGACGACTATAGGGTCGTCCCCACGACCACGGGCCAAAGTTGGCCGGCCGCCGAAATATCCGACGACTATAGGGTCGTTCCCATGACCCCGGGACTAGATTGGCCCGCCACCGTCATGTCCGACGACTACAGGGTCGTGCCCACGACCCCGGGAATAGATTGCCCCGCCATGGTTATTTCCGACGACTATAGGGTCGTCCCCACGACAACGGACCAAAGTTGGCCAGCCGCCGACATATCCGACGACTATAGGGTCGTCCCCATGACCTCGGGACTAGATTGGCCCGCCACCATCATGTCCGACGACTATAGGGTCGACCCCACGACCCCGGGAGTTGATTGCCCCGCCACGGTTATTTCTGACGACTATAGGGTCGTCCCCACGACCACGGACCATAGTTGGACAGCCGCCGACATATCCGACGACTATAGTGTCGTCCCCACGACCCCGGTACTAGATTGGCCAGCCGCCGACATGTCCGACGACTATAGAGTCGTCCCCACGACACCGGGCCAAAGTTGGACAGCCGCCGACATGTCCGACTATTATAGGGTCGTCCCCACGACCTCGGGCCAAAGTTGGCCAGCCGCCGACATGTCCGAAGACTATAGGGTCGTCCCCACGACCCCGGTACTAGATTGGCCCGCCGCCGACATGTCCGACGACTATAGAGTCGTCACCACGACACCGGGGCAAAGTGGGCCAGCCGCTGACATGTCCAACGACTATTGGGTCGTCTCCACGACCACGGGCCAATGTTGGCCAGCCGCCGACATGTCCGACGACTATAGGGTCGTCCCCACGACCACGGGCCAAAGTTGGCCAGCCGCCGAAATGTCCGACGACTATAGGGTCGTCCCCACGACCTCGGGACTAGATTGGCCCGCTACCGTCATGTCCGACGACTATAGGGTCGTCCCCACGACCACGGGCCAAAGTTGGCCTGCCGCCGAAATGTCCGACGACTGTAGGGTCGTCCCCGCGACCACGGGACTAGATTGGCCCGCCACCGCCATGTCCGACGACAATAGGGTCGTCCCCACGACCGCGGGACTAGGTTGACCTGCCGCCAACATGTCCGACGACTATAGGGTCGTCCCCACGACCACGGGCCAAAGTTGGCCGGCCGCCGAAATATCCGACGACTATAGGGTCGTTCCCATGACCCCGGGACTAGATTGGCCCGCCACCGTCATGTCCGACGACTACAGGGTCGTGCCCACGACCCCGGGAATAGATTGCCCCGCCACCGTCATGTCCAACGACTATCGGATCGTCCCCACGACCACGGGCCAAAGTTGGCCAGCCGCCGACATGTCCGACGACTATTGGGTCGTCCCCACGACCACGGGCCAAAGTTGGCCAGCCGCCGACATGTCCGACGACTATTGGATCGTCCCCACGACCACGGGCCAAAGTTGGCCAGCCGCCGACATGTCCGACGACTATAGGGTCGTTCCCATAACCCCGGGACTAGATTGGCCCGCCACCGTCATGTCCGACGACTACAGGGTCGTCCCCACGACCCCGGGAATAGATTGCCCCGCCATCGTTATTTCCGACGACTATAGGGTCGTCCCCACGACCACGGGCCAAAGTTGGCCGGCCGCCGACATGTCCGAAGACTATAGGGTCGTTCCCACGACCCTGGGACTAGATTGGCCCGCCACCGTCATGTCCGACGACTATAGGGTCGTCCCCACGACCCCGGGCCAAAGATGTCCAGCCGCCGTCTTGTCCGACGACTATAGGGTCGTCCCCACGACCCCGGGACTAGATTGGCCCGCCACCGTCATGTCCAACGACTATAGGGTCGTCCCCACGACCACAGGCCAAAGTTGGCCAACCGCCGACATGTCCGACGACTATAGGGTCGTCCCCACGACCCCGGGCCAATGTTGGCCAATCGCCGACATGTCCGTCGACTATAGGGTCGTCCTTACGACCCCGGGACTGGATTGGCCCGCCGCCGTCTTGTCCGACGACTATAGAGTCGTCCCCACGACACCGGGCCAAAGCTGGCCAGCCGCTGACATGTCCAACGACTATTGGGTCGTCCCCACGACCACGGGTCAATGTTGGCCAGCCGACGACATGTCCGACGACTATAGAGTCGTCCCCACGACACCGGGCCAAAGTTGGCCAGCCGCCGACATGTCCGACGACTATAGGGTCGTCCCCACGACCCCGGGAATAGATTGGCCCGCCACCGTCATGTCCGGCGACTATCGGATCGTCCCCACGACTACGGGCCAAAGTTGGCCAGCCGCCGACATGTCCGAAGACCATAGGGTCGTCCCCACGACCCTGGGACTAGATTGGCCCGCCACCGTCAAGTCCGACGACTATAGGGTCGTCCTCACGACCTCGGGACTAGGTTGGCCAGCCGCCGACATGTCCGACCACTATTGGGTCGTCCCCACGACCCCGGGACTAGATTGGCCCGCCACCGTCATGTCCGACGAGTATAGGGTCGTCCCCACGACCCCGGGACAAGCTTGGCCCGCTGCCGACTTGTCCGACGACTATAGGGTCGTCCTCACGACCCCGGGAATAGATTGGCCCGCCACCGTCATGTCCGGCGACTATCGGATCGTCCCCACGACTACGGGCCAAAGTTGGCCAGCCGCCGACATGTCCGAAGACTATAGGGTCGTCCCCACGACCCTGGGACTAGATTGGCCCGCCACCGTCAAGTCCGACGACTATAGGGTCGTCCTCACGACCTCGGGACTAGGTTGGCCAGCCGCCGACATGTCCGACCACTATTGGGTCGTCCCCACGACCCCGGGACTAGATTGGCCCGCCACCGTCATGTCCGACGAGTATAGGGTCGTCCCCACGACCCCGGGACTAGGTTGGCCAGCCGCCGACATGTCCGACGACTATAGGGTCGTCCCCACGACACCGGGCGAAAGTTGGCCAGCCACCGACATGTCCGACGACTATAGGGTCGTCCCGACGACCCCGGGACTAGATTGGCCCGCCACCGTCATGTCCAACGACTATCGGATCGTCCCCACGACCACGGGCCAAAGTTGGCCAGCCGCCGACATGTCCGACGACTATTGGGTCGTCCCCACGACCACGGGCCAAAGTTGGCCAGCCGCCGAAATTTCCGACGACTATTGGATCGTCCCCACGACCACGGGCCAAAGTTGGCCAGCCGCCGACATGTCCGACGACTATAGGGTCGTCCCCACGACCCCGGGCCAAAGATGTCCAGCCGCCGTCTTGTCCGACGACTATAGGGTCGTCCCCACGACCCCGGGACTAGATTGGCCCGCCACCGTCATGTCCAACGACTATAGGGTCGTTCCCACAACTACGGGCCAAAGTTGGCCAGCCGCCGACATGTCCAACGACTATTGGGTCGTCCCCGCGACCACGGGCCGAAGTTGGCCAGCCGCCGACATGTCCGACGACTATAGGGTCGCCCCCAAGACCGCGGGACTAGGTTGGCCACCCGCCGACATGTCCGACGATTATAGGGTCGTCCCCACGACCCCCGGCCAAAGTTGGCAAGCCGCCGAGATGTCCGACGACTATTGGGTCGTCCCCACGACCATGGGCCAAAGTTGGCCAGCCGCCGACATGTCCGACGACTATAGTGTCGTCCCCACGACCCCGGTACTAGATTGGCCCGCCGCCGACATGTCCGACGACTATAGAGTCGTCCCCACGACACCGGGCCAAAGTTGGCCAGCCGCCGACATGTCCGACGACTATAGGGTCGTCCCCACGACCCCGGGAATAGATTGGCCCGCCACCGTCATGTCCGGCGACTATCGGATCGTCCCCACGACTACGGGCCAAAGTTGGCCAGCCGCCGACATGTCCGACGACTATAGGGTCGTCCCCACGACCCCGGGAATAGATTGGCCCGCCACCGTCATGTCCGGCGACTATCGGATCGTCCCCACGACTACGGGCCAAAGTTGGCCAGCCGCCGACATGTCCGACGACTATTGGGTCGTCCCCACGACCACGGGCCAAAGTTGGCCAGCCGCCGACATGTCCGAAGACTATAGGGTCGTCCCCACGTCCCCGGGACTAGATTGGCCAGCCGCCGACATGTCCAACGACTATAGAGTCGTCCCCACGACACCGGGCCAAAGTTGGCCAGCCGCTGACATGTCCAACGACTATTGGGTCGTCCCCACGACCACGGGTCAATGTTGGCCAGCCGCCGACATGTCCGACGACTATAGGGTCGTCCCCACGACCACGGGTCAATGTTGGCCAGCCGCCGACATGTCCGACGACTATAGGGTCGTCCCCACGACCCCGGGAATAGATTGGCCCGCCACCGTCATGTCCGGCGACTATCGGATCGTCCCCACGACTACGGGCCAAAGTTGGCCAGCCGCCGACATGTCCGACGACTATTGGATCGTCCCCACGACCACGGGCCAAAGTTGGCCAGCCGCCGACATGTCCGACGACTATAGGGTCGTTCCCATAACCCCGGGACTAGATTGGCCCGCCATCGTCATGTCCGACGACTACAGGGTCGTCCCCACGACCCCGGGAATAGATTGGCCCGCCACCGTCATGTCCGGCGACTATCGGATCGTCCCCACGACTACGGGCCAAAGTTGGCCAGCCGCCGACATGTCCGACGACTATTGGGTCGTCCCCACGACCACGGGCCAAAGTTGGCCAGCCGCCGACATGTCCGAAGACTATAGGGTCGTCCCCACGTCCCCGGGACTAGATTGGCCAGCCGCCGACATGTCCAACGACTATAGAGTCGTCCCCACGACACCGGGCCAAAGTTGGCCAGCCGCTGACATGTCCAACGACTATTGGGTCGTCCCCACGACCACGGGTCAATGTTGGCCAGCCGCCGACATGTCCGACGACTATAGGGTCGTCCCCACGACCACGGGTCAATGTTGGCCAGCCGCCGACATGTCCGACGACTATAGGGTCGTCCCCACGACCCCGGGAATAGATTGGCCCGCCACCGTCATGTCCGGCGACTATCGGATCGTCCCCACGACTACGGGCCAAAGTTGGCCAGCCGCCGACATGTCCGACGACTATTGGATCGTCCCCACGACCACGGGCCAAAGTTGGCCAGCCGCCGACATGTCCGACGACTATAGGGTCGTTCCCATAACCCCGGGACTAGATTGGCCCGCCATCGTCATGTCCGACGACTACAGGGTCGTCCCCACGACCCCGGGAATAGATTGCCCCGCCATCGTTATTTCCGACGACTATAGGGTCGTCCCCACGACCACGGGCCAAAGTTGGCCGGCCGCCGACATGTCCGAAGACTATAGGGTCGTTCCCACGACCCTGGGACTAGATTGGCCCGCCACCGTCATGTCCGACGACTATAGGGTCGTCCCCACGACCCCGGGCCAAAGATGTCCAGCCGCCGTCTTGTCCGACGACTATAGGGTCGTCCCCACGACCCCGGGACTAGATTGGCCCGCCACCGTCATGTCCAACGACTATAGGGTCGTCCCCACGACCACAGGCCAAAGTTGGCCAACCGCCGACATGTCCGACGACTATAGGGTCGTCCCCACGACCCCGGGCCAATGTTGGCCAATCGCCGACATGTCCGTCGACTATAGGGTCGTCTCTACGACCCCGGGACTGGATTGGCCCGCCGCCGTCTTGTCCGACGATTATAGGGTCGTCCCCACGACCCCGGGACAAGCTTGGCCAGCCGCCGACATGCCCGACCACTATTGGGTCGTCCCCACGACCAGGGGCCAAAGTTGGCCAGCCGCCGACATGTCCGACGACTATAGAGTCGTCCCCACGACACCGGGCCAAAGTTGGCCAGCCGCCGACATGTCCGACGACTATCGGGTCGTCCCCACGTCCCCGGGACTAGATTGGCCAGCCGCCGACATGTCCAACGACTATAGAGTCGTCCCCACGACACCGGGCCAAAGCTGGCCAGCCGCTGATATGTCCAACGACTATTGGGTCGTCCCCACGACCACGGGTCAATGTTGGCCAGCCGCCGACATGCCCGACCACTATTGGGTCGTCCCCACGACCAGGGGCCAAAGTTGGCCAGCCGCCGACATGTCCAACGACTATAGAGTCGTCCCCACGACCCCGGGCCAAAGTTGGCCAGCCGCCGACATGTCCGAAGACTATAGGGTCGTCCCCACGTCCCCGGGACTAGATTGGCCAGCCGCCGACATGTCCAACGACTATAGAGTCGTCCCCACGACACCGGGCCAAAGCTGGCCAGCCGCTGATATGTCCAACGACTATTGGGTCGTCCCCACGACCACGGGTCAATGTTGGCCAGCCGCCGACATGTCCGACGACTATAGAGTCGTCCCCACGACACCGGGCCAAAGTTGGCCAGCCGCCGACATGTCCGACGACTATAGGGTCGTCCCCACGACCCCGGGAATAGATTGGCCCGCCACCGTCATGTCCGGCGACTATCGGATCGTCCCCACGACTACGGGCCAAAGTTGGCCAGCCGCCGACATGTCCGAAGACTATAGGGTCGTCCCCACGACCCTGGGACTAGATTGGCCCGCCACCGTCAAGTCCGACGACTATAGGGTCGTCCCCACGACCTCGGGACTAGGTTGGCCAGCCGCCGACATGTCCGACCACTATTGGGTCGTCCCCACGACCCCGGGACTAGATTGGCCCGCCACCGTCATGTCCGACGAGTATAGGGTCGTCCCCACGACCCCGGGACAAGCTTGGCCCGCTGCCGACTTGTCCGACGACTATAGGGTCGTCCCCACGACCCCGGGCCAAAGTTGGCAAGCCGCCGAAATGTCCGACGACTGTAGGGTCGTCCCCACGACCCCGGGACTAGATTGGTACGCCACCGTCAAGTCCGACGACTATAGGGTGGTCCCCACGTCCTCGGGACTAGGTTGGCCAGCCGCCGACATGTCCGACGACTATAGGGTCGTCCCCACGACCCCGGGCCAAAGTTGGCAAGCCGCCGAAATGTCCGACGACTGTAGGGTCGCCCCACGACCCCGGGACTAGATTGGCCCGCCACCGTCAAGTCCGACGACTATAGGGTCGTCCCGACGACCTCGGGACTAGATTGGCCCGCCACCGTCATGTCCAACGACTATCGGATCGTCCCCACGACCACGGGCCAAAGTTGGCCAGCCGCCGACATGTCCGACGACTATAGAGTCGTCCCCACGACACCGGGCGAAAGTTGGCCAGCCACCGACATGTCCGACGACTATAGGGTCGTCCCGACGACCCCGGGACTAGATTGGCCCGCCACCGTCATGTCCAACGACTATCGGATCGTCCCCACGACCACGGGCCAAAGTTGGCCAGCCGCTGACATGTCCGACGACTATTGGGTCGTCCCCACGACCACGGGCCAAAGTTGGCAAGCCGCCGAAATGTCCGACGACTGTAGGGTCGTCCCCACGGCCCCGGGGCTAGATTGGCCCGCCACCGTCAAGTCCGACGACTATAGAGTCGTCCCCACGACCCCGGGCCAAAGTTGGCAAGCCGCCGAAATGTCCGACGACTGTAGGGTCGTCCCCAGGACCCCGGGACTAGATTGGCCCACCACCGTCAAGTCCGACGACTATAGGGTCGTCCCCACGACCTCGGGACTAGGTTGGCCAGCCGCCGACATGTCCGACCACTATTGGGTCGTCCCCACGACCAGGGGCCAAAGTTGGCCAGCCGCCGACATGTCCGACGACTATAGAGTCGTCCCCACGACCCCGGGACTAGATTGGCCCGCCACCGTCATGTCCAACGACTATAGGGTCGTCCCCACAACCACGGGCCAAAGCTGGCCAGCCGCCGACATGTCCAACGACTATTGGGTCGTCCCCACGACCATGGGCCAAACTTGGCCAGCCGCCGACATGTCCGACGACTATAGTGTCGTCCCCACGACCCCGGTACTAGATTGGCCCGCCGCCGACATGTCCGACGACTATAGAGTCGTCCCCACGACACCGGGCCAAAGTTGGCCAGCCGCCGACATGTCCGACGACTATAGGGTCGTCCCCACGACCCCGGGAATAGATTGGCCCGCCACCGTCATGTCCGGCGACTATCGGATCGTCCCCACGACTACGGGCCAAAGTTGGCCAGCCGCCGACATGTCCGACGACTATAGGGTCGTCCCCACGACCCCGGAAATAGATTGGCCCGCCACCGTCATGTCCGGCGACTATCGTATCGTCCCCACGACTACGGGCCAAAGTTGGCCAGCCGCCGACATGTCCGACGACTATTGGGTCGTCCCCACGACCACGGGCCAAAGTTGGCCAGCCGCCGACATGTCCGAAGACTATAGGGTCGTCCCCATGACCACGGGCCAAAGTTGGCCAGCCGCCGACCTGTCCGACGACTATAGGGTCGTCCCCACGACCCCGGGCCAAAGATGTCCAGCCGCCGTCTTGTCCGGCGACTATAGGGTCGTCCCCACGACCCCGGGACTAGATTGGCCCACCACCGTCATGTCCAACGACTATAGGGTCGTCCCCACAACCCCAGGCCAAAGTTGGCCAGCCGCCGACATGTCCAACGACTATTGGGTCGTCCCCACGACCACGGGCCAAAGTTGGCCAGCCGCCGACATGTCCAACGACTATTGGGTCGTCCCCACGACCACGGGCCAAAGTTGGCCAGCCGCCGACATGTCCGACCACTATTGGGTCGTCCCCACGACCCCGGGACTAGATTGGCCCGCCACCGTCATGTCCGACGACTATAGGGTCGTCCCCACGACCCCGGGAATAGATTGGCCCGCCACCGTCATGTCCGGCGACTATCGGATCGTCCCCACGACTACGGGCCAAAGTTGGCCAGCCGCCGACATGTCCGACGACTATAGGGTCGTCCCCACGACCCCGGGAATAGATTGGCCCGCCACCGTCATGTCCGGCGACTATCGGATCGTCCCCACGACTACGGGCCAAAGTTGGCCAGCCGCCGACATGTCCGAAGACTATAGGGTCGTCCCCACGACCCTGGGACTAGATTGGCCCGCCACCGTCAAGTCCGACGACTATAGGGTCGTCCCCACGACCTCGGGACTAGGTTGGCCAGCCGCCGACATGTCCGACCACTATTGGGTCGTCCCCACGACCCCGGGACTAGATTGGCCCGCCACCGTCATGTCCGACGAGTATAGGGTCGTCCCCACGACCCCGGGACAAGCTTGGCCCGCTGCCGACTTGTCCGACGACTATAGGGTCGTCCCCACGACCCCGGGCCAAAGTTGGCAAGCCGCCGAAATGTCCGACGACTGTAGGGTCGTCCCCACGACCCCGGGACTAGATTGGTACGCCACCGTCAAGTCCGACGACTATAGGGTGGTCCCCACGTCCTCGGGACTAGGTTGGCCAGCCGCCGACATGTCCGACGACTATAGGGTCGTCCCCACGACCCCGGGCCAAAGTTGGCAAGCCGCCGAAATGTCCGACGACTGTAGGGTCGCCCCACGACCCCGGGACTAGATTGGCCCGCCACCGTCAAGTCCGACGACTATAGGGTCGTCCCGACGACCTCGGGACTAGATTGGCCCGCCACCGTCATGTCCAACGACTATCGGATCGTCCCCACGACCACGGGCCAAAGTTGGCCAGCCGCCGACATGTCCGACGACTATAGAGTCGTCCCCACGACACCGGGCGAAAGTTGGCCAGCCACCGACATGTCCGACGACTATAGGGTCGTCCCGACGACCCCGGGACTAGACTGGCCCGCCACCGTCATGTCCAACGACTATCGGATCGTCCCCACGACCACGGGCCAAAGTTGGCCAGCCGCTGACATGTCCGACGACTATTGGGTCGTCCCCACGACCACGGGCCAAAGTTGGCAAGCCGCCGAAATGTCCGACGACTGTAGGGTCGTCCCCACGGCCCCGGGGCTAGATTGGCCCGCCACCGTCAAGTCCGACGACTATAGAGTCGTCCCCACGACCCCGGGCCAAAGTTGGCAAGCCGCCGAAATGTCCGACGACTGTAGGGTCGTCCCCAGGACCCCGGGACTAGATTGGCCCACCACCGTCAAGTCCGACGACTATAGGGTCGTCCCCACGACCTCGGGACTAGGTTGGCCAGCCGCCGACATGTCCGACCACTATTGGGTCGTCCCCACGACCAGGGGCCAAAGTTGGCCAGCCGCCGACATGTCCGACGACTATAGAGTCGTTCCCACGACCCCGGGACTAGATTGGCCCGCCACCGTCATGTCCAACGACTATAGGGTCGTCCCCACAACCACGGGCCAAAGCTGGCCAGCCGCCGACATGTCCAACGACTATTGGGTCGTCCCCACGACCATGGGCCAAACTTGGCCAGCCGCCGACATGTCCGACGACTATAGTGTCGTCCCCACGACCCCGGTACTAGATTGGCCCGCCGCCGACATGTCCGACGACTATAGAGTCGTCCCCACGACACCGGGCCAAAGTTGGCCAGCCGCCGACATGTCCGACGACTATAGGGTCGTCCCCACGACCCCGGGAATAGATTGGCCCGCCACCGTCATGTCCGGCGACTATCGGATCGTCCCCACGACTACGGGCCAAAGTTGGCCAGCCGCCGACATGTCCGACGACTATAGGGTCGTCCCCACGACCCCGGAAATAGATTGGCCCGCCACCGTCATGTCCGGCGACTATCGTATCGTCCCCACGACTACGGGCCAAAGTTGGCCAGCCGCCGACATGTCCGACGACTATTGGGTCGTCCCCACGACCACGGGCCAAAGTTGGCCAGCCGCCGACATGTCCGAAGACTATAGGGTCGTCCCCATGACCACGGGCCAAAGTTGGCCAGCCGCCGACCTGTCCGACGACTATAGGGTCGTCCCCACGACCCCGGGCCAAAGATGTCCAGCCGCCGTCTTGTCCGGCGACTATAGGGTCGTCCCCACGACCCCGGGACTAGATTGGCCCACCACCGTCATGTCCAACGACTATAGGGTCGTCCCCACAACCCCAGGCCAAAGTTGGCCAGCCGCCGACATGTCCAACGACTATTGGGTCGTCCCCACGACCACGGGCCAAAGTTGGCCAGCCGCCGACATGTCCGACCACTATTGGGTCGTCCCCACGACCCCGGGACTAGATTGGCCCGCCACCGTCATGTCCGACGACTATAGGGTCGTCCCCACGACCCCGGGCCAAAGTTGGCAAGCCGCCGAAATGTCCGACGACTGTAGGGTCGTCCTCACGACCACGGGCCAAAGTTGGCCAGCCGCCGACATGTCCGACGACTATAGAGTGGTCCCCACGACACCGGGCGAAAGTTGGCCAGCCACCGACATGTCCGACGACTATAGGGTCGTCCCGACGACCCCGGGCCAAAGTTGGCAAGCCGCCGAAATGTCCGACGACTGTAGGGTCGCCCCACGACCCCGGGACTAGATTGGCCCGCCACCGTCAAGTCCGACGACTATAGGGTCGTCCCGACGACCTCGGGACTAGATTGGCCCGCCACCGTCATGTCCAACGACTATCGGATCGTCCCCACGACCACGGGCCAAAGTTGGCCAGCCGCCGACATGTCCGAAGACTATAGGGTCGTCCCCACGACCCTGGGACTAGATTGGCCCGCCACCGTCAAGTCCGACGACTATAGAGTCGTCCCCACGACCCCGGGACTAGATTGGCCCGCCACCGTCATGTCCAACGACTATAGGGTCGTCCCCACAACCACGGGCCAAAGCTGGCCAGCCGCCGACATGTCCAACGACTATTGGGTCGTCCCCACGACCATGGGCCAAAGTTGGCCAGCCGCCGACATGTCCGACGACTATAGTGTCGTCCCCACGACCCCGGTACTAGATTGGCCCGCCGCCGACATGTCCGACGACTATAGAGTCGTCCCCACGACACCGGGCCAAAGTTGGCCAGCCGCCGACATGTCCGACGACTATAGGGTCGTCCCCACGACCCCGGGAATAGATTGGCCCGCCACCGTCATGTCCGGCGACTATTGGGTTGTCCCCACGACCACGGGCCAAAGTTGGCCAGCCGCCGACATGTCCGAAGACTATAGGGTCGTCCCCACGTCCCCGGGACTAGATTGGCCAGCCGCCGACATGTCCAACGACTATAGAGTCGTCCCCACGACACCGGGCCAAAGTTGGCCAGCCGCCGACATGTCCGACGACTATAGGGTCGTCCCCACGACCCCGGGAATAGATTGGCCCGCCACCGTCATGTCCGGCGACTATCGGATCGTCCCCACGACTACGGGCCAAAGTTGGCCAGCCGCCGACATGTCCGACGACTATTGGGTCGTCCCCACGACCACGGGCCAAAGTTGGCCAGCCGCCGACATGTCCGAAGACTATAGGGTCGTCCCCACGTCCCCGGGACTAGATTGGCCAGCCGCCGACATGTCCAACGACTATAGAGTCGTCCCCACGACACCGGGCCAAAGTTGGCCAGCCGCTGACATGTCCAACGACTATTGGGTCGTCCCCACGACCACGGGTCAATGTTGGCCAGCCGCCGACATGTCCGACGACTATAGGGTCGTCCCCACGACCACGGGCCAAAGTTGGCCAGCCGCCGACATGTCCGACGACTATAGGGTCGTCCCCACGACCCCGGGCCAAAGATGTCCAGCCGCCGTCTTGTCCGACGACTATAGGGTCGTCCCCACGACCCCGGGCCAAAGATGTCCAGCCGCCGTCTTGTCCGACGACTATAGGGTCGTCCCCACGACCCCGGGACTAGATTGGCCCGCCACCGTCATGTCTAACGACTATAGGGTCGTCCCCACAACCCCAGGCCAAAGTTGGCCAGCCGCCGACATGTCCAACGACTATTGGGTCGTCCCCACGACCACGGGCCAAAGTTGGCCAGCCGCCGACATGTCCGACGACTATAGGGTCGTCCCCACGACCCCGGGAATAGATTGGCCCGCCACCGTCATGTCCGGCGACTATCGGATCGTCCCCACGACTACGGGCCAAAGTTGGCCAGCCGCCGACATGTCCGACGACTATAGGGTCGTCCCCACGACCCCGGGACTAGATTGGCCCACCACCGTCATGTCCAACGATTATAGGGTCGTCCCCACGACCCCGGGACTAGATTGGCCCGCCACCGTCATGTCCGACGAATATACGGTCGTCCCCACGACCCCGGGCCAATAATGGCCAATCGCCGACATGTCCGATGACTATAGGGTCGTACCTACGACCCCGGGACTTGATTGGCCCGGCACCGTCATATCCATCGACTATCGGATCGTCCCCACGACCACGGGCCAAAGTTGGCCAGCCGCCGACATGTCCAACGACTATTGGGTCGTCCCCACCACCACGGGCCAAAGTTGGCCAGCCGCCGACATGTCCGACGACTATAGTGTCGTCCCCACGACCCCGGTACTAGATTGGCCCGCCGCCGACATGTCCGACGACTATAGAGTCGTCCCCACGACACCGGGCCAAAGTTGGCCAGCCACCGACATGTCCGACGACTATAGGGTCGTCCCCACGACTCCGGGAATAGATTGGCCCGCCACCGTCATGTCCGGTGACTATCGGATCGTCCCCACGACTACGGGCCAAAGTTGGCCAGCCGCCGACATGTCCAACGACTATTGGGTCGTCCCCGCGACCACGGGCCAAAGTTGGCCAGCCGCCGACATGTCCGACGACTATAGGGTCGCCCCCAAGACCGCGGGACTAGGTTGGCCACCCGCCGACATGTCCGACGATTATAGGGTCGTCCCCACGACCCCGGGCCAAAGTTGGCAAGCCGCCGAAATGTCCGACGACTGTAGGGTCGTCCCCACGGCCCCGGGGCTAGATTGGCCCGCCACCGTCAAGTCCGACGACTATAGAGTCGTCCCCACGACCCCGGGCCAAAGTTGGCAAGCCGCCGAAATGTCCGACGACTGTAGGGTCGTCCCCAGGACCCCGGGACTAGATTGGCCCACCACCGTCAAGTCCGACGACTATAGGGTCGTCCCCACGACCTCGGGACAAGGTTGGCCAGCCGCCGACATGTCCGACCACTATTGGGTCGTCCCCACGACCAGGGGCCAAAGTTGGCCAGCCGCCGACATGTCCGACGACTATAGAGTCGTCCCCACGACCCCGGGACTAGATTGGCCCGCCACCGTCATGTCCAACGACTATAGGGTCGTCCCCACAACCATGGGCCAAAGCTGGCCAGCCGCCGACATGTCCAACGACTATTGGGTCGTCCCCACGACCATGTGCCAAAGTTGGCCAGCCGCCGACATGTCCGACGACTATAGTGTCGTCCCCACGACCCCGGTACTAGATTGGCCCGCCGCCGACATGTCCGACGACTATGGAGTCGTCCCCACGACACCGGGCCAAAGTTGGCCAGCCGCCGACATGTCCGACGACTATAGGGTCGTCCCCACGACCCCGGGAATAGATTGGCCCGCCACCGTCATGTCCGGCGACTATTGGGTCGTCCCCACGACCACGGGCCAAAGTTGGCCAGCCGCCGACATGTCCGAAGACTATAGGGTCGTCCCCACGTCCCCGGGACTAGATTGGCCAGCCGCCGACATGTCCAACGACTATAGAGTCGTCCCCACGACACCGGGCCAAAGTTGGCCAACCGCCGACATGTCCGACGACTATAGGGTCGTCCCCACGACCCCGGGAATAGATTGGCCCGCCACCGTCATGTCCGGCGACTATCGGATCGTCCCCACGACTACGGGCCAAAGTTGGCCAGCCGCCGACATGTCCGACGACTATTGGGTCGTCCCCACGACCACGGGCCAAAGTTGGCCAGCCGCCGACATGTCCGAAGACTATAGGGTCGTCCCCACGTCCCCGGGACTAGATTGGCCAGCCGCCGACATGTCCAACGACTATAGAGTCGTCCCCACGACATCGGGCCAAAGTTGGCCAGCCGCTGACATGTCCAACGACTATTGGGTCGTCCCGACGACCTCGGGACTAGATTGGCCAGCCGCCGACATGTCCGACGACTATAGGGTCGTCCCCACGACCACGGGCCAAAGTTGGCCAGCCGCCGACATGTCCGACGACTATAGGGTCGTCCCCACGACCCCGGGCCAAAGATGTCCAGCCGCCGTCTTGTCCGACGACTATAGGGTCGTCCCCGCGACCCCGGGACTAGATTGGCCCGCCACCGTCATGTCCAACGACTATAGGGTCGTCCCCACAACCCCAGGCCAAAGTTGGCCAGCCGCCGACATGTCCAACGACTATTGGGTCGTCCCCACGACCACGGGCCAAAGTTGGCCAGCCGCCGACATGTCCGACGACTATAGGGTCGTCCCCACGACCCCGGGAATAGATTGGCCCGCCACCGTCATGTCCGGCGACTATCGGATCGTCCCCACGACTACGGGCCAAACTTGGCCAGCCGCCGACATGTCCGACGACTATAGGGTCGTCCCCACGACCCCGGGACTAGATTGGCCCGCCACCGTCATGTCCAACGATTATAGGGTCGTCCCCACGACCCCGGGACTAGATTGGCCCGCCACCGTCATGTCCGACGAATATACGGTCGTCCCCACGACCCCGGGCCAATAATGGCCAATCGCCGACATGTCCGATGACTATAGGGTCGTACCTACGACCCCGGGACTTGATTGGCCCGGCACCGTCATATCCATCGACTATCGGATCGTCCCCACGACCACGGGCCAAAGTTGGCCAGCCGCCGACATGTCCAACGACTATTGGGTCGTCCCCACGACCACGGGCCAAAGTTGGCCAGCCGCCGACATGTCCGACGACTACAGTGTCGTCCCCACGACCCCGGTACTAGATTGGCCCGCCGCCGACATGTCCGACGACTATAGAGTCGTCCCCACGACACCGGGCCAAAGTTGGCCAGCCACCGACATGTCCGACGACTATAGGGTCGTCCCCACGACTCCGGGAATAGATTGGCCCGCCACCGTCATGTCCGGTGACTATCGGATCGTCCCCACGACTACGGGCCAAAGTTGGCCAGCCGCCGACATGTCCGACGACTATAGGGTCGTCCCCACGACACCGGGAATAGATTGGCCCGCCACCGTCATGTCCGGCGACTATCGGATCGTCCCCACGACTACGGGCCAAAGTTGGCCAGCCGCCGACATGTCCGAAGACTATAGGGTCGTCCCCACGACCCCGGTACTAGATTGGCCCGCCGCCGACATGTCCGACGACTATAGAGTCGTCACCACGACACCGGGGCAAAGTTGGCCAGCCGCTGACATGTCCAACGACTATTGGGTCGTCTCCACGACCACGGGCCAATGTTGGCCAGCCGCCGACATGTCCGACGACTATAGGGTCGTCCCCACGACCACGGGCCAAAGTTGGCCAGCCGCCGAAATGTCCGACGACTATAGGGTCGTCCTCACGACCTCGGGACTAGATTGGCCCGCTACCGTCATGTCCGACGACTATAGGGTCGTCCCCACGACCACGGGCCAAAGTTGGCCTGCCGCCGAAATGTCCGACGACTGTAGGGTCGTCCCCGCGACCACGGGACTAGATTGGCCCGCCACCGCCATGTCCGACGACAATAGGGTCGTCCCCACGACCGCGGGACTAGGTTGACCTGCCGCCAACATGTCCGACGACTATAGGGTCGTCCCCACGACCACGGGCCAAGGTTGGCCGGCCGCCGAAATATCCGACGACTATAGGGTCGTTCCCATGACCCCGGGACTAGATTGGCCCGCCACCGTCATGTCCGACGACTACAGGGTCGTCCCCACGACCCCGGGAATAGATTGCCCCGCCATCGTTATTTCCGACGACTATAGGGTCGTCCCCACGACCACGGGCCAAAGTTGGCCGGCCGCCGAAATATCCGACGACTATAGGGTCGTTCCCATGACCCCGGGACTAGATTGGCCCGCCACCGTCATGTCCGACGACTACAGGGTCGTGCCCACGACCCCGGGAATAGATTGCCCCGCCACCGTCATGTCCAACGACTATAGGGTCGTCCCCACAACCCCAGGCCAAAGTTGGCCAGCCGCCGACATGTCCAACGACTATTGGGTCGTCCCCACGACCACGGGCCAAAGTTGGCCAGCCGCCGACACGTCCGACGACTATAGGGTCGTCCCCACGACCCCGGGAATAGATTGGCCCGCCACCGTCATGTCCGGCGACTATCGGATCGTCCCCACGACTACGGGCCAAAGTTGGCAAGCCGCCGAAATGTCCGACGACTGTAGGGTCGTCCCCACGACCCCGGGATTAGATTGGCCCGCCACCGTCAAGTCCGACGACTATAGGTTCGTCCCCACGACCTTGGGACTAGGTTGGCCAGCCGCCGACATGTCCGACGTCTATAGGGTCGTCCCCACGACCCCGGGCCAAAGATGTCCAGCCGCCGTCTTGTCCGACGACTATAGGGTCGTCCCCACGACCCCGGGACTAGATTGGCCCGCCACCGTCAAGTCCGACGACCTCGGGACTAGGTTGGCCAGCGGCCGACATGTCCGACGACTATAGGGTCGCCCCCACGACCTCGGGACTAGGTTGGCCAGCCGCCGACGTGTCCGACGACTATAGGGTCGTCCCCACGACCCCGGGCCAAAGATGTCCAGCCGCCGTCTTGTCCGACGACTATAGGGTCGTTCCCACGACCCCGGGACTAGATTGGCCCGCCACCGTCATGTCCAACGAGTATAGGGTCGTCCCCACAACCACGGGCCAAAGTTGGCCAGCCGCCGACATGTCCGACGACTATTGGATCGTCCCCACGACCACGGGCCACAGTTGGCCCGCCTCCGACATGTCCGACGACTATAGGGTCGTCCCCACGACCCCGGGACTAGATTGGTCCGCCACCGTCATGTCGGACGACTATAGGGTCGTCCCCACCACCCCGGGCCAAAGTTGGCAAGCCGCCGAAATGTCCGACGACTGTAGGGTCGTCCCCACGACCCCGGGATTAGATTGGCCCGCCACCGTCAAGTCCGACGATTATAGGTTCGTCCCCACGACCTTGGGACTAGGTTGGCCAGCCGCCGACATGTCCGACGTCTATAGGGTCGTCCCCACGACCCCGGGCCAAAGATGTCCAGCCGCCGTCTTGTCCGACGACTATAGGGTCGTCCCCACGACCCCGGGACTAGATTGGCCCGCCACCGTCAAGTCCGACGACCTCGGGACTATGTTGGCCAGCGGCCGACATGTCCGACGACTATAGGGTCGCCCCCACGACCTCGGGACTAGGTTGGCCAGCCGCCGACGTGTCCGACGACTATAGGGTCGTCCCCACCACCCCGGGCCAAAGTTGGCAAGCCGCCGACATGTCCGACGACTATAGGGTCGCCCCCACGACCCCGGGCCAAAGATGTCCAGCCGCCGTCTTGTCCGACGACTACAGGGTCGTTCCCACGACCCCGGGACTAGATTGGCCCGCCACCGTCATGTCCGACGAGTATAGGGTCGTCCCCACGACCCCGAGACTAGATTGGCCCGCCACCGTCATGTCCGACGACAATAGGGTCGTCCCCACGACCCCGGGTCCAGGTTGGCCAAGCGCCGACATTTCCGACGACTATAGACGCGTCCCCACGACACCGGGCCAAAGTTGGCCAGCCGCCGACATGTCCGACGACTATAGGGTCGTCCCCACGACCCCGGGCCAAAGTTGGTCAGCCGCCGACATGTCCGACGACTATACTGTCGTCCCCACGACCCCGGGCCAATGTTGGCCAGCCGCCGACATGTTCAGCGACTATTGGGCCGTCCCCACGACCACGGGCCAAAGTTGACCAGCCGCCGACATGTCCGACGACTATAGGGTCGTCCCCACGACCCCGGGCCAATGTTGGCCAATCGCCGACATGTCCGACGACTACAGGGTCGTCCCTACGACCCCGGGACTAGATAGGCCAGCCGCCGACATGTCCGACGACTATTGGATCGTCCCCACGACCCCGGGCCAAAGTTGGCCAGCCGCCGACATGTCAGAAGACTATAGGGTCGTCCCCACGACCCCGGGACTAGATTGGCCAGCCGCCGACATGTCCGACGACTATAGGGTCGTCCACACGACACCGGGGCAAAGTTGGCCAGCCGCTGACATGTCCAACGACTATTGGGTCGTCTCCACGACCACGGGCCAATGTTGGCCAGCCGCCGACATGTCCGACGACTATAGGGTCGTCCCCACGACCACGGGCCAAAGTTGGCCAGCCGCCGAAATGTCCGACGACTATAGGGTCGTCCTCACGACCTCGGGACTAGATTGGCCCGCTACCGTCATGTCCGACGACTATAGGGTCGTCCCCACGACCACGGGCCAAAGTTGGCCTGCCGCCGAAATGTCCGACGACTGTAGGGTCGTCCCCGCGACCACGGGACTAGATTGGCCCGCCACCGCCATGTCCGACGACAATAGGGTCGTCCCCACGACCGCGGGACTAGGTTGACCTGCCGCCAACATGTCCGACGACTATAGGGTCGTCCCCACGACCACGGGCCAAAGTTGGCCGGCCGCCGAAATATCCGACGACTATAGGGTCGTTCCCATGACCCCGGGACTAGATTGGCCCGCCACCGTCATGTCCGACGACTACAGGGTCGTCCCCACGACCCCGGGAATAGATTCCCCCGCCATCGTTATTTCCGACGACTATAGGGTCGTCCCCACGACCACGGGCCAAAGTTGGCCGGCCGCCGAAATATCCGACGACTATAGGGTCGTTCCCATGACCCCGGGACTAGATTGGCCCGCCACCGTCATGTCCGACGACTACAGGGTCGTGCCCACGACCCCGGGAATAGATTGCCCCGCCACCGTCATGTCCAACGACTATAGGGTCGTCCCCACAACCCCAGGCCAAAGTTGGCCAGCCGCCGACATGTCCAACGACTATTGGGTCGTCCCCACGACCACGGGCCAAAGTTGGCCAGCCGCCGACACGTCCGACGACTATAGGGTCGTCCCCACGACCCCGGGAATAGATTGGCCCGCCACCGTCATGTCCGGCGACTATCGGATCGTCCCCACGACTACGGGCCAAAGTTGGCAAGCCGCCGAAATGTCCGACGACTGTAGGGTCGTCCCCACGACCCCGGGATTAGATTGGCCCGCCACCGTCAAGTCCGACGACTATAGGTTCGTCCCCACGACCTTGGGACTAGGTTGGCCAGCCGCCGACATGTCCGACGTCTATAGGGTCGTCCCCACGACCCCGGGCCAAAGATGTCCAGCCGCCGTCTTGTCCGACGACTATAGGGTCGTCCCCACGACCCCGGGACTAGATTGGCCCGCCACCGTCAAGTCCGACGACCTCGGGACTAGGTTGGCCAGCGGCCGACATGTCCGACGACTATAGGGTCGCCCCCACGACCTCGGGACTAGGTTGGCCAGCCGCCGACGTGTCCGACGACTATAGGGTCGTCCCCACGACCCCGGGCCAAAGATGTCCAGCCGCCGTCTTGTCCGACGACTATAGGGTCGTTCCCACGACCCCGGGACTAGATTGGCCCGCCACCGTCATGTCCAACGAGTATAGGGTCGTCCCCACAACCACGGGCCAAAGTTGGCCAGCCGCCGACATGTCCGACGACTATTGGATCGTCCCCACGACCACGGGCCACAGTTGGCCCGCCTCCGACATGTCCGACGACTATAGGGTCGTCCCCACGACCCCGGGACTAGATTGGTCCGCCACCGTCATGTCGGACGACTATAGGGTCGTCCCCACCACCCCGGGCCAAAGTTGGCAAGCCGCCGAAATGTCCGACGACTGTAGGGTCGTCCCCACGACCCCGGGATTAGATTGGCCCGCCACCGTCAAGTCCGACGACTATAGGTTCGTCCCCACGACCTTGGGACTAGGTTGGCCAGCCGCCGACATGTCCGACGTCTATAGGGTCGTCCCGACGACCCCGGGCCAAAGATGTCCAGCCGCCGTCTTGTCCGACGACTATAGGGTCGTCCCCACGACCCCGGGACTAGATTGGCCCGCCACCGTCAAGTCCGACGACCTCGGGACTATGTTGGCCAGCGGCCGACATGTCCGACGACTATAGGGTCGCCCCCACGACCTCGGGACTAGGTTGGCCAGCCGCCGACGTGTCCGACGACTATAGGGTCGTCCCCACCACCCCGGGCCAAAGTTGGCAAGCCGCCGACATGTCCGACGACTATAGGGTCGCCCCCACGACCCCGGGCCAAAGATGTCCAGCCGCCGTCTTGTCCGACGACTACAGGGTCGTTCCCACGACCCCGGGACTAGATTGGCCCGCCACCGTCATGTCCGACGAGTATAGGGTCGTCCCCACGACCCCGAGACTAGATTGGCCCGCCACCGTCATGTCCGACGACAATAGGGTCGTCCCCACGACCCCGGGTCCAGGTTGGCCAAGCGCCGACATTTCCGACGACTATAGACGCGTCCCCACGACACCGGGCCAAAGTTGGCCAGCCGCCGACATGTCCGACGACTATAGGGTCGTCCCCACGACCCCGGGCCAAAGTTGGTCAGCCGCCGACATGTCCGACGACTATACTGTCGTCCCCACGACCCCGGGCCAATGTTGGCCAGCCGCCGACATGTTCAGCGACTATTGGGCCGTCCCCACGACCACGGGCCAAAGTTGACCAGCCGCCGACATGTCCGACGACTATAGGGTCGTCCCCACGACCCCGGGCCAATGTTGGCCAATCGCCGACATGTCCGACGACTACAGGGTCGTCCCTACGACCCCGGGACTTGATAGGCCAGCCGCCGACATGTCCGACGACTATTGGATCGTCCCCACGACCCCGGGCCAAAGTTGGCCAGCCGCCGACATGTCAGAAGACTATAGGGTCGTCCCCACGACCCCGGGACTAGATTGGCCAGCCGCCGACATGTCCGACGACTATAGGGTCGTCCACACGACCCCGGGCCAAAGTTGGCAAGCCGCCGAAATGTCCGACGACTGTGGGGTCGTCCCCACGACCCCGGGACTAGATTGGCCCGCCACCGTCAAGTCCGACGACCCCGGGCCAATGTTGGCTAGCCGCCGACATGTCCGACGACTATAGGGTCGTCCCCACGACCCCGGGCCAAAGTTGGCAAGCCGCCGAAATGTCCGACGACTGTAGGGTCGTCCCCACGACCCCGTGCCAAAGATGTCCAGCCGCCGTCTTGTCCGACGACTATAGGGTCGTCCCCACGACCCCGGGACTAGATTGGCCCGCCACCGTCATGTCCAACGACTATAGGGTCGTCCCCACAACCACGGGCCAAAGTTGGCCAGCCGCCGACATGTCCGACGATTATTGGATCGTCCCCACGACCACGGGCCAAAGTTGGCCAGCCGCCGACATGTGCGACGACTATACGGTCGTCCCCACGACCCCGGGACTAGATTGGTCCGCCACCGTCATGTCCGACGACTATAGGGTCGTCCCCACGACCCCGGGACTAGGCTGACAACCCGCCAACATGTCCGACGACTATAGGGTCGTCCCCACGACCCCGGGCCAAAGATGTCCAGCCGCCGTCTTGTCCGACGACTATAGGGTCTTACCCACGACCCTGGGACTAGATTGGCCCGCCACCGTCATGTCCAACGACTATAGGGTCGTCCCCACAACCACGGGCCAATGTTGGCCAGCCGCCGACATTTCCGACGACTATAGAGTCGTCCCCACGACACCGGGCCAAAGTTGGCCAGCCGCCGACATGTCCGACGACTATAGGGTCGTCCCCACGACCCCGGGACAAGGTTGGCCCGCCGCCGAAATGTCCGACGACTGTAGGGTCGTACCCACGACCCCGGGCCAAAGATGTCCAGCCGCCGTCTTGTCCGACGACTATAGGGTCGTCCCCACGACCCCGGGACTAGATTGGCCCGCCACCGTCATGTCCAACGACCTTAGGGTCGTCCCCACGACCTCGGGTTCAGGTTGGCCAGCCGCCGACATTTCCGACGACTATAGAGTCGTCCCCACGACACCGGTCCAAAGTTGGCCAGCCGCCGACATGTCCGACGACTATAGGTTCGTCCCCACGACCTTGGGACTAGGTTGGCCAGCCGCCGACATGTCCGACGTCTATAGGGTCGTCCCCACGACCCCGGGCCAAAGATGTCCAGCCGCCGTCTTGTCCGACGACTATAGGGTCGTCCCCACGACCCCGGGACTAGATTGGCCCGCCACCGTCAAGTCCGACGACCTCGGGACTAGGTTGGCCAGCGGCCGACATGTCCGACGACTATAGGGTCGCCCCCACGACCTCGGGACTAGGTTGGCCAGCCGCCGACGTGTCCGACGACTATAGGGTCGTCCCCACGACCCCGGGCCAAAGATGTCCAGCCGCCGTCTTGTCCGACGACTATAGGGTCGTTCCCACGACCCCGGGACTAGATTGGCCCGCCACCGTCATGTCCAACGAGTATAGGGTCGTCCCCACAACCACGGGCCAAAGTTGGCCAGCCGCCGACATGTCCGACGACTATTGGATCGTCCCCACGACCACGGGCCACAGTTGGCCCGCCTCCGACATGTCCGACGACTATAGGGTCGTCCCCACGACCCCGGGACTAGATTGGTCCGCCACCGTCATGTCGGACGACTATAGGGTCGTCCCCACCACCCCGGGCCAAAGTTGGCAAGCCGCCGAAATGTCCGACGACTGTAGGGTCGTCCCCACGACCCCGGGATTAGATTGGCCCGCCACCGTCAAGTCCGACGACTATAGGTTCGTCCCCACGACCTTGGGACTAGGTTGGCCAGCCGCCGACATGTCCGACGTCTATAGGGTCGTCCCGACGACCCCGGGCCAAAGATGTCCAGCCGCCGTCTTGTCCGACGACTATAGGGTCGTCCCCACGACCCCGGGACTAGATTGGCCCGCCACCGTCAAGTCCGACGACCTCGGGACTATGTTGGCCAGCGGCCGACATGTCCGACGACTATAGGGTCGCCCCCACGACCTCGGGACTAGGTTGGCCAGCCGCCGACGTGTCCGACGACTATAGGGTCGTCCCCACCACCCCGGGCCAATGTTGGCCAGCCGCCGACATTTCCGACGACTATAGAGTCGTCCCCACGACACCGGGCCAAAGTTGGCCAGCCGCCGACATGTCCGACGACTATAGGGTCGTCCCCACGACCCCGGGACAAGGTTGGCCCGCCGCCGAAATGTCCGACGACTGTAGGGTCGTACCCACGACCCCGGGCCAAAGATGTCCAGCCGCCGTCTTGTCCGACGACTATAGGGTCGTCCCCACGACCCCGGGACTAGATTGGCCCGCCACCGTCATGTCCAACGACCTTAGGGTCGTCCCCACGACCTCGGGTTCAGGTTGGCCAGCCGCCGACATTTCCGACGACTATAGAGTCGTCCCCACGACACCGGTCCAAAGTTGGCCAGCCGCCGACATGTCCGACGACTATAGGGTCGTCCCCACGACCCCGGGACTAGATTGGCCCGCCACCGTCATGTCCAACGACTATAGGGTCGTCCCCACAACCACGGGCCAAAGTTGGCCAGCCGCCGACATGTCCGACGACTATAGGGTCGTCCCCACGACCCCGGGCCAAAGTTGGCAAGCCGCCGAAATGTCCGACGACAATAGGGTCGTCCCCACGACCCCGGGTCCAGGTTGGCCAGCCGCCGACATTTCCGACGACTATACGGTCGTCCCCACGACCCCGGGACTAGATTGGCCCGCCACCGTCATGTCCAACGACTATAGGGTCGTCCCCACAACCACGGGCCAAAGTTGGCCCGCCGCCGACATGTCCGACGACTGTAGGGTCGTCCCCAAGACCCCGGGACTAGATTGGCCCGCCACCGTCAAGTCCGACGACTATAGGGTCGTCCCCACGACCCCGGGAGTAGATTGGCCAGCCGCCGACATGTCCGGCGACTATAGGGCCGTCCCCAGGACCCCGGGCCAAAGATGTCCAGCCACCGTCTTGTCCGACGACTATAGGGTCGTCCCCACGACCCCGGGACTAGATTGGCCCGCCACCGTCAAGTTCGACGACCTCGGGACTAGGTTGGCCAGCCGCCGACATGTCCGACGACTATTGGGCCGTCCCCACGACCACGGGCCAAAGTTGGCCAACCGCCGACATGTTCAACGACTATTGGGCCGTCCCCACGACCCCGGGCCAATGTTGGCCAGCCGCCGAAATGTCCGACGACTATAGGGTCGTCCCCACGACCCCGGGCCAAAGTTGGCAAGCCGCCGACTTTTCCGACGAATATAGGGTCGTTCCTACAATCCTGGGCCAAACGTGGCCAGCCGCCGTTATGTCCGACGACTATAGAATCGTCCCCACGGCCTCGGGCCAAAGTTGACCAGCCACCGACATTTCCGACGACTATAGGGTCGTCCCCACGACCCCGGGACTAGATTGGCCCGCCACCGTCAAGTTCGACGACCTCGGGACTAGGTTGGCCAGCCGCCGACATGTCCGACGACTATTGGGCCGTCCCCACGACCACGGGCCAAAGTTGGCCAACCGCCGACATGTTCAACGACTATTGGGCCGTCCCCACGACCCCGGGCCAATGTTGGCAAGCTGCCGACTTGTCCGACGACTATAGAGTCGTCCCCACGACCCCGGGACTAGGTAGACCCGCCGCCGACGTGTCCGACAACTATAGGGTCGTCCCCACGACCCCGGGCCAAAGTTGGCAAGCTGCCGAATTGTCCGACGACTATAGGGTCGTCCCCACGACCCCGGGACTAGGTAGACCCGCCGCCGACGTGTCCGACAACTATAGGGTCGTCCCCACGACCACGGGCCAAAGTTGGCAAGCCGCCGACTTTTCCGACGAATATAGGGTCGTTCCTACAATCCTGGGCCAAACGTGGCCAGCCGCCGTTATGTCCGACGACTATAGAATCGTCCCCACGGCCTCGGGCCAAAGTTGACCAGCCACCGACATTTCCGACGACTATAGGGTCGTCCCCACGACCATGGGCCAAAGTTGGTCAGCCGCCGACTTGTCCGACGACTATTGGGTCGCCCCACGGCCCCGGACTAGGATGGCTCGCCGCCGACATGTCCGACGACTATAGGATCGTCCCCACGGCGCCGGGACTAGGTTGGCTCGCCGCCGTTTTGTCCGAAGACTATAGGGTCGTCCCCACGTCCCCGGGCCAAAGTTGGCAAGCTGCCGACTTGTCCGACGACTATAGGGTCGAACCCACGACCCCGGGAATAGGTAGGCCCGCCGCCGACTTGTCCGACGACTATAGGGTCGTCCCCACGACCCCGAGACTAGATTGGACGGCCACCGTTATATCCGACGATTATAGGGTCGTCCCCACGGCCACGGGCCAAAGTTGGCCAGCCGCCGACATATCCGACGACTATAGGGTCGTCCCTATGACCCCGGGTCTAGATTGGCCAGCCGCCGACATATCCGACGATTATAGGGTCGTCCCCACGACCCCGGGGCTAGGTTGGCCAGCCGCCGACTTGTCCGACCACTATAGTGTCGTCCCCACGACCTCGGGACTAGGTTGGCCTGCCGCCGACATATCCGACGACTATCGGGTCGTCCCCACGACCACGGGCCATGGTTGGCCAGCCGCCGACATATCCGACGACTATAGGGTCGTCCCCACGACCCCGGGCCAAAGTTGGCAAGCTGCCGACTTGTCCGACGATTATAGGGTCGTACCCACGACACCGGCACTAGGTTGGCCCGCCGCCGACTTGTCCGACGACGATAGGGTCTTCCCCACGACCACGGGCCAAAGTTGGCCAGCCGCCGGCTTGCCCGACGACTATAGGGTCGTCCCCACGTCCCCGGGCCAAAGTTGGCAAGCTGCCGACTTGTCCGACGATTATAGGGTCGTCCCCAAGACACCGGGACTAGGTTGGCCCGCCGCCGACTTGTCCGACGACGATAGGGTCGTCCCCACGACCCCGGGCCAGAGTTGGCCAGCCGCTGATATGTCCGACGACTATGGGGTCGACCCCACGACCCTGGGACTAGACTGGCCTGCCACCGTCATTTCCGACGACTATACGGTCGTTCCCACGACCCCGGGACTAGGTTGGCCAGCCGCCGACTTGTCCGACCTCTATAGGGTCGTCCCCACGACCGCGGGACTAGGTTGGCTCGCCGCCGACTTGTCCGAAGACTACAGGGTCGTCCCCACGACCCCGGGCCAAAGTTGGCAAGCTGCCGACTTCTCCGACGACTATAGGGTCGTCCCCACGACCCCGGGACTAGGTAGACCCGCCGCTGACTTGTCCGACGACTATAGGTTCGTCCCCACGACCACGGGCCAAAGTTGGCCAGCCGCCGACATTTCCGACGACTATAGGGTCGTCCCCACGACCATGGGCCAAAGTTGGTCAGCCGCCGACTTGTCCGACGACTATAGGGTCGTCCCCAGGACCCCGGGACTAGATTGGCCCGCCACCGTCAAGTCCGACGACCTCGGGACTAGGTTGGCCAGCCGCCGACATGTCCGACGACTATAGGGTCGCCCCCACGACCTCGGGACTAGGTTGGCAAGCCGCCGAAATGTCCGACGACTGTAGGGTCGTCCCCAAGACCCCGGGACTAGATTGGCCCGCCACCGTCAAGTCCGACGACTATAAGGTCGTCCCCACGACCCCGGGCCAAAGTTGGCAAGCCGCCGAAATGTCCGACGACTGTAGGGTCGTCCCCACGACCCCGGGATTAGATTGGCCCGCCACCGTCAAGTCCGACGACTATAGGGTCGTCCCCACGACCCCGGGTCCTGGTTGGCCAAGCGCCGACATTTCCGACGACTATAGAGTCGTCCCCACGACACCGGGCCAAAGTTGGCCAGCCGCCGACATGTCCGACGACTATAGGGTCGTCCCCACGACCCCGGGCCAATGTTGGTCAATCGCCGACATGTCCGACGACTGTAGGGTCGTCCCCACGACCCCGGGACTAGATTGGCCCGCCACCGTCAAGTCCGACGACTATAGGGTCGTCCCAACGACCTCGGGACTAGGTTGGCCAGCCGCCGACATGTCCGACGACTATAGGGTCGTCCCCACCACCCCGGGCCAAAGTTAGCAAGCCGCCGAAATGTCCGACGACTGTAGGGTCGTCCCCAAGACCCCGGGACTAGATTGGCCCGCCACCGTCAAGTCCGACGACCTCGGGACTAGGTTGGCCAGCCGCCGACATGTCCGACGACTATAGGGTCGTCCCCATGTCCCCGGGACTAGATTGGCCCGCCACCGTCATGTCCGACGACTATAGGGTCGTCCCCACGACCCCGGGCCAATGTTGGCCCGCCGCCGAAATGTCCGACGACTGTAGGGTCGTACCCACGACCCCGGGCCAAAGATGTCCAGCCGCCGTCTTGTCCGACGACTATAGGGTCGTCCCCACGACCCCGGGACTAGATTGGCCCGCCACCGTCATGTCCAACGACCTTAGGGTCGTCCCCACGACCTCGGGTTCAGGTTGGCCAGCCGCCGACATTTCCGACGACTATAGAGTCGTCCCCACGACACCGGTCCAAAGTTGGCCAGCCGCCGACATGTCCGACGACTATAGGGTCGTCCCCACGACCCCGGGACTAGATTGGCCCGCCACCGTCATGTCCAACGACTATAGGGTCGTCCCCACAACCACGGGCCAAAGTTGGCCAGCCGCCGACATGTCCGACGACTATAGGGTCGTCCCCACGACCCCGGGCCAAAGTTGGCAAGCCGCCGAAATGTCCGACGACAATAGGGTCGTCCCCACGACCCCGGGTCCAGGTTGGCCAGCCGCCGACATTTCCGACGACTATACGGTCGTCCCCACGACCCCGGGACTAGATTGGCCCGCCACCGTCATGTCCAACGACTATAGGGTCGTCCCCACAACCACGGGCCAAAGTTGGCCCGCCGCCGACATGTCCGACGACTGTAGGGTCGTCCCCAAGACCCCGGGACTAGATTGGCCCGCCACCGTCAAGTCCGACGACTATAGGGTCGTCCCCACGACCCCGGGAGTAGATTGGCCAGCCGCCGACATGTCCGGCGACTATAGGGCCGTCCCCAGGACCCCGGGCCAAAGATGTCCAGCCACCGTCTTGTCCGACGACTATAGGGTCGTCCCCACGACCCCGGGACTAGATTGGCCCGCCACCGTCAAGTTCGACGACCTCGGGACTAGGTTGGCCAGCCGCCGACATGTCCGACGACTATTGGGCCGTCCCCACGACCACGGGCCAAAGTTGGCCAACCGCCGACATGTTCAACGACTATTGGGCCGTCCCCACGAACCCGGGCCAATGTTGGCCAGCCGCCGAAATGTCCGACGACTATAGGGTCGTCCCCACGACCCCGGGCCAAAGTTGGCAAGCCGCCGACTTTTCCGACGAATATAGGGTCGTTCCTACAATCCTGGGCCAAACGTGGCCAGCCGCCGTTATGTCCGACGACTATAGAATCGTCCCCACGGCCTCGGGCCAAAGTTGACCAGCCACCGACATTTCCGACGACTATAGGGTCGTCCCCACGACCCCGGGACTAGATTGGCCCGCCACCGTCAAGTTCGACGACCTCGGGACTAGGTTGGCCAGCCGCCGACATGTCCGACGACTATTGGGCCGTCCCCACGACCACGGGCCAAAGTTGGCCAACCGCCGACATGTTCAACGACTATTGGGCCGTCCCCACGACCCCGGGCCAATGTTGGCAAGCTGCCGACTTGTCCGACGACTATAGAGTCGTCCCCACGACCCCGGGACTAGGTAGACCCGCCGCCGACGTGTCCGACAACTATAGGGTCGTCCCCACGACCCCGGGCCAAAGTTGGCAAGCTGCCGAATTGTCCGACGACTATAGGGTCGTCCCCACGACCCCGGGACTAGGTAGACCCGCCGCCGACGTGTCCGACAACTATAGGGTCGTCCCCACGACCACGGGCCAAAGTTGGCAAGCCGCCGACTTTTCCGACGAATATAGGGTCGTTCCTACAATCCTGGGCCAAACGTGGCCAGCCGCCGTTATGTCCGACGACTATAGAATCGTCCCCACGGCCTCGGGCCAAAGTTGACCAGCCACCGACATTTCCGACGACTATAGGGTCGTCCCCACGACCCCGGGACTAGATTGGCCCGCCACCGTCAAGTTCGACGACCTCGGGACTAGGTTGGCCAGCCGCCGACATGTCCGACGACTATTGGGCCGTCCCCACGACCACGGGCCAAAGTTGGCCAACCGCCGACATGTTCAACGACTATTGGGCCGTCCCCACGACCCCGGGCCAATGTTGGCAAGCTGCCGACTTGTCCGACGACTATAGAGTCGTCCCCACGACCCCGGGACTAGGTAGACCCGCCGCCGACGTGTCCGACAACTATAGGGTCGTCCCCACGACCCCGGGCCAAAGTTGGCAAGCTGCCGAATTGTCCGACGACTATAGGGTCGTCCCCACGACCCCGGGACTAGGTAGACCCGCCGCCGACGTGTCCGACAACTATAGGGTCGTCCCCACGACCACGGGCCAAAGTTGGCAAGCCGCCGACTTTTCCGACGAATATAGGGTCGTTCCTACAATCCTGGGCCAAACGTGGCCAGCCGCCGTTATGTCCGACGACTATAGAATCGTCCCCACGGCCTCGGGCCAAAGTTGACCAGCCACCGACATTTCCGACGACTATAGGGTCGTCCCCACGACCATGGGCCAAAGTTGGTCAGCCGCCGACTTGTCCGACGACTATTGGGTCGCCCCACGGCCCCGGACTAGGATGGCTCGCCGCCGACATGTCCGACGACTATAGGATCGTCCCCACGGCGCCGGGACTAGGTTGGCTCGCCGCCGTTTTGTCCGAAGACTATAGGGTCGTCCCCACGTCCCCGGGCCAAAGTTGGCAAGCTGCCGACTTGTCCGACGACTATAGGGTCGACCCCACGACCCCGGGAATAGGTAGGCCCGCCGCCGACTTGTCCGACGACTATAGGGTCGTCCCCACGACCCCGAGACTAGATTGGACGGCCACCGTTATATCCGACGATTATAGGGTCGTCCCCACGGCCACGGGCCAAAGTTGGCCAGCCGCCGACATATCCGACGACTATAGGGTCGTCCCTATGACCCCGGGTCTAGATTGGCCAGCCGCCGACATATCCGACGATTATAGGGTCGTCCCCACGACCCCGGGGCTAGGTTGGCCAGCCGCCGACTTGTCCGACCACTATAGTGTCGTCCCCACGACCTCGGGACTAGGTTGGCCTGCCGCCGACATATCCGACGACTATCGGGTCGTCCCCACGACCACGGGCCATGGTTGGCCAGCCGCCGACATATCCGACGACTATAGGGTCGTCCCCACGACCCCGGGCCAAAGTTGGCAAGCTGCCGACTTGTCCGACGATTATAGGGTCGTACCCACGACACCGGCACTAGGTTGGCCCGCCGCCGACTTGTCCGACGACGATAGGGTCTTCCCCACGACCACGGGCCAAAGTTGGCCAGCCGCCGGCTTGCCCGACGACTATAGGGTCGTCCCCACGTCCCCGGGCCAAAGTTGGCAAGCTGCCGACTTGTCCGACGATTATAGGGTCGTCCCCAAGACACCGGGACTAGGTTGGCCCGCCGCCGACTTGTCCGACGACGATAGGGTCGTCCCCACGACCCCGGGCCAGAGTTGGCCAGCCGCTGATATGTCCGACGACTATGGGGTCGACCCCACGACCCTGGGACTAGACTGGCCTGCCACCGTCATTTCCGACGACTATACGGTCGTTCCCACGACCCCGGGACTAGGTTGGCCAGCCGCCGACTTGTCCGACCTCTATAGGGTCGTCCCCACGACCGCGGGACTAGGTTGGCTCGCCGCCGACTTGTCCGAAGACTACCGGGTCGTCCCCACGACCCCGGGCCAAAGTTGGCAAGCTGCCGACTTCTCCGACGACTATAGGGTCGTCCCCACGACCCCGGGACTAGGTAGACCCGCCGCTGACTTGTCCGACGACTATAGGTTCGTCCCCACGACCACGGGCCAAAGTTGGCCAGCCGCCGACATTTCCGACGACTATAGGGTCGTCCCCACGACCATGGGCCAAAGTTGGTCAGCCGCCGACTTGTCCGACGACTATAGGGTCGTCCCCAGGACCCCGGGACTAGATTGGCCCGCCACCGTCAAGTCCGACGACCTCGGGACTAGGTTGGCCAGCCGCCGACATGTCCGACGACTATAGGGTCGCCCCCACGACCTCGGGACTAGGTTGGCAAGCCGCCGAAATGTCCGACGACTGTAGGGTCGTCCCCAAGACCCCGGGACTAGATTGGCCCGCCACCGTCAAGTCCGACGACTATAAGGTCGTCCCCACGACCCCGGGCCAAAGTTGGCAAGCCGCCGAAATGTCCGACGACTGTAGGGTCGTCCCCACGACCCCGGGACTAGTTTGGTCCGCCACCGTCATGTCCGACGACTATAGGGTCGTCCCCACGACCCCGGGCCAAAGTTGGCAAGCCGCCGAAATGTCCGACGACTGTAGGGTCGTCCCCACGACCCCGGGACTAGATTGGCCCGCCACCGACATGTCCGACGACTATAGAGTCGTCCCCACGACACCGGGTCAAAGTTGGCAAGCCGCTGATATTTCCATCGACTATTGGGTCGTCCCCATGACCACGGGCCAATGTTGGCTAGCCGCCGACATGTCCGACGACTATAGGGTCGTCCCCAGGACCACGGGCCAAAGCTGGCCAGCCGCCGACATGTCCGACGACTATTGGATCGTCCCCACGACCACGGGCCAAGGTTGGCCAGCCGCCGACATGTCCGACGACTATAGGGTCGTCCCCACGACCCCGGGACTAGATTGGTCCGCCACCGTCATGTCCGACGACTATAGGGTCGTCCCCACGACACCGGGTCAAAGTTGGCCAGCCGCCGAAATGTCCGACGACTATAGGGTCGTCCCCACGACCACAGGCCAAAGTTGGCAAGCCGCCGAAATGTCCGACGACTGTAGGGTCGTCCCCACGACCCCGGGATTAGATTGGCCCGCCACCGTCAAGTCCGACGACCTCGGGACTAGGTTGGCCAGCCGCCGACGTGTCCGACAACTATAGGGTCGTCCCCACGACCACGGGCCAAAGTTGGCAAGCCGCCGACTTTTCCGACGAATATAGGGTCGTTCCTACAATCCTGGGCCAAACGTGGCCAGCCGCCGTTATGTCCGACGACTATAGAATCGTCCCCACGGCCTCGGGCCAAAGTTGACCAGCCACCGACATTTCCGACGACTATAGGGTCGTCCCCACGACCATGGGCCAAAGTTGGTCAGCCGCCGACTTGTCCGACGACTATTGGGTCGCCCCACGGCCCCGGACTAGGATGGCTCGCCGCCGACATGTCCGACGACTATAGGATCGTCCCCACGGCGCCGGGACTAGGTTGGCTCGCCGCCGTTTTGTCCGAAGACTATAGGGTCGTCCCCACGTCCCCGGGCCAAAGTTGGCAAGCTGCCGACTTGTCCGACGACTATAGGGTCGACCCCACGACCCCGGGAATAGGTAGGCCCGCCGCCGACTTGTCCGACGACTATAGGGTCGTCCCCACGACCCCGAGACTAGATTGGACGGCCACCGTTATATCCGACGATTATAGGGTCGTCCCCACGGCCACGGGCCAAAGTTGGCCAGCCGCCGACATATCCGACGACTATAGGGTCGTCCCTATGACCCCGGGTCTAGATTGGCCAGCCGCCGACATATCCGACGATTATAGGGTCGTCCCCACGACCCCGGGGCTAGGTTGGCCAGCCGCCGACTTGTCCGACCACTATAGTGTCGTCCCCACGACCTCGGGACTAGGTTGGCCTGCCGCCGACATATCCGACGACTATCGGGTCGTCCCCACGACCACGGGCCATGGTTGGCCAGCCGCCGACATATCCGACGACTATAGGGTCGTCCCCACGACCCCGGGCCAAAGTTGGCAAGCTGCCGACTTGTCCGACGATTATAGGGTCGTACCCACGACACCGGCACTAGGTTGGCCCGCCGCCGACTTGTCCGACGACGATAGGGTCTTCCCCACGACCACGGGCCAAAGTTGGCCAGCCGCCGGCTTGCCCGACGACTATAGGGTCGTCCCCACGTCCCCGGGCCAAAGTTGGCAAGCTGCCGACTTGTCCGACGATTATAGGGTCGTCCCCAAGACACCGGGACTAGGTTGGCCCGCCGCCGACTTGTCCGACGACGATAGGGTCGTCCCCACGACCCCGGGCCAGAGTTGGCCAGCCGCTGATATGTCCGACGACTATGGGGTCGACCCCACGACCCTGGGACTAGACTGGCCTGCCACCGTCATTTCCGACGACTATACGGTCGTTCCCACGACCCCGGGACTAGGTTGGCCAGCCGCCGACTTGTCCGACCTCTATAGGGTCGTCCCCACGACCGCGGGACTAGGTTGGCTCGCCGCCGACTTGTCCGAAGACTACCGGGTCGTCCCCACGACCCCGGGCCAAAGTTGGCAAGCTGCCGACTTCTCCGACGACTATAGGGTCGTCCCCACGACCCCGGGACTAGGTAGACCCGCCGCTGACTTGTCCGACGACTATAGGTTCGTCCCCACGACCACGGGCCAAAGTTGGCCAGCCGCCGACATTTCCGACGACTATAGGGTCGTCCCCACGACCATGGGCCAAAGTTGGTCAGCCGCCGACTTGTCCGACGACTATAGGGTCGTCCCCAGGACCCCGGGACTAGATTGGCCCGCCACCGTCAAGTCCGACGACCTCGGGACTAGGTTGGCCAGCCGCCGACATGTCCGACGACTATAGGGTCGCCCCCACGACCTCGGGACTAGGTTGGCAAGCCGCCGAAATGTCCGACGACTGTAGGGTCGTCCCCAAGACCCCGGGACTAGATTGGCCCGCCACCGTCAAGTCCGACGACTATAAGGTCGTCCCCACGACCCCGGGCCAAAGTTGGCAAGCCGCCGAAATGTCCGACGACTGTAGGGTCGTCCCCACGACCCCGGGACTAGATTGGTCCGCCACCGTCATGTCCGACGACTATAGGGTCGTCCCCACGACCCCGGGCCAAAGTTGGCAAGCCGCCGAAATGTCCGACGACTGTAGGGTCGTCCCCACGACCCCGGGACTAGATTGGCCCGCCACCGACATGTCCGACGACTATAGAGTCGTCCCCACGACACCGGGTCAAAGTTGGCAAGCCGCTGATATTTCCATCGACTATTGGGTCGTCCCCATGACCACGGGCCAATGTTGGCTAGCCGCCGACATGTCCGACGACTATAGGGTCGTCCCCAGGACCACGGGCCAAAGCTGGCCAGCCGCCGACATGTCCGACGACTATTGGATCGTCCCCACGACCACGGGCCAAGGTTGGCCAGCCGCCGACATGTCCGACGACTATAGGGTCGTCCCCACGACCCCGGGACTAGATTGGTCCGCCACCGTCATGTCCGACGACTATAGGGTCGTCCCCACGACACCGGGTCAAAGTTGGCCAGCCGCCGAAATGTCCGACGACTATAGGGTCGTCCCCACGACCACAGGCCAAAGTTGGCAAGCCGCCGAAATGTCCGACGACTATAGGGTCGTCCCCACGACCGCGGGCCAAAGATGTCCAGCCGCCGTCGTGTCCGACGACTATAGGGTCGTCCCCACGACCCCGGGCCAAAGTTGGCAAGCCGCCGAAATGTCCGACGACTATAGGGTCGTCCCCACGACCCCGGGCCAATGTTGGCCAATCGCCGACATCTCCGACGACTATAGGGTCGTCCCCACGACCCCGGGACTAGATTGGCCCGCCATCGTCATGTCCAACGACAATAGGGTCGTCCCCACGACCCCGGGACTAGGTTGACAAGCCGCCAACATGTCCGACGACTATAGGGTCGTCCCCACGACCCCGGGCCAAAGATGGCATGCCGCCGAAATGGCCGACGACTATAGGGTCGTCCCCAGGACCGCGGGCCAAAGATGTCAAGCCGTCGTCTTCTCCGACGACTATAGGGTCGTCCCCACGACCCCGGGCCAATGTTGGCCAATTGCCGACATGTCCGACGACTATAGGGTCGTCCCTACGACCCCGGGACTAGATTGGCCCGCCACCGTCATGTCCAACGACTATAGGGTCGTCCCCACGACCATGGGCCAAAGTTGGCCAGCCGCCGATATGTCCAACGACTATTGGGTCGTCCCCACGACCACGGGCCAAAGTTAGCCAGCCGCCGACATGTCCGACGACTATAGGGTCGTCCCCACGACCCCGGGCCAAAGTTGGCAAGCCGCCGAAATGTCCGACGACTGTAGGGTCATCCCCTCGACCCCGGGTCTAGGTTGGCCAGCCGCCGACTTGTCCGACGACTATAGGGTCGTACCCACGACCCCGGGACTAGGCTGACAAGCCGCCAACATGTCCGACGACTATAGGGTCGTCCCCACGACCCCGGGCCAAAGATGTCCAGCCGCCGTCTTGTCCGACGACTATAGGGTCGTCCCCACGACCCCGGGACTAGATTGGCCCGCCACCGTCATGTCCGACGAAAATAGGGTCGTCCCCACGACCCCGGGTTCAGGTTGGCCAGCCGCCGACATTTCCGACGACTATAGAGTCGTCCCCACGATCCCGGGACTAGATTGGCCCGCCACCGTCATGTCCGACGACTATAGGGTCGTCCCCACGACCCCGGGCCAAAGTTGGCAAGCCGCCGAAATGTCCGACGACTGTAGGGTCATCCCCTCGACCCCGGGTCTAGGTTGGCCAGCCGCCGACTTGTCCGACGACTATAGGGTCGTACCCACGACCCCGGGACTAGGCTGACAAGCCGCCAACATGTCCGACGACTATAGGGTCGTCCCCACGACCCCGGGCCAAAGATGTCCAGCCGCCGTCTTGTCCGACGACTATAGGGTCGTCCCCACGACCCCGGGACTAGATTGGCCCGCCACCGTCATGTCCGACGAAAATAGGGTCGTCCCCACGACCCCGGGTTCAGGTTGGCCAGCCGCCGACATTTCCGACGACTATAGGGTCGTCCCCAGGACCGCGGGCCAAAGATGTCAAGCCGTCGTCTTCTCCGACGACTATAGGGTCGTCCCCACGACCCCGGGCCAATGTTGGCCAATTGCCGACATGTCCGACGACTATAGGGTCGTCCCTACGACCCCGGGACTAGATTGGCCCGCCACCGTCATGTCCAACGACTATAGGGTCGTCCCCACGACCATGGGCCAAAGTTGGCCAGCCGCCGATATGTCCAACGACTATTGGGTCGTCCCCACGACCACGGGCCAAAGTTAGCCAGCCGCCGACATGTCCGACGACTATAGGGTCGTCCCCACGACCCCGGGCCAAAGTTGGCAAGCCGCCGAAATGTCCGACGACTGTAGGGTCATCCCCTCGACCCCGGGTCTAGGTTGGCCAGCCGCCGACTTGTCCGACGACTATAGGGTCGTCCCCACGACCCCGGGCCAAAGTTGGCCAGCCGCCGAAATGTCCGACGACTATAGGGTCGTCCCCACGATCCCGGGACTAAATTGGCCCGCCACCGTCATGTCCGACGACTATAGGGTCGTCCCCACGACCCCGGGCCAAAGTTGGCAAGCCGCCGAAATGTCCGACGACTGTAGGGTGGTACCCACGACCCCGGGACTAGGCTGACAAGCCGCCAACATGTCCGACGACTATAGGGTCGCCCCCACGACCCCGGGCCAAAGTTGGCCAGCCGCCGACATGTCCGACGACTATAGGGTCTGTTTTTACCCGTGATTGATCATTCAGATCGTTCAGGTGTTGTTAGAATTTGCACGTGATGTGCCGACTATAAGGTTTCACTCGAAGGACCACCCTTTTGTGGATAAGGGAAACTGATTGTAGTCTACTCTAGTAGTGTAACTCTAGAGAACGTGTTGCGTCTTTATTCGAGTCTCGTTTCTATCTGCCCGCGAGGCGTACATCCTTAACCTAAGAAAACTACGAAGCCTAGTCATTGGCTGTTAACAAAAACCGGGGTGAAAAGCCGCGATTACTATTGGTAGCCCGAAACCAGTGGGCGAAAGAAAAACCCGTGGTGGGAAAACGTCGCCGGCGAAGACACCTCGACTTTCTCCAAACGGGCATCTGGCAATACTCAAAGTCAAGGACCCTCTAACATTCGACAAAATTCTGGGTTAACCCTAAGAGGTAAACATCTGCAACGCAGACGACCAGGCGCGACCTCAAGTATTGCCTGCCGTAATAAAATTTACAGCCCTGTCCCTGTTACCGGGTGTCCCGGCAAAGAGTGTCCAATTGACGCATCGACATGCCGGCCGCCTTGAACGGTCGCGTTCAACTAAGAATAATAAAATGAAAATATCTCCGCCTCAACTGAAACCAATAAATCGCGTCAAAAAACATATCGTGCGCTAATGTACAAGCATCAAACTTATAAGATCTAATGATACAACACAACAACGCCAATAATAATAACTTAAAGTAACCTATGTCTAATATGAGTAATACAAATACACGGTTGGTTAATAATATTATAACCGATATACATGGAAGGTAAACAAAGGAAAATATTATACAATGAAGATGGTAAAGTCTTTATGGATTGGTCTTCCCCGCTTGTGGCAACACGCAAATTCTGGTGACTGGACGCTTGATGACTCCATCAGCCACCTTGATGGTTGCCACTCGAACTACATTGTCGGAACCAGGGTGTAGCTCCAAGATTCTACCCAGGTGCCACTGTAGAGGAGGGGTATTGTCTTCTCGAATGACAACAAGAGTGTCAACCTGGAGGACGTCTGCCGCCGATGACTTCCATTTGCTGCGTTGCTGCAGTTCATGCAAATACTCGACGTGCCATCGCTTCCAGAAATGTTGAACAGTCTGCTGAATAAGCTGATACCGATTAAGCCGATTCTGGCTACAATCGAGCAGATCAAGTTGCGGTGCTGCTGTCAGAGCATCGCCAATTAAAAAATGTCCCGGTGTGAGAGGAGTAAGATCATTAGGATCACAAGAAAGAGGATGAAGAGGACGGGAATTTAAACATGCTTCAATTTGCGTCAACATTGTATAGAGTTCCTCAAAAGTCATTCGTTGCTCACCTATGACTCGCTTTAAGTGGTGTTTAATAGATTTTACCGCGCTCTCCCAGAGACCCCCAAAGTGTGGTGAGCGTGGTGGTATAAAATGCCATTGAATCATCTCTCGTGATAGTGCATTCTCTACTTGTTCTCCATGTGATTTACTGTTTAATAAACTGCTCAACTCATTTAGTTCGTTTTTCGCGCCTACGAAATTTGTCCCATTGTCAGAGTAGATATGTTGAATACGCCCTCTCCGCGCTATAAAACGATACAGGCAATTCAAGAATGCATCGGTGGTCAGGTCCGTGGCAAGCTCAATATGGACAGCCTTTGTCACGAAACACACAAATATACAAAAATACGCCTTGTGCGTCACGCGACTCCGTCCCCTTTCCTTCAATAACACTGGACCAGCGTAATCCACTCCGCAGGTACTAAAGGGTCGAGCAGGAGTCACCCGTGAAGCAGGCAGGTTACCCATAATATAATTGATACCAGTCGGCTTCACTCTAAAACATTTAACGCATTGGCGCAAAATTTTCTTTACTGCGTTTTTTCCCGATAAAATCCAAAACCGAGTGCGCAATGACGCGAGCGTGAACTGAGAACCTGCATGCAACAATCTTTTATGTTCATAGTTTATTACTAGATTTGTAAACGAGTGATTTGCAGGCACAATGACTGGATGTTTCTGATCATAGTTTATCGGAGCATTTACAAGTCTGCCGCCCACCCTAAGGACATTGGCACTGTCAACAAATGGATTCAGTGAAATCAATTTACTTTTTAAAGGAAGTGGTTTGCTATATTTCAACGCAGTAATGTCTGCGGCAAAGTGTTCTCCTTGAACAAGTTTCACTAACGTAATTTCTGCGTTCATTAGTTCATACGCAGTCAGACTACCGGAATTAGTAGGGTTTGCATCCCCTGCCCTAATTACGTGAGTTCCTTGACCTCTAACCTTGCCTAATATGGCGTTGGTAAACCTAAGGCAATAAGCTGTGATGCGTTGTAATCTTATATAAGATGAATAACGTGAGAAGAGTTCAAATGGTTTATTCTTCGTCGCCGCGATGCACGCTACCTTTGTTTGTCGTTGTTCCGGCAAATTCTCCAGTGGCGCATAATTTAAATATGGCCACTGATTGGACATTTGTGATAACCAGAATGGTCCAACCCACCATAGAGAACTATTTATCAACTTATCTGGACTGGTACCTCGCGAAATAATATCAGCTGGGTTGTCCGAAGATATTACGTGTCTCCAACTATCGACATGGGTTAACGCTTGAATTTCTGAGGTACGGTTTGCTATGAAAGTTTTCCACCTATTTGGTTGCCCTTGTATCCATGCCAGGGCTATCGTGGAATCAGACCAATAATATTCCCTATCGATATCTAATCGTATGGTTTGTTTGACCCTTGCGGCTAATTGAGCTAGAAGAAGGGCTCCACACAACTCTAAACGTGGTAAAGAGACCGATTTCAAAGGAGCAACCCGAGATTTAGAACACAATAATCGAACCGTCCATACACCCTGCTGGCTCAAGGTCCGCAGGTAGATGCACGCGCCGTATGCCTTTTCCGAGGCATCCGAAAATCCGTGCAGTTCTACCTGCTGAGCATCGGTACACATGACACATCGTGGAATTACCAGGGATCCAATGGTATTGAGTTCTGCTCGAAATGTCGACCAATGTGTATGTACATCTTGAGATAGGCTTTCGTCCCATCCTACTTTCAATTGCCAAAGTTGTTGCATTACCAACTTGGCCTTGGTGACTACAGGACCTATCAGGCCAAGCGGGTCAAAGATTTGCGCGATTTCAGAAAGAATTACGCGTTTCGTTATTCTAGCCGAAAGATCCCTTTTTACAGCATAGTGAAGTTCATCAGTACCTGTTAACCACAGTAAACCTAAAATCTTACACTCCTCGTCTTTCGCCCTGATTTCTAATGTTCCTTGGAAATCACTCACTCCTAATGCACGACTATCGTTACTTGCCCATTTTCTCAGAGGGAACCCAGCTTGATCTAAAATATGAATTAGTTCCCGCTTGAGCTTCTGAACCTGGTCTAAAGTTTCACAACCCGTTAGAAGATCATCAACGTAAAAATCTTCGATGATTACGCGACTCGCGACCGGAAAATGTGTTGATTGTTCCTGCCCTATTTCTCGCAATACTCGCGTGGCCAGGAACGGAGCTGAGGCCGTACCATACGTGATCGTATTTAACTCATACGTACTAATCGAAGAATTGATATCTGAACGCCAAAGAATGCGTTGATATCTGCGATCCTCGGATCGGACGAGCACCTGTCTATACATTTTCTCTACATCAGCAGAGAGAACGAACTTGTGTTTCCTGAAGCGGAGCAATATGGAAAACAAATCGCTTTGTACGGTCGGACCCACTAGCTGAGCATCATTAAACGACACTCCAGAAGACGTTTTTGCTGAACCGTCAAAAACAACGCGAAGTTTGGTTGTTGTACTAGTGTCCCTACATACTGCATGGTGTGGTAAATAATAAGTCGGTGCTGTCCCCACTGACAGATCGTCAAGTCGAGTCATGTGCCCTAATGCCTCGTATTCTTGCATAAATTGTTGATATTGCAATCGTAACGTCGGGTTTCGACTTAATTTACGTTCTATACTAAGTAATCTGCTTTCAGCTTGACTCCTTGATTCACCGAGTTCGGTAATTCTATCGTTAAAGGGAATGGCAACTATGTAACGTCCTTGTGCATCGCGTGTTGTCGTGTCATTAAAATGTCGTTCGCAATCGTTGACCTTTGTAACGTGTTGCTGCGTCGAACTGTGGTTTTCAATTTCCCAGAATTGTGAAATCGCATTTTCTAAACCTTCGTTCGACACTGCATGACAAACGTTAGAATCCTTGGTCTTATTGTCCGAATTCCCGGTTAACTGTCCTCCTAGTATCCAACCAAGTCGAGTTTTATGCCAGACTAAATCACCGGAACCAATCCTGTGTTGACCGACACAAAGCAATTGCCAGAAAAGGGCGGCGCCGATGAGCAGGTCAACTCGACCAGGCTTCGCAAAGTGTGGGTCAGCAAGTGTAATGCCCGCAGGTATAGGGATGTTCATCCGATCAAGAGGTACGTTCGGCATATCGTCCGTAATGTCCTTTATAACAAAACACGACAAATCTGCCCGGAAACTATTGCACCTAGACTTCATTGTTACTCGCGCCCTTGAATGGATGCTATTACCCGACCTGCCTAATCCAATGACATTTGCGTTCACGGTAGTGTGAGTGATTCCATAATCTTCACAAAATGATTCTGTGATAAAATGTGCTTGTGATCCTACATCTAATAACGCTCGACATTCATGAACGTTGCCCTGGCTGTCTTCAAGAAGTACTACTGCCGTTGATAAAACGGTATAATTGGACGATAAGCTAGCGGTGTTAGAAACGCAAGGTTCAGAAGGAACGTCACGTGCTACAGCGCTTGTTGAAGGTTGCGCAAAGTCTGCACTGTGCGCAACCACATTTTCGATATGTAAGAGAGTGTGGTGTTTTTTACCACATTTCCGACAGTTTCCACGCGTACAAGCCTTGATGCTGTGCCCTAGTAAGAGACAGTTAAAACAACATCGTAGCTGCTTAATAGTCTCGTGCCTATCCGCGTGAGACATCGCCTTCAACTGGGAACAATATTGTAACATGTGTTCTCCTTTGCAAAGTACGCACTGACTTTGTGTACTTGCCACATGACTAGCTACAGGTGATTGAAATTTATTAAACGGCTTACTATTATCACCTTGCTTAGGCGAAGCCTTCTTTACAGTACCTAACGATTTCGAAGTTGTTCGTTCCAGAAGTTTCGCCTGTTGTTCTAAGAATTTTGTGAAATCTCTAAATGTCACTGCACTCGAAGATTTGATATATTCTTCTTCCCATTCCTTAAAAGTTACTGAATCCAATTTTTCTGATAAAATTAAAATGATTAGCGTATCCCAAGAGTCAACTGATTCGCCTAATGCACCTAAAGCGCGAATGTGGTTACGTGCATCATCTATGAATTCACGAAGCCCGGAACCAGACTGCTTTTGAATGGATGGTATTCGTAAAAATGAAGTTGCGTGGTGGTGAATCAACGCCTTGGGATCCTCAAATCGTTCTTTCAATGCAGCCCATGCTTCACTGTAGTTTGCATCAGAAACACCCAGAGTTTGTACCACACGTGCTGCCGGACCCTTTAAAGCTGAGTTTAAATAATGGAAACGCTGAATGTCCGTAAGCCTTGTGTTTCCTACAATGAGCGATTCGAACGTTTCGCGGAATTTCAACCATTGACTATAATTACCGTCAAAATTTGGTAAATGTATGGTTGGGAGTCGCGGCAAGTCGTGTGTGTCTGTGATCAAAGGCATGGATGAAACGACCGGAGGTGCAAGCTCCGTAACAAGACTCCGATGCCCTTGTGGCAAGCGAATGCGTGATATATGTTTCTCGACCGTTGTCATAATTTCGAAATATATCGATTCAAACGTGTCGCGATCAGCAGCGTGCGTAGCTTCCTGATCCGTTCCGGAAACTAATGCCTCGATTTGAATTTGAATTTGATCAAACTTATCGAACAACGGAGCGTTCATCTTTAAACGCTTTTCTAACACATCAACATCTGTGTCACTACCAAACGTGTCATAGAAATGCTTAAAACGAGTCAGAGCTGCCTTGGTATGACCGCGACTGGCGATAAGTGGCTTTAATTCCTCCATCTCTGTTTGATGTCTACGCAAATTAAAGAAATGAATAACGACTTACGGGAAGGAGAACTTGTACGGAAGATTGGCGATGCTGGCAGTCCAGATCACTGATGGTTTCAACTATCTCGATCCGAGGCGATGACGTCCTACGATGATGTCACCTGATGTTGTTTGGTGCACAGTGTACACGCCTCTGCTGCTACTGAGTTGACAGCACTAACTATCTCGTCCAGGGGCGGTGATGTCCAACAACCACGTCACCTGATGCCTTCCTGGATGCTATTTGGCTGTCATCTTCTTGAATTCAACAGGCGTGCGACACCAACGATGTTGCTAATGTTGCTCTTCGTTGCCAACTGCTTGCAACGAGTCGCCGTCCGATGTGGAAGTTGTAATTATCCGAACACCGTAATATTATCTCCGGCTCGAAGGACCAATGTTTTTACCCGTGATTGATCATTCAGATCGTTCAGGTGTTGTTAGAATTTGCACGTGATGTGCCGACTATAAGGTTTCACTCGAAGGACCACCCTTTTGTGGATAAGGGAAACTGATTGTAGTCTACTCTAGTAGTGTAACTCTAGAGAACGTGTTGCGTCTTTATTCGAGTCTCGTTTCTATCTGCCCGCGAGGCGTACATCCTTAACCTAAGAAAACTACGAAGCCTAGTCATTGGCTGTTAACAAAAACCGGGGTGAAAAGCCGCGATTACTATTGGTAGCCCGAAACCAGTGGGCGAAAGAAAAACCCGTGGTGGGAAAACGTCGCCGGCGAAGACACCTCGACTTTCTCCAAACGGGCATCTGGCAATACTCAAAGTCAAGGACCCTCTAACATTCGACAAAATTCTGGCTTAACCCTAAGAGGTAAACATCTGCAACGCAGACGACCAGGCGCGACCTCAAGTATTGCCTGCCGTAATAAAATTTACAGCCCTGTCCCTGTTACCGGGTGTCCCGGCAAAGAGTGTCCAATTGACGCATCGACAGGGTCGTCCCCACGACCCCGAGACTAGATTGGCCCGCCACCGTCATGTCCGACGACAATAGGGTCGTCCCCACGACCCCGGGTCCAGGTTGGCCAGCCGCCGACATTTCCGACGACTATAGAGTCGTCCCCACGACACCGGTCCAAAGTTGGCCAGCCGCCGACATGTCCGACGACTATAGGGTCGTCCCCACGACCCCGGGACTAGATTGGCCCGCCACCGTCATGTCCAACGACTATAGGGTCGTCCCCACGACCCCGGGCCAAAGTTGGCCAGCCGCCGACATGTCCGACGACTATAGGGTCGTCCCCACGACCCCGAGACTAGATTGGCCCGCCACCGTCATGTCCGACGACTATAGGGTCGTCCCCACGACCCCGAGACTAGATTGGCCCGCCACCGTCATGTCCGACGAAAATAGGGTCGTCCCCACGACCCCGGGTTCAGGTTGGCCAGCCGCCGACATTTCCGACGACTATAGAGTCGTCCCCACGACACCGGGCCAAAGTTGGCCAGCCGCCGACATGTCCGACGACTATAGGGTCGTCCCCACGACCCCGGGACAAGGTTGGCCCGCCGCCGACTTGTCCGACGACTATAGGGCCGTACCCACGACCCCGGGACTAGGCTGACAAGCCGCCAACATGTCCGACGACTATAGGGTCGTCCCCACGACCCCGGGCCAAAGTTGGCCAGCCGCCGAAATGTCCGACGACTATAGGGTCGTCCCCACGATCCCGGGACTAGATTGGCCCGCCACCGTCATGTCCGACGACTATAGGGTCGTCCCCACGACCCCGGGCCAAAGTTGGCAAGCCGCCGAAATGTCCGACGACTGTAGGGTCGTACCCACGACCCCGGGACTAGATTGGCCCGCCACCGTCATGTCCGACGATTATAGGGTCGTCCCCACGACCGCGAGACTAGATTGGCCCGCCACCGTCATGTCCGACGACAATAGGGTCGTCCCCACGACCCCGGGTCCAGGTTGGTCAGCCGCCGACATTTCCGACGACTATAGAGTCGTCCCGACGACACCGTGCCAAAGTTGGCCAGCCGCCGACATGTCCGACAACTATAGGGTCGTCCCCACGACCCCGGGCCAAAGATGTCCAGCCGCCGTCTTGTCCGACGACTATAGGGTCTTACCCACGACCGCGAGACTAGATTGGCCCGCCACCGTCATGTCCGACGACAATAGGGGCGTCCCCACGACCCCGGGTCCAGGTTGGTCAGCCGCCGACATTTCCGACGACTATAGGGTCGTCCCCACGACCCCGGGCCAAAGTTGGCAAGCCGCCGAAATGTCCGACGACTGTAGGGTCGTCCCCACGACCCCGGGCCAAAGATGTCCAGCCGCCGTCTTGTCCGACGACTATAGGGTCGTCCCCACGACCCCGGGACTAGATTGGCCCGCCACCGTCATGTCCAACGACTATAGGGTCGTCCCCACAACCACGGGCCAAAGCTGGCCTGCCGCCGACATGTCCGACGACTATTGGATCGTCCCCACGACCACGGGCCATAGTTGGCCAGCCGCCGACATGTCCGAAGACTATAAGGTCGTCCCCACGACCCCGGGACTAGATTGGCCAGCCGCCGACATGTCCGACGACTATAGAGTCGTCCCCACGACACCGGGTCAAAGTTGGCCAGCCGCTGACATTTCCAACGACTATTGGGTCGTCCCCACGACCACGGGCCAATGTTGGCTAGCCGCCGACATGTCCGACGACTATAGGGTCGTCCCCACGACCTCGGGACTAGATTGGCCCCCCACCGTCAAGTCCGACGACTATAGGGTCGTCCCCACGACCCCGGGCCAAAGTTGGCAAGCCGCCGAAATGTCCGACGACTGTAGGGTCGTCCCCACAACCCCGGGACTAGATTGGCCCGCCACCGTCAAGTCCGACGACTATAGTGACGTCCCCACGACCCCGGGCCAAAGTTGGCAAGCCGCCGAAATGTCCGACGACTGTAGGGTCGTCCCCACGACCCCCGGACTAGATTGGCCCGCCACCGTCATGTCTAACGACTATCGGATCGTCCCCACGACCACGGGCCAAAGTTGGCCAGCCGCCGACATGTCCGACGACTATTGGGTCGTCCCCACGACACCGGGCCAAAGTTGGCCAGCCGCTGACATGTCCAACGACTATAGGGTCGTCCCCACGACCACGGGCCAAAGTTGACCAGCCGCCGACATGTCCGACGATTATTGGATCGTCCCCACGACCCCGGGCCAAAGTTGGCAAGCCGCCGACATGTGCGACGACTATAGGGTCGTCCCCGCGACCTCGGGACTAGGTTGGCCACCCGCCGACAAGTCCGACGACTATAGGGTCGTCCCCACGACCCCGGGTCTAGGTTGGCCAGCCGCCGACATGTCCGACGACAATCGGATCGTCCCCACGCCCACGCGCCAAAGTTGGCCAGCCGCTGACATGTCCAACGACTATAGGGTCGTCCCCACGACACCGGGCCAAAGTTGGCCAGCCGCTGACATGTCCAACGACTATAGGGTCGTCCCCACGACCCCGGGCCAAAGTTGGCCAGCCGCCGACATGTCCGACAACTATAGGGTCGTCCCCACGACCCCGGGACAAGGTTGGCCCGCCGCCGACTTGTCCGACGACTATAGGGTCGTACCCACGACCTCGGGACTAGGCTGACAACCCGCCAACATGTCCGACGACTATAGGGTCGTCCCCACGACCCCGGGCCAAAGATGTCCAGCCGCCGTCTTGTCCGACGACTATAGGGTCTTACCCACGACCGCGAGACTAGATTGGCCCGCCACCGTCATGTCCGACGACAATAGGGTCGTCCCCACGACCCCGGGTCCAGGTTGGTCAGCCGCCGACATTTCCGACGACTATAGGGTCGTCCCCACGACCCCGGGCCAAAGTTGGCAAGCCGCCGAAATGTCCGACGACTGTAGGGTCGTCCCCACGACCCCGGGCCAAAGTTGGCCAGCCGCCGACATGTCCGACGACAATAGGGTCGTCCCCACGACCACGGGCCAAAGTTGGCCAGCCGCCGACATATCCGACGACTATAGGGTCGTCCCCACGTACCACGGGCCAATGTTGGCCAGCCGCTGACTTGTCCGACGACTATAGGGTCGTCCCCACGAACGCGGGGCTAGATTGGCCAGCCGCCGACATTTCCGACGACTATAGAGTCGTCCCCACGACCCCGGGCCAAAGTTGGCCAATCGCCGACATGTCCGACGACTATAGGGTCGTCCCTACGACCCCGGGACTAGATTGGCCAGCCGCCGTCTTGTCCGACGACTACAGGGTCGTCCCCACGACCCCGGGCTAAAGATGGCATGCCGCCGAAATGTCCGACGACAATCGGATCGTCCCCACGACCACGGGCCAAAGTTGGCCAGCCGACGACTATTGGGTCGTCCCCACGACCACGGGCCAATGTTGGCTAGCCGCCGACATGTCCGACGACTATAGGGTCGTCCCCACGACCCCGGGACTAGATTGGTCCGCCACCGCCATGTCCGACGAATATAGGGTCGTCCCCACGACCCCGGGCCAAAGTTGGAAAGACGCCGAAATGTCCGACGACTGTAGGGTCGTCCCCACGACCCCGGGACTAGATTGGCCCGCCACCGTCAAGTCCGACGACTATAGGGTCGTCCCCACGACCTCGGGACTAGGTTGGCCAGCCGCCGACATGTCCGACGACTATAGGGTCGTCCCCACGACCCCAGGACTAGATTGGTCCGCCACCGCCATGTCCGACGACTATAGGGTCGTCCCCACGACCCCGGGCCAAAGTTGGCAAGCCGCCGAAATGTCCGACGACTGTAGGGTCGTCCCCACGACCCCGGGACTAGATTGGCCCGCCACCGTCAAGTCCGACGACCTCGGGACTAGGTTGGCCAGCCGCCGACATGTCCGACGACTATAGGGTCGCCCCCACGACCTCGGGCCAATTTTGGCCAGCCGCCGACATGTCCGACGACTATAGGGTCGTCCCCACGACCCCGGGCCAAAGTTGGCAAGCCGCCGAAATGTCCGACGACTGTAGGGTCGTCCCCACGACCCCGGGAATAGATTGGCCGGCCACCGTCAAGTCCGACGACTATAGGGTCGTCCCCACGACCTCGGGACTAGATTGGCCCGCCACCGTCAAGTCCGACGACTATAGGGTCGTCCCCACGACCCCGGGCCAAAGTTGGCAAGCCGCCGAAATGTCCGACGACTGTAGGGTCGTCCGCACGACCCCCGGACTAGATTGGCCCGCCACCGTCATGTCCAACGACTATCGGATCGTCCCCACGACCACGGGCCAAAGTTGGCCAGGCGCCGACATGTCCGACGACTATTGGGTCGTCCCCACGACACCGGGCCAAAGTTGGCAAGCCGCCGAAATGTCCGACGACTGTAGGGTCGTCCGCACGACCCCCGGACTAGATTGGCCCGCCACCGTCATGTCCAACGACTATCGGATCGTCCCCACGACCACGGGCCAAAGTTGGCCAGGCGCCGACATGTCCGACGACTATTGGGTCGTCCCCACGACACCGGGCCAAAGTTGGCCAGCCGCTGACATGTCCAACGACTATAGGGTCGTCCCCACGACCCCGGGACTAGATTGGCCAGCCGCCGACATGTCCGACGACTATAGTGTCGTCCCCACGACACCGGGTCAAAGTTGGCCAGCCGCTGACATTTCCAACGACTATTGGGTCGTCCCCACGACCACGGGCCAATGTTGGCTAGCCGCCGACATGTCCGACGACTATAGGGTCGTCCCCACGACCACGGGCCAAAGCTGGCCAGCCGCCGACATGTCCGACGACTATTGGATCGTCCCCACGACCACGGGCCAAAGTTGGCCAGCCGCCGACATGTCCGACGACTATAGGGTCGTCCCCACGACCCCGGGACTAGATTGGTCCGCCACCGTCATGTCCGACGACTATAGGGTCGTCCCCACGACCCCGGGCCAAAGTTGGCAAGCCGCCGAAATGTCCGACGACTGTAGGGTCGTCCCCACGACCCCGTGCCAAAGATGTCCAGCCGCCGTCTTGTCCGACGACTATAGGGTCGTCCCCACGACCCCGGGACTAGATTGGCCCGCCACCGTCATGTCCAACGACTATAGGGTCGTCCCCACAACCACGGGCCAAAGTTGGCCAGCCGCCGACATGTCCGACGATTATTGGATCGTCCCCACGACCACGGGCCAAAGTTGGCCAGCCGCCGACATGTGCGACGACTATACGGTCGTCCCCACGACCCCGGGACTAGATTGGTCCGCCACCGTCATGTCCGACGACTATAGGGTCGTCCCCACGACCCCGGGACTAGGTTGGCTCGCCACCGTCATGTCTGACGACTATAGGGTCGTCCCCACGACCACGGGCCAAAGTTGGCCAGCCGCCGACATGTCCGACGACTATAGGGTCGTCCCCACGACCACGGGCCAAAGTTGGCCAGCCGCCGACATGTCCGACGACTATAGGGTCGTCCCCACGACCCGGGACTAGACTGGCCCGCCACCGTCATGTCCGACGACTATAGGGTCGTCCCCACGACCCCCGGACTAGGTTGGCCGGCCGCCGACTTGTCCGACGACTATAGGGTCGTCCCCACGACCCCCGGACTAGGTGGGCTCGCCGCCGACTTGTCCGACGACTGTAGGGTCGTCCCCACGACCACGGGACTAGATTGGCCCGCCACCGTCATTTCCGACGACTATAGGGTCGTCCCCACGACCACGGGCCAAAGTTGGCCAGCCGCCGACTTGTCCGACGACTATAGGGTCGTCCCCATGACCCGGGACTAGACTGGCCCGCCACCGTCATGTCCGACGACTATAGGGTCGTCCCCACGACCCCCGGACTAGGTTGGTACGCCGCCGACTTGTCCGACGGGTATAGGGTCCTCCCCACGACCACGGGCCAAAGTTGGCCAGCCGCCGACATGTCCGACGACTATAGGGTCGTCCCCACGACCCGGGACTAGACTGGCCCGCCACCGACATTTCCGACGACTATAAAGTCGTCCCCACGACCCCGGGTCAATGTTGGCTCGCCGCCGACATGTCCGACGACTATAGGGTCGTCCCCACGACCCCCGGGCCAAAGTTGGACAGCCACCGACATTTCCGACGACTATAGGGTCGTCCCCACGACCCGGGACTAGACTGGCCCGCCACCGTCATGTCCAACGACTATAGGGTCGTCCCCACGACCCCCGGACTAGGTTGGCCGGCCGCCGACTTATCCGACGACTATAGGCTCGTCCCCACGACCCCCCGACTAGGTGGGCTCGCCGCCGACTTGTCCGACGACTATAGGGTCGTCCCCACGACCCCGGGACTAGGTTGGCTCGCCACCGTCATGTCTGACGACTATAGGGTCGTCCCCACGACTACGGGCCAAAGTTGGCAAGCCGCCGACATGTCCGACGACTATAGGGTCGTCCCCACGACCACGGACCAAAGTTGGCCAGCCGCCGACATGTCCGACGACTATAGGGTCGTCCCCACGACCCGGGACTAGAGTGGCCCGCCACCGTCATGTCCAACGACTATAGGGTCGTCCCCACAACCACGGGCCAATGTTGGCCAGCCGCCGACATTTCCGACGACTATAGAGTCGTCCCCACGACACCGGGCCAAAGTTGGCCAGCCGCCGACATGTCCGACGACTATAGGGTCGTCCCCACGACCCCGGGACAAGTTTGGCCCGCCGCCGAAATGTCCGACGACTGTAGGGTCGTACCCACGACCCCGGGACTAGGCTGACAAGCCGCCAACATGTCCGACGACTATAGGGTCGTCCCCACGACCCCGGGACTAGATTGGTCCGCCACCGCCATGTCCGACGAATATAGGGTCGTCCCCACGACCCCGGGCCAAAGTTGGCAAGACGCCGAAATGTCCGACGACTGTAGGGTCGTCCCCACGACCCCGGGACTAGATTGGCCCGCCACCGTCAAGTCCGACGACTATAGGGTCGTCCCCACGACCTCGGGACTAGGTTGGCCAGCCGCCGACATGTCCGACGATTATAATGTCGTCCCCACGACCCCGGGCCAATGTTGGCCAATCGCCGACATGTCCGACGACTATAGGGTCGTCCCTACGACCCCGGGCCAAAGCTGGCCAGCCGCCGACATGTCCGACGACTATTCGATCGTCCCCACGACCACGGGCCAAAGTTGGCCAGCCGCCGACATGTCCGAAGACTATAGGGTCGTCCCCACGACCCCGGGACTAGATTGGCCAGCCACCGACATGTCCGACGACTATAGAGTCGTCCCCACGACACCGGGTCAAAGTTGGCCAGCCGCTGACATTTCCAACGACTATTGGGTCGTCCCCACGACCACGGGCCAATGTTGCCTAGCCGCCGACATGTCCGACGACTATAGGGTCGTCCCCACGACCACGGGCCAAAGCTGGCCAGCCGCCGACATGTCCGACGACTATTGGATCGTCCCCACGACCACGGGCCAAAGTTGGCCAGCCGCCGACATGTCCGACGACTATAGGGTCGACCCCACGACCCCAGGACTAGATTGGTCCGCCACCGTCATGTCCGACGACTATAGGGTCGTCCCCACGACCCCGGGCCAAAGTTGGCAAGCCGCCGAAATGTCCGACGACTGTAGGGTCGTCCCCACGACCCCGGGACTAGATTGGCCCGCCACCGTCAAGTCCGACGACCTCGGGACTAGGTTGGCCAGCCGCCGACATGTCCGACGACTATAGGGTCGCCCCCACGACCTCGGGCCAATTTTGGCCAGCCGCCGACATGTCCGACGACTATAGGGTCGTCCCTACGACCCCGGGCCAAAGCTGGCCAGCCGCCGACATGTCCGACGACTATTCGATCGTCCCCACGACCACGGGCCAAAGTTGGCCAGCCGCCGACATGTCCGAAGACTATAGGGTCGTCCCCACGACCCCGGGACTAGATTGGCCAGCCACCGACATGTCCGACGACTATAGAGTCGTCCCCACGACACCGGGTCAAAGTTGGCCAGCCGCTGACATTTCCAACGACTATTGGGTCGTCCCCACGACCACGGGCCAATGTTGGCTAGCCGCCGACATGTCCGACGACTATAGGGTCGTCCCCACGACCCGGGACTAGACTGGCCCGCCACCGTCATGTCCGACGACTATAGGGTCGTCCCCACGACCCCCGAACTAGGTTGGCCGGCCGCCGACTTGTCCGACGACTATAGGGTCGTCCCCACGACCACGGGCCAAAGTTGACCAGCCGGCGACATGTCCGACGACTATAGGGTCGTCCCCACGACCCCGGGACTACATTAGCCCGCCACCGTCTTGTCCGACGACTATAGGGTCGTCTTCACGACCACGGGCCAAAGTTGGCCAGCCGCCGACATATCCGACGACTATAGTGTCGTCCCCACGACCACGGGCCAATGTTGGCCAGCCGCTAACTTGTCCGACGACTATAGGGTCGTCCCCACGACCACGGGCCAAAGCTGGCCAGCCGCCGACATGTCCGACGACTATTGGATCGTCCCCACGACCACGGGCCAAAGTTGACCAGCCGCCGACATGTCCGACGACTATAGGGTCGTCCCCACGACCCCGGGACTAGATTGGTCCGCCACCATCATGTCCGACGACTATAGGGTCGTCCACACGACCCCGGGCCAAAGTTGGCAAGCCGCCGAAATGTCCGACGACTGTGGGGTCGTCCCCACGACCCCGGGCCAAAGTTGGACAGCCGCCGACTTGTCCGACGACTAAAGGGTCGTCCCCACGACCACGGGCCAAAGTTGGCCAGCCGGCGACATTTCCGACGACTATAGGGTCGTCCCCACGACACCGGGCCAAAGTTGGCCAGCCGCCGACATGTCCGACGACTATAGGGTCGTCCCCACGACACCGGGTCCAGGTTGGCCAGCCGCCGACATTTCCGACGACTATAGAGTCGTCCCCACGACACCGGGCCAAAGTTGGCCAGCCGCCGACATGTCCGACGACTATAGGGTCGTCCCCACTACCCCGGGACAAGGTTGGCCCGCCGCCGACTTGTCCGACGACTATAGGGTCGTACCCACGACCCCGGGACTAGGCTGACAAGCCACCAACATGTCCGACGACTATTGGGTCGTCCCCACGACCCCGGGCCAAAGTTGGCCAGCCGCCGACATGTCCGACGACTATAGGGTCGTCCTAACGACCCCGAGACTAGATTGGCCCGCCACCGTCAAGTCCGACGACCTCGGGACTAGGTTGGCCAGCCGCCGACATGTCCGACGACTATAGGGTCGTCCCCACGACCCCGGGCCAAAGATGTCCAGCCGCCGTCTTGTCCGACGACTATAGGGTCGTCCCCACGACCCCGGGACTAGATTGGCCCGCCACCGTCAAGTCCGACGACCTCGGGACTAGGTTGGCCAGCCGCCGACATGTCCGACGACTATAGGGTCGCCCCCACGACCTCGGGACTAGGTAGGCCAGCCGCCGACATGTCCGACGACTATAGGGTCGTCCCCACCACCCCGGGCCAAAGTTGGCAAGCCGCCGAAATGTCCGACGACTGTAGGGTCGTCCCCAAGACCCCGGGCCAAAGATGTCCAGCCGCCGACATGTCCGACGACTATAGGGTCGTACCCACGACCCCGGGCCAAAGATGTCCAGCCGCCGTCTTGTCCGACGACTATAGGGTCGTCCCCACGACCCCCGGACTAGGTTGGCCGGCCGCCGACTTGTCCGACGACTATAGGGTCGTCCCCACGACCCCCCGACTAGGTGGGCTCGCCGCCGACTTGTCCGACGACTATAGGGTCATCCCCACGACCCCGGGACTAGGTTGGCCCGCCGCCGACATTTCCGACGACTATAGGGTCGTCCTCACGACCACGGGCCAAATTTGGCCAGCTGCCGACTTGTCCGAACATTATAGGGTCGTCCCCACGACGCCGGGACTAGGTTGGCTCGCCGCCGACATTTCCGACGACTATAGGGTCGTCCCCACGACCACGGGCCATATTTGGCCAGCCGCCGACTTGTCCGACGACTATAGGGTCGTTCCCACGACCACGGGCCAAAGTTGGCCAGCTGCCGACTTGTTCGAGGACTATAGGGTCGTCCCCACGACCCCGGGTCTAGGTTGGCCAGCCGCCGACATGTCCGATGACTATAGAGTCGTCCCCAAGACACCGGGCCAAAGTAGGACAGCCGCCGACATCTCCGACGACTATAGGGTCGTCCCCACGATCCCGGGACTAGATTGGCTAGCCACCGTCACGTCCGACGACTATCGGATCGTCCCCACGACCACGGGCCAAAGTTGGCCTGCCGCCGACATGTCCGACGACTGTTGGGTCGTCCCCACGACCACGGGCCAATGTTGGCCAGCCCCCGACATGTCCGACGATTATAGGGTCGTCCCCACGACCCCGGGCCAATAATGGCCAATCGACGACATGTCCGACGACTATAGGGTCGTACCCACGACCCCGGGACTTGATTGGCCCGGCACCGTCATGTCCAACGACTATCGGATCGTCCCTACGACCACGGGCCAAAGTTGGCCAGCCGCCGACTTGTCCGACGACTATAGGGTCGTCCCCACGACCCCGGGACTAGGTTGGCTCGCCACCGATATGTCTGACGACTATAGGGTCGTCCCCACGACCCCGGGACTTGGTTGGCCGGCCGCCGACTTGTCCGACGACTATAGGGTCGTCCCCACGACCCCCCGACTAGGTGGCCTCGCCGCCGACATTTCCGACGACTATAGGGTCGTCCCCACGACCCCGGGCCAAAGTTGGACAGCCGCCGACTTGTCCGACGACTAAAGGGTCGTCCCCACGACCACGGGCCAAAGTTGGCCAGCCGGCGACATTTCCGACGACTATAGGGTCGTCCCCACGGCCACGGGCCAAAGTTGGCCAGCCGCCGACATGTCCGGCGACTATAGGGTCGTCCCCACGACCCCGGGACTAGAGTGGCCCGCCACCGTCATGTCCGACGACTATCGGATCGTCCCCACGACCACGGGCCAAAGTTGGCCAGCCGCCGACTTGTCCGACGACTATAGGGTCGTCCCCACGACCCCGGGACTAGGTTGGCTCGCCACCGATATGTCTGACGACTATAGGGTCGTCCCCACGACCCCGGGCCAATGTTGGCCAGCCGCCGACATGTCCGACGACTATAGGGTCGTCCCCACGACCCGGGACTAGAGTGGCCCGCCACCGTCATGTCCGACGACTATATGGTCGTCCCCACGACCACTGGCCAATGTTGACCAGCCGCTGACTTGTCCGACGACTATAGGGTCGTCCCCATGACCCGGGACTAGACTGGCCCGCCACCGTCATGTCCGACGACTATCGGATCGTCCCCACGACCACGGGCCAAAGTTGGCCAGCCGCCGACTTGTCCGACGACTATAGGGTCGTCCCCACGACCCCGGGACTAGGTTGGCCCGCCGCCGACATTTCCGACGACTATAGGGTCGTCCTCACGACCACGGGCCAAATTTGGCCAGCTGCCGACTTGTCCGAACATTATAGGGTCGTCCCCACGACGCCGGGACTAGGTTGGCTCGCCGCCGACATTTCCGACGACTATAGGGTCGTCCCCACGACCCGGGACTAGACTGGCCCGCCACCGACATGTCCGACGACTATAAAGACGTCCCCACGACCCGGGACTAGACTGGCCCGCCACCGTCATGTCCGACGACTATAGGGTCGTCCCCACGACCCCCCGACTAGGTGGGCTCGCCGCCGACTTGTCCGACGACTATAGGGTCGTCCCCACGACCCCGGGACTAGGTTGGCTCGCCACCGTCATGTCTGACGACTATAGGGTCGTCCCCACGACCACGGGCCAAAGTTGGCCAGCCGCCGACATGTCCGACGACTATAGGGTCGTCCCCACGACCCCCGGACTAGGTTGGCCGGCCGCCGACTTGTCCGACGACTATAGGGTCGTCCCCACGACCCCCGGACTAGGTGGGCTCGCCGCCGACTTGTCCGACGACTGTAGGGTCGTCCCCACGACCACGGGACTAGGTTGGCCGGCCGCCGACTTATCCGACGACTATAGGCTCGTCCCCACGACCCCCCGACTATGTGGGCTCGCCGCCGACTTGTCCGACGACTATAGGGTCGTCCCCACGACCCCGGGACTAGGTTGGCTCGCCACCGTCATGTCTGACGACTATAGGGTCGTCCCCACGACCACGGGCCAAAGTTGGCAAGCCGCCGACATGTCCGACGACTATAGGGTCGTCCCCACGACCACGGGCCAAAGTTGGCCAGCCGCCGACATGTCCGACGACTATAGGGTCGTCCCCACGACCCGGGACTAGACTGGCCCGCCACCGTCATGTCCGACGACTATAGGGTCGTCCCCACGACCCCGGGACTAGGTAGGCCCGCCGCCGACTTGTCCGACGACTATAGGGTCGTCCCCACGACCCCGGGCCAAAGTTGGCCAGCCGCTGATATGTCCGACGACTATACGGTCGTCCCCACGACCCCGGGAATAGATTGGCCCGCCACCGTCATTTCCGACGACTATAGGGTCGTCCCCACGACCCCGGGCCAAAGTTGGCCAGCCGCCGACATGTCCGACGACTATAGGGTCGTCCCCACGACCCGGGACTAGAGTGGCCCGCCACCGTCATGTCCGACGACTATATGGTCGTTCCCACGACCCGGGACTAGACTGGCCAGCCGCCGACATGTCCGACGACTATAGGGTCGTCCCCACGACCCCGGGCCAAAGATGTCCAGCCGCCGTCTTGTCCGACGACTATAGGCTCGTCCCCACGAACCCGGGGCTAGATTGGCCCGCCACCGTCAAGTCCGACGACCTCGGGACTAGGTTGGCCAGCCGCCGACATGTCCGACGACTATAGTGTCGCCCCCACGACCTCGGGACTAGGTAGGCCAGCCGCCGACATGTCCGACGACTATAGGGTCGTCCCCACGACACCGGGCCAAAGTTGGCAAGCCGCCGAAATGTCCGACGACTGTAGGGTCGCCCCCACGACCCCGGGACTAGATTGGCCCGCCACCGTCAAGTCCGACGACTATAGGGTCGTCCCAACGACCTCGGGACTAGGTTGGCTCGCCACCGTCATGTCTGACGACTATAGGGTCGTCCCCACGACCACGGGCCAAAGTTGGCCAGCCGCCGACATGTCCGACGACTATAGGGTCGTCCCCACGACCACGGGCCAAAGTTGGCCAGCCGCCGACATGTCCGACGACTATAGGGTCGTCCCCACGACCCGGGACTAGACTGGCCCGCCACCGTCATGTCCGACGACTATAGGGTCGTCCCCACGACCCCCGGACTAGGTTGGCCGGCCGCCGACTTGTCCGACGACTATAGGGTCGTCCCCACGACCCCCGGACTAGGTGGGCTCGCCGCCGACTTGTCCGACGACTGTAGGGTCGTCCCCACGACCACGGGACTAGGTTGGCCGGCCGCCGACTTATCCGACGACTATAGGCTCGTCCCCACGACCCCCCGACTATGTGGGCTCGCCGCCGACTTGTCCGACGACTATAGGGTCGTCCCCACGACCCCGGGACTAGGTTGGCTCGCCACCGTCATGTCTGACGACTATAGGGTCGTCCCCACGACCACGGGCCAAAGTTGGCAAGCCGCCGACATGTCCGACGACTATAGGGTCGTCCCCACGACCACGGGCCAAAGTTGGCCAGCCGCCGACATGTCCGACGACTATAGGGTCGTCCCCACGACCCGGGACTAGACTGGCCCGCCACCGTCATGTCCGACGACTATAGGGTCGTCCCCACGACCCCGGGACTAGGTAGGCCCGCCGCCGACTTGTCCGACGACTATAGGGTCGTCCCCACGACCCCGGGCCAAAGTTGGCCAGCCGCTGATATGTCCGACGACTATAGGGTCGTCCCCACGACCCCGGGCCAAAGATGTCCAGCCGCCGTCTTGTCCGACGACTATAGGCTCGTCCCCACGACCCCGGGAATAGATTGGCCCGCCACCGTCATTTCCGACGACTATAGGGTCGTCCCCACGACCCCGGGCCAAAGTTGGCCAGCCGCCGACATGTCCGACGACTATAGGGTCGTCCCCACGACCCGGGACTAGAGTGGCCCGCCACCGTCATGTCCGACGACTATATGGTCGTTCCCACGACCCGGGACTAGACTGGCCAGCCGCCGACATGTCCGACGACTATAGGGTCGTCCCCACGACCCCGGGCCAAAGATGTCCAGCCGCCGTCTTGTCCGACGACTATAGGCTCGTCCCCACGAACCCGGGACTAGATTGGCCCGCCACCGTCAAGTCCGACGACTATAGGGTCGTCCCAACGACCTCGGGACTAGGTTGGCCAGCCGCCGACATGTCCGACGACTATAGTGTCGCCCCCACGACCTCGGGACTAGGTAGGCCAGCCGCCGACATGTCCGACGACTATAGGGTCGTCCCCACGACACCGGGCCAAAGTTGGCAAGCCGCCGAAATGTCCGACGACTGTAGGGTCGCCCCCACGACCCCGGGACTAGATTGGCCCGCCACCGTCAAGTCCGACGACTATAGGGTCGTCCCAACGACCTCGGGACTAGGTTGGCCAGCCGCCGACATGTCCGACGACTATAGTGTCGCCCCCACGACCTCGGGACTAGGTAGGCCAGCCGCCGACATGTCCGACGACTATAGGGTCGTCCCCACGACACCGGGCCAAAGTTGGCAAGCCGCCGAAATGTCCGACGACTGTAGGGTCGCCCCCACGACCCCGGGACTAGATTGGCCCGCCACCGTCAAGTCCGACGACTATAGGGTCGTCCCAACGACCTCGGGACTAGGTTGGCCAGCCGCCGACATGTCCGACGACTATAGGGTCGTCCCCACGACCCCGGGCCAAAGATGTCCAGCCGCCGTCTTGTCCGACGACTATAGGGTCGTCCCCACGACCCCGGGACTACATTGGCCCGCCACCGTCATGTCCAACGACTATAGGGTCGTCCCCACAACCACGGGCCAAAGTTGGCCAGCCGCCGACATGTCCGACGACTATTGGATCGTCCCCACGACCACGGGCCAAAGTTGGCCAGCCGCCGACATGTCCGACGAGTATAGGGTCTTCCCCACGACCCCGGGACTAGATTGGTCCGCCAATGTCATGTCCGACGACTATGGGGTCGTCCCCACGACCCCGGGCCAAAGTTGGCAAGCCGCCGAAATGTCCGACGACTGTAGGGTCGTCCCCACGACCCCGGGACTAGATTGGTCCGCCACCGTCATGTCCGACGACTATAAGGTCGTCCCCACGACCCCGGGCCAAAGTTGGCCAATCGCCGACATGTCCGACGACTATAGGGTCGTCCCTACGACCCCGGGACTAGATTGGCCCGCCACCGTCATGTCCAACGACTATAGGGTCGTCCCCACGACCCCGGGACTAGGTTGACAAGCCGCCAACATGTCCGACGACTATAGGGCCGTCCCCACGACCCCGGGCCAATGTTGGCCAGCCGCCGACATGTCCGACGACTATAGGGTCGTCCATACGACCCCGGGACTAAATTGGCCCGCCACCGTCATGTCCAACGACTATAGGGTCTAGGTTGACAAGACGCCAAAATGTTCGACGAATATAGGGTCGTCCCCACGACCCCGGGCTAAAGATGGCATGCCGCCGAAATGTCCGACGACAATCGGATCGTCCCCACGACCACGGGCCAAAGTTGGCCTGCCGCCGACATGTCCGACGACTGTTGGGTCGTCCCCACGACCACGGGCCAATGTTGGCCAGCCGCCGACATGTCCGACGATTATAGGGTCGTCCCCACGGCCCCGGGCCAATAATGGCCAATCGACGACATGTCCGACGACTATAGGGTCGTCCCCACGACCCGGGACTAGACTGGCCCGCCACCGTCATGTCCGACGACTATAGGGTCATCCCCACGACCCCGGGTCTAGGTTGGCCCGCCGCCGACTTGTCCGACGACTATAGGGTCGTCCCCACGACCCCGGGACTAGATTGGCCCGCCACCGTTATGTCCGACGACTATAGGGTCGTCCCCACGACCACGGGCCAAAGTTGGCCAGCCGGCGACATGTCCGACGACTATAGGGTCGTCCCTACGACCCCGGGACTAGGTTGGCTCGCCACCGACATGTCTGACGACTATAGGGTCGTCCCCACGACCCCGGGACTAGATTGGCCCGCCACCGTCAAGTCCGACGACTATAGGGTCGTCCCCCCCACCCCGGGCCAAAGTTGGACAGCCGCCGACTTGTCCGACGACTATAGGGTCGTCCCCACGACCACGGGCCAATGTTGGCCAGCCGCCGGCTTGTCCGACGATTATAGGGTCGTCCCCACGACCCCGGGACTAGGTTGGCCCGCCGCCGACATCTCCGACGACTATAGGGTCGTCCCCACGATCCCGGGACTAGATTGGCTAGCCACCGTCACGTCCGACGACTATCGGATCGTCCCCACGACCACGGGCCAAAGTTGGCCTGCCGCCGACATGTCCGACGACTGTTGGGTCGTCCCCACGACCACGGGCCAATGTTGGCCAGCCGCCGACATGTCCGACGATTATAGGGTCGTCCCCACGACCCCGGGCCAATAATGGCCAATCGACGACATGTCCGACGACTATAGGGTCGTACCCACGACCCCGGGACTTGATTGGCCCGGCACCGTCATGTCCAACGACTATCGGATCGTCCCTACGACCACGGGCCTAAGTTGACCAGCCGCCGACATGTCCGATGACTATAGGGTCGTCCCTATGACCCCGGGACTAGACTGGCCCGCCACCGTCATGTCCGACGACTATAGGGTCATCCCCACGACCCCGGGTCTAGGTTGGCCCGCCGCCGACTTGTCCGACGACTATAGGGTCGTCCCCACGACCCCGGGACTAGATTGGCCCGCCACCGTTATGTCCGACAACTATAGGGTCGTCCCCACGACCACGGGCCAAAGTTGGCCAGCCGGCGACATGTCCGACGACTATAGGGTCGTCCCTACGACCCCGGGACTAGGTTGGCTCGCCACCGACATGTCTGACGACTATAGGGTCGTCCCCACGACCCCGGGACTAGATTGGCCCGCCACCGTCAAGTCCGACGACTATAGGGTCGTCCCCACGACCCCGGGCCAAAGTTGGACAGCCGCCGACTTGTCCGACGACTATAGGGTCGTCCCCACGACCACGGGCCAATGTTGGCCAGCCGCCGGCTTGTCCGACGATTATAGGGTCGTCCCCACGACCCCGGGACTAGGTTGGCCCGCCGCCGACTTGTCCGACGACTATAGGGTCGTCCCCACAACCACGGGCCAAAGTTGGCCAGCCGCCGACATATCCGACGACTATAGGGTCGTCCCCACGACCCCGGGCCAATGTTGGCCAGCCGCCGACATGTCCGACGACTATAGGGTCGTCCCCACGACCCGGGACTAGAGTGGCCCGCCACCGTCATGTCCGACGACTATATGGTCGTCCCCACGACCACTGGCCAATGTTGGCCAGCCGCTGACTTGTCCGACGACTATAGGGTCGTCCCCACGACCGCGGGACTAGATTGGCTCGCCGCCGACTTGTCCGACGACTGTAGGGTCGTCCCCACGACCACGGGACTAGATTGGCCCGCCACCGTCATTTCCGACGACTATAGGGTCGTCCCCACGACCACGGGCCAAAGTTGGCCAGCCGCCGACTTGTCCGACGACTATAGGGTCGTCCCCATGACCCGGGACTAGACTGGCCCGCCACCGTCATGTCCGACGACTATAGGGTCGTCCCCACGACCCCCGGACTAGGTTGGTACGCCGCCGACTTGTCCGACGGGTATAGGGTCCTCCCCACGACCACGGGCCAAAGTTGGCCAGCCGCCGACATGTCCGACGACTATAGGGTCGTCCCCACGACCCGGGACTAGACTGGCCCGCCACCGACATGTCCGACGACTATAAAGTCGTCCCCACGACCCCGGGTCAATGTTGGCTCGCCGCCGACATGTCCGACGACTATAGGGTCGTCCCCACGACCCCCGGGCCAAAGTTGGACAGCCACCGACATTTCCGACGACTATAGGGTCGTCCCCACGACCCCGGGACTAGATTGGCCCGCCACCGTCTTGTCCGACGACTATAGGGTCGTCTTCACGACCACGGGCCAAAGTTGGCCAGCCGCCGACATGTCCGACGACTATAGGGTCGTCCCCACGACCCGGGACTAGAGTGGCCCGCCACCGTCATGTCCGACGACTATATGGTCGTCCCCACGACCACTGGCCAATGTTGGCCAGCCGCTGACTTGTCCGACGACTATAGGGTCGTCCCCACGACCGCGGGACTAGATTGGCTCGCCGCCGACTTGTCCGACGACTGTAGGGTCGTCCCCACGACCACGGGACTAGATTGGCCCGCCACCGTCATTTCCGACGACTATAGGGTCGTCCCCACGACCACGGGCCAAAGTTGGCCAGCCGCCGACTTGTCCGACGACTATAGGGTCGTCCCCATGACCCGGGACTAGACTGGCCCGCCACCGTCATGTCCGACGACTATAGGGTCGTCCCCACGACCCCCGGACTAGGTTGGTACGCCGCCGACTTGTCCGACGGGTATAGGGTCCTCCCCACGACCACGGGCCAAAGTTGGCCAGCCGCCGACATGTCCGACGACTATAGGGTCGTCCCCACGACCCGGGACTAGACTGGCCCGCCACCGACATGTCCGACGACTATAAAGTCGTCCCCACGACCCCGGGTCAATGTTGGCTCGCCGCCGACATGTCCGACGACTATAGGGTCGTCCCCACGACCCCCGGGCCAAAGTTGGACAGCCACCGACATTTCCGACGACTATAGGGTCGTCCCCACGACCCCGGGACTAGATTGGCCCGCCACCGTCTTGTCCGACGACTATAGGGTCGTCTTCACGACCACGGGCCAAAGTTGGCCAGCCGCCGACATGTCCGACGACTATAGGGTCGTCCCCACGACCCGGGACTAGAGTGGCCAGCCGCCGACTTGTCCGACGACTATAGGGTCGTCCCCACGACCCCGGGACTAGGTTGGCTCGCCACCGATATGTCTGACGACTATAGGGTCGTCCCCACGACCCCGGGACTAGGTTGGCCGGCCGCCGACTTGTCCGACGACTATAGGGTCGTCCCCACGACCCCCCGACTAGGTGGCCTCGCCGCCGACATGTCCGACGACTATAGGGTCGTCCCCACGACCGCGGGCCAAAGTTGGACAGCCGCCGACTTGTCCGACGACTAAAGGGTCGTCCCCACGACCACGGGCCAAAGTTGGCCAGCCGGCGACATTTCCGACGACTATAGGGTCGTCCCCACGGCCACGGGCCAAAGTTGGCCAGCCGCCGACATGTCCGGCGACTATAGGGTCGTCCCCACGACCCCGGGACTAGAGTGGCCCGCCACCGTCATGTCCGACGACTATAGGGTCGTCCCCACGACCCCCGGACTAGGTTGGCCGGCCGCCGACTTGTCCGACGACTATAGGGTCGTCCCCACGACCCCCCGACTAGGTGGGCTCGCTGCCGACTTGTCCGACGACTATAGGGTCGTCCCCACGACCCCGGGACTAGGTTGGCTCGCCACCGTCATGTCTGACGACTATAGGGTCGTCCCCACGACCACGGGCCAAAGTTGGCCAGCCGCCGACATGTCCGACGACTATAGGGTCGTCCCCACGACCCGGGACTAGACTGGCCCGCCACCGTCATGTCCGACGACTATAGGGTCATCCCCACGACCCCGGGTCTAGGTTGGCCCGCCGCCGACTTGTCCGACGACTATAGGGTCGTCCCCACGACCCCGGGACTAGATTGGCCTGCCACCGTTATGTCCGACGACTATAGGGTCGTCCCCACGACCCCGGGCCAAAGTTGGACAGCCGCCGACTTGTCCGACGACTATAGGGTCGTCCCCACGACCACGGGCCAATGTTGGCCAGCCGCCGGCTTGTCCGACGATTATAGGGTCGTCCCCACGACCCCGGGACTAGGTTGGCCCGCCGCCGACTTGTCCGACGACTATAGGGTCGTCCCCACGACCACGGGCCAAAGTTGGCCAGCCGCCGACATATCCGACGACTATAGGGTCGTCCCCACGACCCCGGGCCATTGTTGGCCAGCCGCCGACATGTCCGACGACTATAGGGTCGTCCCCACGACCCGGGACTAGAGTGGCCCGCCACCGTCATGTCCGACGACTATATGGTCGTCCCCACGACCACTGGCCAATGTTGGCCAGCCGCTGACTTGTCCGACGACTATAGGGTCGTCCCCACGACCGCGGGACTAGATTGGCTCGCCGCCGACTTGTCCGACGACTGTAGGGTCGTCCCCACGACCACGGGACTAGATTGGCCCGCCACCGTCATTTCCGACGACTATAGGGTCGTCCCCACGACCACGGGCCAAAGTTGGCCAGCCGCCGACTTGTCCGACGACTATAGGGTCGTCCCCATGACCCGGGACTAGACTGGCCCCCCACCGTCATGTCCGACGACTATAGGGTCGTCCCCACGACCCCCGGACTAGGTTGGTACGCCGCCGACTTGTCCGACGGGTATAGGGTCCTCCCCACGACCACGGGCCAAAGTTGGCCAGCCGCCGACATGTCCGACGACTATAGGGTCGTCCCCACGACCCGGGACTAGACTGGCCCGCCACCGACATGTCCGACGACTATAAAGTCGTCCCCACGACCCCGGGTCAATGTTGGCTCGCCGCCGACATGTCCGACGACTATAGGGTCGTCCCCACGACCCCCGGGCCAAAGTTGGACAGCCACCGACATTTCCGACGACTATAGGGTCGTCCCCACGACCCCGGGACTAGATTGGCCCGCCACCGTCTTGTCCGACGACTATAGGGTCGTCTTCACGACCACGGGCCAAAGTTGGCCAGCCGCCGACATTTGCGACGACTATAGAGTCGTCCCCACGACCACGGGCCAAAGTTGGCCAGCCGCCGACTTGTCCGACGACTATAGGGTCGTCCCCACGACCCCGGGACTAGGTTGGCTCGCCACCGATATGTCTGACGACTATAGGGTCGTCCCCACGACCCCGGGACTAGGTTGGCCGGCCGCCGACTTGTCCGACGACTATAGGGTCGTCCCCACGACCCCCCGACTAGGTGGCCTCGCCGCCGACATGTCCGACGACTATAGGGTCGTCCCCACGACCCCGGGCCAAAGTTGGACAGCCGCCGACTTGTCCGACGACTAAAGGGTCGTCCCCACGACCACGGGCCAAAGTTGGCCAGCCGGCGACATTTCCGACGACTATAGGGTCGTCCCCACGGCCACGGGCCAAAGTTGGCCAGCCGCCGACATGTCCGGCGACTATAGGGTCGTCCCCACGACCCCGGGACTAGAGTGGCCCGCCACCGTCATGTCCGACGACTATAGGGTCGTCCCCACGACCCCCGGACTAGGTTGGCCGGCCGCCGACTTGTCCGACGACTATAGGGTCGTCCCCACGACCCCCCGACTAGGTGGGCTCGCTGCCGACTTGTCCGACGACTATAGGGTCGTCCCCACGACCCCGGGACTAGGTTGGCTCGCCACCGTCATGTCTGACGACTATAGGGTCGTCCCCACGACCACGGGCCAAAGTTGGCCAGCCGCCGACATGTCCGACGACTATAGGGTCGTCCCCACGACCCGGGACTAGACTGGCCCGCCACCGTCATGTCCGACGACTATAGGGTCATCCCCACGAACCCGGGTCTAGGTTGGCCCGCCGCCGACTTGTCCGACGACTATAGGGTCGTCCCCACGACCCCGGGACTAGATTGGCCTGCCACCGTTATGTCCGACGACTATAGGGTCGTCCCCACGACCCCGGGCCAAAGTTGGACAGCCGCCGACTTGTCCGACGACTATAGGGTCGTCCCCACGACCACGGGCCAATGTTGGCCAGCCGCCGGCTTGTCCGACGATTATAGGGTCGTCCCCACGACCCCGGGACTAGGTTGGCCCGCCGCCGACTTGTCCGACGACTATAGGGTCGTCCCCACGACCACGGGCCAAAGTTGGCCAGCCGCCGACATATCCGACGACTATAGGGTCGTCCCCACGACCCCGGGCCATTGTTGGCCAGCCGCCGACATGTCCGACGACTATAGGGTCGTCCCCACGACCCGGGACTAGAGTGGCCCGCCACCGTCATGTCCGACGACTATATGGTCGTCCCCACGACCACTGGCCAATGTTGGCCAGCCGCTGACTTGTCCGACGACTATAGGGTCGTCCCCACGACCGCGGGACTAGATTGGCTCGCCGCCGACTTGTCCGACGACTGTAGGGTCGTCCCCACGACCACGGGACTAGATTGGCCCGCCACCGTCATTTCCGACGACTATAGGGTCGTCCCCACGACCACGGGCCAAAGTTGGCCAGCCGCCGACTTGTCCGACGACTATAGGGTCGTCCCCATGACCCGGGACTAGACTGGCCCCCCACCGTCATGTCCGACGACTATAGGGTCGTCCCCACGACCCCCGGACTAGGTTGGTACGCCGCCGACTTGTCCGACGGGTATAGGGTCCTCCCCACGACCACGGGCCAAAGTTGGCCAGCCGCCGACATGTCCGACGACTATAGGGTCGTCCCCACGACCCCGGGACTAGATTGGCCCGCCACCGTCTTGTCCGACGACTATAGGGTCGTCTTCACGACCACGGGCCAAAGTTGGCCAGCCGCCGACATTTCCCACGACTATAGGGTCGTCCTCACGACCACGGGCCAAAGTTGGCCAGCCGCCGACTTGTTCGAGGACTATAGGGTCGTCCCCACGACCCCGGGTCTAGGTTGGCCAGCCGCCGACATGTCCGACGACTATAGAGTCGTCCCCACGACCACGGGCCAAAGTTGGCCAGCCGCCGACTTGTCCGACGACTGTAGGGTCGTCCCCACGACCCCGGGACTAGGTTGGCTCGCCACCGATATGTCTGACGACTATAGGGTCGTCCCCACGACCCCGGGACTAGGTTGGCCGGCCGCCGACTTGTCCGACGACTATAGGGTCGTCCCCACGACCCCCCGACTAGGTGGGCTCGCTGCCGACTTGTCCGACGACTATAGGGTCGTCCCCACGACCCCGGGACTAGGTTGGCTCGCCACCGTCATGTCTGACGACTATAGGGTCGTCCCCACGACCACGGGCCAAAGTTGGCCAGCCGCCGACATGTCCGACGACTATAGGGTCGTCCCCACGACCCCCGGACTAGGTTGGCCGGCCGCCGACTTGTCCGACGACTATAGGGTCGTCCCCACGACCCCGGGACTAGGTTGGCTCGCCACCGTCATGTCTGACGACTATAGGGTCGTCCCCACGACCACGGGCCAAAGTTGGCCAGCCGCCGACATGTCCGACGACTATAGGGTCGTCCCCACGACCCGGGACTAGACTGGCCCGCCACCGTCATGTCCGACGACTATAGGGTCATCCCCACGACCCCGGGTCTAGGTTGGCCCGCCGCCGACTTGTCCGACGACTATAGGGTCGTCCCCACGACCCCGGGACTAGATTGGCCCGCCACCGTTATGTCCGACGACTATAGGGTCGTCCCCACGACCACGGGCCAAAGTTGGCCAGCCGGCGACATGTCCGACGACTATAGGGTCGTCCCTACGACCCCGGGACTAGGTTGGCTCGCCACCGACATGTCTGACGACTATAGGGTCGTCCCCACGACCCCGGGACTAGATTGGCCCGCCACCGTCAAGTCCGACGACTATAGGGTCGTCCCCACGACCCCGGGCCAAAGTTGGACAGCCGCCGACTTGTCCGACGACTATAGGGTCGTCCCCACGACCACGGGCCAATGTTGGCCAGCCGCCGGCTTGTCCGACGATTATAGGGTCGTCCCCACGACCCCGGGACTAGGTTGGCCCGCCGCCGACTTGTCCGACGACTATACGGTCGTCCCCACGACCACGGGCCAAAGTTGGCCAGCCGCCGACATATCCGACGACTATAGGGTCGTCCCCACGACCCCGGGCCAATGTTGGCCAGCCGCCGACATGTCCGACGACTATAGGGTCGTCCCCACGACCCGGGACTAGAGTGGCCCGCCACCGTCATGTCCGACGACTATATGGTCGTCCCCACGACCACTGGCCAATGTTGGCCAGCCGCTGACTTGTCCGACGACTATAGGGTCGTCCCCACGACCGCGGGACTAGATTGGCTCGCCGCCGACTTGTCCGACGACTGTAGGGTCGTCCCCACGACCACGGGACTAGATTGGCCCGCCACCGTCATTTCCGACGACTATAGGGTCGTCCCCACGACCACGGGCCAAAGTTGGCCAGCCGCCGACTTGTCCGACGACTATAGGGTCGTCCCCATGACCCGGGACTAGACTGGCCCGCCACCGTCATGTCCGACGACTATAGGGTCGTCCCCACGACCCCCGGACTAGGTTGGTACGCCGCCGACTTGTCCGACGGGTATAGGGTCCTCCCCACGACCACGGGCCAAAGTTGGCCAGCCGCCGACATGTCCGACGACTATAGGGTCGTCCCCACGACCCCGGGCCAAAGTTGGCAAGCCGCCGAAATGTCCGACGACTGTAGGGTCGTCCCCACGACCCCGGGAATAGATTGGCCGGCCACCGTCAAGTCCGACGACTATAGGGTCGTCCCCACGACCTCGGGACTAGGTTGGCCAGCCGCCGAAATGTCCGACGACTGTAGGGTCGTCCCCACGACCCCCGGACTAGATTGGCCCGCCACCGTCATGTCCAACGACTATCGGATCGTCCCCACGACCACGGGCCAAAGTTGACCAGCCGCCGACATGTCCGACGACTATAGGGTCGTCCCCACGACCCCGGGCCAAAGTTGGCAAGCCGCCGAAATGTCCGGCGACTGTAGGGTCGTCCCCACAACCCCGGGACTAGATTGGCCCGCCACCGTCAAGTCCGACGACTATAGGGTCGTCCCCACGACCCCGGGCCAAAGTTGGCAAGCCGCCGAAATGTCCGACGACTGTAGGGTCGTCCCCACGACCCCCGGACTAGATTGGCCCGCCACCGTCATGTCCAACGACTATCGGATCGTCCCCACGACCACGGGCCAAAGTTGACCAGCCGCCGACATGTCCGACGACTATTGGATCGTCCCCACGACCCCGGGCCAAAGTTGGCAAGCCGCCGAAATGTCCGACGACTGTAGGGTCGTCCCCACGACCCCCGGACTAGATTGGCCCGCCACCGTCAAGTCCGACGACTATAGGGTCGTCCCCACGACCTCGGGACTAGGTTGGCCAGCCGCCGACATGTCCGACGACTATAATGTCGTCCCCACGACCCCGGGCCAATGTTGGCAAATCGCCGACATGTCCGACGACTATAGGGTCGTCCCTACGACCCCGGGCCAAAGCTGGCCAGCCGCCGACATGTCCGACGACTATTGGATCGTCCCCACGACCACGGGCCAAAGTTGGCCAGCCGCTGACATGTCAAACGACTATAGGGTCGTCCCCACGACCACGGGCCAAAGTTGACCAGCCGCCGACATGTCCGACGACTATTGGATCGTCCCCACGACCCCGGGCCAAAGTTGGCCAGCCGCCGACATGTCCGAAGACAATAGGGTCGTCCCCACGACCCCGGGACTAGATTGGCCAGCCGCCGACATGTCCGACGACTATAGTGTCGTCCCCACGACACCGGGTCAAAGTTGGCCAGCCGCTGACATTTCCAACGACTATTGGGTCGTCCCCACGACCACGGGCCAATGTTGGCTAGCCGCCGACATGTCCGACGACTATAGGGTCGTCCCCACGACCACGGGCCAAAGCTGGCCAGCCGCCGACATGTCCGACGACTATAGGGTCGTCCCCACGACCCCGGGACTAGATTGGTCCGCCCACGTCATGTCCGACGACTATAGGGTCGTCCACACGACCCCGAGCCAAAGTTGGCAAGCCGCCGAAACGTCCGACGACTGTGGGGTCGTCCCCACGACCCCGGGTCTAGATTTGCCCGCCACCGTCAAGTCCGACGACCCCGGGCCAATGTTGGCTAGCCGCCGACATGTCCGACGACTATAGGGTCGTCCCCACGACCCCGGGCCAAAGTTGGCAAGCCGCCGAAATGTCCGACGACTGTAGGGTCGTCCCCACGACCCCGTGCCAAAGATGTCCAGCCGCCGTCTTGTCCGACGACTATAGGGTCGTCCCCACGACCCCGGGACTAGATTGGCCCGCCACCGTCATGTCCAACGACTATAGGGTCGTCCCCACAACCACGGGCCAAAGTTGGCTAGCCGCCGACATGTCCGACGATTATTGGATCGTCCCCACGACCACGGGCCAAAGTTGGCCAGCCGCCGACATGTGCGACGACTATACGGTCGTCCCCACGACCCCGGGACTAGATTGGTCCGCCACCGTCATGTCCGACGACTATAGGGTCGTCCCCACGACCCCGGGACTAGGCTGACAACCCGCCAACATGTCCGACGACTATAGGGTCGTCCCCACGACCCCGGGCCAAAGATGTCCAGCCGCCGTCTTGTCCGACGACTATAGGGTCTTACCCACGACCCCGGGACTAGATTGGCCCGCCACCGTCATGTCCAACGACTATAGGGTCGTCCCCACAACCACGGGCCAATGTTGGCCAGCCGCCGACATTTCCGACGACTATAGAGTCGTCCCCACGACACCGGGCCAAAGTTGGCCAGCCGCCGACATGTCCGGCGACTATAGGGTCGTCCCCAGGACCTCGGGTCTAGATTGGCCCGCTACCGTCATGTCCGAAGACTATAGGGTCGTCCCCACGACCACGGGACTAGATTGGCCCGCCACCGCCATGTCCGACGACAATAGGGTCGTCCCCACGACCCCGGGTCTAGGTTGGCCAGCCGCCGACATGTCCGACGACTATAGGGTCGTCCCCACGACCCCGGGCCAAAGTTGGCCAGCCGCCGACATGTCCGACGACTATAGGGTCGTCCCCACGACACCGGGCCAAAGTTGGCCAGCCGCCGACATTTCCGACGACTATAGAGTCGTCCCCACGACACCGGGCCAAAGTTGGCCAGCCGCCGACATGTCCGACGACTATAGGGTCGTCCCCACTACCCCGGGACAAGGTTGGCCCGCCGCCGACTTGTCCGACGACTATAGGGTCGTACCCACGACCCCGGGACTAGGCTGACAAGCCACCAACATGTCCGACGACTATTGGGTCGTCCCCACGACCCCGGGCCAAAGTTGGCCAGCCGCCGACATGTCCGACGACTATAGGGTCGTCCCCACGACCCCGAGACTAGATTGGCCCGCCACCGTCAAGTCCGACGACCTCGGGACTAGGTTGGCCAGCCGCCGACATGTCCGACGACTATAGGGTCGTCCCCACGACCCCGGGCCAAAGATGTCCAGCCGCCGTCTTGTCCGACGACTATAGGGTCGTCCCCACGACCCCGGGACTAGATTGGCCCGCCACCGTCAAGTCCGACGACCTCGGGACTAGGTTGGCCAGCCGCCGACATGTCCGACGATTATAGGGTCGTCCCCACGACACCGGGTCCAGGTTGGCCAGCCGCCGACATTTCCGACGACTATAGAGTCGTCCCCACGACCCCGGGCCAAAGTTGGCAAGCCGCCGAAATGTCCGACGACTGTAGGGTCGCCCCCACGACACCGGGACTAGATTGGCCCGCCACCGTCAAGTCCGACGACTATAAGGTCGTCCCAACGACCTCGGGACTAGGTTGGCCAGCCGCCGACATGTCCGACGACTATAGGGTCGTCCCCACGACCCCGGGCCAAAGATGTCCAGCCGCCGTCTTGTCCGACGACTATAGGGTCGTCCCGACGACCCCGGGACTAGATTGGCCCGCCACCGTCAAGTCCGACGACCTCGGGACTAGGTTGGCCAGCCGCCGACATGTCCGACGACTATAGGGTCGCCCCCACGACCTCGGGACTAGGTAGGCCAGCCGCCGACATGTCCGACGACTATAGGGTCGTCGCCACCACCCCGGGCCAAAGTTGGCAAGCCGCCGAAATGTCCGACGACTGTAGGGTCGTCCCCAAGACCCCGGGCCAAAGATGTCCAGCCGCCGACATGTCCGACGACTATAGGGTCGTACCCACGACCCCGGGCCAAAGATGTCCAGCCGCCGTCTTGTCCGACGACTATAGGGTTGTCCCCACGACCCCCGGACTAGGTTGGCCGGCCGCCGACTTGTCCGACGACTATAGGGTCGTCCCCACGACCCCCCGACTAGGTGGGCTCGCCGCCGACTTGTCCGACGACTATAGGGTCATCCCCACGACCCCGGGACTAGGTTGGCCCGCCGCCGACTTGTCCGACGACTATAGGGTCGTCCCCACGACCCCGGGACTAGGTTGGCACGCCACCGACATGTATGACGACTATAGGGTCGTCTTCACGACCACGGGCCAAAATTGGCCAGCCGCCGACATTTCCGACGACTATAGGGTCGTCCTCACGACCACGGGCCAAATTTGGCCAGCTGCCGACTTGTCCGAACATTATAGGGTCGTCCCCACGACGCCGGGACTAGGTTTGCTCGCCGCCGACATTTCCGACGACTATAGGGTCGTCCCCACGACCACGGGCCATATTTGGCCAGCCGCCGACTTGTCCGACGACTATAGGGTCGTTCCCACGACCACGGGCCAAAGTTGGCCAGCCGCCGACTTGTTCGAGGACTATAGGGTCGTCCCCACGACCCCGGGTCTAGGTTGGCCAGCCGTCGACATGTCCGACGACTATAGGGTCGTCCCCACGACCCCGGGACTAGATTGGCCCGCCACCGTTATGTCCGACGACTATAGGGTCGTCCCCACGACCACGGGCCAAAGTTGGCCAGCCGCCGACATATCCGACGACTATAGGGTCGTCCCCACGACCCCGGGCCAATGTTGGCCAGCCGCCGACATGTCCGACGACTATAGGGTCGTCCCCACGACCCGGGACTAGAGTGGCCCGCCACCGTCATGTCCGACGACTATATGGTCGTCCCCACGACCACTGGCCAATGTTGGCCAGCCGCTGACTTGTCCGACGACTATGGGGTCGTCCATACGACCCCGGGACTAAATTGGCCCGCCACCGTCATGTCCAACGACTATAGGGTCGTCCCCACGACCCCGGGACTAGGTTGACCAGCCGCCAAAATTTATGACGAATATAGGGTCGTCCCCACGACCCCGGGCTAAAGATGGCATGCCGCCGAAATGTCCGACGGCTATTGGGTCGTCCCCACGACCGCGGGACTAGGCTGACAAGCCGCCAACATGTCCGACGACTATAGGGTCGTCCCCACGACCCCGGGCCAAAGTTGGCCAGCCGCCGACATGTCCGACGACTATAGGGTCGTCCCCACGACACCGGGCCAAAGTTGGCCAGCCGCCGACATTTCCGACGACTATAGAGTCGTCCCCACGACACCGGGCCAAAGTTGGCCAGCCGCCGACATGTCCGACGACTATAGGGTCGTCCCCACTACCCCGGGACAAGGTTGGCCCGCCGCCGACTTGTCCGACGACTATAGGGTCGTACCCACGACCCCGGGACTAGGCTGACAAGCCACCAACATGTCCGACGACTATTGGGTCGTCCCCACGACCCCGGGCCAAAGTTGGCCAGCCGCCGACATGTCCGACGACTATAGGGTCGTCCCCACGACCCCGAGACTAGATTGGCCCGCCACCGTCAAGTCCGACGACCTCGGGACTAGGTTGGCCAGCCGCCGACATGTCCGACGACTATAGGGTCGTCCCCACGACCCCGGGCCAAAGATGTCCAGCCGCCGTCTTGTCCGACGACTATAGGGTCGTCCCCACGACCCCGGGACTAGATTGGCCCGCCACCGTCAAGTCCGACGACCTCGGGACTAGGTTGGCCAGCCGCCGACATGTCCGACGATTATAGGGTCGTCCCCACGACACCGGGTCCAGGTTGGCCAGCCGCCGACATTTCCGACGACTATAGAGTCGTCCCCACGACCCCGGGCCAAAGTTGGCAAGCCGCCGAAATGTCCGACGACTATAGGGTCGCCCCCACGACACCGGGACTAGATTGGCCCGCCACCGTCATGTCCGACGACTATATGGTCGTCCCCACGACCACTGGCCAATGTTGGCCAGCCGCTGACTTGTCCGACGACTATAGGGTCGTCCCCACGACCGCGGGACTAGATTGGCTCGCCGCCGACTTGTCCGACGACTGTAGGGTCGTACCCACGACCCCGGGACTAGGCTGACAAGCCACCAACATGTCCGACGACTATTGGGTCGTCCCCACGACCCCGGGCCAAAGTTGGCCAGCCGCCGACATGTCCGACGACTATAGGGTCGTCCCCACGACCCCGAGACTAGATTGGCCCGCCACCGTCAAGTCCGACGACCTCGGGACTAGGTTGGCCAGCCGCCGACATGTCCGACGACTATAGGGTCGTCCCCACGACCCCGGGCCAAAGATGTCCAGCCGCCGTCTTGTCCGACGACTATAGGGTCGTCCCCACGACCCCGGGACTAGATTGGCCCGCCACCGTCAAGTCCGACGACCTCGGGACTAGGTTGGCCAGCCGCCGACATGTCCGACGATTATAGGGTCGTCCCCACGACACCGGGTCCAGGTTGGCCAGCCGCCGACATTTCCGACGACTATAGAGTCGTCCCCACGACCCCGGGCCAAAGTTGGCAAGCCGCCGAAATGTCCGACGACTATAGGGTCGTCCCCACGACCCGGGACTAGAGTGGCCCGCCACCGTCATGTCCGACGACTATATGGTCGTCCCCACGACCACTGGCCAATGTTGGCCAGCCGCTGACTTGTCCGACGACTATAGGGTCGTCCCCACGACCGCGGGACTAGATTGGCTCGCCGCCGACTTGTCCGACGACTGTAGGGTCGTCCCCACGACCACGGGACTAGATTGGCCCGCCACCGTCATTTCCGACGACTATAGGGTCGTCCCCACGACCACGGGCCAAAGTTGGCCAGCCGCCGACTTGTCCGACGACTATAGGGTCGTCCCCATGACCCGGGACTAGACTGGCCCGCCACCGTCATGTCCGACGACTATAGGGTCGTCCCCACGACCCCCGGACTAGGTTGGTACGCCGCCGACTTGTCCGACGACTATAGGGCCGTCCCCACGACCCCGGGCCAATGTTGGCCAGCCGCCGACATGACCGACGACTATAGGGTCGTCCATACGACCCCGGGACTAAATTGGCCCGCCACCGTCATGTCCAACGACTATAGGGTCTAGGTTGACAAGACGCCAAAATGTTCGACGAATATAGGGTCGTCCCCACGACCCCGGGCCAAAGTTGGCCAGCCGCCGACATGTCCGACGACTATAGGGTCGTCCCCACGACACCGGGCCAAAGTTGGCCAGCCGCCGACATTTCCGACGACTATAGAGTCGTCCATACGACCCCGGGACTAAATTGGCCCGCCACCGTCATGTCCAACGACTATAGGGTCGTCCCCACGACCCCGGGACTAGGTTGACCAGCCGCCAAAATTTTCGACGAATATAGGGTCGTCCCCACGACCCCGGGCTAAAGATGGCATGCCGCCGAAATGTCCGACGGCTATTGGGTCGTCCCCACGACCGCGGGACTAGGCTGACAAGCCGCCAACATGTCCGACGACTATAGGGTCGTCCCCACGACCCCGGGCCAAAGTTGGCCAGCCGCCGACATGTCCGACGACTATAGGGTCGTCCCCACGACACCGGGCCAAAGTTGGCCAGCCGCCGACATTTCCGACGACTATAGAGTCGTCCCCACGACACCGGGCCAAAGTTGGCCAGCCGCCGACATGTCCGACGACTATAGGGTCGTCCCCACTACCCCGGGACAAGGTTGGCCCGCCGCCGACTTGTCCGACGACTATAGGGTCGTACCCACGACCCCGGGACTAGGCTGACAAGCCGCCAACATGTCCGACGACTATTGGGTCGTCCCCACGACCCCGGGCCAAAGTTGGCCAGCCGCCGACATGTCCGACGACTATAGGGTCGTCCCCACGACCCCGAGACTAGATTGGCCCGCCACCGTCAAGTCCGACGACCTCGGGACTAGGTTGGCCAGCCGCCGACATGTCCGACGACTATAGGGTCGTCCCCACGACCCCGGGCCAAAGATGTCCAGCCGCCGTCTTGTCCGACGACTATAGGGTCGTCCCCACGACCCCGGGACTAGATTGGCCCGCCACCGTCAAGTCCGACGACCTCGGGACTAGGTTGGCCAGCCGCCGACATGTCCGACGATTATAGGGTCGTCCCCACGACACCGGGTCCAGGTTGGCCAGCCGCCGACATTTCCGACGACTATAGAGTCGTCCCCACGACCCCGGGCCAAAGTTGGCAAGCCGCCGAAATGTCCGACGACTGTAGGGTCGCCCCCACGACACCGGGACTAGATTGGCCCGCCACCGTCAAGTCCGACGACTATAAGGTCGTCCCAACGACCTCGGGACTAGGTTGGCCAGCCGCCGACATGTCCGACGACTATAGGGTCGTCCCCACGACCCCGGGCCAAAGATGTCCAGCCGCCGTCTTGTCCGACGACTATAGGGTCGTCCCCACGACCCCGGGACTACATTGGCCCGCCACCGTCATGTCCAACGACTATAGGGTCGTCCCCACAACCACGGGCCAAAGTTGGCCAGCCGCCGACATGTCCGACGAGTATAGGGTCTTCCCCACGACCCCGGGACTAGATTGGTCCGCCAATGTCATGTCCGACGACTATGGGGTCGTCCCCACGACCCCGGGCCAAAGTTGGCAAGCCGCCGAAATGTCCGACGACTGTAGGGTCGTCCCCACGACCCCGGGACTAGATTGGTCCGCCACCGTCATGTCCGACGACTATAGGGTCGTCCCCACGACCCCGGGCCAAAGTTGGCCAATCGCCGACATGTCCGACGACTATAGGGTCGTCCCTACGACCCCGGGACTAGATTGGCCCGCCACCGTCATGTCCAACGACTATAGGGTCGTCCCCACGACCCCGGGACTAGGTTGACAAGCCGCCAACATGTCCGACGACTATAGGGTCGTCCATACGACCCCGGGACTAAATTGGCCCGCCACCGTCATGTCCAACGACTATAGGGTCTAGGTTGACAAGACGCCAAAATGTTCGACGAATATAGGGTCGTCCCCACGACCCCGGGTTAAAGATGGCATGCCGCCGAAATGTCCGACGACAATCGGATCGTCCCCACGACCACGGGCCAAAGTTGGCCAGCCGCCGACATGTCCGACGACTATTGGGTCGTCCCCACGACCCCGGGCCAAAGTTGGCCAGCCGCCGACTTGTCCGACGACTATGGGGTCGTCCATACGACCCCGGGACTAAATTGGCCCGCCACCGTCATGTCCAACGACTATAGGGTCGTCCCCACGACCGCGGGACTAGGCTGACAAGCCGCCAACATGTCCGACGACTATAGGGTCGTCCCCACGACCCCGGGCCAAAGTTGGCCAGCCGCCGACATGTCCGACGACTATAGGGTCGTCCCCACGACACCGGGCCAAAGTTGGCCAGCCGCCGACATGTCCGACGACTATAGGGTCGTCCCCACGACACCGGGTCCAGGTTGGCCAGCCGCCGACATTTCCGACGACTATAGAGTCGTCCCCACGACACCGGGCCAAAGTTGGCCAGCCGCCGACATGTCCGACCACTATAGGGTCGTCCCCACTACCCCGGGACAAGGTTGGCCCGCCGCCGACTTGTCCGACGACTATAGGGTCGTACCCACGACCCCGGGACTAGGCTGACAAGCCACCAACATGTCCGACGACTATTGGGTCGTCCCCACGACCCCGGGCCAAAGTTGGCCAGCCGCCGACATGTCCGACGACTATAGGGTCGTCCCCACGACCCCGAGACTAGATTGGCCCGCCACCGTCAAGTCCGACGACCACGGGACTAGGTTGGCCAGCCTCCGACATGTCCGACGACTATAGGGTCGTCCCCACGACCCCGGGCCAAAGATGTCCAGCCGCCGTCTTGTCCGACGACTATAAGGTCGTCCCCACGACCCCGGGACTAGATTGGCCCGCCACCGTCAAGTCCGACGACCTCGGGACTAGGTTGGCCAGCCGCCGACATGTCCGACGACTATAGGGTCGTCCCCACGACACCGGGTCCAGGTTGGCCAGCCGCCGAAATGTCCGACGACTGTAGGGTCGCCCCCACGACACCGGGACTAGATTGGCCCGCCACCGTCAAGTCCGACGACTATAGGGTCGTCCCCACGACCACGGGCCAAAGTTGGCCAGCCGGCGACATGTCCGACGACTATAGGGTCGTCCCTACGACCCCGGGACTAGGTTGGCTCGCCACCGACATGTCTGACGACTATAGGGTCGTCCCCACGACCCCGGGACTAGATTGGCCCGCCACCGTCAAGTCCGACGACTATAGGGTCGTCCCCACGACCCCGGGCCAAAGTTGGACAGCCGCCGACTTGTCCGACGACTATAGGGTCGTCCCCACGACCACGGGCCAAAGTTGGCCAGCCGCCGACTTGTCCGACGACTATAGGGTCGTCCCCATGACCCGGGACTAGACTGGCCCGCCACCGTCATGTCCGACGACTATAGGGTCGTCCCCACGACCCGGGACTAGACTGGCCCGCCACCGACATGTCCGACGACTATAAAGTCGTCCCCACGACCCCGGGTCAATGTTGGCTCGCCGCCGACATGTCCGACGACTATAGGGTCGTCCCCACGACCCCCGGGCCAAAGTTGGACAGCCACCGACATTTCCGACGACTATAGGGTCGTCCCCACGACCCGGGACTAGAGTGGCCCGCCACCGTCATGTCCGACGACTATATGGTCGTCCCCACGACCACTGGCCAATGTTGGCCAGCCGCTGACTTGTCCGACGACTATAGGGTCGTCCCCACGACCGCGGGACTAGATTGGCTCGCCGCCGACTTGTCCGACGACTGTAGGGTCGTCCCCACGACCACGGGACTAGATTGGCCCGCCACCGTCATTTCCGACGACTATAGGGTCGTCCCCACGACCACGGGCCAAAGTTGGCCAGCCGCCGACTTGTCCGACGACTATAGGGTCGTCCCCATGACCCGGGACTAGACTGGCCCGCCACCGTCATGTCCGACGACTATAGGGTCGTCCCCACGACCCCCGGACTAGGTTGGTACGCCGCCGACTTGTCCGACGACTATAGGGCCGTCCCCACGACCCCGGGCCAATGTTGGCCAGCCGCCGACATGTCCGACGACTATAGGGTCGTCCATACGACCCCGGGACTAAATTGGCCCGCCACCGTCATGTCCAACGACTATAGGGTCTAGGTTGACAAGACGCCAAAATGTTCGACGAATATAGGGTCGTCCCCACGACCCCGGGTTAAAGATGGCATGCCGCCGAAATGTCCGACGACAATCGGATCGTCCCCACGACCCCGGGCCAAAGTTGGCCAATCGCCGACATGTCCGACGACTATAGGGTCGTCCCTACGACCCCGGGACTAGGTTGGCTCGCCACCGACATGTCTGACGACTATAGGGTCGTCCCCACGACCCCGGGACTAGATTGGCCCGCCACCGTCAAGTCCGACGACTATAGGGTCGTCCCCACGACCCCGGGACTAGGTTGACAAGCCGCCAACATGTCCGACGACTATAGGGCCGTCCCCACGACCCCGGGCCAATGATGGCCAGCCGCCGACATGTCCGACGACTATAGGGTCGTCCATACGACCCCGGGACTAAATTGGCCCGCCACCGTCATGTCCAACGACTATAGGGTCTAGGTTGACAAGACGCCAAAATGTTCGACGAAAATAGGGTCGTCCCCACGACCCCGGGTTAAAGATGGCATGCCGCCGAAATGTCCGACGACAATCGGATCGTCCCCACGACCCCGGGCCAAAGTTGGCCAATCGCCGACATGTCCGACGACTATAGGGTCGTCCCTACGACCCCGGGACTAGGTTGGCTCGCCACCGACATGTCTGACGACTATAGGGTCGTCCCCACGACCCCGGGACTAGATTGGCCCGCCACCGTCAAGTCCGACGACTATAGGGTCGTCCCCACGACCCCGGGCCAAAGTTGGACAGCCGCCGACTTGTCCGACGACTATAGGGTCGTCCCCACGACCACGGGCCAATGTTGGCCAGCCGCCGGCTTGTCCGACGATTATAGGGTCGTCCCCACGACCCCGGGACTAGGTTGGCCCGCCGCCGACTTGTCCGACGACTATAGGGTCGTCCCCACGACCACGGGCCAATGTTGGCCAGCCGCCGACATATCCGACGACTATAGGGTCGTCCCCACGACCCCGGGCCAATGTTGGCCAGCCGCCGACATGTCCGACGACTATAGGGTCGTCCCCACGACCCGGGACTAGAGTGGCCCGCCACCGTCATGTCCGACGACTATATGGTCGTCCCCACGACCACTGGCCAATGTTGGCCAGCCGCTGACTTGTCCGACGACTATAGGGTCGTCCCCACGACCGCGGGACTAGATTGGCTCGCCGCCGACTTGTCCGACGACTGTAGGGTCGTCCCCACGACCCCGGGCCAAAGATGTCCAGCCGCCGTCTTGTCCGACGACTATAGGGTCGTCCCCACGACCCCGGAACTAGATTGGCCCGCCACCGTCAAGTCCGACGACCTCGGGACTAGGTTGGCCAGCCGCCGACTTGTCCGACGACTATGGGGTCGTCCATACGACCCCGGGACTAAATTGGCCCGCCACCGTCATGTCCAACGACTATAGGGTCGTCCCCACGACCGCGGGACTAGGCTGACAAGCCGCCAACATGTCCGACGACTATAGGGTCGTCCCCACGACCCCGGGCCAAAGTTGGCCAGCCGCCGACATGTCCGACGACTATAGGGTCGTCCCCACGACACCGGGCCAAAGTTGGCCAGCCGCCGACATGTCCGACGACTATAGGGTCGTCCCCACGACACCGGGTCCAGGTTGGCCAGCCGCCGACATTTCCGACGACTATAGAGTCGTCCCCACGACACCGGGCCAAAGTTGGCCAGCCGCCGACATGTCCGACCACTATAGGGTCGTCCCCACTACCCCGGGACAAGGTTGGCCCGCCGCCGACTTGTCCGACGACTATAGGGTCGTACCCACGACCCCGGGACTAGGCTGACAAGCCACCAACATGTCCGACGACTATTGGGTCGTCCCCACGACCCCGGGCCAAAGTTGGCCAGCCGCCGACATGTCCGACGACTATAGGGTCGTCCCCACGACCCCGAGACTAGATTGGCCCGCCACCGTCAAGTCCGACGACCACGGGACTAGGTTGGCCAGCCTCCGACATGTCCGACGACTATAGGGTCGTCCACACGACCCCGGGCCAAAGATGTCCAGCCGCCGTCTTGTCCGACGACTATAAGGTCGTCCCCACGACCCCGGGACTAGATTGGCCCGCCACCGTCAAGTCCGACGACCTCGGGACTAGGTTGGCCAGCCGCCGACATGTCCGACGACTATAGGGTCGTCCCCACGACACCGGGTCCAGGTTGGCCAGCCGCCGAAATGTCCGACGACTGTAGGGTCGCCCCCACGACACCGGGACTAGATTGGCCCGCCACCGTCAAGTCCGACGACTATAGGGTCGTCCCCACGACCACGGGCCAAAGTTGGCCAGCCGGCGACATGTCCGACGACTATAGGGTCGTCCCTACGACCCCGGGACTAGGTTGGCTCGCCACCGACATGTCTGACGACTATAGGGTCGTCCCCACGACCCCGGGACTAGATTGGCCCGCCACCGTCAAGTCCGACGACTATAGGGTCGTCCCCACGACCCCGGGCCAAAGTTGGACAGCCGCCGACTTGTCCGACGACTATAGGGTCGTCCCCACGACCACGGGCCAATGTTGGCCAGCCGCCGGCTTGTCCGACGATTATAGGGTCGTCCCCACGACCACGGGACTAGATTGGCCCGCCACCGTCATTTCCGACGACTATAGGGTCGTCCCCACGACCACGGGCCAAAGTTGGCCAGCCGCCGACTTGTCCGACGACTATAGGGTCGTCCCCATGACCCGGGACTAGACTGGCCCGCCACCGTCATGTCCGACGACTATAGGGTCGTCCCCACGACCCGGGACTAGACTGGCCCGCCACCGACATGTCCGACGACTATAAAGTCGTCCCCACGACCCCGGGTCAATGTTGGCTCGCCGCCGACATGTCCGACGACTATAGGGTCGTCCCCACGACCCCCGGGCCAAAGTTGGACAGCCACCGACATTTCCGACGACTATAGGGTCGTCCCCACGACCCGGGACTAGAGTGGCCCGCCACCGTCATGTCCGACGACTATATGGTCGTCCCCACGACCACTGGCCAATGTTGGCCAGCCGCTGACTTGTCCGACGACTATAGGGTCGTCCCCACGACCGCGGGACTAGATTGGCTCGCCGCCGACTTGTCCGACGACTGTAGGGTCGTCCCCACGACCACGGGACTAGATTGGCCCGCCACCGTCATTTCCGACGACTATAGGGTCGTCCCCACGACCCCGGGCTAAAGATGGCATGCCGCCGAAATGTCCGAAGACAATCGGATCGTCCCCACGACCACGGGCCAAAGTTGGCCAGCCGCCGACATGTCCGACGACTATTGGGTCGTCCCCACGACCCCGGGCCAAAGTTGGCCAGCCGCCGACTTGTCCGACGACTATGGGGTCGTCCATACGACCCCGGGACTAAATTGGCCCGCCACCGTCATGTCCAACGACTATAGGGTCGTCCCCACGACCCCGGGACTAGGTTGACCAGCCGCCAAAATTTTCGACGAATATAGGGTCGTCCCCACGACCCCGGGCTAAAGATGGCATGCCGCCGAAATGTCCGACGGCTATTGGGTTGTCCCCACGACCGCGGGACTAGGCTGACAAGCCGCCAACATGTCCGACGAGTATAGGGTCGTCCCCACGACCCCGGGCCAAAGTTGGCCAGCCGCCGACATGTCCGACGACTATAGGGTCGTCCCCACGACACCGGGCCAAAGTTGGCCAGCCGCCGACATGTCCGACGACTATAGGGTCGTCCCCACGACACCGGGTCCAGGTTGGCCAGCCGCCGACATTTCCGACGACTATAGAGTCGTCCCCACGACACCGGGCCAAAGTTGGCCAGCCGCCGACATGTCCGACGACTATAGGGTCGTCCCCACTACCCCGGGACAAGGTTGGCCCGCCGCCGACTTGTCCGACGACTATAGGGTCGTACCCACGACCCCGGGACTAGGCTGACAAGCCACCAACATGTCCGACGACTATTGGGTCGTCCCCACGACCCCGGGCCAAAGTTGGCCAGCCGCCGACATGTCCGACGACTATAGGGTCGTCCCCACGACCCCGAGACTAGATTGGCCCGCCACCGTCAAGTCCGACGACCTCGGGACTAGGTTGGCCAGCCGCCGACATGTCCGACGACTATAGGGTCGTCCCCACGACCCCGGGCCAAAGATGTCCAGCCGCCGTCTTGTCCGACGACTATAGGGTCGTCCCCACGACCCCGGGACTAGATTGGCCCGCCACCGTCAAGTCCGACGACCTCGGGACTAGGTTGGCCAGCCGCCGACATGTCCGACGACTATAGGGTCGTCCCCACGACACCGGGTCCAGGTTGGCCAGCCGCCGACATTTCCGACGACTATAGAGTCGTCCCCACGACCCCGGGCCAAAGTTGGCAAGCCGCCGAAATGTCCGACGACTGTAGGGTCGCCCCCACGACACCGGGACTAGATTGGCCCGCCACCGTCAAGTCCGACGACTATAAGGTCGTCCCAACGACCTCGGGACTAGGTTGGCCAGCCGCCGACATGTCCGACGACTATAGGGTCGTCCCCACGACCCCGGGCCAAAGATGTCCAGCCGCCGTCTTGTCCGACGACTATAGGGTCGTCCCCACGACCCCGGGAATACATTGGCCCGCCACCGTCATGTCCAACGACTATAGGGTCGTCCCCACAACCACGGGCCAAAGTTGGCCAGCCGCCGACATGTCCGACGACTATTGGATCGTCCCCACGACCACGGGCCAAAGTTGGCCAGCCGCCGACATGTCCGACGAGTATAGGGTCTTCCCCACGACCCCGGGACTAGATTGGTCCGCCAATGTCATGTCCGACGACTATGGGGTCGTCCCCACGACCCCGGGCCAAAGTTGGCAAGCCGCCGAAATGTCCGACGACTGTAGGGTCGTCCCCACGACCCCGGGACTAGATTGGTCCGCCACCGTCATGTCCGACGACTATAGGGTCGTCCCCACGACCCCGGGCCAAAGTTGGCCAATCGCCGACATGTCCGACGACTATAGGGTCGTCCCTACGACCCCGGGACTAGATTGGCCCGCCACCGTCATGTCCAACGACTATAGGGTCGTCCCTACGACGCCGGGACTAGGTTGACAAGCCGCCAACATGTCCGACGACTATAGGGCCGTCCCCACGACCCCGGGCCAATGTTGGCCAGCCGCCGACATGTCCGACGACTATAGGGTCGTCCATACGACCCCGGGACTAGATTGGCCCGCCACCGTCATGTCCAACGACTATAGGGTCGTCCCTACGACGCCGGGACTAGGTTGACAAGCCGCCAACATGTCCGACGACTATAGGGTCGTCCCCACTACCCCGGGACAAGGTTGGCCCGCCGCCGACTTGTCCGACGACTATAGGGTCGTACCCACGACCCCGGGACTAGGCTGACAAGCCACCAACATGTCCGACGACTATTGGGTCGTCCCCACGACCCCGGGCCAAAGTTGGCCAGCCGCCGACATGTCCGACGACTATAGGGTCGTCCCCACGACCCCGAGACTAGATTGGCCCGCCACCGTCAAGTCCGACGACCTCGGGACTAGGTTGGCCAGCCGCCGACATGTCCGACGACTATAGGGTCGTCCCCACGACCCCGGGCCAAAGATGTCCAGCCGCCGTCTTGTCCGACGACTATAGGGTCGTCCCCACGACCCCGGGACTAGATTGGCCCGCCACCGTCAAGTCCGACGACCTCGGGACTAGGTTGGCCAGCCGCCGACATGTCCGACGACTATAGGGTCGTCCCCACGACACCGGGTCCAGGTTGGCCAGCCGCCGACATTTCCGACGACTATAGAGTCGTCCCCACGACCCCGGGCCAAAGTTGGCAAGCCGCCGAAATGTCCGACGACTGTAGGGTCGCCCCCACGACACCGGGACTAGATTGGTCCGCCAATGTCATGTCCGACGACTATGGGGTCGTCCCCACGACCCCGGGCCAAAGTTGGCAAGCCGCCGAAATGTCCGACGACTGTAGGGTCGTCCCCACGACCCCGGGACTAGATTGGTCCGCCACCGTCATGTCCGACGAATATAGGGTCGTCCCCACGACCACGGGCCAAAGTTGGCCAGCCGCCGACATGTCCGACGACTATTGGGTCGTCCCCACGACCCCGGGCCAAAGTTGGCCAGCCGCCGACATGTCCGACGACTATTGGGTCGTCCCCACGACCCCGGGCCAAAGTTGGCCAGCCGGCGACATGTCCGACGACTATAGGGTCGTCCCTACGACCCCGGGACTAGGTTGGCTCGCCACCGACATGTCTGACGACTATAGGGTCGTCCCCACGACCCCGGGACTAGATTGGCCCGCCACCGTCAAGTCCGACGACTATAGGGTCGTCCCCACGACCCCGGGCCAAAGTTGGACAGCCGCCGACTTGTCCGACGACTATAGGGTCGTCCCCACTACCACGGGCCAATGTTGGCCAGCCGCCGGCTTGTCCGACGATTATAGGGTCGTCCCCACGACCCCGGGACTAGGTTGGCCCGCCGCCGACTTGTCCGACGACTATAGGGTCGTCCCCACGACCACGGGCCAAAGTTGGCCAGCCGCCGACATATCCGACGACTATAGGGTCGTCCCCACGACCCCGGGCCAATGTTGGCCAGCCGCCGACATGTCCGACGACTATAGGGTCGTCCCCACGACCCGGGACTAGAGTGGCCCGCCACCGTCATGTCCGACGACTATATGGTCGTCCCCACGACCACTGGCCAATGTTGGCCAGCCGCTGACTTGTCCGACGACTATAGGGTCGTCCCCACGACCGCGGGACTAGATTGGCTCGCCGCCGACTTGTCCGACGACTGTAGGGTCGTCCCCACGACCACGGGACTAGATTGGCCCGCCACCGTCATTTCCGACGACTATAGGGTCGTCCCCACGACCACGGGCCAAAGTTGGCCAGCCGCCGACTTGTCCGACGACTATAGGGTCGTCCCCATGACCCGGGACTAGACTGGCCCGCCACCGTCATGTCGGACGACTATAGGGTCGTCCCCACGACCCCCGGACTAGGTTGGTACGCCGCCGACTTGTCCGACGGGTATAGGGTCCTCCCCACGACCACGGGCCAAAGTTGGCCAGCCGCCGACATGTCCGACGACTATAGGGTCGTCCCCACGACCCGGGACTAGACTGGCCCGCCACCGACATGTCCGACGACTATAAAGTCGTCCCCACGACCCCGGGTCAATGTTGGCTCGCCGCCGACATGTCCGACGACTATAGGGTCGTCCCCACGACCCCCGGGCCAAAGTTGGACAGCCACCGACATTTCCGACGACTATAGGGTCGTCCCCACGACCCCGGGACTAGATTGGCCCGCCACCGTCTTGTCCGACGACTATAGGGTCGTCTTCACGACCACGGGCCAAAGTTGGCCAGCCGCCGACATTTCCGACGACTATAGGGTCGTCCTCACGACCACGGGCCAAATTTGGCCAGCTGCCGACTTGTCCGAACATTATAGGGTCGTCCCCACGACGCCGGGACTAGGTTGGCTCGCCGCCGACATTTCCGACGACTATAGGGTCGTCCCCACGACCACGGGCCATATTTGGCCAGCCGCCGACTTGTTCGAGGACTATAGGGTCGTCCCCACGACCCCGGGTCTAGGTTGGCCAGCCGCCGACATGTCCGACGACTATAGAGTCGTCCCCACGACCACGGGCCAAAGTTGGCCAGCCGCCGACTTGTCCGACGACAATAGGGTCGTCCCCACGACCCCGGGACTAGGTTGGCTCGCCACCGATATGTCTGACGACTATAGGGTCGTCCCCACGACCCCGGGACTAGGTTGGCCGGCCGCCGACTTGTCCGACGACTATAGGGTCGTCCCCACGACCCCCCGACTAGGTGGCCTCGCCGCCGACATGTCCGACGACTATAGGGTCGTCCCCACGACCCCGGGCCAAAGTTGGACAGCCGCCGACTTGTCCGACGACTAAAGGGTCGTCCCCACGACCACGGGTCAAAGTTGGCCAGCCGGCGACATTTCCGACGACTATAGGGTCGTCCCCACGGCCACGGGCCAAAGTTGGCCAGCCGCCGACATGTCCGGCGACTATAGGGTCGTCCCCACGACCCCGGGACTAGAGTGGCCCGCCACCGTCATGTCCGACGACTATAGGGTCGTCCCCACGACCCCCGGACTAGGTTGGCCGGCCGCCGACTTGTCCGACGACTATAGGGTCGTCCCCACGACCCCCCGACTAGGTGGGCTCGCTGCCGACTTGTCCGACGACTATAGGGTCGTCCCCACGACCCCGGGACTAGGTTGGCTCGCCACCGTCATGTCTGACGACTATAGGGTCGTCCCCACGACCCCGGGACTAGATTGGCCCGCCACCGTCAAGTCCGACGACTATAGGGTCGTCCCCACGACCACTGGCCAATGTTGGCCAGCCGCTGACTTGTCCGACGATTATAGGGTCGTCCCTACGACCCCGGGCCAATAATGGCCAATCGACGACATGTCCGACGACTATAGGGTCGTCCCCACGACCACGGGCCAAAGTTGGCCAGCCGCCGACATATCCGACGACTATAGTGTCGTCCCCACGACCCGGGACTAGACTGGCCCGCCACCGTCATGTCCGACGACTATAGGGTCATCCCCACGACCCCGGGTCTAGGTTGGCCCGCCGCCGACTTGTCCGACGACTATAGGGTCGTCACCACGACCCCGGGACTAGATTGGCCTGCCACCATTATGTCCGACGACTATAGGGTCGTCCCCACGACCACGGGCCAAAGTTGGCCAGCCGGCGACATGTCCGACGACTATAGGGTCGTCCCTACGACCCCGGGACTAGGTTGGCTCGCCACCGACATGTCTGACGACTATAGGGTCGTCCCCACGACCCCGGGACTAGATTGGCCCGCCACCGTCAAGTCCGACGACTATAGGGTCGTCCCCACGACCACTGGCCAATGTTGGCCAGCCGCTGACTTGTCCGACGATTATAGGGTCGTCCCTACGACCCCGGGCCAATAATGGCCAATCGACGACATGTCCGACGACTATAGGGTCGTCCCCACGACCACGGGCCAAAGTTGGCCAGCCGCCGACATATCCGACGACTATAGGGTCGTCCCCACGACCCCGGGCCAATGTTGGCCAGCCGTCGACATGTCCGACGACTATAGGGTCGTCCCCACGACCCGGGACTAGAGTGGCCCGCCACCGTCATGTCCGACGACTATATGGTCGTCCCCACGACCACTGGCCAATGTTGGCCAGCCGCTGACTTGTCCGACGACTATAGGGTCGTCCCCACGACCGCGGGACTAGATTGGCTCGCCGCCGACTTGTCCGACGACTGTAGGGTCGTCCCCACGACCACGGGACTAGATTGGCCCGCCACCGTCATTTCCGACGACTATAGGGTCGTCCCCACGACCACGGGCCAAAGTTGGCCAGCCGCCGACTTGTCCGACGACTATAGGGTCGTCCCCACGACCACGGGCCAAAGTTGGCCTGCCGCCGACATGTCCGACGACTGTTGGGTCGTCCCCACGACCACGGGCCAATGTTGGCCAGCCGCCGACATGTCCGACGATTATAGGGTCGTCCCCACGACCCCGGGCCAATAATGGCCAATCGACGACATGTCCGACGACTATAGGGTCGTACCCACGACCCCGGGACTTGATTGGCCCGGCACCGTCATGTCCAACGACTATCGGATCGTCCCTACGACCACGGGCCTAAGTTGACCAGCCGCCGACATGTCCGATGACTATAGGGTCGTCCCTATGACCCCGGGACTAGATTGGCCCGCCACCGTCATGTCCGACGACTATCGGATCGTCCCCACGACCACGGGCCAAAGTTGGCCAGCCGCCGACTTGTCCGACGACTATAGGGTCGTCCCCACGACCCCGGGACTAGGTTGGCTCGCCACCGATATGTCTGACGACTATAGGGTCGTCCCCACGACCCCGGGACTAGGTTGGCCGGCCGCCGACTTGTCCGACGACTATAGGGTCGTCCCCACGACCCCCCGACTAGGTGGCCTCGCCGCCGACATGTCCGACGACTATAGGGTCGTCCCCACGACCCCGGGCCAAAGTTGGACAGCCGCCGACTTGTCCGACGACTAAAGGGTCGTCCCCACGACCACGGGCCAAAGTTGGCCAGCCGGCGACATTTCCGACGACTATAGGGTCGTCCCCACGGCCACGGGCCAAAGTTGGCCAGCCGCCGACATGTCCGGCGACTATAGGGTCGTCCCCACGACCCCGGGACTAGAGCGGCCCGCCACCGTCATGTCCGACGACTATAGGGTCGTCCCCACGACCGCGGGACTAGATTGGCTCGCCGCCGACTTGTCCGACGACTGTAGGGTCGTCCCCACGACCACGGGACTAGATTGGCCCGCCACCGTCATTTCCGACGACTATAGGGTCGTCCCCACGACCACGGGCCAAAGTTGGCCAGCCGCCGACTTGTCCGACGACTATAGGGTCGTCCCCATGACCCGGGACTAGACTGGCCCGCCACCGTCATGTCCGACGACTATAGGGTCGTCCCCACGACCCCCGGACTAGGTTGGTACGCCGCCGACTTGTCCGACGGGTATAGGGTCCTCCCCACGACCACGGGCCAAAGTTGGCCAGCCGCCGACATGTCCGACGACTATAGGGTCGTCCCCACGACCCGGGACTAGACTGGCCCGCCACCGACATGTCCGACGACTATAAAGTCGTCCCCACGACCCCGGGTCAATGTTGGCTCGCCGCCGACATGTCCGACGACTATAGCGTCGTCCCCACGACCCCCGGGCCAAAGTTGGACAGCCACCGACATTTCCGATGACTATAGGGTCGTCCCCACGACCCCGGGACTAGATTGGCCCGCCACCGTCTTGTCCGACGACTATAGGGTCGTCTTCACGACCACGGGCCAAAGTTGGCCAGCCGCCGACATTTCCGACGACTATAGGGTCGTCCTCACGACCACGGGCCAAATTTGGCCAGCTGCCGACTTGTCCGAACATTATAGGGTCGTCCCCACGACGCCGGGACTAGGTTGGCTCGCCGCCGACATTTCCGACGACTATAGGGTCGTCCCCACGACCACGGGCCATATTTGGCCAGCCGCCGACTTGTCCGACGACTATAGGGTCGTCCCCACGACCACGGGCCAAAGTTGGCCAGCCGCCGACTTGTTCGAGGACTATAGGGTCGTCCCCACGACCCCGGGTCTAGGTTGGCCAGCCGCCGACATGTCCGACGACTATAGAGTCGTCCCCACGACCACGGGCCAAAGTTGGCCAGCCGCCGACTTGTCCGACGACTATAGGGTCGTCCCCACGACCCCGGGACTAGGTTGGCTCGCCACCGATATGTCTGACGACTATAGGGTCGTCCCCACGACCCCGGGACTAGGTTGGCCGGCCGCCGACTTGTCCGACGACTATAGGGTCGTCCCCACGACCCCCCGACTAGGTGGCCTCGCCGCCGACATGTCCGACGACTATAGGGTCGTCCCCACGACCCCGGGCCAAAGTTGGACAGCCGCCGACTTGTCCGACGACTAAAGGGTCGTCCCCACGACCACGGGCCAAAGTTGGCCAGCCGGCGACATTTCCGACGACTATAGGGTCGTCCCCACGGCCACGGGCCAAAGTTGGCCAGCCGCCGACATGTCCGGCGACTATAGGGTCGTCCCCACGACCCCGGGACTAGAGTGGCCCGCCACCGTCATGTCCGACGACTATAGGGTCGTCCCCACGACCCCCGGACTAGGTTGGCCGGCCGCCGACTTGTCCGAAGACTATAGGGTCGTCCCCACGACCCCCCGACTAGGTGGGCTCGCTGCCGACTTGTCCGACGACTATAGGGTCGTCCCCACGACCCCGGGACTAGGTTGGCTCGCCACCGTCATGTCTGACGACTATAGGGTCGTCCCCACGACCACGGGCCAAAGTTGGCCAGCCGGCGACATGTCCGACGACTATAGGGTCGTCCCTACGAACCCGGGACTAGGTTGGCTCGCCACCGTCATGTCCGACGACTATAGGGTCGTCCCCACGACCCGGGACTAGACTGGCCCGCCACCGTCATGTCCGACGACTATAGGGTCATCCCCACGACCCCGGGTCTAGGTTGGCCCGCCGCCGACTTGTCCGACGACTATAGGGTCGTCCCCACGACCCCGGGACTAGATTGGCCCGCCACCGTTATGTCCGACGACTATAGAGTCGTCCCCACGACCACGGGCCAAAGTTGGCCAGCCGGCGACATGTCCGACGACTATAGGGTCGTCCCTACGACCCCGGGACTAGGTTGGCTCGCCACCGACATGTCTGACGACTATAGGGTCGTCCCCACGACCCCGGGACTAGATTGGCCCGCCACCGTCAAGTCCGACGACTATAGGGTCGTCCCCACGACCCCGGGCCAAAGTTGGACAGCCGCCGACTTGTCCGACGACTATAGGGTCGTCCCCACGACCACGGGCCAATGTTGGCCAGCCGCCGGCTTGTCCGACGATTATAGGGTCGTCCCCACGACCCCGGGACTAGGTTGGCCCGCCGCCGACTTGTCCGACGACTATAGGGTCGTCCCCACGACCACGGGCCAAAGTTGGCCAGCCGCCGACATATCCGACGACTATAGGGTCGTCCCCACGACCCCGGGCCAATGTTGGCCAGCTGCCGACATGTCCGACGACTATAGGGTCGTCCCCACGACCCGGGACTAGACTGGCCCGCCACCGTCATGTCCGACGACTATAGGGTCGGCCCCACGACCCCCGGACTAGGTTGGCCGGCCGCCGACTTGTCCGACGACTATAGGGTCGTCCCCACGACCCCCGGACTAGGTGGGCTCGCCGCCGACTTGTCCGACGACTATAGGGTCGTTCCCACGACCCCGGGCCAAAGTTGGCAAGCTGCCGACTTATCCGACGACTATAGGGTCGTCCCCACGATCCCGGGCCAAAGTTGGCCAGCCGCCGACATGTCCGACGACTTTAGAGTCGTCCCCACGACCCCCGGACTAGGTTGGTACGCCGCCGACTTGTCCGACGGGTATAGGGTCCTCCCCACGACCCCGGGCCAAAGTTGGCAAGCCGCCGACATGTCCGACGACTATAGGGTCGTCCCCACGACCACGGGCCAAAGTTGGCCAGCCGGCGACATGTCCGACGACTATAGGGTCGTCCCCACGACCCGGGACTAGAGTGGCCCGCCACCGTCATGTCCGACGACTATATGGTCGTCCCCACGACCACGGGCCAAAGTTGGCCAGCCGGCGACATGTCCGACGACTATAGGGTCGTCCCCACGACCCGGGACTAGACTGGCCCGCCACCGTCATGTCCGACGACTATAGGGTCATCCCCACGACCCCGGGACTAGGTTGGCCCGCCGCCGACTTCTCCGACGACTATAGGGTCGTCCCCACGACCCCGGGACTAGTTTGGCCCGCCACCGTCATTTCCGACGACTATAGGGTCGTCCCCACGACTACGGGCCAAAGTTGGCCAGCCGCCGACATATCCGACGACTGTAGGGTCGTCCCCACGACCCCAGGCCAAAGTTGGCCAGCCGCTGATATGTCCGAAGACTATAGGGTCGTCCCCACGACCCCGGGAATAGATTGGCCCGCCACCGTCATTTCCGACGACTATAGGGTCGTCCCCACGACCACGGGCCAAAGCTGGCCAGCCGCCGACATGTCCGACGACTATTGGATCGTCCCCACGACCACGGGCCAAAGTTGGCCAGCCGCCGACATGTCCGACGACTATAGGGTCGTCCCCACGACCCCAGGACTAGATTGGTCCGCCACCGTCATGTCCGACGACTATGGGGTCGTCCCCACGACCCCGGGCCAAAGTTGGCAAGCCGCCGAAATGTCCGACGACTGTAGGGTCGTCCCCACGACCCCGGGACTAGATTGGCCCGCCACCGTCAAGTCCGACGACCTCGGGACTAGGTTGGCCAGCCGCCGACATGTCCGACGAATATAGGGTCGCCCCCACGACCTCGGGCCAATTTTGGCCAGCCGCCGACATGTCCGACGACTATAGGGTCGTCCCCACGACCCCGGGCCAAAGTTGGCAAGCCGCCGAAATGTCCGACGACTGTAGGGTCGTCCCCACGACCCCGGGAATAGATTGGCCGGCCACCGTCAAGTCCGACGACTATAGGGTCGTCCCCACGACCTCGGGACTAGATTGGCCCGCCACCGTCTTGTCCGACGACTATAGGGTCTTACCCACGACCCCGGGACTAGATTGGCCCGCCACCGTCATGTCCAACGACTATAGGGTCGTCCCCACAACCACGGGCCAATGTTGGCCAGCCGCCGACATTTCCGACGACTATAGAGTCGTCCCCACGACACCGGGCCAAAGTTGGCCAGCCGCCGACATGTCCGACGACTATAGGGTCGTCCCCAGGACCTCGGGTCTAGATTGGCCCGCTACCGTCATGTCCGAAGACTATAGGGTCGTCCCCACGACCACGGGACTAGATTGGCCCGCCACCGCCATGTCCGACGACAATAGGGTCGTCCCCACGACCCCGGGTCTAGGTTGGCCAGCCGCCGACATGTCCGACGACTATTGGATCGTCCCCACGACCACGGGCCAATGTTGGCCAATCGCCGACATGTCCGACGACTATAGGGTCGTCCATACGACCCCGGGACTAAATTGGCCCGCCACCGTCACGTCCAACGACTATAGGGTCGTCCCCACGACCCCGGGACTAGGTTGACAAGCCGCCAAAATGTTCGACGAATATAGGGTCGTCCCCACGACCCCGGGCTAAAGATGGCATGCCGCCGAAATGTCCGACGGCTATTGGGTCGTCCCCACGACCGCGGGACTAGGCTGAAAAGCCGCCAACATGTCCGACGACTATAGGGTCGTCCCCACGACACCGGGTCCAGGTTGGCCAGCCGCCGACATTTCCGACGACTATAGAGTCGTCCCCACGACACCGGGCCAAAGTTGGCCAGCCGCCGACATGTCCGACGACTATAGGGTCGTCCCCACTACCCCGAGACTAGATTGGCCCGCCACCGTCAAGTCCGACGACCTCGGGACTAGGTTGGCCAGCCGCCGACATGTCCGACGACTATAGGGTCGTCCCCACGACCCCGGGCCAAAGATGTCCAGCCGCCGTCTTGTCCGACGACTATAGAGTCGTCCCCACGACCACGGGCCAATGTTGGCTAGCCGCCGACATGTCCGACGACTATAGGGTCGTCCCGACGACCACGGGCCAAAGCTGGCCAGCCGCCGACATGTCCGACGACTATTGGATCGTCCCCACGACCACGGGCCAAAGTTGGCCAGCCGCCGACATGTCCGACGACTATAGGGTCGTCCCCACGACCCCAGGACTAGATTGGTCCGCCACCGTCATGTCCGACGACTATAGGGTCGTCCCCACGACCCCGGGCCAAAGTTGGCAAGCCGCCGAAATGTCCGACGACTGTAGGGTCGTCCCCACGACCCCGGGACTAGATTGGCCCGCCACCGTCAAGTCCGACGACCTCGGGAATAGGTTGGCCAGCCGCCGACATGTCCGACGACTATAGGGTCGCCCCCACGACCTCGGGCCAATTTTGGCCAGCCGCCGACATGTCCGACGACTATAGGGTCGTCCCCACGACCCCGGGCCAAAGTTGGCAAGCCACCGTCATGTCCAACGACTATAGGGTCGTCCCCACAACCACGGGCCAATGTTGGCCAGCCGCCGACATTTCCGACGACTATAGAGTCGTCCCCACGACACCGGGCCAAAGTTGGCCAGCCGCCGACATGTCCGACGACTATAGGGTCGTCCCCACGACCCCGGGCCAAAGTTGGCAAGCCGCCGAAATGTCCGACGACTGTAGGGTCGTCCCCACGACCCCCGGACTAGATTGGCCCGCCACCGTCAAGTCCGACGACTATAGGGTCGTCCCCACGACCTCGGGACTAGGTTGGCCAGCCGCCGACATGTCCGACGACTATAGGGTCGTCCCCACGACCCCGGGCCAAAGTTGGCAAGCCGCCGAAATGTCCGACGACTGTAGGGTCGTCCCCACGACCACGGGCCAAAGTTGGCCAGCCGCCGACATGTCCGAGGACTATAGGGTCGTCCCCACGACCCCGGGACTAGATTGGTCCGCCACCGTCATGTCCGACGACTATAGGGTCGTCCACACGACCCCGAGCCAAAGTTGGCAAGCCGCCGAAACGTCCGACGACTGTGGGGTCGTCCCCACGACCCCGGGACTAGATTTGCCCGCCACCGTCAAGTCCGACGACCCCGGGCCAATGTTGGCTAGCCGCCGACATGTCCGACGACTATAGGGTCGTCCCCACGACCCCGGGCCAAAGTTGGCAAGCCGCCGAAATGTCCGACGACTGTAGGGTCGTCCCCACGACCCCGTGCCAAAGATGTCCAGCCGCCGTCTTGTCCGACGACTATAGGGTCGTCCCCACGACCCCGGGACTAGATTGGCCCGCCACCGTCATGTCCAACGACTATAGGGTCGTCCCCACAACCACGGGCCAAAGTTGGCCAGCCGCCGACATGTCCGACGATTATTGGATCGTCCCCACGACCACGGGCCAAAGTTGGCCAGCCGCCGACATGTGCGACGACTATACGGTCGTCCCCACGACCCCGGGACTAGATTGGTCCGCCACCGTCATGTCCGACGACTATAGGGTCGTTCCCACGACCCCGGGACTAGGCTGACAACCCGCCAACATGTCCGACGACTATAGGGTCGTCCCCACGACCCCGGGCCAAAGATGTCCAGCCGCCGTCTTGTCCGACGACTATAGGGTCTTACCCACGACCCCGGGACTAGATTGGCCCGCCACCGTCATGTCCAACGACTATAGGGTCGTCCCCACAACCACGGGCCAATGTTGGCCAGCCGCCGACATTTCCGACGACTATAGAGTCGTCCCCACGACACCGGGCCAAAGTTGGCCAGCCGCCGACATGTCCGACGACTATAGGGTCGTCCCCAGGACCTCGGGTCTAGATTGGCCCGCTACCGTCATGTCCGAAGACTATAGGGTCGTCCCCACGACCACGGGACTAGATTGGCCCGCCACCGCCATGTCCGACGACAATAGGGTCGTCCCCACGACCCCGGGTCTAGGTTGGCCAGCCGCCGACATGTCCGACGACAATCGGATCGTCCCCACGACCACGCGCCAAAGTTGGCCAGCCGCCGACATGTCCGACGACTATTGGATCGTCCCCACGACCACGGGCCAATGTTGGCCAATCGCCGACATGTCCGACGACTATAGGGTCGTCCATACGACCCCGGGACTAAATTGGCCCGCCACCGTCATGTCCAACGACTATAGGGTCGTCCCCACGACCCCGGGACTAGGTTGACAAGCCGCCAAAATGTTCGACGAATATAGGGTCGTCCCCACGACCCCGGGCTAAAGATGGCATGCCGCCGAAATGTACGACGGCTATTGGGTCGTCCCCACGACCGCGGGACTAGGCTGACAAGCCGCCAACATGTCCGACGACTATAGGGTCGTCCCCACGACCCCGGGCCAAAGTTGGCCAGCCGCCGACATGTCCGACGACTATAGGGTCGTCCCCACGACACCGGGCCAAAGTTGGCCAGCCGCCGACATGTCCGACGACTATAGGGTCGTCCCCACGACACCGGGTCCAGGTTGGCCAGCCGCCGACATTTCCGACGACTATAGAGTCGTCCCCACGACACCGGGCCAAAGTTGGCCAGCCGCCGACATGTCCGACGACTATAGGGTCGTCCCCACTACCCCGGGACAAGGTTGGCCCGCCGCCGACTTGTCCGACGACTATAGGGTCGTACCCACGACCCCGGGACTAGGCTGACAAGCCACCAACATGTCCGACGACTATTGGGTCGTCCCCACGACCCCGGGCCAAAGTTGGCCAGCCGCCGACATGTCCGACGACTATAGGGTCGTCCCCACGACCCCGGGCCAAAGATGTCCAGCCGCCGTCTTGTCCGACGGCTATAGGGTCGTCCCCACGACCCCGGGACTAGATTGGCCCGCCACCGTCATGTCCGACGACCTCGGGACTAGGTTGGCCAGCCGCCGACATGTCCGACGACTATAGGGTCGCCCCCACGACCTCGGGACTAGGTAGGCCAGCCGCCGACATGTCCGACGACTATAGGGTCGTCCCCACCACCCCGGGCCAAAGTTTGCAAGCCGCCGAAATGTCCGACGACTGTAGGGTCGTCCCCAAGACCCCGGGCCAAAGATGTCCAGCCGCCGACATGTCCGACGACTATAGGGTCGTACCCACGACCCCGGGCCAAAGATGTCCAGCCGCCGTCTTGTCCGACGACTATAGGGTCGTCCACACGACCCCGAGCCAAAGTTGGCAAGCCGCCGAAACGTCCGACGACTGTGGGGTCGTCCCCACGACCCCGGGACTAGATTTGCCCGCCACCGTCAAGTCCGACGACCCCGGGCCAATGTTGGCTAGCCGCCGACATGTCCGACGACTATAGGGTCGTCCCCACGACCCCGGGCCAAAGTTGGCAAGCCGCCGAAATGTCCGACGACTGTAGGGTCGTCCCCACGACCCCGTGCCAAAGATGTCCAGCCGCCGTCTTGTCCGACGACTATAGGGTCGTCCCCACGACCCCGGGACTAGATTGGCCCGCCACCGTCATGTCCAACGACTATAGGGTCGTCCCCACAACCACGGGCCAAAGTTGGCCAGCCGCCGACATGTCCGACGATTATTGGATCGTCCCCACGACCACGGGCCAAAGTTGGCCAGCCGCCGACATGTGCGACGACTATACGGTCGTCCCCACGACCCCGGGACTAGATTGGTCCGCCACCGTCATGTCCGACGACTATAGGGTCGTCCCCACGACCCCGGGACTAGGCTGACAACCCGCCAACATGTCCGACGACTATAGGGTCGTCCCCACGACCCCGGGCCAAAGATGTCCAGCCGCCGTCTTGTCCGACGACTATAGGGTCTTACCCACGACCCCGGGACTAGATTGGCCCGCCACCGTCAAGTCCGACGACTATAGGGTCGTCCCCACGACCCCGGGCCAAAGTTGGCAAGCCGCCGAAATGTCCGACGACTGTAGGGTCGTCCCCACGACCCCCGGACTAGATTGGCCCGCCACCGTCATGTCCAACGACTATCGGATCGTCCCCACGACCACGGGCCAAAGTTGGCCAGCCGCCGACATGTCCGACGACTATTGGGTCGTCCCCACGACACCGGGCCAAAGTTGGCCAGCCGCTGACATGTCCACCGACTATAGGGTCGTCCCCACGCCCACGGGCCAAAGTTGACCAGCCGCCGACATGTCCGACGACTATTGGATCGTCCCCACGACCCCGGGCCAAAGTTGGCAAGCCGCCGAAATGTCCGACGACTGTAGGGTCGTCCCCACGACCCCCGGACTAGATTGGCCCGCCACCGTCAAGTCCGACAACTATAGGGTCGTCCCCACGACCTCGGGACTAGGTTGGCCAGCCGCCGACATGTCCGACGACTATAATGTCGTCCCCACGACCCCGGGCCAATGTTGGCAAATCGCCGACATGTCCGACGACTATAGGGTCGTCCCTACGACCCCGGGCCAAAGCTGACCAGCCGCCGACATGTCCGACGACTATTGGATCGTCCCCACGACCACGGGCCAAAGTTGGCCAGCCGCCGACATGTCTGACGACTATAGGGTCGTCCCCACGACCACGGGCCAAAGTTGGCATGCCGCGGAAATGTCCGACGACTATAGGGTCGTCCCCACGACACCAGGCCAAAGTTGGCCAGCCGCCGACATGTCCGACGACTATAGGGTCGTCCCCACGACCCCGGGACTAGATTGGCCCGCCACCGTCATGTCCGACGATTATAGGGTCGTCCCCACGACCGCGAGACTAGATTGGCCCGCCACCGTCATGTCCGACGACAATAGGGTCGTCCCCACGACCCCGGGTCTAGGTTGGCCAGCCGCCGACATGTCCGACTACTATAGGGTCGTCCCCAGGACCTCGGGTCTAGATTGGCCCGCTACCGTCATGTCCGAAGACTATAGGGTCGTCCCCACGACCACGGGACTAGATTGGCCCGCCACCGCCATGTCCGACGACAATAGGGTCGTCCCCACGACCCCGGGTCTAGGTTGGCCAGCCGCCGACTTGTCCGACGACTATAGGGTCGTACCCACGACCCCGGGACTAGGCTGACAAGCCGCCAACATGTCCGACGACTATAGGGTCGTCCCCACGACCCCGGGCCAAAGATGTCCAGCCGCCGTCTTGTCCGACGACTATAGGGTCGTCCCCACGACCCCGAATCCAGGTTGGCCAGCCGCCGACATTCCGACGACTATAGGGTCGTCCCCACGACCCCGGGCCAATGTTGGCCAATCGCCGACATGTCCGACGACTATAGGGTCGTCCCCACGACCCCGGGACTAGATTGGCCCGCCACCGTCATGTCCGACGATTATAGGGTCGTCCCCACGACCACGGGACTAGATTGGCCCGCCACCGCCATGTCCGACGACAATAGGGTCGTCCCCACGACCCCGGGTCTAGGTTGGCCAGCCGCCGACATGTCCGACTACTATAGGGTCGCCCCCAGGACCTCGGGTCTAGATTGGCCCGCTACCGTCATGTCCGAAGACTATAGGGTCGTCCCCACGACCACGGGACTAGATTGGCCCGCCACCGCCATGTCCGACGACAATAGGGTCGTCCCCACGACCCCGGGTCTAGGTTGGCCAGCCGCCGACTTGTCCGACGACTATAGGGTCGTACCCACGACCCCGGGACTAGGCTGACGAGCCGCCAACATGTCCGACGACTATAGGGTCGTCCCCACGACCCCGGGCCAAAGATGTCCAGCCGCCGTCTTGTCCGACGACTATAGGGTCGTCCCCACGACCCCGAGTCCAGGTTGGCCAGCCGCCGACATTCCGACGACTATAGGGTCGTCCCCACGACCCCGGGCCAATGTTGGCCAATCGCCGACATGTCCGACGACTATAGGGTAGTCCCTACGACCCCGGGACTAGATTGGCCCGCCACCGTCGTGTCCAACGACTATAGGGTCGTCCCCACGACCACGGGCCAAAGTTGGCATGCCGCCGACATGTCCGACGACTATTGGATCGTCCCCACGACCACGGGCCAATGTTGGCCAGCCGCCGACATGTCCGACGACTATAGGGTCGTCCCCACGACCCCGAGACTAGATTGGCCCGCCACCGTCATGTCCGACGACAATAGGGTCGTCCCCACGACCCCGGGTCCAGGTTGGCCAGCCGCCGACATTTCCGACGACTGTAGGGTCGTCCCCACGACCCAGGGACTAGATTGGCCCGCCACCGTCAAGTCCGACGACTATAGGGTCGTCCCCACGACCTCGGGTTCAGGTTGGCCAGCCGCCGACATTTCCGACGACTATAGAGTCGTCCCCACGACACCGGTCCAAAGTTGGCCAGCCGCCGACATGTCCGACGACTATAGGGTCGTCCCCACGACCCCCGGACTAGATTGGCCAGCCGCCGACATGTCTGACGACTATAGGGTCGTCCCCACGACCACGGGCCAAAGTTGGCATGCCGCGGAAATGTCCGACGACTATAGGGTCGTCCCCACGACACCAGGCCAAAGTTGGCCAGCCGCCGACATGTCCGACGACTATAGGGTCGTCCCCACGACCCCGGGACTAGATTGGCCCGCCACCGTCATGTCCGACGATTATAGGGTCGTCCCCACGACCGCGAGACTAGATTGGCCCGCCACCGTCATGTCCGACGACAATAGGGTCGTCCCCACGACCCCGGGTCTAGGTTGGCCAGCCGCCGACATGTCCGACTACTATAGGGTCGTCCCCAGGACCTCGGGTCTAGATTGGCCCGCTACCGTCATGTCCGAAGACTATAGGGTCGTCCCCACGACCACGGGACTAGATTGGCCCGCCACCGCCATGTCCGACGACAATAGGGTCGTCCCCACGACCCCGGGTCTAGGTTGGCCAGCCGCCGACTTGTCCGACGACTATAGGGTCGTACCCACGACCCCGGGACTAGGCTGACAAGCCGCCAACATGTCCGACGACTATAGGGTCGTCCCCACGACCCCGGGCCAAAGATGTCCAGCCGCCGTCTTGTCCGACGACTATAGGGTCGTCCCCACGACCCCGAATCCAGGTTGGCCAGCCGCCGACATTCCGACGACTATAGGGTCGTCCCCACGACCCCGGGCCAATGTTGGCCAATCGCCGACATGTCCGACGACTATAGGGTCGTCCCCACGACCCCGGGCCAAAGTTGGCAAGCCGCCGAAATGTCCGACGACTATAGGGTCGTCCCCACTACCCCGGGACTAGGTTGGCCAGCCGCCGACATGTCTGACGACTATAGGGTCGCCCCGACGACCCCGGGCCAATGTTGGCCAATCGCCAACATGTCCGACGACTATAGGGTCGTCCCTACGACCCCGGGACTAGATTGGCCCGCCACCGTCATGTCCAACGATTATAGGGTCGTCCCCACGACCCCGGGACTAGATTGGCCCGCCACCGTCATGTCCGACGATTATAGGGTCGTCCCCACGACCCCGGGCCAAAGTTGGCAAGCCGCCGAAATGTCCGACGACTGTAGGGTCGTCCCCACGACCCCCGGACTAGATTGGCCCGCCACCGTCATGTCCAACGACTATCGGATCGTCCCCACGACCACGGGCCAAAGTTGGCCAGCCGCCGACATGTCCGACGACTATTGGGTCGTCCCCACGACACCGGGCCAAAGTTGGCCAGCCGCTGACATGTCCACCGACTATAGGGTCGTCCCCACGCCCACGGGCCAAAGTTGACCAGCCGCCGACATGTCCGACGACTATTGGATCGTCCCCACGACCCCGGGCCAAAGTTGGCAAGCCGCCGAAATGTCCGACGACTGTAGGGTCGTCCCCACGACCCCCGGACTAGATTGGCCCGCCACCGTCAAGTCCGACGACTATAGGGTCGTCCCCACGACCTCGGGACTAGGTTGGCCAGCCGCCGACATGTCCGACGACTATAATGTCGTCCCCACGACCCCGGGCCAATGTTGGCAAATCGCCGACATGTCCGACGACTATAGGGTCGTCCCTACGACCCCGGGCCAAAGCTGACCAGCCCCCGACATGTCCGACGACTATTGGATCGTCCCCACGACCACGGGCCAAAGTTGGCCAGCCGCCGACATGTCTGACGACTATAGGGTCGTCCCCACGACCACGGGCCAAAGTTGGCATGCCGCGGAAATGTCCGACGACTATAGGGTCGTCCCCACGACACCAGGCCAAAGTTGGCCAGCCGCCGACATGTCCGACGACTATAGGGTCGTCCCCACGACCCCGGGACTAGATTGGCCCGCCACCGTCATGTCCGACGATTATAGGGTCGTCCCCACGACCGCGAGACTAGATTGGCCCGCCACCGTCATGTCCGACGACAATAGGGTCGTCCCCACGACCCCGGGTCTAGGTTGGCCAGCCGCCGACATGTCCGACTACTATAGGGTCGTCCCCAGGACCTCGGGTCTAGATTGGCCCGCTACCGTCATGTCCGAAGACTATAGGGTCGTCCCCACGACCACGGGACTAGATTGGCCCGCCACCGCCATGTCCGACGACAATAGGGTCGTCCCCACGACCCCGGGTCTAGGTTGGCCAGCCGCCGACTTGTCCGACGACTATAGGGTCGTACCCACGACCCCGGGACTAGGCTGACAAGCCGCCAACATGTCCGACGACTATAGGGTCGTCCCCACGACCCCGGGCCAAAGATGTCCAGCCGCCGTCTTGTCCGACGACTATAGGGTCGTCCCCACGACCCCGAATCCAGGTTGGCCAGCCGCCGACATTCCGACGACTATAGGGTCGTCCCCACGACCCCGGGCCAATGTTGGCCAATCGCCGACATGTCCGACGACTATAGGGTCGTCCCCACGACCCCGGGACTAGATTGGCCCGCCACCGTCATGTCCGACGATTATAGGGTCGTCCCCACGACCACGGGACTAGATTGGCCCGCCACCGCCATGTCCGACGACAATAGGGTCGTCCCCACGACCCCGGGTCTAGGTTGGCCAGCCGCCGACATGTCCGACTACTATAGGGTCGCCCCCAGGACCTCGGGTCTAGATTGGCCCGCTACCGTCATGTCCGAAGACTATAGGGTCGTCCCCACGACCACGGGACTAGATTGGCCCGCCACCGCCATGTCCGACGACAATAGGGTCGTCCCCACGACCCCGGGTCTAGGTTGGCCAGCCGCCGACTTGTCCGACGACTATAGGGTCGTACCCACGACCCCGGGACTAGGCTGACGAGCCGCCAACATGTCCGACGACTATAGGGTCGTCCCCACGACCCCGGGCCAAAGATGTCCAGCCGCCGTCTTGTCCGACGACTATAGGGTCGTCCCCACGACCCCGGGCCAATGTTGGCCAATCGCCGACATGTCCGACGACTATAGGGTAGTCCCTACGACCCCGGGACTAGATTGGCCCGCCACCGTCGTGTCCAACGACTATAGGGTCGTCCCCACGACCACGGGCCAAAGTTGGCATGCCGCCGACATGTCCGACGACTATTGGATCGTCCCCACGACCACGGGCCAATGTTGGCCAGCCGCCGACATGTCCGACGACTATAGGGTCGTCCCCACGACCCCGAGACTAGATTGGCCCGCCACCGTCATGTCCGACGACAATAGGGTCGTCCCCACGACCCCGGGTCCAGGTTGGCCAGCCGCCGACATTTCCGACGACTGTAGGGTCGTCCCCACGACCCAGGGACTAGATTGGCCCGCCACCGTCAAGTCCGACGACTATAGGGTCGTCCCCACGACCTCGGGTTCAGGTTGGCCAGCCGCCGACATTTCCGACGACTATAGAGTCGTCCCCACGACACCGGTCCAAAGTTGGCCAGCCGCCGACATGTCCGACGACTATAGGGTCGTCCCCACGGCCCCCGGACTAGATTGGCCAGCCGCCGACATGTCTGACGACTATAGGGTCGTCCCCACGACCACGGGCCAAAGTTGGCATGCCGCGGAAATGTCCGACGACTATAGGGTCGTCCCCACGACACCAGGCCAAAGTTGGCCAGCCGCCGACATGTCCGACGACTATAGGGTCGTCCCCACGACACCAGGCCAAAGTTGGCCAGCCGCCGACATGTCCGACGACTATAGGGTCGTCCCCACGACCCCGGGACTAGATTGGCCCGCCACCGTCATGTCCGACGATTATAGGGTCGTCCCCACGACCCCGGGTCCAGGTTGGCCAGCCGCCGACATTTCCGACGACTATAGAGTCGTCCCCACGACCCCGAGACTAGATTGGCCCGCCACCGTCATGTCCGACGATTATAGGGTCGTCCCCACGACCGCGAGACTAGATTGGCCCGCCACCGTCATGTCCGACGACAATAGGGTCGTCCCCACGACCCCGGGTCTAGGTTGGCCAGCCGCCGACATGTCCGACTACTATAGGGTCGTCCCCAGGACCTCGGGTCTAGATTGGCCCGCTACCGTCATGTCCGAAGACTATAGGGTCGTCCCCACGACCCCGGGACTAGATTAGCCCGCCACCGTCATGTCCAACAACTATAGGGTCGTCCCCACGACCACGGGCCAAAGTTGGCATGCCGCCGAAATGTCCGACGACTATAGAGTCGTCCCCACGACCCCGGGCCAATGTTGGCCCGCCACCGTCATGTCCGACGACAATAGGGTCGTCCCCACGACCCCGAGACTAGATTGGCCCGCCACCGTCATGTCCGACGACAATAGGGTCGTCCCCACGACCCCGGGTCCAGGTTGGCCAGCCGCCGACATTTCCGACGACTATAGAGTCGTCCCCACGACACCGGGCCAAAGTTGGCCAGCCGCCGACATGTCCGACGACTATAGGGTCGTCCCCACGACACCAGGCCAAAGTTGGCCAGCCGCCGACATGTCCGACGACTATAGGGTCGTCCCCACGACCCCGGGACTAGATTGGCCCGCCACCGTCATGTCCGACGATTATAGGGTCGTCCCCACGACCGCGAGACTAGATTGGCCCGCCACCGTCATGTCCGACGACAATAGGGTCGTCCCCACGACCCCGGGTCTAGGTTGGCCAGCCGCCGACATGTCCGACTACTATAGGGTCGTCCCCAGGACCTCGGGTCTAGATTGGCCCGCTACCGTCATGTCCGAAGACTATAGGGTCGTCCCCACGACCACGGGACTAGATTGGCCCGCCACCGCCATGTCCGACGACAATAGGGTCGTCCCCACGACCCCGGGTCTAGGTTGGCCAGCCGCCGACTTGTCCGACGACTATAGGGTCGTCCCAACAACCCCGAGACTAGATTGGCCCGCCACCGTCATGTCCGACGACAATAGGGTCGTCCCCACGACCCCGGGTCCAGTATGGCCAGCCGCCGACATTTCCGACGACTATAGAGTCGTCCCCACGACACCGGGCCAAAGTTGGCCAGCCGCCGACATGTCCGACGACTATAGGGTCGTCCCCACGACCCCGGGACTAGATTGGCCCGCTACCGTCATGTCCGAAGACTATAGGGTCGTCCCCACGACCCCGGGTCTAGGTTGGCCAGCCGCCGACTTGTCCGACGACTATAGGGTCGTACCCACGACCCCGGGACTAGGCTGACAAGCCGCCAACATGTCCGACGACTATAGGGTCGTCCCCACGACCCCGGGCCAAAGATGTCCAGCCGCCGTCTTGTCCGACGACTATAGTGTCGTCCCCACGACCCCGGGACTAGATTGGCCCGCCACCGTCATGTCCAACGACTATAGGGTCGTCCCCACAACCACGGGCCAAAGTTGGCCAGCCGCCGACATGTCCGACGACTATAGGGTCGTCCCCACGACACCAGGCCAAAGTTGGCCAGCCGCCGACATGTCCGACGACTATAGGGTCGTCCCCACGACCCCGGGACTAGATTGGCCCGCCACCGTCATGTCCGACGATTATAGGGTCGTCCCCACGACCCCGGGTCCAGGTTGGCCAGCCGCCGACATTTCCGACGACTATAGAGTCGTCCCCACGACCCCGAGACTAGATTGGCCCGCCACCGTCATGTCCGACGATTATAGGGTCGTCCCCACGACCGCGAGACTAGATTGGCCCGCCACCGTCATGTCCGACGACAATAGGGTCGTCCCCACGACCCCGGGTCTAGGTTGGCCAGCCGCCGACATGTCCGACTACTATAGGGTCGTCCCCAGGACCTCGGGTCTAGATTGGCCCGCTACCGTCATGTCCGAAGACTATAGGGTCGTCCCCACGACCCCGGGACTAGATTAGCCCGCCACCGTCATGTCCAACAACTATAGGGTCGTCCCCACGACCACGGGCCAAAGTTGGCATGCCGCCGAAATGTCCGACGACTATAGAGTCGTCCCCACGACCCCGGGCCAATGTTGGCCCGCCACCGTCATGTCCGACGACAATAGGGTCGTCCCCACGACCCCGAGACTAGATTGGCCCGCCACCGTCATGTCCGACGACAATAGGGTCGTCCCCACGACCCCGGGTCCAGGTTGGCCAGCCGCCGACATTTCCGACGACTATAGAGTCGTCCCCACGACACCGGGCCAAAGTTGGCCAGCCGCCGACATGTCCGACGACTATAGGGTCGTCCCCACGACACCAGGCCAAAGTTGGCCAGCCGCCGACATGTCCGACGACTATAGGGTCGTCCCCACGACCCCGGGACTAGATTGGCCCGCCACCGTCATGTCCGACGATTATAGGGTCGTCCCCACGACCGCGAGACTAGATTGGCCCGCCACCGTCATGTCCGACGACAATAGGGTCGTCCCCACGACCCCGGGTCTAGGTTGGCCAGCCGCCGACATGTCCGACTACTATAGGGTCGTCCCCAGGACCTCGGGTCTAGATTGGCCCGCTACCGTCATGTCCGAAGACTATAGGGTCGTCCCCACGACCACGGGACTAGATTGGCCCGCCACCGCCATGTCCGACGACAATAGGGTCGTCCCCACGACCCCGGGTCTAGGTTGGCCAGCCGCCGACTTGTCCGACGACTATAGGGTCGTCCCAACGACCCCGAGACTAGATTGGCCCGCCACCGTCATGTCCGACGACAATAGGGTCGTCCCCACGACCCCGGGTCCAGTATGGCCAGCCGCCGACATTTCCGACGACTATAGAGTCGTCCCCACGACACCGGGCCAAAGTTGGCCAGCCGCCGACATGTCCGACGACTATAGGGTCGTCCCCACGACCCCGGGACTAGATTGGCCCGCTACCGTCATGTCCGAAGACTATAGGGTCGTCCCCACGACCCCGGGTCTAGGTTGGCCAGCCGCCGACTTGTCCGACGACTATAGGGTCGTACCCACGACCCCGGGACTAGGCTGACAAGCCGCCAACATGTCCGACGACTATAGGGTCGTCCCCACGACCCCGGGCCAAAGATGTCCAGCCGCCGTCTTGTCCGACGACTATAGTGTCGTCCCCACGACCCCGGGACTAGATTGGCCCGCCACCGTCATGTCCAACGACTATAGGGTCGTCCCCACAACCACGGGCCAAAGTTGGCCAGCCGCCGACATGTCCGACGACTATAGGGTCGTCCCCACGACCCCGGGACTAGATTGGCCCGCCACCGTCATGTCCGACGATTATAGGGTCGTCCCCACGACCGCGAGACTAGATTGGCCCGCCACCGTCATGTCCGACGACAATAGGGTCGTCCCCACGACCCCGGGTCCAGGTTGGCCAGCCGCCGACATTTCCGACGACTATAGAGTCGTCCCCACGACACCGGGCCAAAGTTGGCCAGCCGCCGACATGTCCGACGACTATAGGGTCGTCCCCACGACACCAGGCCAAAGTTGGCCAGCCGCCGACATGTCCGACGACTATAGGGTCGTCCCCACGACCCCGGGACTAGATTGGCCCGCCACCGTCATGTCCGACGATTATAGGGTCGTCCCCACGACCGCGAGACTAGATTGGCCCGCCACCGTCATGTCCGACGACAATAGGGTCGTCCCCACGACCCCGGGTCTAGGTTGGCCAGCCGCCGACATGTCCGACGACTATAGGGTCGTCCCCACGACCACGGGCCAAAGTTGGCATGCCGCGGAAATGTCCGACGACTATAGGGTCGTCCCCACGACACCAGGCCAAAGTTGGCCAGCCGCCGACATGTCCGACGACTATAGGGTCGTCCCCACGACCCCGGGACTAGATTGGCCCGCCACCGTCATGTCCGACGATTATAGGGTCGTCCCCACGACCGCGAGACTAGATTGGCCCGCCACCGTCATGTCCGACGACAATAGGGTCGTCCCCACGACCCCGGGTCTAGGTTGGCCAGCCGCCGACATGTCCGACTACTATAGGGTCGTCCCCAGGACCTCGGGTCTAGATTGGTCTGCTACCGTCATGTCCGAAGATTATAGGGTCGTCCCCACGACCACGGGACTAGATTGGCCCGCCACCGCCATGTCCGACGACAATAGGGTCGTCCCCACGACACCGGGTCTAGGTTGGCCAGCCGCCGACTTGTCCGGCGACTATAGGGTCGTACCCACGACCCCGGGACTAGGCTGACAAGCCGCCAACATGTCCGACGACTATAGGGTCGTCCCCACGACCCCGGGCCAAAGATGTCCAGCCGCCGTCTTGTCCGACGACTATAGGGTCGTCCCCACGACCCCGCGACTAGATTGGCCCGCCACCGTCATGTCCAACGACTATAGGGTCGTCCCCACAACCACGGGCCAAAGTTGGCCAGCCGCCGACATGTCCGACGACTATTGGATCGTCCCCACGACCACGGGCCAATGTTGGCCAGCCGCCGACATGTCCGACGACTATAGGGTCGTCCCCACGACCCCGGGACTAGATTGGTCCGCCACCGTCATGTCCGACGACTATAGGGTCGTCCCCACGACCCCGGGCCAAAGATGGCCAGCCGCCGACATGTCCGACGACTATAGGGTCGTCCCCACGACCCCGAGACTAGATTGGCCCGCCACCGTCATGTCCGACGACAATAGGGTCGTCCCCACGACCCCGGGTCCAGGTTGGCCAGCCGCCGACATTTCCGACGACTATAGAGTCGTCCCCACGACACCGGGCCAAAGTTGGCCAGCCGCCGACATGTCCGACGACTATAGGGTCGTCCCAACGACCCCGAGACTAGATTGGCCCGCCACCGTCATGTCCGACGACAATAGGGTCGTCCCCACGACCCCGGGTCCAGTATGGCCAGCTGCCGACATTTCCGACGACTATAGAGTCGTCCCCACGACACCGGGCCAAAGTTGGCCAGCCGCCGACATGTCCGACGACTATAGGGTCGTCCCCACGACCCCGGGACTAGATTGGCCCGCCACCGTCATGTCCGACGACAATAGGGTCGTCCCCACGACCCCGGGTCCAGGTTGGCCAGCCGCCGACATTTCCGACGACTATAGAGTCGTCCCCACGACACCGGGCCAAAGTTGGCCAGCCGCCGACATGTCCGACGACTATAGGGTCGTCCCAACGACCCCGGGACTAGATTGGTCCGCCACCGTCATGTCCGACGACTATAGGGTCGTCCCCACGACCCCGGGCCAAATATGGCCAGCCGCCGACATGTCCGACGACTATAGGGTCGTCCCCACGACCCCGAGACTAGATTGGCCCGCCACCGTCATGTCCGACGACAATAGGGTCGTCCCCACGACCCCGGGACAAGGTTGGCCCGCCGCCGACTTGTCCGACGACTATAGGGTCGTACCCACGACCTTGTGACTAGGCTGACAAGCCGCCAACATGTCCGACGACTATAGGGTCGTCTCCACGACCCCGGGCCAAAGATGTCCAGCCGCCGTCTTGTCCGACGACTATAGGGTCGTACCCACGACCCCGGAACTAGGCTGACAAGCCACCGTCATGTCCAACGACTATAGGGTCGTCCCCACAACCACGGGCCAAAGTTGGCCAGCCGCCGACATGTCCGACGACTATAGGGTCGTCCCCACGACCCCGGGCCAATGTTGGCCAATCGCCGACATGTCCAACGACTATAGGGTCGTCCCTACGACCCCGGGACTAGATTAGCCCGCCACCGTCATGTCCAACAACTATAGGGTCGTCCCCACGTCCACGGGCCAAAGTTGGCATGCCGCCGAAATGTCCGACGACTATAGAGTCGTCCCCACGACCCCGGGCCAATGTTGGCCCGCCACCGTCATGTCCGACGACAATAGGGTCGTCCCCACGACCCCGAGACTAGATTGGCCCGCCACCGTCATGTCCAACGACTATAGGGTCGTCCCCACAACCACGGGCCAAAGTTGGCCAGCCGCCGACATGTCCGACGACTATTGGATCGTCCCCACGACCGCGGGCCAATGTTGGCCAGCCGCCGACATGTCCGACGACTATAGGGTCGTCCCCACGACCCCGGGACTAGATTGGTCCGCCACCGTCATGTCCGACGACTATAGGGTCGTCCCCACGACCCCGGGCCAAAGTTGGCCAGCCGCCGACATGTCCGACGACTATAGGGTCGTCCCAACGACCCCGAGACTAGATTGGCCCGCCACCGTCATGTCCGACGACAATAGGGTCGTCCCCACGACCCCGGGTCCAGTATGGCCAGCCGCCGACATTTCCGACGACTATAGAGTCGTCCCCACGACACCGGGCCAAAGTTGGCCAGCCGCCGACATGTCCGACGACTATAGGGTCGTCCCCACGACCCCGGGACTAGATTGGCCCGCTACCGTCATGTCCGAAGACTATAGGGTCGTCCCCACGACCACGGGACTAGATTGGCCCGCCACCGCCATGTCCGACGACAATAGGGTCGTCCCCACGACCCCGGGTCTAGGTTGGCCAGCCGCCGACTTGTCCGACGACTATAGGGTCGTACCCACGACCCCGGGACTAGGCTGACAAGCCGCCAACATGTCCGACGACTATAGGGTCGTCCCCACGACCCCGGGCCAAAGATGTCCAGCCGCCGTCTTGTCCGACGACTATAGTGTCGTCCCCACGACCCCGGGACTAGATTGGCCCGCCACCGTCATGTCCAACGACTATAGGGTCGTCCCCACAACCACGGGCCAAAGTTGGCCAGCCGCCGACTTGTCCGACGACTATAGGGTCGCCCCACGACCCCGGGACTAGATTGGCCCGCCACCGTCATGGTCGACGATTATAGGGTCGTCCCCACGACCGCGAGACTAGATTGGCCCGCCACCGTCATGTCCGACGACAATAGGGTCGTCCCCACGACCCCGGGTCCAGGTTGGCCAGCCGCCGACATTTCCGACGACTATAGAGTCGTCCCCACGACACCGGGCCAAAGTTGGCCAGCCGCCGACATGTCCGACGACTATAGGGTCGTCCCCACGACCCCGGGACTAGATTGGCCCGCCACCGTCATGTCCAACGACTATAGGGTCGTCCCCACAACCACGGGCCAAAGTTGGCCAGCCGCCGACATGTCCGACGATTATTGGATCGTCCCCACGACCACGGGCCAAAGTTGGCCAGCCGCCGACATGTGCGACGACTATACGGTCGTCCCCACGACCCCGGGACTAGATTGGTCCGCCACCGTCATGTCCGACGACTATAGGGTCGTTCCCACGACCGCGGGACTAGGCTGACAACCCGCCAACATGTCCGACGACTATAGGGTCGTCCCCACGACCCCGGGCCAAAGATGTCCAGCCGCCGTCTTGTCCGACGACTATAGGGTCTTACCCACGACCCCGGGACTAGATTGGCCCGCCACCGTCATGTCCAACGACTATAGGGTCGTCCCCACAACCACGGGCCAAAGTTGGCCAGCCGCCGACATGTCCGACGACTATAGGGTCGTCCCCAGGACCTCGGGTCTAGATTGGCCCGCTACCGTCATGTCCGAAGACTATAGGGTCGTCCCCACGACCACGGGACTAGATTGGCCCGCCACCGCCATGTCCGACGACAATAGGGTCGTCCCCACGACCCCGGGTCTAGGTTGGCCAGCCGCCGACATGTCCGACGACAATCGGATCGTCCCCACGACCACGCGCCAAAGTTGGCCAGCCGCCGACATGTCCGACGACTATTGGATCGTCCCCACGACCACGGGCCAATGTTGGCCAATCGCCGACATGTCCGACGACTATAGGGTCGTCCATACGACCCCGGGACTAAATTGGCCCGCCACCGTCATGTCCAACGACTATAGGGTCGTCCCCACGACCCCGGGACTAGGTTGACAAGCCGCCAAAATGTTCGACGAATATAGGGTCGTCCCCACGACCCCGGGCTAAAGATGGCATGCCGCCGAAATGTACGACGGCTATTGGGTCGTCCCCACGACCGCGGGACTAGGCTGACAAGCCGCCAACATGTCCGACGACTATAGGGTCGTCCCCACGACCCCGGGCCAAAGTTGGCCAGCCGCCGACATGTCCGACGACTATAGGGTCGTCCCCACGACACCGGGCCAAAGTTGGCCAGCCGCCGACATGTCCGACGACTATAGGGTCGTCCCCACGACACCGGGTCCAGGTTGGCCAGCCGCCGACATTTCCGACGACTATAGAGTCGTCCCCACGACACCGGGCCAAAGTTGGCCAGCCGCCGACATGTCCGACGACTATAGGGTCGTCCCCACTACCCCGGGACAAGGTTGGCCCGCCGCCGACTTGTCCGACGACTATAGGGTCGTACCCACGACCCCGGGACTAGGCTGACAAGCCACCAACATGTCCGACGACTATTGGGTCGTCCCCACGACCCCGGGCCAAAGTTGGCCAGCCGCCGACATGTCCGACGACTATAGGGTCGTCCCCACGACCCCGGGCCAAAGATGTCCAGCCGCCGTCTTGTCCGACGGCTATAGGGTCGTCCCCACGACCCCGGGACTAGATTGGCCCGCCACCGTCATGTCCGACGACCTCGGGACTAGGTTGGCCAGCCGCCGACATGTCCGACGACTATAGGGTCGCCCCCACGACCTCGGGACTAGGTAGGCCAGCCGCCGACATGTCCGACGACTATAGGGTCGTCCCCACCACCCCGGGCCAAAGTTTGCAAGCCGCCGAAATGTCCGACGACTGTAGGGTCGTCCCCAAGACCCCGGGCCAAAGATGTCCAGCCGCCGACATGTCCGACGACTATAGGGTCGTACCCACGACCCCGGGCCAAAGATGTCCAGCCGCCGTCTTGTCCGACGACTATAGGGTCGTCCACACGACCCCGAGCCAAAGTTGGCAAGCCGCCGAAACGTCCGACGACTGTGGGGTCGTCCCCACGACCCCGGGACTAGATTTGCCCGCCACCGTCAAGTCCGACGACCCCGGGCCAATGTTGGCTAGCCGCCGACATGTCCGACGACTATAGGGTCGTCCCCACGACCCCGGGCCAAAGTTGGCAAGCCGCCGAAATGTCCGACGACTGTAGGGTCGTCCCCACGACCCCGTGCCAAAGATGTCCAGCCGCCGTCTTGTCCGACGACTATAGGGTCGTCCCCACGACCCCGGGACTAGATTGGCCCGCCACCGTCATGTCCAACGACTATAGGGTCGTCCCCACAACCACGGGCCAAAGTTGGCCAGCCGCCGACATGTCCGACGATTATTGGATCGTCCCCACGACCACGGGCCAAAGTTGGCCAGCCGCCGACATGTGCGACGACTATACGGTCGTCCCCACGACCCCGGGACTAGATTGGTCCGCCACCGTCATGTCCGACGACTATAGGGTCGTCCCCACGACCCCGGGACTAGGCTGACAACCCGCCAACATGTCCGACGACTATAGGGTCGTCCCCACGACCCCGGGCCAAAGATGTCCAGCCGCCGTCTTGTCCGACGACTATAGGGTCTTACCCACGACCCCGGGACTAGATTGGCCCGCCACCGTCAAGTCCGACGACTATAGGGTCGTCCCCACGACCCCGGGCCAAAGTTGGCAAGCCGCCGAAATGTCCGACGACTGTAGGGTCGTCCCCACGACCCCCGGACTAGATTGGCCCGCCACCGTCATGTCCAACGACTATCGGATCGTCCCCACGACCACGGGCCAAAGTTGGCCAGCCGCCGACATGTCCGACGACTATTGGGTCGTCCCCACGACACCGGGCCAAAGTTGGCCAGCCGCTGACATGTCCACCGACTATAGGGTCGTCCCCACGCCCACGGGCCAAAGTTGACCAGCCGCCGACATGTCCGACGACTATTGGATCGTCCCCACGACCCCGGGCCAAAGTTGGCAAGCCGCCGAAATGTCCGACGACTGTAGGGTCGTCCCCACGACCCCCGGACTAGATTGGCCCGCCACCGTCAAGTCCGACGACTATAGGGTCGTCCCCACGACCTCGGGACTAGGTTGGCCAGCCGCCGACATGTCCGACGACTATAATGTCGTCCCCACGACCCCGGGCCAATGTTGGCAAATCGCCGACATGTCCGACGACTATAGGGTCGTCCCTACGACCCCGGGCCAAAGCTGACCAGCCGCCGACATGTCCGACGACTATTGGATCGTCCCCACGACCACGGGCCAAAGTTGGCCAGCCGCTGACATGTCCAACGACTATAGGGTCGTCCCCACGACCACGGGCCAAAGTTGACCAGCCGCCGACATGTCCGACGACTATTGGATCGTCCCCACGACCCCGGGACTAGATTGGCCCGCCACCGTCATGTCCGACGATTATAGGGTCGTCCCCACGACCGCGAGACTAGATTGGCCCGCCACCGTCATGTCCGACGACAATAGGGTCGTCCCCACGACCCCGGGTCCAGGTTGGCCAGCCGCCGACATTTCCGACGACTATAGAGTCGTCCCCACGACACCGGGCCAAAGTTGGCCAGCCGCCGACATGTCCGACGACTATAGGGTCGTCCCCACGACACCAGGCCAAAGTTGGCCAGCCGCCGACATGTCCGACGACTATAGGGTCGTCCCCACGACCCCGGGACTAGATTGGCCCGCCACCGTCATGTCCGACGATTATAGGGTCGTCCCCACGACCGCGAGACTAGATTGGCCCGCCACCGTCATGTCCGACGACAATAGGGTCGTCCCCACGACCCCGGGTCTAGGTTGGCCAGCCGCCGACATGTCCGACGACTATAGGGTCGTCCCCACGACCACGGGCCAAAGTTGGCATGCCGCGGAAATGTCCGACGACTATAGGGTCGTCCCCACGACACCAGGCCAAAGTTGGCCAGCCGCCGACATGTCCGACGACTATAGGGTCGTCCCCACGACCCCGGGACTAGATTGGCCCGCCACCGTCATGTCCGACGATTATAGGGTCGTCCCCACGACCGCGAGACTAGATTGGCCCGCCACCGTCATGTCCGACGACAATAGGGTCGTCCCCACGACCCCGGGTCTAGGTTGGCCAGCCGCCGACATGTCCGACTACTATAGGGTCGTCCCCAGGACCTCGGGTCTAGATTGGCCTGCTACCGTCATGTCCGAAGATTATAGGGTCGTCCCCACGACCACGGGACTAGATTGGCCCGCCACCGCCATGTCCGACGACAATAGGGTCGTCCCCACGACACCGGGTCTAGGTTGGCCAGCCGCCGACTTGTCCGACGACTATAGGGTCGTACCCACGACCCCGGGACTAGGCTGACAAGCCGCCAACATGTCCGACGACTATAGGGTCGTCCCCACGACCCCGGGCCAAAGATGTCCAGCCGCCGTCTTGTCCGACGACTATAGGGTCGTCCCCACGACCCCGCGACTAGATTGGCCCGCCACCGTCATGTCCAACGACTATAGGGTCGTCCCCACAACCACGGGCCAAAGTTGGCCAGCCGCCGACATGTCCGACGACTATTGGATCGTCCCCACGACCACGGGCCAATGTTGGCCAGCCGCCGACATGTCCGACGACTATAGGGTCGTCCCCACGACCCCGGGACTAGATTGGTCCGCCACCGTCATGTCCGACGACTATAGGGTCGTCCCCACGACCCCGGGCCAAAGATGGCCAGCCGCCGACATGTCCGACGACTATAGGGTCGTCCCCACGACCCCGAGACTAGATTGGCCCGCCACCGTCATGTCCGACGACAATAGGGTCGTCCCCACGACCCCGGGTCCAGGTTGGCCAGCCGCCGACATTTCCGACGACTATAGAGTCGTCCCCACGACACCGGGCCAAAGTTGGCCAGCCGCCGACATGTCCGACGATTATAGGGTCGTCCCCACGACCCCGGGACAAGGTTGGCCCGCCGCCGACTTGTCCGACGACTATAGGGTCGTACCCACGACCTTGTGACTAGGCTGACAAGCCGCCAACATGTCCGACGACTATAGGGTCGTCTCCACGACCCCGGGCCAAAGATGTCCAGCCGCCGTCTTGTCCGACGACTATAGGGTCGTACCCACGACCCCGGAACTAGGCTGACAAGCCACCGTCATGTCCAACGACTATAGGGTCGTCCCCACAACCACGGGCCAAAGTTGGCCAGCCGCCGACATGTCCGACGACTATAGGGTCGTCCCCACGACCCCGGGCCAATGTTGGCCAATCGCCGACATGTCCAACGACTATAGGGTCGTCCCTACGACCCCGGGACTAGATTAGCCCGCCACCGTCATGTCCAACAACTATAGGGTCGTCCCCACGTCCACGGGCCAAAGTTGGCATGCCGCCGAAATGTCCGACGACTATAGAGTCGTCCCCACGACCTCGGGACTAGGTTGGCCAGCCGCCGACATGTCCGACGACTATAGGGTCGCCCCCACGACCTCGGGACTAGGTAGGCCAGCCGCCGACATGTCCGACGACTATAGGGTCGTCCCCACCACCCCGGGCCAAAGTTTGCAAGCCGCCGAAATGTCCGACGACTGTAGGGTCGTCCCCAAGACCCCGGGCCAAAGATGTCCAGCCGCCGACATGTCCGACGACTATAGGGTCGTACCCACGACCCCGGGCCAAAGATGTCCAGCCGCCGTCTTGTCCGACGACTATAGGGTCGTCCACACGACCCCGAGCCAAAGTTGGCAAGCCGCCGAAACGTCCGACGACTGTGGGGTCGTCCCCACGACCCCGGGACTAGATTTGCCCGCCACCGTCAAGTCCGACGACCCCGGGCCAATGTTGGCTAGCCGCCGACATGTCCGACGACTATAGGGTCGTCCCCACGACCCCGGGCCAAAGTTGGCAAGCCGCCGAAATGTCCGACGACTGTAGGGTCGTCCCCACGACCCCGTGCCAAAGATGTCCAGCCGCCGTCTTGTCCGACGACTATAGGGTCGTCCCCACGACCCCGGGACTAGATTGGCCCGCCACCGTCATGTCCAACGACTATAGGGTCGTCCCCACAACCACGGGCCAAAGTTGGCCAGCCGCCGACATGTCCGACGATTATTGGATCGTCCCCACGACCACGGGCCAAAGTTGGCCAGCCGCCGACATGTGCGACGACTATACGGTCGTCCCCACGACCCCGGGACTAGATTGGTCCGCCACCGTCATGTCCGACGACTATAGGGTCGTCCCCACGACCCCGGGACTAGGCTGACAACCCGCCAACATGTCCGACGACTATAGGGTCGTCCCCACGACCCCGGGCCAAAGTTGGCAAGCCGCCGAAATGTCCGACGACTGTAGGGTCGTCCCCACGACCCCCGGACTAGATTGGCCCGCCACCGTCATGTCCAACGACTATCGGATCGTCCCCACGACCACGGGCCAAAGTTGGCCAGCCGCCGACATGTCCGACGACTATTGGGTCGTCCCCACGACACCGGGCCAAAGTTGGCCAGCCGCTGACATGTCCACCGACTATAGGGTCGTCCCCACGCCCACGGGCCAAAGTTGACCAGCCGCCGACATGTCCGACGACTATTGGATCGTCCCCACGACCCCGGGCCAAAGTTGGCAAGCCGCCGAAATGTCCGACGACTGTAGGGTCGTCCCCACGACCCCCGGACTAGATTGGCCCGCCACCGTCAAGTCCGACGACTATAGGGTCGTCCCCACGACCTCGGGACTAGGTTGGCCAGCCGCCGACATGTCCGACGACTATAATGTCGTCCCCACGACCCCGGGCCAATGTTGGCAAATCGCCGACATGTCCGACGACTATAGGGTCGTCCCTACGACCCCGGGCCAAAGCTGACCAGCCGCCGACATGTCCGACGACTATTGGATCGTCCCCACGACCACGGGCCAAAGTTGGCCAGCCGCTGACATGTCCAACGACTATAGGGTCGTCCCCACGACCACGGGCCAAAGTTGACCAGCCGCCGACATGTCCGACGACTATTGGATCGTCCCCACGACCCCGGGAATAGATTGGCCCGCCACCGTCATGTCCGACGATTATAGGGTCGTCCCCACGACCGCGAGACTAGATTGGCCCGCCACCGTCATGTCCGACGACAATAGGGTCGTCCCCACGACCCCGGGTCCAGGTTGGCCAGCCGCCGACATTTCCGACGACTATAGAGTCGTCCCCACGACACCGGGCCAAAGTTGGCCAGCCGCCGACATGTCCGACGACTATAGGGTCGTCCCCACGACACCAGGCCAAAGTTGGCCAGCCGCCGACATGTCCGACGACTATAGGGTCGTCCCCACGACCCCGGGACTAGATTGGCCCGCCACCGTCATGTCCGACGATTATAGGGTCGTCCCCACGACCGCGAGAATAGATTGGCCCGCCACCGTCATGTCCGACGACAATAGGGTCGTCCCCACGACCCCGGGTCTAGGTTGGCCAGCCGCCGACATGTCCGACGACTATAGGGTCGTCCCCACGACCACGGGCCAAAGTTGGCATGCCGCGGAAATGTCCGACGACTATAGGGTCGTCCCCACGACACCAGGCCAAAGTTGGCCAGCCGCCGACATGTCCGACGACTATAGGGTCGTCCCCACGACCCCGGGACTAGATTGGCCCGCCACCGTCATGTCCGACGATTATAGGGTCGTCCCCACGACCGCGAGACTAGATTGGCCCGCCACCGTCATGTCCGACGACAATAGGGTCGTCCCCACGACCCCGGGTCTAGGTTGGCCAGCCGCCGACATGTCCGACTACTATAGGGTCGTCCCCAGGACCTCGGGTCTAGATTGGCCTGCTACCGTCATGTCCGAAGATTATAGGGTCGTCCCCACGACCACGGGACTAGATTGGCCCGCCACCGCCATGTCCGACGACAATAGGGTCGTCCCCACGACACCGGGTCTAGGTTGGCCAGCCGCCGACTTGTCCGACGACTATAGGGTCGTACCCACGACCCCGGGACTAGGCTGACAAGCCGCCAACATGTCCGACGACTATAGGGTCGTCCCCACGACCCCGGGCCAAAGATGTCCAGCCGCCGTCTTGTCCGACGACTATAGGGTCGTCCCCACGACCCCGCGAGTAGATTGGCCCGCCACCGTCATGTCCAACGACTATAGGGTCGTCCCCACAACCACGGGCCAAAGTTGGCCAGCCGCCGACATGTCCGACGACTATTGGATCGTCCCCACGACCACGGGCCAATGTTGGCCAGCCGCCGACATGTCCGACGACTATAGGGTCGTCCCCACGACCCCGGGACTAGATTGGTCCGCCACCGTCATGTCCGACGACTATAGGGTCGTCCCCACGACCCCGGGCCAAAGATGGCCAGCCGCCGACATGTCCGACGACTATAGGGTCGTCCCCACGACCCCGAGACTAGATTGGCCCGCCACCGTCATGTCCGACGACAATAGGGTCGTCCCCACGACCCCGGGTCCAGGTTGGCCAGCCGCCGACATTTCCGACGACTATAGAGTCGTCCCCACGACACCGGGCCAAAGTTGGCCAGCCGCCGACATGTCCGACGATTATAGGGTCGTCCCCACGACCCCGGGACAAGGTTGGCCCGCCGCCGACTTGTCCGACGACTATAGGGTCGTACCCACGACCTTGTGACTAGGCTGACAAGCCGCCAACATGTCCGACGACTATAGGGTCGTCTCCACGACCCCGGGCCAAAGATGTCCAGCCGCCGTCTTGTCCGACGACTATAGGGTCGTACCCACGACCCCGGAACTAGGCTGACAAGCCACCGTCATGTCCAACGACTATAGGGTCGTCCCCACAACCACGGGCCAAAGTTGGCCAGCCGCCGACATGTCCGACGACTATTGGATCGTCCCCACGACCACGGGCCAATGTTGGCCAATCGCCGACATGTCCGACGACTATAGGGTCGTCCATACGACCCCGGGACTAAATTGGCCCGCCACCGTCATGTCCAACGACTATAGGGTCGTCCCCACGACCCCGGGACTAGGTTGACAAGCCGCCAAAATGTTCGACGAATATAGGGTCGTCCCCACGACCCCGGGCTAAAGATGGCATGCCGCCGAAATGTACGACGGCTATTGGGTCGTCCCCACGACCGCGGGACTAGGCTGACAAGCCGCCAACATGTCCGACGACTATAGGGTCGTCCCCACGACCCCGGGACTAGATTGGCCCGCCACCGTCATGTCCAACGACTATAGGGTCGTCCCCACAACCACGGGCCAATGTTGGCCAGCCGCCGACATTTCCGACGACTATAGAGTCGTCCCCACGACACCGGGCCAAAGTTGGCCAGCCGCCGACATGTCCGACGACTATAGGGTCGTCCCCAGGACCTCGGGTCTAGATTGGCCCGCTACCGTCATGTCCGAAGACTATAGGGTCGTCCCCACGACCACGGGACTAGATTGGCCCGCCACCGCCATGTCCGACGACAATAGGGTCGTCCCCACGACCCCGGGTCTAGGTTGGCCAGCCGCCGACATGTCCGACGACAATCGGATCGTCCCCACGACCACGCACCAAAGTTGGCCAGCCGCCGACATGTCCGACGACTATTGGATCGTCCCCACGACCACGGGCCAATGTTGGCCAATCGCCGACATGTCCGACGACTATAGGGTCGTCCATACGACCCCGGGACTAAATTGGCCCGCCACCGTCATGTCCAACGACTATAGGGTCGTCCCCACGACCCCGGGACTAGGTTGACAAGCCGCCAAAATGTTCGACGAATATAGGGTCGTCCCCACGACCCCGGGCTAAAGATGGCATGCCGCCGAAATGTACGACGGCTATTGGGTCGTCCCCACGACCGCGGGACTAGGCTGACAAGCCGCCAACATGTCCGACGACTATAGGGTCGTCCCCACGACCCCGGGCCAAAGTTGGCCAGCCGCCGACATGTCCGACGACTATAGGGTCGTCCCCACGACACCGGGCCAAAGTTGGCCAGCCGCCGACATGTCCGACGACTATAGGGTCGTCCCCACGACACCGGGTCCAGGTTGGCCAGCCGCCGACATTTCCGACGACTATAGAGTCGTCCCCACGACACCGGGCCAAAGTTGGCCAGCCGCCGACATGTCCGACGACTATAGGGTCGTCCCCACTACCCCGGGACAAGGTTGGCCCGCCGCCGACTTGTCCGACGACTATAGGGTCGTACCCACGACCCCGGGACTAGGCTGACAAGCCACCAACATGTCCGACGACTATTGGGTCGTCCCCACGACCCCGGGCCAAAGTTGGCCAGCCGCCGACATGTCCGACGACTATAGGGTCGTCCCCACGACCCCGGGCCAAAGATGTCCAGCCGCCGTCTTGTCCGACGGCTATAGGGTCGTCCCCACGACCCCGGGACTAGATTGGCCCGCCACCGTCATGTCCGACGACCTCGGGACTAGGTTGGCCAGCCGCCGACATGTCCGACGACTATAGGGTCGCCCCCACGACCTCGGGACTAGGTAGGCCAGCCGCCGACATGTCCGACGACTATAGGGTCGTCCCCACCACCCCGGGCCAAAGTTTGCAAGCCGCCGAAATGTCCGACGACTGTAGGGTCGTCCCCAAGACCCCGGGCCAAAGATGTCCAGCCGCCGACATGTCCGACGACTATAGGGTCGTACCCACGACCCCGGGCCAAAGATGTCCAGCCGCCGTCTTGTCCGACGACTATAGGGTCGTCCACACGACCCCGAGCCAAAGTTGGCAAGCCGCCGAAACGTCCGACGACTGTGGGGTCGTCCCCACGACCCCGGGACTAGATTTGCCCGCCACCGTCAAGTCCGACGACCCCGGGCCAATGTTGGCTAGCCGCCGACATGTCCGACGACTATAGGGTCGTCCCCACGACCCCGGGCCAAAGTTGGCAAGCCGCCGAAATGTCCGACGACTGTAGGGTCGTCCCCACGACCCCGTGCCAAAGATGTCCAGCCGCCGTCTTGTCCGACGACTATAGGGTCGTCCCCACGACCCCGGGACTAGATTGGCCCGCCACCGTCATGTCCAACGACTATAGGGTCGTCCCCACAACCACGGGCCAAAGTTGGCCAGCCGCCGACATGTCCGACGATTATTGGATCGTCCCCACGACCACGGGCCAAAGTTGGCCAGCCGCCGACATGTGCGACGACTATACGGTCGTCCCCACGACCCCGGGACTAGATTGGTCCGCCACCGTCATGTCCGACGACTATAGGGTCGTCCCCACGACCCCGGGACTAGGCTGACAACCCGCCAACATGTCCGACGACTATAGGGTCGTCCCCACGACCCCGGGCCAAAGATGTCCAGCCGCCGTCTTGTCCGACGACTATAGGGTCTTACCCACGACCCCGGGACTAGATTGGCCCGCCACCGTCAAGTCCGACGACTATAGGGTCGTCCCCACGACCCCGGGCCAAAGTTGGCAAGCCGCCGAAATGTCCGACGACTGTAGGGTCGTCCCCACGACCCCCGGACTAGATTGGCCCGCCACCGTCATGTCCAACGACTATCGGATCGTCCCCACGACCACGGGCCAAAGTTGGCCAGCCGCCGACATGTCCGACGACTATTGGGTCGTCCCCACGACACCGGGCCAAAGTTGGCCAGCCGCTGACATGTCCACCGACTATAGGGTCGTCCCCACGCCCACGGGCCAAAGTTGACCAGCCGCCGACATGTCCGACGACTATTGGATCGTCCCCACGACCCCGGGCCAAAGTTGGCAAGCCGCCGAAATGTCCGACGACTGTAGGGTCGTCCCCACGACCCCCGGACTAGATTGGCCCGCCACCGTCAAGTCCGACGACTATAGGGTCGTCCCCACGACCTCGGGACTAGGTTGGCCAGCCGCCGACATGTCCGACGACTATAATGTCGTCCCCACGACCCCGGGCCAATGTTGGCAAATCGCCGACATGTCCGACGACTATAGGGTCGTCCCTACGACCCCGGGCCAAAGCTGACCAGCCGCCGACATGTCCGACGACTATTGGATCGTCCCCACGACCACGGGCCAAAGTTGGCCAGCCGCTGACATGTCCAACGACTATAGGGTCGTCCCCACGACCACGGGCCAAAGTTGACCAGCCGCCGACATGTCCGACGACTATTGGATCGTCCCCACGACCCCGGGACTAGATTGGCCCGCCACCGTCATGTCCAACGATTATAGGGTCGTCCCCACGACCCCGGGACTAGATTGGCCCGCCACCGTCATGTCCGACGATTATAGGGTCGTCCCCACGACCCCGGGACAAGCTTGGCCCGCCGTCGACTTGTCCGACGACTATAGGGTCGTCCCCACGACCCCGGGACTAGATTGGCCCGCCACCGTCATGTCCGACGACAATAGGGTCGTCCCCACGACCCCGGGTCTAGGTTGGCCAGCCGCCGACATGTCCGACGACTATAGAGTCGTCCCCACGACACCGGGCCAAAGTTGGACAGCCGCCGACATGTCCGACTACTATAGGGTCGTCCCCAGGACCTCGGGTCTAGATTGGCCCGCTACCGTCATGTCCGAAGACTATAGGGTCGTCCCCACGACCCCGGGTCTAGGTTGGCCAGCCGCCGACATGTCCGACGACAATCGGATCGTCCCCACGACCACGCGCCAAAGTTGGCCAGCCGCCGACATGTCCGACGACTATAGGGTCGTCCCAACGACCCCGAGACTAGATTGGCCCGCCACCGTCATGTCCGACGACAATAGGGTCGTCCCCACGACCCCGGGTCCAGTATGGCCAGCCGCCGACATTTCCGACGACTATAGAGTCGTCCCCACGACACCGGGCCAAAGTTGGCCAGCCGCCGACATGTCCGACGACTATAGGGTCGTCCCCACGACCCCGGGACTAGATTGGCCCGCTACCGTCATGTCCGAAGACCTCGGGACTAGGTTGGCCAGCCGCCGACATGTCCGACGACTATAGGGTCGCCCCCACGACCTCGGGACTAGGTAGGCCAGCCGCCGACATGTCCGACGACTATAGGGTCGTCCCCACCACCCCGGGCCAAAGTTTGCAAGCCGCCGAAATGTCCGACGACTGTAGGGTCGTCCCCAAGACCCCGGGCCAAAGATGTCCAGCCGCCGACATGTCCGACGACTATAGGGTCGTACCCACGACCCCGGGCCAAAGATGTCCAGCCGCCGTCTTGTCCGACGACTATAGGGTCGTCCACACGACCCCGAGCCAAAGTTGGCAAGCCGCCGAAACGTCCGACGACTGTGGGGTCGTCCCCACGACCCCGGGACTAGATTTGCCCGCCACCGTCAAGTCCGACGACCCCGGGCCAATGTTGGCTAGCCGCCGACATGTCCGACGACTATAGGGTCGTCCCCACGACCCCGGGCCAAAGTTGGCAAGCCGCCGAAATGTCCGACGACTGTAGGGTCGTCCCCACGACCCCGTGCCAAAGATGTCCAGCCGCCGTCTTGTCCGACGACTATAGGGTCGTCCCCACGACCCCGGGACTAGATTGGCCCGCCACCGTCATGTCCAACGACTATAGGGTCGTCCCCACAACCACGGGCCAAAGTTGGCCAGCCGCCGACATGTCCGACGATTATTGGATCGTCCCCACGACCACGGGCCAAAGTTGGCCAGCCGCCGACATGTGCGACGACTATACGGTCGTCCCCACGACCCCGGGACTAGATTGGTCCGCCACCGTCATGTCCGACGACTATAGGGTCGTCCCCACGACCCCGGGACTAGGCTGACAACCCGCCAACATGTCCGACGACTATAGGGTCGTCCCCACGACCCCGGGCCAAAGATGTCCAGCCGCCGTCTTGTCCGACGACTATAGGGTCTTACCCACGACCCCGGGACTAGATTGGCCCGCCACCGTCAAGTCCGACGACTATAGGGTCGTCCCCACGACCCCGGGCCAAAGTTGGCAAGCCGCCGAAATGTCCGACGACTGTAGGGTCGTCCCCACGACCCCCGGACTAGATTGGCCCGCCACCGTCATGTCCAACGACTATCGGATCGTCCCCACGACCACGGGCCAAAGTTGGCCAGCCGCCGACATGTCCGACGACTATTGGGTCGTCCCCACGACACCGGGCCAAAGTTGGCCAGCCGCTGACATGTCCACCGACTATAGGGTCGTCCCCACGCCCACGGGCCAAAGTTGACCAGCCGCCGACATGTCCGACGACTATTGGATCGTCCCCACGACCCCGGGCCAAAGTTGGCAAGCCGCCGAAATGTCCGACGACTGTAGGGTCGTCCCCACGACCCCCGGACTAGATTGGCCCGCCACCGTCAAGTCCGACGACTATAGGGTCGTCCCCACGACCTCGGGACTAGGTTGGCCAGCCGCCGACATGTCCGACGACTATAATGTCGTCCCCACGACCCCGGGCCAATGTTGGCAAATCGCCGACATGTCCGACGACTATAGGGTCGTCCCTACGACCCCGGGCCAAAGCTGACCAGCCGCCGACATGTCCGACGACTATTGGATCGTCCCCACGACCACGGGCCAAAGTTGGCCAGCCGCTGACATGTCCAACGACTATAGGGTCGTCCCCACGACCACGGGCCAAAGTTGACCAGCCGCCGACATGTCCGACGACTATTGGATCGTCCCCACGACCCCGGGACTAGATTGGCCCGCCACCGTCATGTCCAACGATTATAGGGTCGTCCCCACGACCCCGGGACTAGATTGGCCCGCCACCGTCATGTCCGACGATTATAGGGTCGTCCCCACGACCCCGGGACAAGCTTGGCCCGCCGTCGACTTGTCCGACGACTATAGGGTCGTCCCCACGACCCCGGGACTAGATTGGCCCGCCACCGTCATGTCCGACGACAATAGGGTCGTCCCCACGACCCCGGGTCTAGGTTGGCCAGCCGCCGACATGTCCGACGACTATAGAGTCGTCCCCACGACACCGGGCCAAAGTTGGACAGCCGCCGACATGTCCGACTACTATAGGGTCGTCCCCAGGACCTCGGGTCTAGATTGGCCCGCTACCGTCATGTCCGAAGACTATAGGGTCGTCCCCACGACCCCGGGTCTAGGTTGGCCAGCCGCCGACATGTCCGACGACAATCGGATCGTCCCCACGACCACGCGCCAAAGTTGGCCAGCCGCCGACATGTCCGACGACTATTGGATCGTCCCCACGACCACGGGCCAAAGTTGGCCAGCCGCCGACATGTCCGACGATAATCGGATCGTCCCCACGACCACGCGCCAAAGTTGGCCAGCCGCCGACATGTCCGACGACTATAGGGTCGTCTCCACGACCCCGGGCCAATGTTGGCCAATCGCCGACATGTCCAACGACTATAGGGTCGTCCCTACGACCCCGGGACTAGATTAGCCCGCCACCGTCATGTCCAACAACTATAGGGTCGTCCCCACGACCACGGGCCAAAGTTGGCATGCCGCGGAAATGTCCGACGACTATAGGCTCGTCCCCACGAAACCGGGCCAAAGTTGGCCAGCCGCCGACATGTCCGACGACTATAGGGTCGTCCCCACGACCCCGGGACTAGATTGGCCCGCCACCGTCATGTCCGACGATTATAGGGTCGTCCCCACGACCGCGAGACTAGATTGGCCCGCCACCGTCATGTCCGACGACAATAGGGTCGTCCCCACGACCCCGGGTCTAGGTTGGCCAGCCGCCGACATGTCCAACGACTATAGGGTCGTCCCCACAACCACGGGCCAAAGTTGGCCAGCCGCCGACATGTCCGACGACTATAGGGTCGTCCCCACGACCCCGGGCCAATGTTGGCCAATCGCCGACATGTCCAACGACTATAGGGTCGTCCCTACGACCCCGGGACTAGATTAGCCCGCCACCGTCATGTCCAACAACTATAGGGTCGTCCCCACGTCCACGGGCCAAAGTTGGCATGCCGCCGAAATGTCCGACGACTATAGAGTCGTCCCCACGACCCCGGGCCAATGTTGGCCCGCCACCGTCATGTCCGACGACAATAGGGTCGTCCCCACGACCCCGAGACTAGATTGGCCCGCCACCGTCATGTCCAACGACTATAGGGTCGTCCCCACAACCACGGGCCAAAGTTGGCCAGCCGCCGACATGTCCGACGACTATTGGATCGTCCCCACGACCGCGGGCCAATGTTGGCCAGCCGCCGACATGTCCGACGACTATAGGGTCGTCCCCACGACCCCGGGACTAGATTGGTCCGCCACCGTCATGTCCGACGACTATAGGGTCGTCCCCACGACCCCGGGCCAAAGTTGGCCAGCCGCCGACATGTCCGACGACTATAGGGTCGTCCCAACGACCCCGAGACTAGATTGGCCCGCCACCGTCATGTCCGACGACAATAGGGTCGTCCCCACGACCCCGGGTCCAGTATGGCCAGCCGCCGACATTTCCGACGACTATAGAGTCGTCCCCACGACACCGGGCCAAAGTTGGCCAGCCGCCGACATGTCCGACGACTATAGGGTCGTCCCCACGACCCCGGGACTAGATTGGCCCGCTACCGTCATGTCCGAAGACTATAGGGTCGTCCCCACGACCACGGGACTAGATTGGCCCGCCACCGCCATGTCCGACGACAATAGGGTCGTCCCCACGACCCCGGGTCTAGGTTGGCCAGCCGCCGACTTGTCCGACGACTATAGGGTCGTACCCACGACCCCGGGACTAGGCTGACAAGCCGCCAACATGTCCGACGACTATAGGGTCGTCCCCACGACCCCGGGCCAAAGATGTCCAGCCGCCGTCTTGTCCGACGACTATAGTGTCGTCCCCACGACCCCGGGACTAGATTGGCCCGCCACCGTCATGTCCAACGACTATAGGGTCGTCCCCACAACCACGGGCCAAAGTTGGCCAGCCGCCGACTTGTCCGACGACTATAGGGTCGTCCCCACGACCCCGGGACTAGATTGGCCCGCCACCGTCATGGTCGACGATTATAGGGTCGTCCCCACGACCGCGAGACTAGATTGGCCCGCCACCGTCATGTCCGACGACAATAGGGTCGTCCCCACGACCCCGGGTCCAGGTTGGCCAGCCGCCGACATTTCCGACGACTATAGAGTCGTCCCCACGACCCCGGGCCAAAGTTGGCCAGCCGCCGACATGTCCGACGACTATAGGGTCGTCCCCACGACCCCGGGACTAGATTGGCCCGCCACCGTCATGTCCAACGACTATAGGGTCGTCCCCACAACCACGGGCCAAAGTTGGCCAGCCGCCGACATGTCCGACGATTATTGGATCGTCCCCACGACCACGGGCCAAAGTTGGCCAGCCGCCGACATGTGCGACGACTATACGGTCGTCCCCACGACCCCGGGACTAGATTGGTCCGCCACCGTCATGTCCGACGACTATAGGGTCGTTCCCACGACCGCGGGACTAGGCTGACAACCCGCCAACATGTCCGACGACTATAGGGTCGTCCCCACGACCCCGGGCCAAAGATGTCCAGCCGCCGTCTTGTCCGACGACTATAGGGTCTTACCCACGACCCCGGGACTAGATTGGCCCGCCACCGTCATGTCCAACGACTATAGGGTCGTCCCCACAACCACGGGCCAATGTTGGCCAGCCGCCGACATTTCCGACGACTATAGAGTCGTCCCCACGACACCGGGCCAAAGTTGGCCAGCCGCCGACATGTCCGACGACTATAGGGTCGTCCCCAGGACCTCGGGTCTAGATTGGCCCGCTACCGTCATGTCCGAAGACTATAGGGTCGTCCCCACGACCACGGGACTAGATTGGCCCGCCACCGCCATGTCCGACGACAATAGGGTCGTCCCCACGACCCCGGGTCTAGGTTGGCCAGCCGCCGACATGTCCGACGACAATCGGATCGTCCCCACGACCACGCGCCAAAGTTGGCCAGCCGCCGACATGTCCGACGACTATTGGATCGTCCCCACGACCACGGGCCAATGTTGGCCAATCGCCGACATGTCCGACGACTATAGGGTCGTCCATACGACCCCGGGACTAAATTGGCCCGCCACCGTCATGTCCAACGACTATAGGGTCGTCCCCACGACCCCGGGACTAGGTTGACAAGCCGCCAAAATGTTCGACGAATATAGGGTCGTCCCCACGACCCCGGGCTAAAGATGGCATGCCGCCGAAATGTACGACGGCTATTGGGTCGTCCCCACGACCGCGGGACTAGGCTGACAAGCCGCCAACATGTCCGACGACTATAGGGTCGTCCCCACGACCCCGGGCCAAAGTTGGCCAGCCGCCGACATGTCCGACGACTATAGGGTCGTCCCCACGACACCGGGCCAAAGTTGGCCAGCCGCCGACATGTCCGACGACTATAGGGTCGTCCCCACGACACCGGGTCCAGGTTGGCCAGCCGCCGACATTTCCGACGACTATAGAGTCGTCCCCACGACACCGGGCCAAAGTTGGCCAGCCGCCGACATGTCCGACGACTATAGGGTCGTCCCCACTACCCCGGGACAAGGTTGGCCCGCCGCCGACTTGTCCGACGACTATAGGGTCGTACCCACGACCCCGGGACTAGGCTGACAAGCCACCAACATGTCCGACGACTATTGGGTCGTCCCCACGACCCCGGGCCAAAGTTGGCCAGCCGCCGACATGTCCGACGACTATAGGGTCGTCCCCACGACCCCGGGCCAAAGATGTCCAGCCGCCGTCTTGTCCGACGGCTATAGGGTCGTCCCCACGACCCCGGGACTAGATTGGCCCGCCACCGTCATGTCCGACGACCTCGGGACTAGGTTGGCCAGCCGCCGACATGTCCGACGACTATAGGGTCGCCCCCACGACCTCGGGACTAGGTAGGCCAGCCGCCGACATGTCCGACGACTATAGGGTCGTCCCCACCACCCCGGGCCAAAGTTTGCAAGCCGCCGAAATGTCCGACGACTGTAGGGTCGTCCCCAAGACCCCGGGCCAAAGATGTCCAGCCGCCGACATGTCCGACGACTATAGGGTCGTACCCACGACCCCGGGCCAAAGATGTCCAGCCGCCGTCTTGTCCGACGACTATAGGGTCGTCCACACGACCCCGAGCCAAAGTTGGCAAGCCGCCGAAACGTCCGACGACTGTGGGGTCGTCCCCACGACCCCGGGACTAGATTTGCCCGCCACCGTCAAGTCCGACGACCCCGGGCCAATGTTGGCTAGCCGCCGACATGTCCGACGACTATAGGGTCGTCCCCACGACCCCGGGCCAAAGTTGGCAAGCCGCCGAAATGTCCGACGACTGTAGGGTCGTCCCCACGACCCCGTGCCAAAGATGTCCAGCCGCCGTCTTGTCCGACGACTATAGGGTCGTCCCCACGACCCCGGGACTAGATTGGCCCGCCACCGTCATGTCCAACGACTATAGGGTCGTCCCCACAACCACGGGCCAAAGTTGGCCAGCCGCCGACATGTCCGACGATTATTGGATCGTCCCCACGACCACGGGCCAAAGTTGGCCAGCCGCCGACATGTGCGACGACTATACGGTCGTCCCCACGACCCCGGGACTAGATTGGTCCGCCACCGTCATGTCCGACGACTATAGGGTCGTCCCCACGACCCCGGGACTAGGCTGACAACCCGCCAACATGTCCGACGACTATAGGGTCGTCCCCACGACCCCGGGCCAAAGATGTCCAGCCGCCGTCTTGTCCGACGACTATAGGGTCTTACCCACGACCCCGGGACTAGATTGGCCCGCCACCGTCAAGTCCGACGACTATAGGGTCGTCCCCACGACCCCGGGCCAAAGTTGGCAAGCCGCCGAAATGTCCGACGACTGTAGGGTCGTCCCCACGACCCCCGGACTAGATTGGCCCGCCACCGTCATGTCCAACGACTATCGGATCGTCCCCACGACCACGGGCCAAAGTTGGCCAGCCGCCGACATGTCCGACGACTATTGGGTCGTCCCCACGACACCGGGCCAAAGTTGGCCAGCCGCTGACATGTCCACCGACTATAGGGTCGTCCCCACGCCCACGGGCCAAAGTTGACCAGCCGCCGACATGTCCGACGACTATTGGATCGTCCCCACGACCCCGGGCCAAAGTTGGCAAGCCGCCGAAATGTCCGACGACTGTAGGGTCGTCCCCACGACCCCCGGACTAGATTGGCCCGCCACCGTCAAGTCCGACGACTATAGGGTCGTCCCCACGACCTCGGGACTAGGTTGGCCAGCCGCCGACATGTCCGACGACTATAATGTCGTCCCCACGACCCCGGGCCAATGTTGGCAAATCGCCGACATGTCCGACGACTATAGGGTCGTCCCTACGACCCCGGGCCAAAGCTGACCAGCCGCCGACATGTCCGACGACTATTGGATCGTCCCCACGACCACGGGCCAAAGTTGGCCAGCCGCTGACATGTCCAACGACTATAGGGTCGTCCCCACGACCACGGGCCAAAGTTGACCAGCCGCCGACATGTCCGACGACTATTGGATCGTCCCCACGACCCCGGGACTAGATTGGCCCGCCACCGTCATGTCCAACGATTATAGGGTCGTCCCCACGACCCCGGGACTAGATTGGCCCGCCACCGTCATGTCCGACGATTATAGGGTCGTCCCCACGACCCCGGGACAAGCTTGGCCCGCCGTCGACTTGTCCGACGACTATAGGGTCGTCCCCACGACCCCGGGACTAGATTGGCCCGCCACCGTCATGTCCGACGACAATAGGGTCGTCCCCACGACCCCGGGTCTAGGTTGGCCAGCCGCCGACATGTCCGACGACTATAGAGTCGTCCCCACGACACCGGGCCAAAGTTGGACAGCCGCCGACATGTCCGACTACTATAGGGTCGTCCCCAGGACCTCGGGTCTAGATTGGCCCGCTACCGTCATGTCCGAAGACTATAGGGTCGTCCCCACGACCCCGGGTCTAGGTTGGCCAGCCGCCGACATGTCCGACGACAATCGGATCGTCCCCACGACCACGCGCCAAAGTTGGCCAGCCGCCGACATGTCCGACGACTATTGGATCGTCCCCACGACCACGGGCCAAAGTTGGCCAGCCGCCGACATGTCCGACGATAATCGGATCGTCCCCACGACCACGCGCCAAAGTTGGCCAGCCGCCGACATGTCCGACGACTATAGGGTCGTCTCCACGACCCCGGGCCAATGTTGGCCAATCGCCGACATGTCCAACGACTATAGGGTCGTCCCTACGACCCCGGGACTAGATTAGCCCGCCACCGTCATGTCCAACAACTATAGGGTCGTCCCCACGACCACGGGCCAAAGTTGGCATGCCGCGGAAATGTCCGACGACTATAGGCTCGTACCCACGAAACCGGGCCAAAGTTGGCCAGCCGCCGACATGTCCGACGACTATAGGGTCGTCCCCACGACCCCGGGACTAGATTGGCCCGCCACCGTCATGTCCGACGATTATAGGGTCGTCCCCACGACCGCGAGACTAGATTGGCCCGCCACCGTCATGTCCGACGACAATAGGGTCGTCCCCACGACCCCGGGTCTAGGTTGGCCAGCCGCCGACATGTCCGACTACTATAGGGTCGTCCCCAGGACCTCGGGTCTAGATTGGCCCGCTACCGTCATGTCCGAAGACTATAGGGTCGTCCCCACGACCACGGGACTAGATTGGCCCGCCACCGCCATGTCCGACGACAATAGGGTCGTCCCCACGACCCCGGGTCTAGGTTGGCCAGCCGCCGACATGTCTGACGACTATAGGGTCGTCCCCACGACCACGGGCCAAAGTTGGCATGCCGCGGAAATGTCCGACGACTATAGGGTCGTCCCCACGACACCAGGCCAAAGTTGGCCAATCGCCGACATGTCCGACGACTATAGGGTCGTCCCCACGACCCCGGGACTAGATTGGCCCGCCACCGTCATGTCCGACGATTATAGGGTCGTCCCCACGACCACGGGACTAGATTGGCCCGCCACCGCCATGTCCGACGACAATAGGGTCGTCCCCACGACCCCGGGTCTAGGTTGGCCAGCCGCCGACATGTCCGACTACTATAGGGTCGCCCCCAGGACCTCGGGTCTAGATTGGCCCGCTACCGTCATGTCCGAAGACTATAGGGTCGTCCCCACGACCACGGGACTAGATTGGCCCGCCACCGCCATGTCCGACGACAATAGGGTCGTCCCCACGACCCCGGGTCTAGGTTGGCCAGCCGCCGACTTGTCCGACGACTATAGGGTCGTACCCACGACCCCGGGACTAGGCTGACGAGCCGCCAACATGTCCGACGACTATAGGGTCGTCCCCACGACCCCGGGCCAAAGATGTCCAGCCGCCGTCTTGTCCGACGACTATAGGGTCGTCCCCACGACCCCGAGTCCAGGTTGGCCAGCCGCCGACATTCCGACGACTATAGGGTCGTCCCCACGACCCCGGGCCAATGTTGGCCAATCGCCGACATGTCCGACGACTATAGGGTAGTCCCTACGACCCCGGGACTAGATTGGCCCGCCACCGTCGTGTCCAACGACTATAGGGTCGTCCCCACGACCACGGGCCAAAGTTGGCATGCCGCCGACATGTCCGACGACTATTGGATCGTCCCCACGACCACGGGCCAATGTTGGCCAGCCGCCGACATGTCCGACGACTATAGGGTCGTCCCCACGACCCCGAGACTAGATTGGCCCGCCACCGTCATGTCCGACGACAATAGGGTCGTCCCCACGACCCCGGGTCCAGGTTGGCCAGCCGCCGACATTTCCGACGACTGTAGGGTCGTCCCCACGACCCAGGGACTAGATTGGCCCGCCACCGTCAAGTCCGACGACTATAGGGTCGTCCCCACGACCTCGGGTTCAGGTTGGCCAGCCGCCGACATTTCCGACGACTATAGAGTCGTCCCCACGACACCGGTCCAAAGTTGGCCAGCCGCCGACATGTCCGACGACTATAGGGTCGTCCCCACGACCCCCGGACTAGATTGGCCAGCCGCCGACATGTCTGACGACTATAGGGTCGTCCCCACGACCACGGGCCAAAGTTGGCATGCCGCGGAAATGTCCGACGACTATAGGGTCGTCCCCACGACACCAGGCCAAAGTTGGCCAGCCGCCGACATGTCCGACGACTATAGGGTCGTCCCCACGACCCCGGGACTAGATTGGCCCGCCACCGTCATGTCCGACGATTATAGGGTCGTCCCCACGACCGCGAGACTAGATTGGCCCGCCACCGTCATGTCCGACGACAATAGGGTCGTCCCCACGACCCCGGGTCTAGGTTGGCCAGCCGCCGACATGTCCGACTACTATAGGGTCGTCCCCAGGACCTCGGGTCTAGATTGGCCCGCTACCGTCATGTCCGAAGACTATAGGGTCGTCCCCACGACCACGGGACTAGATTGGCCCGCCACCGCCATGTCCGACGACAATAGGGTCGTCCCCACGACCCCGGGTCTAGGTTGGCCAGCCGCCGACTTGTCCGACGACTATAGGGTCGTACCCACGACCCCGGGACTAGGCTGACAAGCCGCCAACATGTCCGACGACTATAGGGTCGTCCCCACGACCCCGGGCCAAAGATGTCCAGCCGCCGTCTTGTCCGACGACTATAGGGTCGTCCCCACGACCCCGAATCCAGGTTGGCCAGCCGCCGACATTCCGACGACTATAGGGTCGTCCCCACGACCCCGGGCCAATGTTGGCCAATCGCCGACATGTCCGACGACTATAGGGTCGTCCCCACGACCCCGGGCCAAAGTTGGCAAGCCGCCGAAATGTCCGACGACTATAGGGTCGTCCCCACTACCCCGGGACTAGGTTGGCCAGCCGCCGACATGTCTGACGACTATAGGGTCGCCCCGACGACCCCGGGCCAATGTTGGCCAATCGCCAACATGTCCGACGACTATAGGGTCGTCCCTACGACCCCGGGACTAGATTGGCCCGCCACCGTCATGTCCAACGATTATAGGGTCGTCCCCACGACCCCGGGACTAGATTGGCCCGCCACCGTCATGTCCGACGATTATAGGGTCGTCCCCACGACCCCGGGTCCAGGTTGGCCAGCCGCCGACATTTCCGACGACTGTAGGGTCGTCCCCACGACCCCGGGACTAGATTGGCCCGCCACCGTCAAGTCCGACGACTATAGGGTCGTCCCCACGACCTCGGGACTAGGTTAGCCAGCCGCCGACATGTCCGACGACTATAGGGTCGTCCCCACGACCCCGGGCCAATGTTGGCCAATCGCCGACATGTCCGACGACTATAGGGTCGTCCCTACGACCCCGGGACTAGATTGGCCCGCCACCGTCATGTCCAACGACTATAGGGTCGCCCCCACGACCACGGGCCAAAGTTGGCATGCCGCCGACATGTCCGACGACTATTGGATCGTCCCCACGACCACGGGCCAATGTTGGCCAGCCGCCGACATGTCCGACGACTATAGGGTCGTCCCCACGACCCCGGGACTAGAATGGCCCGCCACCGTCATGTCCAACGACAATAGGGTCGTCCCCACGACCCCGGGTCCAGGTTGGCCAGCCGCCGACATTTCCGACGACTATAGAGTCGTCCCCACGACACCGGGCCAAAGTTGGCCAGCCGCCGACATGTCCGACGATTATAGGGTCGTCCCCACGACCCCGGGACAAGGTTGGCCCGCCGCCGACTTGTCCGACGACTATAGGGTCGTCCCCACGACACCGGGCCAAAGTTGGCCAGCCGCCGACATGTCCGACGACTATAGGGTCGTCCCCACGACACCAGGCCAAAGTTGGCCAGCCGCCGACATGTCCGACGACTATAGGGTCGTCCCCACGACCCCGGGACTAGATTGGCCCGCCACCGTCATGTCCGACGATTATAGGGTCGTCCCCACGACCGCGAGACTAGATTGGCCCGCCACCGTCATGTCCGACGACAATAGGGTCGCCCCACGACCCCGGGTCTAGGTTGGCCAGCCGCCGACATGTCCGACTACTATAGGGTCGTCCCCAGGACCTCGGGTCTAGATTGGCCCGCTACCGTCATGTCCGAAGACTATAGGGTCGTCCCCACGACCACGGGACTAGATTGGCCCGCCACCGCCATGTCCGACGACAATAGGGTCGTCCCCACGACCCCGGGTCTAGGTTGGCCAGCCGCCGACTTGTCCGACGACTATAGGGTCGTCCCAACGACCCCGAGACTAGATTGGCCCGCCACCGTCATGTCCGACGACAATAGGGTCGTCCCCACGACCCCGGGTCCAGTATGGCCAGCCGCCGACATTTCCGACGACTATAGAGTCGTCCCCACGACACCGGGCCAAAGTTGGCCAGCCGCCGACATGTCCGACGACTATAGGGTCGTCCCCACGACCCCGGGACTAGATTGGCCCGCTACCGTCATGTCCGAAGACTATAGGGTCGTCCCCACGACCCCGGGTCTAGGTTGGCCAGCCGCCGACTTGTCCGACGACTATAGGGTCGTACCCACGACCCCGGGACTAGGCTGACAAGCCGCCAACATGTCCGACGACTATAGGGTCGTCCCCACGACCCCGGGCCAAAGATGTCCAGCCGCCGTCTTGTCCGACGACTATAGTGTCGTCCCCACGACCCCGGGACTAGATTGGCCCGCCACCGTCATGTCCAACGACTATAGGGTCGTCCCCACAACCACGGGCCAAAGTTGGCCACCCGCCGACATGTCCGACGACTATAGGGTCGTCCCCACGACCCCGGGACTAGATTGGCCCGCCACCGTCATGTCCGACGATTATAGGGTCGTCCCCACGACCGCGAGACTAGATTGGCCCGCCACCGTCATGTCCGACGACAATAGGGTCGTCCCCACGACCCCGGGTCCAGGTTGGCCAGCCGCCGACATTTCCGACGACTATAGAGTCGTCCCCACGACACCGGGCCAAAGTTGGCCAGCCGCCGACATGTCCGACGACTATAGGGTCGTCCCCACGACACCAGGCCAAAGTTGGCCAGCCGCCGACATGTCCGACGACTATAGGGTCGTCCCCACGACCCCGGGACTAGATTGGCCCGCCACCGTCATGTCCGACGATTATAGGGTCGTCCCCACGACCGCGAGACTAGATTGGCCCGCCACCGTCATGTCCGACGACAATAGGGTCGTCCCCACGACCCCGGGTCTAGGTTGGCCAGCCGCCGACATGTCCGACGACTATAGGGTCGTCCCCACGACCACGGGCCAAAGTTGGCATGCCGCGGAAATGTCCGACGACTATAGGGTCGTCCCCACGACACCAGGCCAAAGTTGGCCAGCCGCCGACATGTCCGACGACTATAGGGTCGTCCCCACGACCCCGGGACTAGATTGGCCCGCCACCGTCATGTCCGACGATTATAGGGTCGTCCCCACGACCGCGAGACTAGATTGGCCCGCCACCGTCATGTCCGACGACAATAGGGTCGTCCCCACGACCCCGGGTCTAGGTTGGCCAGCCGCCGACATGTCCGACTACTATAGGGTCGTCCCCAGGACCTCGGGTCTAGATTGGCCTGCTACCGTCATGTCCGAAGATTATAGGGTCGTCCCCACGACCACGGGCCAATGTTGGCCAGCCGCCGACATGTCCGACGACTATAGGGTCGTCCCCACGACCCCGGGACTAGATTGGTCCGCCACCGTCATGTCCGACGACTATAGGGTCGTCCCCACGACCCCGGGCCAAAGATGGCCAGCCGCCGACATGTCCGACGACTATAGGGTCGTCCCCACGACCCCGAGACTAGATTGGCCCGCCACCGTCATGTCCGACGACAATAGGGTCGTCCCCACGACCCCGGGTCCAGGTTGGCCAGCCGCCGACATTTCCGACGACTATAGAGTCGTCCCCACGACACCGGGCCAAAGTTGGCCAGCCGCCGACATGTCCGACGATTATAGGGTCGTCCCCACGACCCCGGGACAAGGTTGGCCCGCCGCCGACTTGTCCGACGACTATAGGGTCGTACCCACGACCTTGTGACTAGGCTGACAAGCCGCCAACATGTCCGACGACTATAGGGTCGTCTCCACGACCCCGGGCCAAAGATGTCCAGCCGCCGTCTTGTCCGACGACTATAGGGTCGTACCCACGACCCCGGAACTAGGCTGACAAGCCACCGTCATGTCCAACGACTATAGGGTCGTCCCCACAACCACGGGCCAAAGTTGGCCAGCCGCCGACATGTCCGACGACTATAGGGTCGTCCCCACGACCCCGGGCCAATGTTGGCTAATCGCCGACATGTCCAACGACTATAGGGTCGTCCCTACGACCCCGGGACGAGATTAGCCCGCCACCGTCATGTCCAACAACTATAGGGTCGTCCCCACGTCCACGGGCCAAAGTTGGCATGCCGCCGAAATGTCCGACGACTATAGAGTCGTCCCCACGACCCCGGGCCAATGTTGGCCCGCCACCGTCATGTCCGACGACAATAGGGTCGTCCCCACGACCCCGAGACTAGATTGGCCCGCCACCGTCATGTCCAACGACTATAGGGTCGTCCCCACAACCACGGGCCAAAGTTGGCCAGCCGCCGACATGTCCGACGACTATTGGATCGTCCCCACGACCGCGGGCCAATGTTGGCCAGCCGCCGACATGTCCGACGACTATAGGGTCGTCCCCACGACCCCGGGACTAGATTGGTCCGCCACCGTCATGTCCGACGACTATAGGGTCGTCCCCACGACCCCGGGCCAAAGTTGGCCAGCCGCCGACATGTCCGACGACTATAGGGTCGTCCCAACGACCCCGAGACTAGATTGGCCCGCCACCGTCATGTCCGACGACCATAGGGTCGTCCCCACGACCCCGGGTCCAGTATGGCCAGCCGCCGACATTTCCGACGACTATAGAGTCGTCCCCACGACACCGGGCCAAAGTTGGCCAGCCGCCGACATGTCCGACGACTATAGGGTCGTCCCCACGACCCCGGGACTAGATTGGCCCGCTACCGTCATGTCCGAAGACTATAGGGTCGTCCCCACGACCACGGGACTAGATTGGCCCGCCACCGCCATGTCCGACGACAATAGGGTCGTCCCCACGACCCCGGGTCTAGGTTGGCCAGCCGCCGACTTGTCCGACGACTATAGGGTCGTACCCACGACCCCGGGACTAGGCTGACAAGCCGCCAACATGTCCGACGACTATAGGGTCGTCCCCACGACCCCGGGCCAAAGATGTCCAGCCGCCGTCTTGTCCGACGACTATAGTGTCGTCCCCACGACCCCGGGACTAGATTGGCCCGCCACCGTCATGTCCAACGACTATAGGGTCGTCCCCACAACCACGGGCCAAAGTTGGCCAGCCGCCGACTTGTGCGACGACAATAGGGTCGTCCCCACGACCCCGGGACTAGATTGGCCCGCCACCGTCATGGTCGACGATTATAGGGTCGTCCCCACGACCGCGAGACTAGATTGGCCCGCCACCGTCATGTCCGACGACAATAGGGTCGTCCCCACGACCCCGGGTCCAGGTTGGCCAGCCGCCGACATTTCCGACGACTATAGAGTCGTCCCCACGACACCGGGCCAAAGTTGGCCAGCCGCCGACATGTCCGACGACTATAGGGTCGTCCCCACGACCCCGGGACTAGATTGGCCCGCCACCGTCATGTCCAACGACTATAGGGTCGTCCCCACAACCACGGGCCAAAGTTGGCCAGCCGCCGACATGTCCGACGACTATAGGGTCGTCCCCACGACCCCGGGCAAATGTTGGCCAATCGCCGACATGTCCGACGACTATAGGGTCGTCCCTACGACCCCGGGACTAGATTGGCCCGCCACCGTCATGTCCAACAACTATAGGGTCGTCCCCACGACCACGGGCCAAAGTTGGCATGCCGCCGAAATGTCCGACGACTATAGGGTCGTCCCCACGACACCGGGCCAAAGTTGGCCAGCCGCCGACATGTCCGACGACTATAGGGTCGTCCCCACGACCCCGGGACTAGATTGGCCCGCCACCGTCATGTCCGACGATTATAGGGTCGTCCCCACGACCGCGAGACTAGATTGGCCCGCCACCGTCATGTCCGACGACAATAGGGTCGTCCCCACGACCCCGGGTCCAGGTTGGCCAGCCGCCGACATTTCCGACGACTATAGAGTCGTCCCCACGACACCGGGCCAAAGTTGGCCAGCCGCCGACATGTCCGACGATTATAGGGTCGTGCCCACGACCCCGGGACAAAGTTGGCCCGCCGCCGAATTGTCCGACGACTATAGGGTCGTACCCACGACCCTGGGACTAGGCTGACAAGCCGCCAAAATGTCCGACGACTATAGGGTCGTCCCCACGACCCCGGGCCAAAGATGTCCAGCCACCGTCTTGTCCGACGACTATAGGGTCGTCCCCACGACCCGGGACTAGATTGGCCCGCCACCGTCATGTCCATCGACTATAGGGTCGTCCCCACAACCACGGGCCAAAGTTGGCCATCCGCCGACATGTCCGACGAATATAGGGTCGTCCCCACGACCCCGGGCCAAAGTTGGCCAGCTGCCGACATGTCCGACGACTATAGGGTCGTCCCCACGACCCCGGGACAAGGTTGGCCCGCCGCCGACTTGTCCGACGACTAAAGGGTCGTACCCACCACCCCGGGACTAGGCTGACAAGCCGCCAACATGTCCGACGACTATAGGGTCGTCCCCACGACCCCGGGCCAAAGATGTGCAGCCGCCGTCTTGTCCGACGACTATAGGGTCGTCCCCACGACCCCGAGTCCAGGTTGGCCAGCCGCCGACATATCCGACGACTATAGAGTCGTCCCCACGACCCCGGGCCAAAGTTGGCAAGCCGCCGAAATGTCCGAAGACTGTAGGGTCGTCCCCACGACCCCGAGTCCAGGTTGGCCAGCCGCCGACATTTCCGACGACTATAGAGGCGTCCCCACGACCGCGGGCCAAAGTTGGCCAGACGCCGACATGTCCGACGACTATAGGGTCGTCCCCACGACCCCGAGACTAGATTGGCCCGCCACCGTCATGTCCGACGACAATAGGGTCGTCCCCACGACCCCGGGTAAAGGTTGGCCAGCCGCCGACACTTCCGACGACTATAGAGTCGTCCCCACGACACCGGGCCAAAGTTGGCCAGCCGCCGACGTGTCCGACGACTATAGGGTCGTCCCCACGACCCCGGGACTAGATTGGCCCGCCACCGTCATGTCCGACGACAATAGGTTCGTCCCCACGACCCCGGGTCTAGGTTGTCCAGCCGCCGACTTGTCCGACGACTATAGGGTCGTACCCACGACCCCGGGACTAGATTGGTCCGCCACCGTCATGTCCGACGACTATAGGGTCGTCCCCACGACCCCGGGCCAAAGTTGGCCAGCCGCCGACATGTCCGACGACTATAGGGTCGTCCCCACGACCCCGAGACTAGATTGGCCCGCCACCTTCATGTCCGACGACAATAGGGTCGTCCCCACGACCCCGGGTCTAGGTTGCCCAGCTGCCGACATGTCCGACGACTATAGAGTCGTCCCCACGACACCGCGCCAAAGTTGGACAGCCGCCGACATGTCCGACTACTATAGGGTCGTCCCCTCGACCTCGGGTCTAGAATGGCCCGCTACCGTCATGTCCGAAGACTATAGGGTCGTCCCCACGACCTCGGGTCTAGAATGGCCCGCTACCGTCATGTCCGAAGACTATAGGGTCGTCCCCACGACCTCGGGACTAGATTGGCCCGCTACCGACAAGTCCGACGACTATAGGGTCGTCCCACGACCCCGGGCCAAAGTTGGCAAGCCGCCGAAATGTCCGACGACTGTAGGGTCGTCCCCACGACCCCGGGACTAGATTGGCCCGCCACCGTCAAGTCCGACGACTATAGGGTCGTCCCCACGACCCCGGGTCCAGGTTGGCCAGCCGCCGACATTTCCGACGACTATAGAGTCGTCCCCACGACACCGGGCCAAAGTTGGCCCGCCACCGTCATGTCCGACGACAATAGGGTCGTCCCCACGACCCCGAGACTAGATTGGCCCGCCACCGTCATGTCCAACGACTATAGGGTCGTCCCCACAACCACGGGCCAATGTTGGCCAGCCGCCGACATGTCCGACGACTATTGGATCGTCCCCACGACCGCGGGCCAATGTTGGCCAGCCGCCGACATGTCCGACGACTATAGGGTCGTCCCCACGACCCCGGGACTAGATTGGTCCGCCACCGTCATGTCCGACGACTATAGGGTCGTCCCCACGACCCCGGGCCAAAGTTGGCCAGCCGCCGACATGTCCGACGACTATAGGGTCGTCCCAACGACCCCGGGACTAGATTGGCCCGCCACCGTCATGTCCAACGACTATAGGGTCGTCCCCACAACCACGGGCCAAAGTTGGCCAGCCGCCGACATGTCCGACGACTATAGGGTCGTCCCCACGACCCCGGGACTAGATTGGCCCGCCACCGTCATGTCCGACGATTATAGGGTCGTCCCCACGACCGCGAGACTAGATTGGCCCGCCACCGTCATGTCCGACGACAATAGGGTCGTCCCCACGACCCCGGGTCCAGGTTGGCCAGCCGCCGACATTTCCGACGACTATAGAGTCGTCCCCACGACACCGGGCCAAAGTTGGCCAGCCGCCGACATGTCCGACGACTATAGGGTCGTCCCCACGATCCCGGGACTAGATTGGCCCGCCACCGTCATGTCCAACGACTATAGGGTCGTCCCCACAACCACGGGCCAAAGTTGGCCAGCCGCCGACATGTCCGACGACTATAGGGTCGTCCCCACGACCCCGGGCAAATGTTGGCCAATCGCCGACATGTCCGACGACTATAGGGTCGTCCCTACGACCCCGGGACTAGATTGGCCCGCCACCGTCATGTCCAACAACTATAGGGTCGTCCCCACGACCACGGGCCAAAGTTGGCATGCCGCCGAAATGTCCGACGACTATAGGGTCGTCCCCACGACACCGGGCCAAAGTTGGCCAGCCGCCGACATGTCCGACGACTATAGGGTCGTCCCCACGACCCCGGGACTAGATTGGCCCGCCACCGTCATGTCCGACGATTATAGGGTCGTCCCCACGACCGCGAGACTAGATTGGCCCGCCACCGTCATGTCCGACGACAATAGGGTCGTCCCCACGACCCCGGGTCCAGGTTGGCCAGCCGCCGACATTTCCGACGACTATAGAGTCGTCCCCACGACACCGGGCCAAAGTTGGCCAGCCGCCGACATGTCCGACGATTATAGGGTCGTCCCCACGACCCCGGGACAAGGTTGGCCCGCCGCCGACTTGTCCGACGACTATAGGGTCGTACCCACGACCCTGGGACTAGGCTGACAAGCCGCCAAAATGTCCGACGACTATAGGGTCGTCCCCACGACCCCGGGCCAAAGATGTCCAGCCGCCGTCTTGTCCGACGACTATAGGGTCGTCCCCACGACCCGGGACTAGATTGGCCCGCCACCGTCATGTCCATCGACTATAGGGTCGTCCCCACAACCACGGGCCAAAGTTGGCCATCCGCCGACAAGTCCGACGACTATAGGGTCGTCCCACGACCCCGGGCCAAAGTTGGCAAGCCGCCGAAATGTCCGACGACTGTAGGGTCGTCCCCACGACCCCGGGTCCAGGTTGGCCAGCCGCCGACACTTCCGAAGACTATAGAGTCGTCCCCACGACACCGGGCCAAAGTTGGCCAGCCGCCGACGTGTCCGACGACTATAGGGTCGTCCCCACGACCCCGGGACTAGATTGGCCCGCCACCGTCATGTCCGACGACAATAGGTTCGTCCCCACGACCACGGGCCAAAGTTGGCCAGCCGCCGACATGTCCGACGACTATAGGGTCGTCCCCACGACCCCGGGCCAAAGATGTCCGGCCGCCGTCTTGTCCGACGACTATAGGGTCGTCCCCACGACCCCGAGTCCAGGTTGGCCAGCCGCCGACATTTCCGACGACTATAGAGTCGGCCCCACGACCCCGGGCCAAAGTTCGCAAGCCGCCGAAATGTCCGACGACTATAGGGTCGTCCCCACGACCCCGAGACTAGATTGGCCCGCCACCGTCATGTCCGACGACAATAGGGTCGTCCCCACGACCCCGGGTCCAGGTTGGCCAGCCGCCGACATTTCCGACGACTATAGAGTCGTCCCCACGACACCGGGCCAAAGTTGGCCAGCCGCCGGCATGTCCGACGACTATAGGGTCGTCCCCACGACCCCGGGACTAGGTTGGCCAGCCGCCGAGATGTCAGACGACTATAGGGTCGTCCCGACGACCCCGGGACTAGATTGGCCCGCCACCGCCATGTCCAACGATTATAGGGTCGTCCCCACGACCCCGGGTCTAGGTTGCCCAGCTGCCGACATGTCCGACGACTATAGAGTCGTTCCCACGACCCCGCGCCAAAGTTGGACAGCCGCCGCATGTCCGACGACTATAGGGTCGTCCCCACGACCCCGAGACTAGATTGGCCCGCCACCGTCATGTCCGACGACAATAGGGTCGTCCCCACGACCCCGGGTCCAGGTTGTCCAGCCGCCGACATTTCCGACGACTATAGAGTCGTCCCCACGACACCGGGCCAAAGGTGGCCAGCCGCCGACATGTCCGACGACTATAGGGTCGTCCCCACGACCCCGGGACTAGATTGGCCCGCCACCGTCATTTCCGACGATTATAGGGTCGTCCCCACGACCGCGAGACTAGATTCGCCCGCCACCGTCATGTCCGACGACAATAGGGTCGTCCCCACGACCCCGGGTCCAGGTTGGCCAGCCGCCGACATTTCCGACGACTATAGTGTCGTCCCCACGACACCGGGCCAAAGTTGGCCAGCCGCCGACATGTCCGACGATTATAGGGTCGTCCCCACGACCCCGGGCCAAAGATGTCCAGCCGCCGTCTTGTCCGACGACTATAGGGTCGTCCCCACGACCCCGGGACTAGATGGGCCCGCCACCGTCATGTCCAACGACTATAGGGTCGTCCCCACAACCACGGGCCAAAGTTGACCAGCCGCCGACATGTCCGACGACTATTGGATCGTCCCCACGACCACGGGCCAAAGTTGGCCAGCCGCCGAAATGTCCGACGACTGTAGGGTCGTCCCCACGACCCCGGGACTAGATCGGCCCGCCACCGTCAAGTCCGACGACTATAGGGTCGTCCCCACGACCCGGGTCCAGGTTGGCCAGCCGCCGACATTTCCGACGACTATAGAGTCGTCCCCACGACACCGGGCCAAAGTTGGCCAGCCGCCGACATGTCCGACGACTATAGGGTCGTCCCCACGACCCCGGGACTAGATTGACCCGCCACCGTCATGTCCGACGGTTATAGGGTCGTCCCCACGACCGCGAGACTAGATTGGCCCGCCACCGTCATGTCCGACGACAATAGGGTCGTCTCCACGACCCCGGGTCCAGGTTGGCCAGCCGCCGACATTTCCGACGACTATAGAGTCGTCCCCACGACACCGGTCCAAAGTTGGCCAGCCGCCGACATGTCCGACGACTATAGGGTCGTCCCCACGAACCCGGGACTAGATTGGCCCGCCACCGTCATGTCCGACGACAATAGGGTCGTCCCCACGACCCCGGGTCTAGGTTGGCCAGCCGCCGACATGTCCCACGACAATCGGATCGTCCCCACGACCACGGGCCAAAGTTGGCCAGCCGCCGACATGTCCGACGACAATCGGATCGTCCCCATGACCACGCGCCAAAGTTGGCCAGCCGCCGACATGTCCGACGACTATAGGGTCGTCCCCACGACCCCGAGACTAGATTGGCCCGCCACCGTCATGTCCGACGACAATAGGGTCGTCCCCACGACCCCGGGTCCAGGTTGTCCAGCCGCCGACATTTCCGACGACTATAGAGTCGTCCCCACGACACCGGGCCAAAGGTGGCCAGCCGCCGACATGTCCGACGACTATAGGGTCGTCCCCACGACCCCGGGACTAGATTGGCCCGCCACCGTCATTTCCGACGATTATAGGGTCGTCCCCACGACCGCGAGACTAGATTGGCCCGCCACCGTCATGTCCGACGACAATAGGGTCGTCCCCACGACCCCGGGTCCAGGTTGGCCAGCCGCCGACATTTCCGACGACTATAGAGTCGTCCCCACGACACCGGGCCAAAGTTGGCCAGCCGCCGACATGTCCGACGATTATAGGGTCGTCCCCACGACCCCGAGACTAGATTGGCCCGCCACCGTCATGTCCGACGACAATAGGGTCGTCCCCACGACCCCGGGTCCAGGTTGTCCAGCCGCCGACATTTCCGACGACTATAGAGTCGTCCCCACGACACCGGGCCAAAGGTGGCCAGCCGCCGACATGTCCGACGACTATAGGGTCGTCCCCACGACCCCGGGACTAGATTGGCCCGCCACCGTCATTTCCGACGATTATAGGGTCGTCCCCACGACCGCGAGACTAGATTGGCCCGCCACCGTCATGTCCGACGACAATAGGGTCGTCCCCACGACCCCGGGTCCAGGTTGGCCAGCCGCCGACATTTCCGACGACTATAGAGTCGTCCCCACGACACCGGGCCAAAGTTGGCCAGCCGCCGACATGTCCGACGATTATAGGGTCGTCCCCACGACCCCGGGCCAAAGATGTCCAGCCGCCGTCTTGTCCGACGACTATAGGGTCGTCCCCACGACCCCGGGACTAGATTGGCCCGCCACCGTCATGTCCAACGACTATAGGGTCGTCCCCACAACCACGGGCCAAAGTTGACCAGCCGCCGACATGTCCGACGACTATTGGATCGTCCCCACGACCACGGGCCAAAGTTGGCCAGCCGCCGAAATGTCCGACGACTGTAGGGTCGTCCCCACGACCCCTGGACTAGATCGGCCCGCCACCGTCAAGTCCGACGACTATAGGGTCGTCCCCACGACCCCGGGTCCAGGTTGGCCAGCCGCGGACATTTCCGACGACTATAGAGTCGTCCCCACGACACCGGGCCAAAGTTGGCCAGCCGCCGACATGTCCGACGACTATAGGGTCGTCCCCACGACCCCGGGACTAGATTGACCCGCCACCGTCATGTCCGACGGTTATAGGGTCGTCCCCACGACCGCGAGACTAGATTGGCCCGCCACCGTCATGTCCGACGACAATAGGGTCGTCCCCACGACCCCGGGTCCAGGTTGGCCAGCCGCCGACATTTCCGACGACTATAGAGTCGTCCCCACGACACCGGTCCAAAGTTGGCCAGCCGCCGACATGTCCGACGACTATAGGGTCGTCCCCACGACCCCGGGACTAGATTGGCCCGCCACCGTCATGTCCAACGACTATAGGGTCGTCCCCACAACCACGGGCCAAAGCTGGCCAGCCGCCGACATGTCCGACGACTATAGGGTCGTCCCCACGACCCCGGGCCAAAGTTGGCAAGCCGCCGACATGTCCGACGACTATAGGGTCGTCCCGACGACCCCGGGCCAATGTTGCCCAATCGCCAACATGTCCGACGACTATAGGGTCGTCCCTACGACCCCGGGACTAGATTGGCCCGCCACCGTCATGTTCAACGATTATAGGGTCGTCCCCACGACCCCGGGACTAGATTGGCCCGCCACCGTCATTTCCGACGATTATAGGGTCGTCCCCACGACCCCGGGACAGGCTTGGCCCGCCGCCGACTTGTCCGACGACTATAGGGTCGTCCCCACGACCCCGGGACTAGATTGGCCCGCCACCGTCATGTCCGACGACAATAGAGTCGTCCCCACGACCCCGGGTCCAGGTTGGCCAGCCGCGGACATTTCCGACGACTATAGAGTCGTCCCCACGACACCGGGCCAAAGTTGGCCAGCCGCCGACATGTCCGACGACTATAGGGTCGTCCCCACGACCCCGGGACTAGATTGACCCGCCACCGTCATGTCCGACGGTTATAGGGTCGTCCCCACGACCGCGGGACAGGCTTGGCCCGCCGCCGACTTGTCCGACGACTATAGAGTCGTCCCCACGACACCGGGCCAAAGTTGGCCAGCCGCCGACATGTCCGACGATTATAGGGTCGTCCCCACGACCCCGGGCCAAAGATGTCCAGCCGCCGTCTTGTCCGACGACTATAGGGTCGTCCCCACGACCCCGGGACTAGATTGGCCCGCCACCGTCATGTCCAACGACTATAGGGTCGTCCCCACAACCACGGGCCAAAGTTGACCAGCCGCCGACATGTCCGACGACTATTGGATCGTCCCCACGACCACGGGCCAAAGTTGGCCAGCCGCCGAAATGTCCGACGACTGTAGGGTCGTCCCCACGACCCCTGGACTAGATCGGCCCGCCACCGTCAAGTCCGACGACTATAGGGTCGTCCCCACGACCCCGGGTCCAGGTTGGCCAGCCGCGGACATTTCCGACGACTATAGAGTCGTCCCCACGACACCGGGCCAAAGTTGGCCAGCCGCCGACATGTCCGACGACTATAGGGTCGTCCCCACGACCCCGGGACTAGATTGACCCGCCACCGTCATGTCCGACGGTTATAGGGTCGTCCCCACGACCGCGAGACTAGATTGGCCCGCCACCGTCATGTCCGACGACAATAGGGTCGTCTCCACGACCCCGGGTCCAGGTTGGCCAGCCGCCGACATTTCCGACGACTATAGAGTCGTCCCCACGACACCGGTCCAAAGTTGGCCAGCCGCCGACATGTCCGACGACTATAGGGTCGTCCCCACGACCCCGGGACTAGATTGGCCCGCCACCGTCAAGTCCGACGACTATATGGTCGTCCCCAGGACCTCGGGACTAGATTGGCCCGCCACCGTCAAGTCCAACGACTATAGGGTCGTCCCCACGACCCCGGGCCAATGTTGGCAAGCCGCCGAAATGTCCGACGACTGTAGAGTCATCCCCACGACCCCGGGACTAGATTGGCCCGCCACCGTCAAGTCCGACGACTATAGGGTCGTCCCCACGACCTCGGGACTAGGTTGGCCAGCCGCCGACATGTCCGACCACTATTGGGTCGTCCCCACGACCACGGGCCAAAGATGTCCAGCCGCCGTCTTGTCCGACGACTATAGGGTCGTCCCCACGACCCCGGGACTAGATTGGCCCGCCACCGTCATGTCCAACGACTATAGGGTCGTCCCCACAACCACGGGCCAAAGTTGACCAGCCGCCGACATGTCCGACGACTATTGGATCGTCCCCACGACCACGGGCCAAAGTTGGCCAGCCGCCGACATGTCCGACGACTATAGGGTCGTCCCCACGACCCCGAGACTAGATTGGCCCGCCACCGTCATGTCCGACGACAATAGGGTCGTCCCCACGACCCCGGGTCCAGGTTGGCCAGCCGCCGACATTTCCGACGACTATAGAGTCGTCCCCACGACACCGGTCCAAAGTTGGCCAGCCGCCGACATGTCCGACGACTATAGGGTCGTCCCCACGACCCCGGGACTAGATTGGCCCGCCACCGTCATGTCCAACGACTATAGGGTCGTCCCCACAACCACGGGCCAAAGCTGGCCAGCCGCCGACATGTCCGACGACTATAGGGTCGTCCCCACGACCCCGGGCCAAAGTTGGCAAGCCGCCGACATGTCCGACGACTATAGGGTCGTCCCGACGACCCCGGGCCAATGTTGCCCAATCGCCAACATGTCCGACGACTATAGGGTCGTCCCTACGACCCCGGGACTAGATTGGCCCGCCACCGTCATGTTCAACGATTATAGGGTCGTCCCCACGACCCCGGGACTAGATTGGCCCGCCACCGTCATTTCCGACGATTATAGGGTCGTCCCCACGACCCCGGGACAGGCTTGGCCCGCCGCCGACTTGTCCGACGACTATAGGGTCGTCCCCACGACCCCGGGACTAGATTGGCCCGCCACCGTCATGTCCGACGACAATAGAGTCGTCCCCACGACCCCGGGTCTAGGTTGGCCAGCCGCCGACATGTCCGACGACTATAGAGTCGTCCCCACGACACCGGGCCAAAGTTGGACAGCCGCCGACATGTCCGACTACTATAGGGTCGTCCCCAGGACCTCGGGTCTAGATTGGCCCGCTACCGTCATGTCCGAAGACTATAGGGTCGTCCCCACGACCACGGGACTAGATTGGCCCGCCACCGCCATGTCCGACGACAATAGGGTCGTCCCCACGACCCCGGGCCAAAGTTGCCCAATCGCCAACATGTCCGACGACTATAGGGTCGTCCCTACGACCCCGGGACTAGATTGGCCCGCCACCGTCATGTTCAACGATTATAGGGTCGTCCCCACGACCCCGGGACTAGATTGGCCCGCCACCGTCATTTCCGACGATTATAGGGTCGTCCCCACGACCCCGGGACAGGCTTGGCCCGCCGCCGACTTGTCCGACGACTGTAGGGTCGTCCCCACGACCCCGGGACTAGATTGGCCCGCCACCGTCAAGTCCGACGACTATAGGGTCGTCCCCACGACCCCGGGTCCAGGTTGGCCAGCCGCCGACATTTCCGACGACTATAGAGTCGTCCCCACGACACCGGGCCAAAGTTGGCCAGCCGCCGACATGTCCGACGACTACAGGGTCGTCCCCACGACCCCGCGACAAGGTTGGCCCGCCGCCGACTTGTCCGACGACTATAGGGTCGTACCCACGACCCTGGGACTAGGCTGACAAGCCGCCAACATGTCCGACGACTATAGGGTCGTCCCCACGACCCCGGGACTAGATTGGCCCGCCACCGTCATGTCCAACGACTATAGGGTCGTGCCCACAACCACGGGCCAAAGTTGGCCAGCCGCCGACATGTCCGACGACTATAGGGTCGTCCCCACGACCCCGGGAAAAGGTTGGCCCGCCGCCGACTTGTCCGACGACTATAGGGTCGTACCCACCACCCCGGGACTAGGCTGACAAGCCGCCAACATGTCCGACGACTATAGGGTCGTCCCCACGACCCCGGGCCAAAGATGTCCAGCCGCCGTCTTGTCCGACGACTATAGGGTCGTCCCCACGACCCCGAGACTAGATTGACCCGCCACCGTCATGTCCGACGACAATAGGGTCGGCCCCACGACTCCGGGTCCAGGTTGGCCAGCCGCCGACATATCCGACGACTATAGAGTCGTCCCCACGACACCGGTCCAAAGTTGGCCAGCCGCCGACATGTCCGACGACTATAGGGTCGTCCCCACGACCCCGGGACTAGATTGGCCCGCCACCGTCATGTCCAACGACTATAGGGTCGTCCCCACAACCACGGGCCAAAGTTGGCCAGCCGCCGACATGTCCGACGACTATAGGGTCGTCCCCACGACCCCGGGACTAGATTGGCCCGCCACCGTCATGTCCAACGACTATAGGGTCGTCCCCACAACCACGGGCCAAAGTTGGCCAGCCGCCGACATGTCCGACGACTATAGGGTCGTCCCCACGACCCCGGGACTAGATTGACCCGCCACCGTCATGTCCGACGACAATACGGTCGTCCCCACGACCCCGGGTCTAAGTTGGCCAGCCGCCGACTTGTTCGACGACTATAGGGTCGTCCCCAGGACCTCGGGACTAGATTGGCCCGCCACCGTCATGTCCAACGACTATAGAGTCGTCCCCACGACCCCGGGCCAAAGTTCGCAAGCCGCCGAAATGTCCGACGACTATAGGGTCGTCCCCACGACCCCGGGACTAGATTGGCCCGCCACCGTCATGTCCAACGACTATAGGGTCGTGCCGACAACCACGGGCCAAAGTTGGCCAGCCGCCGACATGTCCGACGACTATAGGGTCGTCCCCACGACCCCGGGACTAGGTTGGCCAGCCGCCGACATGTCCGACGACTATAGGGGCGTCCCGACGACCCCGGGCCAATGTTGGCCAATCGCCAACATGTCCGACGACTATAGGGTCGTCCCTACGACCCCGGGACTAGATTGGCCCGCCACCATCATGTCCGACGATTATAGGGTCGTCCCCACGACCCCGGGACTAGATTGGCCCGCCACCGTCGTGTCCAACGACTATAGGGTCGTTCCCACAACCACGGGCCAAAGTTGGCCAGCCGCCGACATGCCCGACGACTATTGGATCGTCCCCACGACCACGGGCCAAAGTTGGCCAGCCGCCGACATGTCCGACGACTATAGGGTCGTCCCCACGACCCCGGGACTAGATTGGTCCGCCACCGTCATGTCCGACGACTATAGGGTCGTCCCCACGACCCCGGGCCAAAGATGTCCAGCCGCCGTCTTGTCCGACGACTATAGGGTCGTCCCCACGACCCCGAGTCCAGGTTGGCCAGCCGCCGACATTTCCGACGACTATAGAGTCGTCCCCACGACACCGGTCCAAAGTTGGCCAGCCGCCGACATGTCCGACGACTATAGGGTCGTCCCCACGAACCCGGGACTAGATTGGCCCGCCACCGTCATGTCCGACGACAATAGGGTCGTCCCCACGACCCCGGGTCTAGGTTGGCCAGCCGCCGACATGTCCCACGACAATCGGATCGTCCCCACGACCACGGGCCAAAGTTGGCCAGCCGCCGACATGTCCGACGACAATCGGATCGTCCCCACGACCACGCGCCAAAGTTGGCCAGCCGCCGACATGTCCGACGACTATAGGGTCGTCCCCACGACCCCGAGACTAGATTGGCCCGCCACCGTCATGTCCGACGACAATAGGGTCGTCCCCACGACCCCGGGTCCAGGTTGTCCAGCCGCCGACATTTCCGACGACTATAGAGTCGTCCCCACGACACCGGGCCAAAGGTGGCCAGCCGCCGACATGTCCGACGACTATAGGGTCGTCCCCACGACCCCGGGACTAGATTGGCCCGCCACCGTCATTTCCGACGATTATAGGGTCGTCCCCACGACCGCGAGACTAGATTGGCCCGCCACCGTCATGTCCGACGACAATAGGGTCGTCCCCACGACCCCGGGTCCAGGTTGGCCAGCCGCCGACATTTCCGACGACTATAGAGTCGTCCCCACGACACCGGGCCAAAGTTGGCCAGCCGCCGACATGTCCGACGATTATAGGGTCGTCCCCACGACCCCGGGCCAAAGATGTCCAGCCGCCGTCTTGTCCGACGACTATAGGGTCGTCCCCACGACCCCGGGACTAGATTGGCCCGCCACCGTCATGTCCAACGACTATAGGGTCGTCCCCACAACCACGGGCCAAAGTTGACCAGCCGCCGACATGTCCGACGACTATTGGATCGTCCCCACGACCACGGGCCAAAGTTGGCCAGCCGCCGGCATGTCCGACGAATATAGGGTCGTCCCCACGACCCCGGGCCAAAGTTGGCAAGCCGCCGAAATGTCCGACGACTATAGGGTCGTCCCCACGACCCCGGGACTAGGTTGGCCAGCCGCCAACATGTCCGACGACTATAGGGTCGTCCCCACGACCCCGGCCCAAAGATGTCCAGCCGCCGTCTTGTCCGACGACTATAGGGTCGTCCCCACGACCCCGGCCCAAAGATGTCCAGCCGCCGTCTTGTCCGACGACTATAGGGTCGTCCCCACGACCCCGGGACTAGATTGGCCCGCCACCGTCATGTCCGACGATTATAGGGTCGTCCCCACGACCCCGGGACAAGCTTGACCCGCCGCCGAATTGTTCGACGACTATAGGGTCGTCCCCACGACCCCGGGACTATATTGGCCCGCCACCGTCATGTCCGACGACAATACGGTCGTCCCCACGACCCCGGGTCTAGGTTGGCCAGCCGCCGACTTGTCCGACGACTATAGGGTCGTCCCCAGGACCTCGGGACTAGATTGGCCCGCCACCGTCATGTCCAACGACTATAGGGTCGTCCCCACGACCACGGGCCAAAGTTGGCATGCCGCCGAAATGTCCGACGATTATAGGGTCGTCCCCACGACCCCGGGCCAAAGTTGGCAAGCCGCCGAAATGTCCGAAGACTGTAGGGTCGTCCCCACGACCCCGGGGCAAAGTTGGCCAGCCGCCGACATGTCCGACGACTATAGGGTCGTCCCCACGACCCCGAGACTAGATTGGCCCGCCACCGTCATGTCCGACGACAATAGGGTCGTCCCCGCGACCTCGGGTCCAGGTTGGCCAGCCGCCGACATTTCCGACGACTATAGAGTCGTCCCCACGACACCGGTCCAAAGTTGGCCAGCCGCCGACATGTCCGACGACTATAGGGTCGTCCCCACGACCCCGGGACTAGATTGGCCCGCCACCGTCATGTCCAACGACTATAGGGTCGTCCCCACAACCACGGGCCAAAGTTGGCCAGCCGCCGACATGTCCGACGACTATAGGGTCGTCCCCACGACCCCGGGACTAGATTGGCCCGCCACCGTCATGTCCAACGACTATAGGGTCGTCCCCACAACCACGGGCCAAAGTTGGCCAGCCGCCGACATGTCCGACGACTATAGGGTCGTCCCCACGACCCCGGGACTAGATTGACCCGCCACCGTCATGTCCGACGACAATACGGTCGTCCCCACGACACCGGGTCTAAGTTGGCCAGCCGCCGACTTGTCCGACGACTATAGGGTCGTCCCCAGGACCTCGGGACTAGATTGGCCCGCCACCGTCATGTCCAACGACTATAGAGTCGTCCCCACGACCCCGGGCCAAAGTTCGCACGCCGCCGAAATGTCCGACGACTATAGGGTCGTCCCCACGACCCCGGGACTAGATTGGCCCGCCACCGTCATGTCCAACGACTATAGGGTCGTGCCGACAACCACGGGCCAAAGTTGGCCAGCCGCCGACATGTCCGACGACTATAGGGTCGTCCCCACGACCCCGGGACTAGGTTGGCCAGCCGCCGACATGTCCGACGACTATAGGGGCGTCCCGACGACCCCGGGCCAATGTTGGCCAATCGCCAACATGTCCGACGACTATAGGGTCGTCCCTACGACCCCGGGACTAGATTGGCCCGCCACCATCATGTCCGACGATTATAGGGTCGTCCCCACGACCCCGGGACTAGATTGGCCCGCCACCGTCGTGTCCAACGACTATAGGGTCGTTCCCACAACCACGGGCCAAAGTTGGCCAGCCGCCGACATGCCCGACGACTATTGGATCGTCCCCACGACCACGGGCCAAAGTTGGCCAGCCGCCGACATGTCCGACGACTATAGGGTCGTCCCCACGACCCCGGGACTAGATTGGTCCGCCACCGTCATGTCCGACGACTATAGGGTCGTCCCCACGACCCCGGGCCAAAGATGTCCAGCCGCCGTCTTGTCCGACGACTATAGGGTCGTCCCCACGACCCCGAGTCCAGGTTGGCCAGCCGCCGACATTTCCGACGACTATAGAGTCGTCCCCACGACACCGGTCCAAAGTTGGCCAGCCGCCGACATGTCCGACGACTATAGGGTCGTCCCCACGAACCCGGGACTAGATTGGCCCGCCACCGTCATGTCCGACGACAATAGGGTCGTCCCCACGACCCCGGGTCTAGGTTGGCCAGCCGCCGACATGTCCCACGACAATCGGATCGTCCCCACGACCACGGGCCAAAGTTGGCCAGCCGCCGACATGTCCGACGACAATCGGATCGTCCCCACGACCACGCGCCAAAGTTGGCCAGCCGCCGACATGTCCGACGACTATAGGGTCGTCCCCACGACCCCGAGACTAGAGTGGCCCGCCTCCGTCATGTCCGACGACAATAGGGTCGTCCCCACGACCCCGGGTCCAGGTTGTCCAGCCGCCGACATTTCCGACGACTATAGAGTCGTCCCCACGACACCGGGCCAAAGGTGGCCAGCCGCCGACATGTCCGACGACTATAGGGTCGTCCCCACGACCCCGGGACTAGATTGGCCCGCCACCGTCATTTCCGACGATTATAGGGTCGTCCCCACGACCGCGAGACTAGATTGGCCCGCCACCGTCATGTCCGACGACAATAGGGTCGTCCCCACGACCCCGGGTCCAGGTTGGCCAGCCGCCGACATTTCCGACGACTATAGAGTCGTCCCCACGACACCGGGCCAAAGTTGGCCAGCCGCCGACATGTCCGACGATTATAGGGTCGTCCCCACGACCCCGGGCCAAAGATGTCCAGCCGCCGTCTTGTCCGACGACTATAGGGTCGTCCCCACGACCCCGGGACTAGATTGGCCCGCCACCGTCATGTCCAACGACTATAGGGTCGTCCCCACAACCACGGGCCAAAGTTGACCAGCCGCCGACATGTCCGACGACTATTGGATCGTCCCCACGACCACGGGCCAAAGTTGGCCAGCCGCCGAAATGTCCGACGACTGTAGGGTCGTCCCCACGACCCCGGGACTAGATCGGCCCGCCACCGTCAAGTCCGACGACTATAGGGTCGTCCCCACGACCCCGGGTCCAGGTTGGCCAGCCGCCGACATTTCCGACGACTATAGAGTCGTCCCCACGACACCGGGCCAAAGTTGGCCAGCCGCCGACATGTCCGACGACTATAGGGTCGTCCCCACGACCCCGGGACTAGATTGACCCGCCACCGTCATGTCCGACGGTTATAGGGTCGTCCCCACGACCGCGAGACTAGATTGGCCCGCCACCGTCATGTCCGACGACAATAGGGTCGTCTCCACGACCCCGGGTCCAGGTTGGCCAGCCGCCGACATTTCCGACGACTATAGAGTCGTCCCCACGACACCGGTCCAAAGTTGGCCAGCCGCCGACATGTCCGACGACTATAGGGTCGTCCCCACGACCCCGGGACTAGATTGGCCCGCCACCGTGATGTCCAACGACTATAGGGTCGTCCCCACAACCACGGGCCAAAGTTGGCCAGCCGCCGAAATGTCCGACGACTATAGGGTCGTCCCCACGACCCCGGGCCAAAGTTGGCAAGCCGCTGAAATGTCCGACGACTTTAGGGTTGTCCCCACGACGCCGGGACTAGATTGGCCCGCCACCGTCAAGTCCGACGACTATATGGTCGTCCCCAGGACCTCGGGACTAGATTGGCCCGCCACCGTCAAGTCCAACGACTATAGGGTCGTCCCCACGACCCCGGGCCAATGTTGGCAAGCCGCCGAAATGTCCGACGACTGTAGAGTCATCCCCACGACCCCGGGACTAGATTGGCCCGCCACCGTCAAGTCCGACGACTATAGGGTCGTCCCCACGACCTCGGGACTAGGTTGGCCAGCCGCCGACATGTCCGACCACTATTGGGTCGTCCCCACGACCACGGGCCAAAGATGTCCAGCCGCCGTCTTGTCCGACGACTATAGGGTCGTCCCCACGACCCCGGGACTAGATTGGCCCGCCACCGTCATGTCCAACGACTATAGGGTCGTCCCCACAACCACGGGCCAAAGTTGACCAGCCGCCGACATGTCCGACGACTATTGGATCGTCCCCACGACCACGGGCCAAAGTTGGCCAGCCGCCGACATGTCCGACGACTATAGGGTCGTCCCCACGACCCCGAGACTAGATTGGCCCGCCACCGTCATGTCCGACGACAATAGGGTCGTCCCCACGACCCCGGGTCCAGGTTGGCCAGCCGCCGACATTTCCGACGACTATAGAGTCGTCCCCACGACACCGGTCCAAAGTTGGCCAGCCGCCGACATGTCCGACGACTATAGGGTCGTCCCCACGACCCCGGGACTAGATTGGCCCGCCACCGTCATGTCCAACGACTATAGGGTCGTCCCCACAACCACGGGCCAAAGCTGGCCAGCCGCCGACATGTCCGACGACTATAGGGTCGTCCCCACGACCCCGGGCCAAAGTTGGCAAGCCGCCGACATGTCCGACGACTATAGGGTCGTCCCGACGACCCCGGGCCAATGTTGCCCAATCGCCAACATGTCCGACGACTATAGGGTCGTCCCTACGACCCCGGGACTAGATTGGCCCGCCACCGTCATGTTCAACGATTATAGGGTCGTCCCCACGACCCCGGGACTAGATTGGCCCGCCACCGTCATTTCCGACGATTATAGGGTCGTCCCCACGACCCCGGGACAGGCTTGGCCCGCCGCCGACTTGTCCGACGACTATAGGGTCGTCCCCACGACCCCGGGACTAGATTGGCCCGCCACCGTCATGTCCGACGACAATAGAGTCGTCCCCACGACCCCGGGTCTAGGTTGGCCAGCCGCCGACATGTCCGACGACTATAGAGTCGTCCCCACGACACCGGGCCAAAGTTGGACAGCCGCCGACATGTCCGACTACTATAGGGTCGTCCCCAGGACCTCGGGTCTAGATTGGCCCGCTACCGTCATGTCCGAAGACTATAGGGTCGTCCCCACGACCACGGGACTAGATTGGCCCGCCACCGCCATGTCCGACGACAATAGGGTCGTCCCCACGACACCGGGCCAAAGTTGCCCAATCGCCAACATGTCCGACGACTATAGGGTCGTCCCTACGACCCCGGGACTAGATTGGCCCGCCACCGTCATGTTCAACGATTATAGGGTCGTCCCCACGACCCCGGGACTAGATTGGCCCGCCACCGTCATTTCCGACGATTATAGGGTCGTCCCCACGACCCCGGGACAGGCTTGGCCCGCCGCCGACTTGTCCGACGACTGTAGGGTCGTCCCCACGACCCCGGGACTAGATTGGCCCGCCACCGTCAAGTCCGACGACTATAGGGTCGTCCCCACGACCCCGGGTCCAGGTTGGCCAGCCGCCGACATTTCCGACGACTATAGAGTCGTCCCCACGACACCGGGCCAAAGTTGGCCAGCCGCCGACATGTCCGACGACTACAGGGTCGTCCCCACGACCCCGGGACAAGGTTGGCCCGCCGCCGACTTGTCCGACGACTATAGGGTCGTACCCACGACCCTGGGACTAGGCTGACAAGCCGCCAACATGTCCGACGACTATAGGGTCGTCCCCACGACCCCGGGACTAGATTGGCCCGCCACCGTCATGTCCAACGACTATAGGGTCGTGCCCACAACCACGGGCCAAAGTTGGCCAGCCGCCGACATGTCCGACGACTATAGGGTCGTCCCCACGACCCCGGGCCAAAGTTGGCCAGCTGCCGACATGTCCGACGACTATAGGGTCGTCCCCACGACCCCGGGACAAGGTTGGCCCGCCGCCGACTTGTCCGACGACTATAGGGTCGTACCCACGACCCCGGGCCAAAGATGTCCAGCCGCCGTCTTGTCCGACGACTATAGGGTCGTCCCCACGACCCCGAGACTAGATTGACCCGCCACCGTCATGTCCGACGACAATAGGGTCGGCCCCACGACTCCGGGTCCAGGTTGGCCAGCCGCCGACATATCCGACGACTATAGAGTCGTCCCCACAACCACGGGCCAAAGTTGGCCAGCCGCCGGCATGTCCGACGAATATAGGGTCGTCCCCACGACCCCGGGCCAAAGTTGGCAAGCCGCCGAAATGTCCGACGACTATAGGGTCGTCCCCACGACCCCGGGACTAGGTTGGCCAGCCGCCAACATGTCCGACGACTATAGGGTCGTCCCCACGACCCCGGCCCAAAGATGTCCAGCCGCCGTCTTGTCCGACGACTATAGGGTCGTCCCCACGACCCCGGCCCAAAGATGTCCAGCCGCCGTCTTGTCCGACGGCTATAGGGTCGTCCCCACGACCCCGGGACTAGATTGGCCCGCCACCGTCATGTCCGACGATTATTTTTATTATTATTATTATTTTATTATTTTATTAACGGGAGAACCCTTTAGAGACAAAGTTTAGAGCAAAAAAAAGTACAAAGATAAAATAAACATAACAAAGACATACAATAACATAAAATAAAATATAAAACAATAAAATAGAATATTAAGAAATAAAATAAACACAAACAAACAAAAATTAATTTAAATTAAATAGAATTAGAATTACTGAGGTAACATTCTAGTAAGCACTCGGTTCCTGAACGATGCGAAGGAGTCTGCGAACACATCAATGTCAGCAGGGCACCGGTTCATCTCGTCCATGGCACGATTTAAAGGATCAACTGTGTAGTGATAATATTCAGGGACACCTGATGCAAAAAGAGGTCTCGGACGCAATGCCCGTTGTGGGGCTCGGAGACGAATCCGTGCGACCAAATCCTGGCAGTTGATCTGGCCATGGATTACTTTATACAAAAATAATAGGTCAGAACAGATACGGCGGTCACAGAGATTAGAAAGCCTCATCCTTCGCAAAGCTGGACCGTAGTCATGGTTATCAAACCGCATAGGGGTACCAATAGCTCTCATAGCAAATCTAAGAAACTTATGCTGGACCCTTTCAATTAAACACACATATTGCTTATGTTTTGGGCTCCAGATAACCGACGCGTATTCTACCAATGGCCTTACCAAAGCAACATACAACAATTTCAGCGTCCTGATCTGTCTGAAGTGTTTGGCAAACCTGGTGATAAACCCGAGGGTTTTCATCGCCCTACACGTGATGCTGCGATAATGGTTGCGGAAGTCCAAACCAGAAGTAAATGTAACACCGAGGTCAGAGACTTCCGTCACCTCCGCGAGCGGAGAGTCACCAAGCATATACGACGATGGGATGCCAATAATACCCCTATAGGACCTTAATAACATACATTTTCCGGTATTTAGCTGCATCTTGTTGGCGATACACCACTGCTCAAACCTAAAAAGATCAGTCTGCAATAAGTCAACGTCAAAAGCCCCACTAATAGTTCGGAAGATTTTTAGATCGTCAGCGTACATTATAGGGTCGTCCCCACGACCCCGGGACAAGCTTGACCCGCCGCCGAATTGTTCGACGACTATAGGGTCGTCCCCACGACCCCGGGACTATATTGGCCCGCCACCGTCATGTCCGACGACAATACGGTCGTCCCCACGACCCCGGGTCTAGGTTGGCCAGCCGCCGACTTGTCCGACGACTATAGGGTCGTCCCCAGGACCTCGGGACTAGATTGGCCCGCCACCGTCATGTCCAACGACTATAGGGTCGTCCCCACGACCACGGGCCAAAGTTGGCATGCCGCCGAAATGTCCGACGATTATAGGGTCGTCCCCACGACCCCGGGCCAAAGTTGGCAAGCCGCCGAAATGTCCGAAGACTGTAGGGTCGTCCCCACGACCCCGGGGCAAAGTTGGCCAGCCGCCGACATGTCCGACGACTATAGGGTCGTCCCCACGACCCCGGGACTAGATTGGCCCGCCACCGTCATGTCCAACGACTATAGGGTCGTCCCCACGACCCCGGGTCCAGGTTGGCCAGCCGCCGACATTTCCGACGACTATAGAGTCGTCCCCACGACACCGGGCCAAAGTTGGCCAGCCGCCGTCATGTCCGACGACAATAGGGTCGTCCCCGCGACCTCGGGTCCAGGTTGGCCAGCCGCCGACATTTCCGACGACTATAGAGTCGTCCCCACGACACCGGTCCAAAGTTGGCCAGCCGCCGACATGTCCGACGACTATAGGGTCGTCCCCACGACCCCGGGACTAGATTGGCCCGCCACCGTCATGTCCAACGACTATAGGGTCGTCCCCACAACCACGGGCCAAAGTTGGCCAGCCGCCGACATGTCCGACGACTATAGGGTCGTCCCCACGACCCCGGGACTAGATTGGCCCGCCACCGTCATGTCCAACGACTATAGGGTCGTCCCCACGACCCCGGGTCCAGGTTGGCCAGCCGCCGACATTTCCGACGACTATAGAGTCGTCCCCACGACACCGGGCCAAAGTTGGCCAGCCGCCGGCATGTCCGACGACTATAGGGTCGTCCCCACGACCCCGGGACTAGGTTGGCCAGCCGCCGAGATGTCCGACGAATATAGGGTCGTCCCGACGACCCCGGGACTAGATTGGCCCGCCACCGCCATGTCCAACGATTATAGGGTCGTCCCCACGACCCCGGGTCTAGGTTGCCCAGCTGCCGACATGTCCGACGACTATAGAGTCGTTCCCACGACCCCGCGCCAAAGTTGGACAGCCGCCGCATGTCCGACGACTATAGGGTCGTCCCCACGACCCCGAGACTAGATTGGCCCGCCACCGTCATGTCCGACGACAATAGGGTCGTCCCCACGACCCCGGGTCCAGGTTGTCCAGCCGCCGTCTTGTCCGACGACTATAGGGTCGTCCCCACGACCCCGAGACTAGATTGACCCGCCACCGTCATGTCCGACGACAATAGGGTCGGCCCCACGACTCCGGGTCCAGGTTGGCCAGCCGCCGACATATCCGACGACTATAGAGTCGTCCCCACAACCACGGGCCAAAGTTGGCCAGCCGCCGGCATGTCCGACGAATATAGGGTCGTCCCCACGACCCCGGGCCAAAGTTGGCAAGCCGCCGAAATGTCCGACGACTATAGGGTCGTCCCCACGACCCCGGGACTAGGTTGGCCAGCCGCCAACATGTCCGACGACTATAGGGTCGTCCCCACGACCCCGGCCCAAAGATGTCCAGCCGCCGTCTTGTCCGACGACTATAGGGTCGTCCCCACGACCCCGGCCCAAAGATGTCCAGCCGCCGTCTTGTCCGACGGCTATAGGGTCGTCCCCACGACCCCGGGACTAGATTGGCCCGCCACCGTCATGTCCGACGATTATAGGGTCGTCCCCACGACCCCGGGACAAGCTTGACCCGCCGCCGAATTGTTCGACGACTATAGGGTCGTCCCCACGACCCCGGGACTATATTGGCCCGCCACCGTCATGTCCGACGACAATACGGTCGTCCCCACGACCCCGGGTCTAGGTTGGCCAGCCGCCGACTTGTCCGACGACTATAGGGTCGTCCCCAGGACCTCGGGACTAGATTGGCCCGCCACCGTCATGTCCAACGACTATAGGGTCGTCCCCACGACCACGGGCCAAAGTTGGCATGCCGCCGAAATGTCCGACGATTATAGGGTCGTCCCCACGACCCCGGGCCAAAGTTGGCAAGCCGCCGAAATGTCCGAAGACTGTAGGGTCGTCCCCACGACCCCGGGGCAAAGTTGGCCAGCCGCCGACATGTCCGACGACTATAGGGTCGTCCCCACGACCCCGAGACTAGATTGGCCCGCCACCGTCATGTCCGACGACAATAGGGTCGTCCCCGCGACCTCGGGTCCAGGTTGGCCAGCCGCCGACATTTCCGACGACTATAGAGTCGTCCCCACGACACCGGTCCAAAGTTGGCCAGCCGCCGACATGTCCGACGACTATAGGGTCGTCCCCACGACCCCGGGACTAGATTGGCCCGCCACCGTCATGTCCAACGACTATAGGGTCGTCCCCACAACCACGGGCCAAAGTTGGCCAGCCGCCGACATGTCCGACGACTATAGGGTCGTCCCCACGACCCCGGGACTAGATTGGCCCGCCACCGTCATGTCCAACGACTATAGGGTCGTCCCCACAACCACGGGCCAAAGTTGGCCAGCCGCCGACATGTCCGACGACTATAGGGTCGTCCCCACGACCCCGGGACTAGATTGGTCCGCCACCGTCATGTCCGACGACTATAGGGTCGTCCCCACGACCCCGGGCCAAAGTTGGCCAGCCGCCGACATGTCCGACGACTATAGGGTCGTCCCCACGACCCCGGGACTAGGTTGGCCAGCCGCCGACATGTCCGACGACTATAGGGGCGTCCCGACGACCCCGGGCCAATGTTGGCCAATCGCCAACATGTCCGACGACTATAGGGTCGTCCCTACGACCCCGGGACTAGATTGGCCCGCCACCATCATGTCCGACGATTATAGGGTCGTCCCCACGACCCCGGGACTAGATTGGCCCGCCACCGTCGTGTCCAACGACTATAGGGTCGTTCCCACAACCACGGGCCAAAGTTGGCCAGCCGCCGACATGCCCGACGACTATTGGATCGTCCCCACGACCACGGGCCAAAGTTGGCCAGCCGCCGACATGTCCGACGACTATAGGGTCGTCCCCACGACCCCGGGACTAGATTGGTCCGCCACCGTCATGTCCGACGACTATAGGGTCGTCCCCACGACCCCGGGCCAAAGATGTCCAGCCGCCGTCTTGTCCGACGACTATAGGGTCGTCCCCACGACCCCGAGTCCAGGTTGGCCAGCCGCCGACATTTCCGACGACTATAGAGTCGTCCCCACGACACCGGTCCAAAGTTGGCCAGCCGCCGACATGTCCGACGACTATAGGGTCGTCCCCACGAACCCGGGACTAGATTGGCCCGCCACCGTCATGTCCGACGACAATAGGGTCGTCCCCACGACCCCGGGTCTAGGTTGGCCAGCCGCCGACATGTCCCACGACAATCGGATCGTCCCCACGACCACGGGCCAAAGTTGGCCAGCCGCCGACATGTCCGACGACAATCGGATCGTCCCCACGACCACGCGCCAAAGTTGGCCAGCCGCCGACATGTCCGACGACTATAGGGTCGTCCCCACGACCCCGAGACTAGATTGGCCCGCCACCGTCATGTCCGACGACAATAGGGTCGTCCCCACGACCCCGGGTCCAGGTTGTCCAGCCGCCGACATTTCCGACGACTATAGAGTCGTCCCCACGACACCGGGCCAAAGGTGGCCAGCCGCCGACATGTCCGACGACTATAGGGTCGTCCCCACGACCCCGGGACTAGATTGGCCCGCCACCGTCATTTCCGACGATTATAGGGTCGTCCCCACGACCGCGAGACTAGATTGGCCCGCCACCGTCATGTCCGACGACAATAGGGTCGTCCCCACGACCCCGGGTCCAGGTTGGCCAGCCGCCGACATTTCCGACGACTATAGAGTCGTCCCCACGACACCGGGCCAAAGTTGGCCAGCCGCCGACATGTCCGACGATTATAGGGTCGTCCCCACGACCCCGGGCCAAAGATGTCCAGCCGCCGTCTTGTCCGACGACTATAGGGTCGTCCCCACGACCCCGGGACTAGATTGGCCCGCCACCGTCATGTCCAACGACTATAGGGTCGTCCCCACAACCACGGGCCAAAGTTGACCAGCCGCCGACATGTCCGACGACTATTGGATCGTCCCCACGACCACGGGCCAAAGTTGGCCAGCCGCCGGCATGTCCGACGAATATAGGGTCGTCCCCACGACCCCGGGCCAAAGTTGGCAAGCCGCCGAAATGTCCGACGACTATAGGGTCGTCCCCACGACCCCGGGACTAGGTTGGCCAGCCGCCAACATGTCCGACGACTATAGGGTCGTCCCCACGACCCCGGCCCAAAGATGTCCAGCCGCCGTCTTGTCCGACGACTATAGGGTCGTCCCCACGACCCCGGCCCAAAGATGTCCAGCCGCCGTCTTGTCCGACGACTATAGGGTCGTCCCCACGACCCCGGGACTAGATTGGCCCGCCACCGTCATGTCCGACGATTATAGGGTCGTCCCCACGACCCCGGGACAAGCTTGACCCGCCGCCGAATTGTTCGACGACTATAGGGTCGTCCCCACGACCCCGGGACTATATTGGCCCGCCACCGTCATGTCCGACGACAATACGGTCGTCCCCACGACCCCGGGTCTAGGTTGGCCAGCCGCCGACTTGTCCGACGACTATAGGGTCGTCCCCAGGACCTCGGGACTAGATTGGCCCGCCACCGTCATGTCCAACGACTATAGGGTCGTCCCCACGACCACGGGCCAAAGTTGGCATGCCGCCGAAATGTCCGACGATTATAGGGTCGTCCCCACGACCCCGGGCCAAAGTTGGCAAGCCGCCGAAATGTCCGAAGACTGTAGGGTCGTCCCCACGACCCCGGGGCAAAGTTGGCCAGCCGCCGACATGTCCGACGACTATAGGGTCGTCCCCACGACCCCGAGACTAGATTGGCCCGCCACCGTCATGTCCGACGACAATAGGGTCGTCCCCGCGACCTCGGGTCCAGGTTGGCCAGCCGCCGACATTTCCGACGACTATAGAGTCGTCCCCACGACACCGGTCCAAAGTTGGCCAGCCGCCGACATGTCCGACGACTATAGGGTCGTCCCCACGACCCCGGGACTAGATTGGCCCGCCACCGTCATGTCCAACGACTATAGGGTCGTCCCCACAACCACGGGCCAAAGTTGGCCAGCCGCCGACATGTCCGACGACTATAGGGTCGTCCCCACGACCCCGGGACTAGATTGGCCCGCCACCGTCATGTCCAACGACTATAGGGTCGTCCCCACAACCACGGGCCAAAGTTGGCCAGCCGCCGACATGTCCGACGACTATAGGGTCGTCCCCACGACCCCGGGACTAGATTGACCCGCCACCGTCATGTCCGACGACAATACGGTCGTCCCCACGACACCGGGTCTAAGTTGGCCAGCCGCCGACTTGTCCGACGACTATAGGGTCGTCCCCAGGACCTCGGGACTAGATTGGCCCGCCACCGTCATGTCCAACGACTATAGAGTCGTCCCCACGACCCCGGGCCAAAGTTCGCAAGCCGCCGAAATGTCCGACGACTATAGGGTCGTCCCCACGACCCCGGGACTAGATTGGCCCGCCACCGTCATGTCCAACGACTATAGGGTCGTGCCGACAACCACGGGCCAAAGTTGGCCAGCCGCCGACATGTCCGACGACTATAGGGTCGTCCCCACGACCCCGGGACTAGGTTGGCCAGCCGCCGACATGTCCGACGACTATAGGGGCGTCCCGACGACCCCGGGCCAATGTTGGCCAATCGCCAACATGTCCGACGACTATAGGGTCGTCCCTACGACCCCGGGACTAGATTGGCCCGCCACCATCATGTCCGACGATTATAGGGTCGTCCCCACGACCCCGGGACTAGATTGGCCCGCCACCGTCGTGTCCAACGACTATAGGGTCGTTCCCACAACCACGGGCCAAAGTTGGCCAGCCGCCGACATGCCCGACGACTATTGGATCGTCCCCACGACCACGGGCCAAAGTTGGCCAGCCGCCGACATGTCCGACGACTATAGGGTCGTCCCCACGACCCCGGGACTAGATTGGTCCGCCACCGTCATGTCCGACGACTATAGGGTCGTCCCCACGACCCCGGGCCAAAGATGTCCAGCCGCCGTCTTGTCCGACGACTATAGGGTCGTCCCCACGACCCCGAGTCCAGGTTGGCCAGCCGCCGACATTTCCGACGACTATAGAGTCGTCCCCACGACACGGGTCCAAAGTTGGCCAGCCGCCGACATGTCCGACGACTATAGGGTCGTCCCCACGAACCCGGGACTAGATTGGCCCGCCACCGTCATGTCCGACGACAATAGGGTCGTCCCCACGACCCCGGGTCTAGGTTGGCCAGCCGCCGACATGTCCCACGACAATCGGATCGTCCCCACGACCACGGGCCAAAGTTGGCCAGCCGCCGACATGTCCGACGACAATCGGATCGTCCCCACGACCACGCGCCAAAGTTGGCCAGCCGCCGACATGTCCGACGACTATAGGGTCGTCCCCACGACCCCGAGACTAGATTGGCCCGCCACCGTCATGTCCGACGACAATAGGGTCGTCCCCACGACCCCGGGTCCAGGTTGTCCAGCCGCCGACATTTCCGACGACTATAGAGTCGTCCCCACGACACCGGGCCAAAGGTGGCCAGCCGCCGACATGTCCGACGACTATAGGGTCGTCCCCACGACCCCGGGACTAGATTGGCCCGCCACCGTCATTTCCGACGATTATAGGGTCGTCCCCACGACCGCGAGACTAGATTGGCCCGCCACCGTCATGTCCGACGACAATAGGGTCGTCCCCACGACCCCGGGTCCAGGTTGGCCAGCCGCCGACATTTCCGACGACTATAGAGTCGTCCCCACGACACCGGGCCAAAGTTGGCCAGCCGCCGACATGTCCGACGATTATAGGGTCGTCCCCACGACCCCGGGCCAAAGATGTCCAGCCGCCGTCTTGTCCGACGACTATAGGGTCGTCCCCACGACCCCGGGACTAGATTGGCCCGCCACCGTCATGTCCAACGACTATAGGGTCGTCCCCACAACCACGGGCCAAAGTTGACCAGCCGCCGACATGTCCGACGACTATTGGATCGTCCCCACGACCACGGGCCAAAGTTGGCCAGCCGCCGGCATGTCCGACGAATATAGGGTCGTCCCCACGACCCCGGGCCAAAGTTGGCAAGCCGCCGAAATGTCCGACGACTATAGGGTCGTCCCCACGACCCCGGGACTAGGTTGGCCAGCCGCCAACATGTCCGACGACTATAGGGTCGTCCCCACGACCCCGGCCCAAAGATGTCCAGCCGCCGTCTTGTCCGACGACTATAGGGTCGTCCCCACGACCCCGGCCCAAAGATGTCCAGCCGCCGTCTTGTCCGACGACTATAGGGTCGTCCCCACGACCCCGGGACTAGATTGGCCCGCCACCGTCATGTCCGACGATTATAGGGTCGTCCCCACGACCCCGGGACAAGCTTGACCCGCCGCCGAATTGTTCGACGACTATAGGGTCGTCCCCACGACCCCGGGACTATATTGGCCCGCCACCGTCATGTCCGACGACAATACGGTCGTCCCCACGACCCCGGGTCTAGGTTGGCCAGCCGCCGACTTGTCCGACGACTATAGGGTCGTCCCCAGGACCTCGGGACTAGATTGGCCCGCCACCGTCATGTCCAACGACTATAGGGTCGTCCCCACGACCACGGGCCAAAGTTGGCATGCCGCCGAAATGTCCGACGATTATAGGGTCGTCCCCACGACCCCGGGCCAAAGTTGGCAAGCCGCCGAAATGTCCGAAGACTGTAGGGTCGTCCCCACGACCCCGGGGCAAAGTTGGCCAGCCGCCGACATGTCCGACGACTATAGGGTCGTCCCCACGACCCCGAGACTAGATTGGCCCGCCACCGTCATGTCCGACGACAATAGGGTCGTCCCCGCGACCTCGGGTCCAGGTTGGCCAGCCGCCGACATTTCCGACGACTATAGAGTCGTCCCCACGACACCGGTCCAAAGTTGGCCAGCCGCCGACATGTCCGACGACTATAGGGTCGTCCCCACGACCCCGGGACTAGATTGGCCCGCCACCGTCATGTCCAACGACTATAGGGTCGTCCCCACAACCACGGGCCAAAGTTGGCCAGCCGCCGACATGTCCGACGACTATAGGGTCGTCCCCACGACCCCGGGACTAGATTGGCCCGCCACCGTCATGTCCAACGACTATAGGGTCGTCCCCACAACCACGGGCCAAAGTTGGCCAGCCGCCGACATGTCCGACGACTATAGGGTCGTCCCCACGACCCCGGGACTAGATTGACCCGCCACCGTCATGTCCGACGACAATACGGTCGTCCCCACGACACCGGGTCTAAGTTGGCCAGCCGCCGACTTGTCCGACGACTATAGGGTCGTCCCCAGGACCTCGGGACTAGATTGGCCCGCCACCGTCATGTCCAACGACTATAGAGTCGTCCCCACGACCCCGGGCCAAAGTTCGCAAGCCGCCGAAATGTCCGACGACTATAGGGTCGTCCCCACGACCCCGGGACTAGATTGGCCCGCCACCGTCATGTCCAACGACTATAGGGTCGTGCCGACAACCACGGGCCAAAGTTGGCCAGCCGCCGACATGTCCGACGACTATAGGGTCGTCCCCACGACCCCGGGACTAGGTTGGCCAGCCGCCGACATGTCCGACGACTATAGGGGCGTCCCGACGACCCCGGGCCAATGTTGGCCAATCGCCAACATGTCCGACGACTATAGGGTCGTCCCTACGACCCCGGGACTAGATTGGCCCGCCACCATCATGTCCGACGATTATAGGGTCGTCCCCACGACCCCGGGACTAGATTGGCCCGCCACCGTCGTGTCCAACGACTATAGGGTCGTTCCCACAACCACGGGCCAAAGTTGGCCAGCCGCCGACATGCCCGACGACTATTGGATCGTCCCCACGACCACGGGCCAAAGTTGGCCAGCCGCCGACATGTCCGACGACTATAGGGTCGTCCCCACGACCCCGGGACTAGATTGGTCCGCCACCGTCATGTCCGACGACTATAGGGTCGTCCCCACGACCCCGGGCCAAAGATGTCCAGCCGCCGTCTTGTCCGACGACTATAGGGTCGTCCCCACGACCCCGAGTCCAGGTTGGCCAGCCGCCGACATTTCCGACGACTATAGAGTCGTCCCCACGACACGGGTCCAAAGTTGGCCAGCCGCCGACATGTCCGACGACTATAGGGTCGTCCCCACGAACCCGGGACTAGATTGGCCCGCCACCGTCATGTCCGACGACAATAGGGTCGTCCCCACGACCCCGGGTCTAGGTTGGCCAGCCGCCGACATGTCCCACGACAATCGGATCGTCCCCACGACCACGGGCCAAAGTTGGCCAGCCGCCGACATGTCCGACGACAATCGGATCGTCCCCACGACCACGCGCCAAAGTTGGCCAGCCGCCGACATGTCCGACGACTATAGGGTCGTCCCCACGACCCCGAGACTAGATTGGCCCGCCACCGTCATGTCCGACGACAATAGGGTCGTCCCCACGACCCCGGGTCCAGGTTGTCCAGCCGCCGACATTTCCGACGACTATAGAGTCGTCCCCACGACACCGGGCCAAAGGTGGCCAGCCGCCGACATGTCCGACGACTATAGGGTCGTCCCCACGACCCCGGGACTAGATTGGCCCGCCACCGTCATTTCCGACGATTATAGGGTCGTCCCCACGACCGCGAGACTAGATTGGCCCGCCACCGTCATGTCCGACGACAATAGGGTCGTCCCCACGACCCCGGGTCCAGGTTGGCCAGCCGCCGACATTTCCGACGACTATAGAGTCGTCCCCACGACACCGGGCCAAAGTTGGCCAGCCGCCGACATGTCCGACGATTATAGGGTCGTCCCCACGACCCCGGGCCAAAGATGTCCAGCCGCCGTCTTGTCCGACGACTATAGGGTCGTCCCCACGACCCCGGGACTAGATTGGCCCGCCACCGTCATGTCCAACGACTATAGGGTCGTCCCCACAACCACGGGCCAAAGTTGACCAGCCGCCGACATGTCCGACGACTATTGGATCGTCCCCACGACCACGGGCCAAAGTTGGCCAGCCGCCGAAATGTCCGACGACTGTAGGGTCGTCCCCACGACCCCGGGACTAGATCGGCCCGCCACCGTCAAGTCCGACGACTATAGGGTCGTCCCCACGACCCCGGGTCCAGGTTGGCCAGCCGCCGACATTTCCGACGACTATAGAGTCGTCCCCACGACACCGGGCCAAAGTTGGCCAGCCGCCGACATGTCCGACGACTATAGGGTCGTCCCCACGACCCCGGGACTAGATTGACCCGCCACCGTCATGTCCGACGGTTATAGGGTCGTCCCCACGACCGCGAGACTAGATTGGCCCGCCACCGTCATGTCCGACGACAATAGGGTCGTCTCCACGACCCCGGGTCCAGGTTGGCCAGCCGCCGACATTTCCGACGACTATAGAGTCGTCCCCACGACACCGGTCCAAAGTTGGCCAGCCGCCGACATGTCCGACGACTATAGGGTCGTCCGCACGACCCCGGGACTAGATTGGCCCGCCACCGTGATGTCCAACGACTATAGGGTCGTCCCCACAACCACGGGCCAATGTTGGCCAGCCGCCGAAATGTCCGACGACTATAGGGTCGTCCCCACGACCCCGGGCCAAAGTTGGCAAGCCGCTGAAATGTCCGACGACTTTAGGGTTGTCCCCACGACGCCGGGACTAGATTGGCCCGCCACCGTCAAGTCCGACGACTATATGGTCGTCCCCAGGACCTCGGGACTAGATTGGCCCGCCACCGTCAAGTCCAACGACTATAGGGTCGTCCCCACGACCCCGGGCCAATGTTGGCAAGCCGCCGAAATGTCCGACGACTGTAGAGTCATCCCCACGACCCCGGGACTAGATTGGCCCGCCACCGTCAAGTCCGACGACTATAGGGTCGTCCCCACGACCTCGGGACTAGGTTGGCCAGCCGCCGACATGTCCGACCACTATTGGGTCGTCCCCACGACCACGGGCCAAAGATGTCCAGCCGCCGTCTTGTCCGACGACTATAGGGTCGTCCCCACGACCCCGGGACTAGATTGGCCCGCCACCGTCATGTCCAACGACTATAGGGTCGTCCCCACAACCACGGGCCAAAGTTGACCAGCCGCCGACATGTCCGACGACTATTGGATCGTCCCCACGACCACGGGCCAAAGTTGGCCAGCCGCCGACATGTCCGACGACTATAGGGTCGTCCCCACGACCCCGAGACTAGATTGGCCCGCCACCGTCATGTCCGACGACAATAGGGTCGTCCCCACGACCCCGGGTCCAGGTTGGCCAGCCGCCGACATTTCCGACGACTATAGAGTCGTCCCCACGACACCGGTCCAAAGTTGGCCAGCCGCCGACATGTCCGACGACTATAGGGTCGTCCCCACGACCCCGGGACTAGATTGGCCCGCCACCGTCATGTCCAACGACTATAGGGTCGTCCCCACAACCACGGGCCAAAGCTGGCCAGCCGCCGACATGTCCGACGACTATAGGGTCGTCCCCACGACCCCGGGCCAAAGTTGGCAAGCCGCCGACATGTCCGACGACTATAGGGTCGTCCCGACGACCCCGGGCCAATGTTGCCCAATCGCCAACATGTCCGACGACTATAGGGTCGTCCCTACGACCCCGGGACTAGATTGGCCCGCCACCGTCATGTTCAACGATTATAGGGTCGTCCCCACGACCCCGGGACTAGATTGGCCCGCCACCGTCATGTCCAACGACTATAGGGTCGTCCCCACAACCACGGGCCAAAGTTGGCCAGCCGCCGACATGTCCGACGACTATAGGGTCGTCCCCACGACCCCGGGACTAGATTGGCCCGCCACCGTCATGTCCAACGACTATAGGGTCGTCCCCACAACCACGGGCCAAAGTTGGCCAGCCGCCGACATGTCCGACGACTATAGGGTCGTCCCCACGACCCCGGGACTAGATTGACCCGCCACCGTCATGTCCGACGACAATACGGTCGTCCCCACGACCCCGGGTCTAAGTTGGCCAGCCGCCGACTTGTCCGACGACTATAGGGTCGTCCCCAGGACCTCGAGACTAGATTGGCCCGCCACCGTCATGTCCAACGACTATAGAGTCGTCCCCACGACCCCGGGCCAAAGTTCGCAAGCCGCCGAAATGTCCGACGACTATAGGGTCGTCCCCACGACCCCGGGACTAGATTGGCCCGCCACCGTCATGTCCAACGACTATAGGGTCGTGCCGACAACCACGGGCCAAAGTTGGCCAGCCGCCGACATGTCCGACGACTATAGGGTCGTCCCCACGACCCCGGGACTAGGTTGGCCAGCCGCCGACATGTCCGACGACTATAGGGGCGTCCCGACGACCCCGGGCCAATGTTGGCCAATCGCCAACATGTCCGACGACTATAGGGTCGTCCCTACGACCCCGGGACTAGATTGGCCCGCCACCATCATGTCCGACGATTATAGGGTCGTCCCCACGACCCCGGGACTAGATTGGCCCGCCACCGTCGTGTCCAACGACTATAGGGTCGTTCCCACAACCACGGGCCAAAGTTGGCCAGCCGCCGACATGCCCGACGACTATTGGATCGTCCCCACGACCACGGGCCAAAGTTGGCCAGCCGCCGACATGTCCGACGACTATAGGGTCGTCCCCACGACCCCGGGACTAGATTGGTCCGCCACCGTCATGTCCGACGACTATAGGGTCGTCCCCACGACCCCGGGCCAAAGATGTCCAGCCGCCGTCTTGTCCGACGACTATAGGGTCGTCCCCACGACCCCGAGTCCAGGTTGGCCAGCCGCCGACATTTCCGACGACTATAGAGCCGTCCCCACGACACCGGTCCAAAGTTGGCCAGCCGCCGACATGTCCGACGACTATAGGGTCGTCCCCACGAACCCGGGACTAGATTGGCCCGCCACCGTCATGTCCGACGACAATAGGGTCGTCCCCACGACCCCGGGTCTAGGTTGGCCAGCCGCCGACATGTCCCACGACAATCGGATCGTCCCCACGACCACGGGCCAAAGTTGGCCAGCCGCCGACATGTCCGACGACAATCGGATCGTCCCCACGACCACGCGCCAAAGTTGGCCAGCCGCCGACATGTCCGACGACTATAGGGTCGTCCCCACGACCCCGAGACTAGATTGGCCCGCCACCGTCATGTCCGACGACAATAGGGTCGTCCCCACGACCCCGGGTCCAGGTTGTCCAGCCGCCGACATTTCCGACGACTATAGAGTCGTCCCCACGACACCGGGCCAAAGGTGGCCAGCCGCCGACATGTCCGACGACTATAGGGTCGTCCCCACGACCCCGGGACTAGATTGGCCCGCCACCGTCATTTCCGACGATTATAGGGTCGTCCCCACGACCGCGAGACTAGATTGGCCCGCCACCGTCATGTCCGACGACAATAGGGTCGTCCCCACGACCCCGGGTCCAGGTTGGCCAGCCGCCGACATTTCCGACGACTATAGAGTCGTCCCCACGACACCGGGCCAAAGTTGGCCAGCCGCCGACATGTCCGACGATTATAGGGTCGTCCCCACGACCCCGGGCCAAAGATGTCCAGCCGCCGTCTTGTCCGACGACTATAGGGTCGTCCCCACGACCCCGGGACTAGATTGGCCCGCCACCGTCATGTCCAACGACTATAGGGTCGTCCCCACAACCACGGGCCAAAGTTGACCAGCCGCCGACATGTCCGACGACTATTGGATCGTCCCCACGACCACGGGCCAAAGTTGGCCAGCCGCCGAAATGTCCGACGACTGTAGGGTCGTCCCCACGACCCCGGGACTAGATCGGCCCGCCACCGTCAAGTCCGACGACTATAGGGTCGTCCCCACGACCCCGGGTCCAGGTTGGCCAGCCGCCGACATTTCCGACGACTATAGAGTCGTCCCCACGACACCGGGCCAAAGTTGGCCAGCCGCCGACATGTCCGACGACTATAGGGTCGTCCCCACGACCCCGGGACTAGATTGACTCGCCACCGTCATGTCCGACGGTTATAGGGTCGTCCCCACGACCGCGAGACTAGATTGGCCCGCCACCGTCATGTCCGACGACAATAGGGTCGTCTCCACGACCCCGGGTCCAGGTTGGCCAGCCGCCGACATTTCCGACGACTATAGAGTCGTCCCCACGACACCGGTCCAAAGTTGGCCAGCCGCCGACATGTCCGACGACTATAGGGTCGTCCCCACGACCCCGGGACTAGATTGGCCCGCCACCGTCATGTCCAACGACTATAGGGTCGTCCCCACAACCACGGGCCAAAGCTGGCCAGCCGCCGACATGTCCGACGACTATAGGGTCGTCCCCACGACCCCGGGCCAAAGTTGGCAAGCCGCCGACATGTCCGACGACTATAGGGTCGTCCCGACGACCCCGGGCCAATGTTGCCCAATCGCCAACATGTCCGACGACTATAGGGTCGTCCCAACGACCCCGGGACTAGATTGGCCCGCCACCGTCATGTTCAACGATTATAGGGTCGTCCCCACGACCCCGGGACTAGATTGGCCCGCCACCGTCATGTCCAACGACTATAGGGTCGTCCCCACAACCACGGGCCAAAGTTGGCCAGCCGCCGACATGTCCGACGACTATAGGGTCGTCCCCACGACCCCGGGACTAGATTGGCCCGCCACCGTCATGTCCAACGACTATAGGGTCGTCCCCACAACCACGGGCCAAAGTTGGCCAGCCGCCGACATGTCCGACGACTATAGGGTCGTCCCCACGACCCCGGGACTAGATTGACCCGCCACCGTCATGTCCGACGACAATACGGTCGTCCCCACGACCCCGGGTCTAAGTTGGCCAGCCGCCGACTTGTCCGACGACTATAGGGTCGTCCCCAGGACCTCGAGACTAGATTGGCCCGCCACCGTCATGTCCAACGACTATAGAGTCGTCCCCACGACCCCGGGCCAAAGTTCGCAAGCCGCCGAAATGTCCGACGACTATAGGGTCGTCCCCACGACCCCGGGACTAGATTGGCCCGCCACCGTCATGTCCAACGACTATAGGGTCGTGCCGACAACCACGGGCCAAAGTTGGCCAGCCGCCGACATGTCCGACGACTATAGGGTCGTCCCCACGACCCCGGGACTAGATTGGTCCGCCACCGTCATGTCCGACGACTATAGGGTCGTCCCCACGACCCCGGGCCTAAGATGTCCAGCCGCCGTCTTGTCCGACGACTATAGGGTCGTCCCCACGACCCCGTGTCCAGGTTGGCCAGCCGCCGACATTTCCGACGACTATAGAGCCGTCCCCACGACACCGGTCCAAAGTTGGCCAGCCGCCGACATGTCCGACGACTATAGGGTCGTCCCCACGAACCCGGGACTAGATTGGCCCGCCACCGTCATGTCCGACGACAATAGGGTCGTCCCCACGACCCCGGGTCTAGGTTGGCCAGCCGCCGACATGTCCCACGACAATCGGATCGTCCCCACGACCACGGGCCAAAGTTGGCCAGCCGCCGACATGTCCGACGACAATCGGATCGTCCCCACGACCACGCGCCAAAGTTGGCCAGCCGCCGACATGTCCGACGACTATAGGGGCGTCCCGACGACCCCGGGCCAATGTTGGCCAATCGCCAACATGTCCGACGACTATAGGGTCGTCCCTACGACCCCGGGACTAGATTGGCCCGCCACCATCATGTCCGACGATTATAGGGTCGTCCCCACGACCCCGGGACTAGATTGGCCCGCCACCGTCGTGTCCAACGACTATAGGGTCGTTCCCACAACCACGGGCCAAAGTTGGCCAGCCGCCGACATGCCCGACGACTATTGGATCGTCCCCACGACCACGGGCCAAAGTTGGCCAGCCGCCGACATGTCCGACGACTATAGGGTCGTCCCCACGACCCCGGGACTAGATTGGTCCGCCACCGTCATGTCCGACGACTATAGGGTCGTCCCCACGACCCCGGGCCAAAGATGTCCAGCCGCCGTCTTGTCCGACGACTATAGGGTCGTCCCCACGACCCCGAGTCCAGGTTGGCCAGCCGCCGACATTTCCGACGACTATAGAGCCGTCCCCACGACACCGGTCCAAAGTTGGCCAGCCGCCGACATGTCCGACGACTATAGGGTCGTCCCCACGAACCCGGGACTAGATTGGCCCGCCACCGTCATGTCCGACGACAATAGGGTCGTCCCCACGACCCCGGGTCTAGGTTGGCCAGCCGCCGACATGTCCCACGACAATCGGATCGTCCCCACGACCACGGGCCAAAGTTGGCCAGCCGCCGACATGTCCGACGACAATCGGATCGTCCCCACGACCACGCGCCAAAGTTGGCCAGCCGCCGACATGTCCGACGACTATAGGGTCGTCCCCACGACCCCGAGACTAGATTGGCCCGCCACCGTCATGTCCGACGACAATAGGGTCGTCCCCACGACCCCGGGTCCAGGTTGTCCAGCCGCCGACATTTCCGACGACTATAGAGTCGTCCCCACGACACCGGGCCAAAGGTGGCCAGCCGCCGACATGTCCGACGACTATAGGGTCGTCCCCACGACCCCGGGACTAGATTGGCCCGCCACCGTCATTTCCGACGATTATAGGGTCGTCCCCACGACCGCGAGACTAGATTGGCCCGCCACCGTCATGTCCGACGACAATAGGGTCGTCCCCACGACCCCGGGTCCAGGTTGGCCAGCCGCCGACATTTCCGACGACTATAGAGTCGTCCCCACGACACCGGGCCAAAGTTGGCCAGCCGCCGACATGTCCGACGATTATAGGGTCGTCCCCACGACCCCGGGCCAAAGATGTCCAGCCGCCGTCTTGTCCGACGACTATAGGGTCGTCCCCACGACCCCGGGACTAGATTGGCCCGCCACCGTCATGTCCAACGACTATAGGGTCGTCCCCACAACCACGGGCCAAAGTTGACCAGCCGCCGACATGTCCGACGACTATTGGATCGTCCCCATGACCACGGGCCAAAGTTGGCCAGCCGCCGAAATGTCCGACGACTGTAGGGTCGTCCCCACGACCCCGGGACTAGATCGGCCCGCCACCGTCAAGTCCGACGACTATAGGGTCGTCCCCACGACCCCGGGTCCAGGTTGGCCAGCCGCCGACATTTCCGACGACTATAGAGTCGTCCCCACGACACCGGGCCAAAGTTGGCCAGCCGCCGACATGTCCGACGACTATAGGGTCGTCCCCACGACCCCGGGACTAGATTGACTCGCCACCGTCATGTCCGACGGTTATAGGGTCGTCCCCACGACCGCGAGACTAGATTGGCCCGCCACCGTCATGTCCGACGACAATAGGGTCGTCTCCACGACCCCGGGTCCAGGTTGGCCAGCCGCCGACATTTCCGACGACTATAGAGTCGTCCCCACGACACCGGTCCAAAGTTGGCCAGCCGCCGACATGTCCGACGACTATAGGGTCGTCCCCACGACCCCGGGACTAGATTGGCCCGCCACCGTCATGTCCAACGACTATAGGGTCGTCCCCACAACCACGGGCCAAAGCTGGCCAGCCGCCGACATGTCCGACGACTATAGGGTCGTCCCCACGACCCCGGGCCAAAGTTGGCAAGCCGCCGACATGTCCGACGACTATAGGGTCGTCCCGACGACCCCGGGCCAATGTTGCCCAATCGCCAACATGTCCGACGACTATAGGGTCGTCCCAACGACCCCGGGACTAGATTGGCCCGCCACCGTCATGTTCAACGATTATAGGGTCGTCCCCACGACCCCGGGACTAGATTGGCCCGCCACCGTCATGTCCAACGACTATAGGGTCGTCCCCACAACCACGGGCCAAAGTTGGCCAGCCGCCGACATGTCCGACGACTATAGGGTCGTCCCCACGACCCCGGGACTAGATTGGCCCGCCACCGTCATGTCCAACGACTATAGGGTCGTCCCCACAACCACGGGCCAAAGTTGGCCAGCCGCCGACATGTCCGACGACTATAGGGTCGTCCCCACGACCCCGGGACTAGATTGACCCGCCACCGTCATGTCCGACGACAATACGGTCGTCCCCACGACCCCGGGTCTAAGTTGGCCAGCCGCCGACTTGTCCGACGACTATAGGGTCGTCCCCAGGACCTCGAGACTAGATTGGCCCGCCACCGTCATGTCCAACGACTATAGAGTCGTCCCCACGACCCCGGGCCAAAGTTCGCAAGCCGCCGAAATGTCCGACGACTATAGGGTCGTCCCCACGACCCCGGGACTAGATTGGCCCGCCACCGTCATGTCCAACGACTATAGGGTCGTGCCGACAACCACGGGCCAAAGTTGGCCAGCCGCCGACATGTCCGACGACTATAGGGTCGTCCCCACGACCCCGGGACTAGATTGGTCCGCCACCGTCATGTCCGACGACTATAGGGTCGTCCCCACGACCCCGGGCCTAAGATGTCCAGCCGCCGTCTTGTCCGACGACTATAGGGTCGTCCCCACGACCCCGTGTCCAGGTTGGCCAGCCGCCGACATTTCCGACGACTATAGAGCCGTCCCCACGACACCGGTCCAAAGTTGGCCAGCCGCCGACATGTCCGACGACTATAGGGTCGTCCCCACGAACCCGGGACTAGATTGGCCCGCCACCGTCATGTCCGACGACAATAGGGTCGTCCCCACGACCCCGGGTCTAGGTTGGCCAGCCGCCGACATGTCCCACGACAATCGGATCGTCCCCACGACCACGGGCCAAAGTTGGCCAGCCGCCGACATGTCCGACGACAATCGGATCGTCCCCACGACCACGCGCCAAAGTTGGCCAGCCGCCGACATGTCCGACGACTATAGGGGCGTCCCGACGACCCCGGGCCAATGTTGGCCAATCGCCAACATGTCCGACGACTATAGGGTCGTCCCTACGACCCCGGGACTAGATTGGCCCGCCACCATCATGTCCGACGATTATAGGGTCGTCCCCACGACCCCGGGACTAGATTGGCCCGCCACCGTCGTGTCCAACGACTATAGGGTCGTTCCCACAACCACGGGCCAAAGTTGGCCAGCCGCCGACATGCCCGACGACTATTGGATCGTCCCCACGACCACGGGCCAAAGTTGGCCAGCCGCCGACATGTCCGACGACTATAGGGTCGTCCCCACGACCCCGGGACTAGATTGGTCCGCCACCGTCATGTCCGACGACTATAGGGTCGTCCCCACGACCCCGGGCCAAAGATGTCCAGCCGCCGTCTTGTCCGACGACTATAGGGTCGTCCCCACGACCCCGTGTCCAGGTTGGCCAGCCGCCGACATTTCCGACGACTATAGAGCCGTCCCCACGACACCGGTCCAAAGTTGGCCAGCCGCCGACATGTCCGACGACTATAGGGTCGTCCCCACGAACCCGGGACTAGATTGGCCCGCCACCGTCATGTCCGACGACAATAGGGTCGTCCCCACGACCCCGGGTCTAGGTTGGCCAGCCGCCGACATGTCCCACGACAATCGGATCGTCCCCACGACCACGGGCCAAAGTTGGCCAGCCGCCGACATGTCCGACGACAATCGGATCGTCCCCACGACCACGCGCCAAAGTTGGCCAGCCGCCGACATGTCCGACGACTATAGGGTCGTCCCCACGACCCCGAGACTAGATTGGCCCGCCACCGTCATGTCCGACGACAATAGGGTCGTCCCCACGACCCCGGGTCCAGGTTGTCCAGCCGCCGACATTTCCGACGACTATAGAGTCGTCCCCACGACACCGGGCCAAAGGTGGCCAGCCGCCGACATGTCCGACGACTATAGGGTCGTCCCCACGACCCCGGGACTAGATTGGCCCGCCACCGTCATTTCCGACGATTATAGGGTCGTCCCCACGACCGCGAGACTAGATTGGCCCGCCACCGTCATGTCCGACGACAATAGGGTCGTCCCCACGACCCCGGGTCCAGGTTGGCCAGCCGCCGACATTTCCGACGACTATAGAGTCGTCCCCACGACACCGGGCCAAAGTTGGCCAGCCGCCGACATGTCCGACGATTATAGGGTCGTCCCCACGACCCCGGGCCAAAGATGTCCAGCCGCCGTCTTGTCCGACGACTATAGGGTCGTCCCCACGACCCCGGGACTAGATTGGCCCGCCACCGTCATGTCCAACGACTATAGGGTCGTCCCCACAACCACGGGCCAAAGTTGACCAGCCGCCGACATGTCCGACGACTATTGGATCGTCCCCACGACCACGGGCCAAAGTTGGCCAGCCGCCGAAATGTCCGACGACTGTAGGGTCGTCCCCACGACCCCGGGACTAGATCGGCCCGCCACCGTCAAGTCCGACGACTATAGGGTCGTCCCCACGACCCCGGGTCCAGGTTGGCCAGCCGCCGACATTTCCGACGACTATAGAGTCGTCCCCACGACACCGGGCCAAAGTTGGCCAGCCGCCGACATGTCCGACGACTATAGGGTCGTCCCCACGACCCCGGGACTAGATTGACTCGCCACCGTCATGTCCGACGGTTATAGGGTCGTCCCCACGACCGCGAGACTAGATTGGCCCGCCACCGTCATGTCCGACGACAATAGGGTCGTCTCCACGACCCCGGGTCCAGGTTGGCCAGCCGCCGACATTTCCGACGACTATAGAGTCGTCCCCACGACACCGGTCCAAAGTTGGCCAGCCGCCGACATGTCCGACGACTATAGGGTCGTCCCCACGACCCCGGGACTAGATTGGCCCGCCACCGTGATGTCCAACGACTATAGGGTCGTCCCCACAACCACGGGCCAAAGTTGGCCAGCCGCCGAAATGTCCGACGACTATAGGGTCGTCCCCACGACCCCGGGCCAAAGTTGGCAAGCCGCTGAAATGTCCGACGACTTTAGGGTTGTCCCCACGACGCCGGGACTAGATTGGCCCGCCACCGTCAAGTCCGACGACTATATGGTCGTCCCCAGGACCTCGGGACTAGATTGGCCCGCCACCGTCAAGTCCTACGACTATAGGGTCGTCCCCACGACCCCGGGCCAATGTTGGCAAGCCGCCGAAATGTCCGACGACTGTAGAGTCATCCCCACGACCCCGGGACTAGATTGGCCCGCCACCGTCAAGTCCGACGACTATAGGGTCGTCCCCACGACCTCGGGACTAGGTTGGCCAGCCGCCGACATGTCCGACCACTATTGGGTCGTCCCCACGACCACGGGCCAAAGATGTCCAGCCGCCGTCTTGTCCGACGACTATAGGGTCGTCCCCACGACCCCGGGACTAGATTGGCCCGCCACCGTCATGTCCAACGACTATAGGGTCGTCCCCACAACCACGGGCCAAAGTTGACCAGCCGCCGACATGTCCGACGACTATTGGATCGTCCCCACGACCACGGGCCAAAGTTGGCCAGCCGCCGACATGTCCGACGACTATAGGGTCGTCCCCACGACCGCGAGACTAGATTGGCCCGCCACCGTCATGTCCGACGACAATAGGGTCGTCTCCACGACCCCGGGTCCAGGTTGGCCAGCCGCCGACATTTCCGACGACTATAGAGTCGTCCCCACGACACCGGTCCAAAGTTGGCCAGCCGCCGACATGTCCGACGACTATAGGGTCGTCCCCACGACCCCGGGACTAGATTGGCCCGCCACCGTCATGTCCAACGACTATAGGGTCGTCCCCACAACCACGGGCCAAAGCTGGCCAGCCGCCGACATGTCCGACGACTATAGGGTCGTCCCCACGACCCCGGGCCAAAGTTGGCAAGCCGCCGAAATGTCCGACGACTATAGGGTCGTCCCCACGACCCCGGGACTAGGTTGGCCAGCCGCCGACATGTCCGACGACTATAGGGTCGTCCCGACGACCCCGGGCCAATGTTGCCCAATCGCCAACATGTCCGACGACTATAGGGTCGTCCCTACGACCCCGGGACTAGATTGGCCCGCCACCGTCATGTTCAACGATTATAGGGTCGTCCCCACGACCCTGGGACTAGATTGGCCCATCACCGTCATTTCCGACGATTATAGGGTCGTCCCCACGACCCCGGGACAGGCTTGGCCCGCCGCCGACTTGTCCGACGACTATAGGGTCGTCCCCACGACCCCGGGACTAGATTGGCCCGCCACCGTCATGTCCGACGACAATAGGGTCGTCCCCACGACCCCGGGTCTAGGTTGGCCAGCCGCCGACATGTCCGACGACTATAGAGTCGTCCCCACGACACCGGGCCAAAGTTGGACAGCCGCCGACATGTCCGACTACTATAGGGTCGTCCCCAGGACCTCGGGTCTAGATTGGCCCGCTACCGTCATGTCCGAAGACTATAGGGTCGTCCCCACGACCACGGGACTAGATTGGCCCGCCACCGCCATGTCCGACGACAATAGGGTCGTCCCCACGACCCCGGGCCAAAGTTGGCAAGCCGCCGAAATGTCCGACGACTGTAGGGTCGTCCCCACGACCCCGGGACTAGATTGGCCCGCCACCGTCAAGTCCGACGACTATAGGGTCGTCCCCACGACCCCGGGTCCAGGTTGGCCAGCCGCCGACATTTCCGACGACTATAGAGTCGTCCCCACGACACCGGGCCAAAGTTGGCCAGCCGCCGACATGTCCGACGACTATAGGGTCGTCCCCACGACCCCGGGACTAGATTGACCCGCCACCGTCATGTCCGACGACTGTAGAGTCATCCCCACGACCCCGGGACTAGATTGGCCCGCCACCGTCAAGTCCGACGACTATAGGGTCGTCCCCACGACCGCGAGACTAGATTGGCCCGCCACCGTCATGTCCGACGACAATAGGGTCGTCTCCACGACCCCGGGTCCAGGTTGGCCAGCCGCCGACATTTCCGACGACTATAGAGTCGTCCCCACGACACCGGTCCAAAGTTGGCCAGCCGCCGACATGTCCGACGACTATAGGGTCGTCCCCACGACCCCGGGACTAGATTGGCCCGCCACCGTCATGTCCAACGACTATAGGGTCGTCCCCACAACCACGGGCCAAAGCTGGCCAGCCGCCGACATGTCCGACGACTATAGGGTCGTCCCCACGACCCCGGGCCAAAGTTGGCCAGCTGCCGACATGTCCGACGACTATAGGGTCGTCCCCACGACCCCGGGTCCAGGTTGGCCAGCCGCCGACATTTCCGACGACTATAGAGTCGTCCCCACGACCCCGGGCCAAAGTTGGCAAGCCGCCGAAATGTCCGACGACTGTAGGGTCGTCCCCACGACCCCGGGACTAGATTGGCCCGCCACCGTCAAGTCCGACGACTATAGGGTCGTCCCCACGACCCCGGGTCCAGGTTGGCCAGCCGCCGACATTTCCGACGACTATAGAGTCGTCCCCACGACACCGGGCCAAAGTTGGCCAGCCGCCGACATGTCCGACGACTATAGGGTCGTCCCCACGACCCCGGGACTAGATTGACCCGCCACCGTCATGTCCGACGGTTATAGGGTCGTCCCCACGACCCCGGGTCCAGGTTGGCCAGCCGCCGACATTTCCGACGACTATAGAGTCGTCCCCACGACACCGGGCCAAAGTTGGCCAGCCGCCGACATGTCCGACGACTATAGGGTCGTACCCACCACCCCGGGACTAGGCTGACAAGCCGCCAACATGTCCGACGACTATAGGGTCGTCCCCACGACCCCGGGCCAAAGATGTCCAGCCGCCGTCTTGTCCGACGACTATAGGGTCGTCCCCACGACCCCGAGACTAGATTGACCCGCCACCGTCATGTCCGACGACAATAGGGTCGGCCCCACGAATCCGGGTCCAGGTTGGCCAGCCGCCGACATATCCGACGACTATAGAGTCGTCCCCACGACACCGGTCCAAAGTTGGCCAGCTGCCGACATGTCCGACGACTATAGGGTCGTCCCCACGACCCCGGGACTAGATTGGCCCGCCACCGTCATGTCCAACGACTATAGGGTCGTCCCCACAACCACGGGCCAAAGTTGGCCAGCCGCCGACATGTCCGACGAATATAGGGTCGTCCCCACGACCCCGGGCCAAAGTTGGCAAGCCGCCGAAATGTCCGACGACTATAGGGTCGTCCCCACGACCCCGGGACTAGGTTGGCCAGCCGCCAACATGTCCGACGACTATAGGGTCGTCCCCACGACCCCGGCCCAAAGATGTCCAGCCGCCGTCTTGTCCGACGACTATAGGGTCGTCCCCACGACCCCGGCCCAAAGATGTCCAGCCGCCGTCTTGTCCGACGACTATAGGGTCGTCCCCACGACCCCGGGACTAGATTGGCCCGCCACCGTCATGTCCGACGATTATAGGGTCGTCCCCACGACCCCGGGACAAGCTTGACCCGCCGCCGAATTGTTCGACGACTATAGGGTCGTCCCCACGACCCCGGGACTAGATTGGCCCGCCACCGTCATGTCCGACGACAATACGGTCGTCCCCACGACCCCGGGTCTAGGTTGGCCAGCCGCCGACTTGTCCGACGACTATAGGGTCGTCCCCAGGACCTCGGGACTAGATTGGCCCGCCACCGTCATGTCCAACGACTATAGGGTCGTCCCCACGACCACGGGCCAAAGTTGGCATGCCGCCGAAATGTCCGACGATTATAGGGTCGTCCCCACGACCCCGGGCCAAAGTTGGCAAGCCGCCGAAATGTCCGAAGACTGTAGGGTCGTCCCCACGACCCCGGGGCAAAGTTGGCCAGCCGCCGACATGTCCGACGACTATAGGGTCGTCCCCACGACCCCGAGACTAGATTGGCCCGCCACCGTCATGTCCAACGACTATAGGGTCGTCCCCACAACCACGGGCCAAAGTTGGCCAGCCGCCGACATGTCCGACAACTATAGGGTCGTCCCCACGACCCCGGGACTAGATTGACCCGCCACCGTCATGTCCGACGACAATACGGTCGTCCCCACGACCCCGGGTCTAGGTTGGCCAGCCGCCGACTTGTCCGACGACTATAGGGTCGTCCCCAGGACCTCGGGACTAGATTGGCCCGCCACCGTCATGTCCAACGACTATAGGGTCGTCCCCACGACCACGGGCCAAAGTTGGCATGCCGCCGAAATGTCCGACGATTATAGGGTCGTCCCCACGACCCCGGGCCAAAGTTGGCAAGCCGCCGAAATGTCCGAAGACTGTAGGGTCATCCCCACGACACCGGGCCAAAGTTGGCCCGCCGCCGACATATCCGACGACTATAGGGTCGTCCCCACGACCCCGGGCCAAAGATGTCCAGCCGCCGTCTTGTCCGACGACTATAGGGTCGTCCTCACGACCCCGAGTCCAGGTTGGCCAGCCGCCGACATTTCCGACGACTATAGAGTCGTCCCCACGACCGCGGGCCAAAGTTGGCCAGACGCCGAAATGTCCGACGACTATAGGGTCGTCCCCACGACCCCGAGACTAGATTGGCCCGCCACCGTCATGTCCGACGACAATAGGGTCGTCCCCACGACCCCGGGTCCAGGTTGGCCAGCCGCCGACATTTCCGACGACTATAGAGTCGTCCCCACGACACCGGGCCAAAGTTGGCCAGCCGCCGACATGTCCGACGACTATAGGGTCGTCCCCACGACCCCGAGACTAGATTGGCCCGCCACCTTCATGTCCGACGACAATAGGGTCGTCCCCACGACCCCGGGTCTAGGTTGTGCAGCTGCCGACATGTCCGACGACTATAGAGTCGTCCCCACGACACCGCGCCAAAGTTGGACAGCCGCCGACATGTCCGACTACTATAGGGTCGTCCCCACGACCTCGGGTCTAGAATGGCCCGCTACCGTCATGTCCGAAGACTATAGGGTCGTGCCCACGACCTCGGGACTTGATTGGCCCGCTACCGTCAAGTCCGACGACTATAGGGTCGTCCCACGACCCCGGGCCAAAGTTGGCAAGCCGCCGAAATGTCCGACGACTGTAGGGTCGTCCCCACGACCCCGGGACTAGATTGGCCCGCCACCGTCAAGTCCGACGACTATAGGGTCGTCCCCACGACCCCGGCCCAAAGATGTCCAGCCGCCGTCTTGTCCGACGACTATAGGGTCGTCCCCACGACCCCGGGACTAGATTGGCCCGCCACCGTCATGTCCGACGATTATAGGGTCGTCCCCACGACCCCGGGACAAGCTTGACCCGCCGCCGAATTGTTCGACGACTATAGGGTCGTCCCCACGACCCCGGGACTAGATTGGCCCGCCACCGTCATGTCCGACGACAATACGGTCGTCCCCACGACCCCGGGTCTAGGTTGGCCAGCCGCCGACTTGTCCGACGACTATAGGGTCGTCCCCAGGACCCCGGGACTAGATTGACTCGCCACCGTCATGTCCGACGGTTATAGGGTCGTCCCCACGACCGCGAGACTAGATTGGCCCGCGACCGTCATGTCCGACGACAATAGGGTCGTCTCCACGACCCCGGGTCCAGGTTGGCCAGCCGCCGACATTTCCGACGACTATAGAGTCGTCCCCACGACACCGGTCCAAAGTTGGCCAGCCGCCGACATGTCCGACGACTATAGGGTCGTCCCCACGACCCCGGGACTAGATTGGCCCGCCACCGTGATGTCCAACGACTATAGGGTCGTCCCCACAACCACGGGCCAAAGTTGGCCAGCCGCCGAAATGTCCGACGACTATAGGGTCGTCCCCACGACCCCGGGCCAAAGTTGGCAAGCCGCTGAAATGTCCGACGACTTTAGGGTTGTCCCCACGACGCCGGGACTAGATTGGCCCGCCACCGTCAAGTCCGACGACTATATGGTCGTCCCCAGGACCTCGGGACTAGATTGGCCCGCCACCGTCAAGTCCTACGACTATAGGGTCGTCCCCACGACCCCGGGCCAATGTTGGCAAGCCGCCGAAATGTCCGACGACTGTAGAGTCATCCCCACGACCCCGGGACTAGATTGGCCCGCCACCGTCAAGTCCGACGACTATAGGGTCGTCCCCACGACCGCGAGACTAGATTGGCCCGCCACCGTCATGTCCGACGACAATAGGGTCGTCTCCACGACCCCGGGTCCAGGTTGGCCAGCCGCCGACATTTCCGACGACTATAGAGTCGTCCCCACGACACCGGTCCAAAGTTGGCCAGCCGCCGACATGTCCGACGACTATAGGGTCGTCCCCACGACCCCGGGACTAGATTGGCCCGCCACCGTCATGTCCAACGACTATAGGGTCGTCCCCACAACCACGGGCCAAAGCTGGCCAGCCGCCGACATGTCCGACGACTATAGGGTCGTCCCCACGACCCCGGGCCAAAGTTGGCAAGCCGCCGAAATGTCCGACGACTATAGGGTCGTCCCCACGACCCCGGGACTAGGTTGGCCAGCCGCCGACATGTCCGACGACTATAGGGTCGTCCCGACGACCCCGGGCCAATGTTGCCCAATCGCCAACATGTCCGACGACTATAGGGTCGTCCCTACGACCCCGGGACTAGATTGGCCCGCCACCGTCATGTTCAACGATTATAGGGTCGTCCCCACGACCCTGGGACTAGATTGGCCCATCACCGTCATTTCCGACGATTATAGGGTCGTCCCCACGACCCCGGGACAGGCTTGGCCCGCCGCCGACTTGTCCGACGACTATAGGGTCGTCCCCACGACCCCGGGACTAGATTGGCCCGCCACCGTCATGTCCGACGACAATAGGGTCGTCCCCACGACCCCGGGTCTAGGTTGGCCAGCCGCCGACATGTCCGACGACTATAGAGTCGTCCCCACGACACCGGGCCAAAGTTGGACAGCCGCCGACATGTCCGACTACTATAGGGTCGTCCCCAGGACCTCGGGTCTAGATTGGCCCGCTACCGTCATGTCCGAAGACTATAGGGTCGTCCCCACGACCACGGGACTAGATTGGCCCGCCACCGCCATGTCCGACGACAATAGGGTCGTCCCCACGACCCCGGGCCAAAGTTGGCAAGCCGCCGAAATGTCCGACGACTGTAGGGTCGTCCCCACGACCCCGGGACTAGATTGGCCCGCCACCGTCAAGTCCGACGACTATAGGGTCGTCCCCACGACCCCGGGTCCAGGTTGGCCAGCCGCCGACATTTCCGACGACTATAGAGTCGTCCCCACGACACCGGGCCAAAGTTGGCCAGCCGCCGACATGTCCGACGACTATAGGGTCGTCCCCACGACCCCGGGACTAGATTGACCCGCCACCGTCATGTCCGACGGTTATAGGGTCGTCCCCACGACCCCGGGTCCAGGTTGGCCAGCCGCCGACATTTCCGACGACTATAGAGTCGTCCCCACGACACCGGGCCAAAGTTGGCCAGCCGCCGACATGTCCGACGACTATAGGGTCGTCCCCACGACCCCGGGACAAGGTTGGCCCGCCGCCGACTTGTCCGACGACTATAGGGTCGTACCCACGACCCTGGGACTAGGCTGACAAGCCGCCAACATGTCCGACGACTATAGGGTCGTCCCCACGACCCCGGGACTAGATTGGCCCGCCACCGTCATGTCCGACGACAATAGGGTCGGCCCCACGAATCCGGGTCCAGGTTGGCCAGCCGCCGACATATCCGACGACTATAGAGTCGTCCCCACGACACCGGTCCAAAGTTGGCCAGCTGCCGACATGTCCGACGACTATAGGGTCGTCCCCACGACCCCGGGACTAGATTGGCCCGCCACCGTCATGTCCAACGACTATAGGGTCGTCCCCACAACCACGGGCCAAAGTTGGCCAGCCGCCGACATGTCCGACGAATATAGGGTCGTCCCCACGACCCCGGGCCAAAGTTGGCAAGCCGCCGAAATGTCCGACGACTATAGGGTCGTCCCCACGACCCCGGGACTAGGTTGGCCAGCCGCCAACATGTCCGACGACTATAGGGTCGTCCCCACGACCCCGGCCCAAAGATGTCCAGCCGCCGTCTTGTCCGACGACTATAGGGTCGTCCCCACGACCCCGGCCCAAAGATGTCCAGCCGCCGTCTTGTCCGACGACTATAGGGTCGTCCCCACGACCCCGGGACTAGATTGGCCCGCCACCGTCATGTCCGACGATTATAGGGTCGTCCCCACGACCCCGGGACAAGCTTGACCCGCCGCCGAATTGTTCGACGACTATAGGGTCGTCCCCACGACCCCGGGACTAGATTGGCCCGCCACCGTCATGTCCGACGACAATACGGTCGTCCCCACGACCCCGGGTCTAGGTTGGCCAGCCGCCGACTTGTCCGACGACTATAGGGTCGTCCCCAGGACCTCGGGACTAGATTGGCCCGCCACCGTCATGTCCAACGACTATAGGGTCGTCCCCACGACCACGGGCCAAAGTTGGCATGCCGCCGAAATGTCCGACGATTATAGGGTCGTCCCCACGACCCCGGGCCAAAGTTGGCAAGCCGCCGAAATGTCCGAAGACTGTAGGGTCGTCCCCACGACCCCGGGGCAAAGTTGGCCAGCCGCCGACATGTCCGACGACTATAGGGTCGTCCCCACGACCCCGAGACTAGATTGGCCCGCCACCGTCATGTCCAACGACTATAGGGTCGTCCCCACAACCACGGGCCAAAGTTGGCCAGCCGCCGACATGTCCGACAACTATAGGGTCGTCCCCACGACCCCGGGACTAGATTGACCCGCCACCGTCATGTCCGACGACAATACGGTCGTCCCCACGACCCCGGGTCTAGGTTGGCCAGCCGCCGACTTGTCCGACGACTATAGGGTCGTCCCCAGGACCTCGGGACTAGATTGGCCCGCCACCGTCATGTCCAACGACTATAGGGTCGTCCCCACGACCACGGGCCAAAGTTGGCATGCCGCCGAAATGTCCGACGATTATAGGGTCGTCCCCACGACCCCGGGCCAAAGTTGGCAAGCCGCCGAAATGTCCGAAGACTGTAGGGTCATCCCCACGACACCGGGCCAAAGTTGGCCCGCCGCCGACATGTCCGACGACTATAGGGTCGTCCCCACGACCCCGGGCCAAAGATGTCCAGCCGCCGTCTTGTCCGACGACTATAGGGTCGTCCTCACGACCCCGAGTCCAGGTTGGCCAGCCGCCGACATTTCCGACGACTATAGAGTCGTCCCCACGACCGCGGGCCAAAGTTGGCCAGACGCCGACATGTCCGACGACTATAGGGTCGTCCCCACGACCCCGAGACTAGATTGGCCCGCCACCGTCATGTCCGACGACAATAGGGTCGTCCCCACGACCCCGGGTCCAGGTTGGCCAGCCGCCGACATTTCCGACGACTATAGAGTCGTCCCCACGACACCGGGCCAAAGTTGGCCAGCCGCCGACATGTCCGACGACTATAGGGTCGTCCCCACGACCCCGAGACTAGATTGGCCCGCCACCTTCATGTCCGACGACAATAGGGTCGTCCCCACGACCCCGGGTCTAGGTTGTGCAGCTGCCGACATGTCCGACGACTATAGAGTCGTCCCCACGACACCGCGCCAAAGTTGGACAGCCGCCGACATGTCCGACTACTATAGGGTCGTCCCCACGACCTCGGGTCTAGAATGGCCCGCTACCGTCATGTCCGAAGACTATAGGGTCGTGCCCACGACCTCGGGACTTGATTGGCCCGCTACCGTCAAGTCCGACGACTATAGGGTCGTCCCACGACCCCGGGCCAAAGTTGGCAAGCCGCCGAAATGTCCGACGACTGTAGGGTCGTCCCCACGACCCCGGGACTAGATTGGCCCGCCACCGTCAAGTCCGACGACTATAGGGTCGTCCCCACGACCCCGGCCCAAAGATGTCCAGCCGCCGTCTTGTCCGACGACTATAGGGTCGTCCCCACGACCCCGGGACTAGATTGGCCCGCCACCGTCATGTCCGACGATTATAGGGTCGTCCCCACGACCCCGGGACAAGCTTGACCCGCCGCCGAATTGTTCGACGACTATAGGGTCGTCCCCACGACCCCGGGACTAGATTGGCCCGCCACCGTCATGTCCGACGACAATACGGTCGTCCCCACGACCCCGGGTCTAGGTTGGCCAGCCGCCGACTTGTCCGACGACTATAGGGTCGTCCCCAGGACCTCGGGACTAGATTGGCCCGCCACCGTCATGTCCAACGACTATAGGGTCGTCCCCACGACCACGGGCCAAAGTTGGCATGCCGCCGAAATGTCCGACGATTATAGGGTCGTCCCCACGACCCCGGGCCAAAGTTGGCAAGCCGCCGAAATGTCCGAAGACTGTAGGGTCGTCCCCACGACCCCGGGGCAAAGTTGGCCAGCCGCCGACATGTCCGACGACTATAGGGTCGTCCCCACGACCCCGAGACTAGATTGGCCCGCCACCGTCATGTCCGACGACAATAGGGTCGTCCCCGCGACCTCGGGTCCAGGTTGGCCAGCCGCCGACATTTCCGACGACTATAGAGTCGTCCCCACGACACCGGTCCAAAGTTGGCCAGCCGCCGACATGTCCGACGACTATAGGGTCGTCCCCACGACCCCGGGACTAGATTGGCCCGCCACCGTCATGTCCAACGACTATAGGGTCGTCCCCACAACCACGGGCCAAAGTTGGCCAGCCGCCGACATGTCCGACGACTATAGGGTCGTCCCCACGACCCCGGAACTAGATTGGCCCGCCACCGTCATGTCCAACGACTATAGGGTCGTCCCCACAACCACGGGCCAAAGTTGGCCAGCCGCCGACATGTCCGACGACTATAGGGTCGTCCCCACGACCCCGGGACTAGATTGACCCGCCACCGTCATGTCCGACGACAATACGGTCGTCCCCACGACCCCGGGTCTAGGTTGGCCAGCCGCCGACTTGTCCGACGACTATAGGGTCGTCCCCAGGACCTCGGGACTAGATTGGCCCGCCACCGTCATGTCCAACGACTATAGGGTCGTCCCCACGACCACGGGCCAAAGTTGGCATGCCGCCGAAATGTCCGACGATTATAGGGTCGTCCCCACGACCCCGGGCCAAAGTTGGCAAGCCGCCGAAATGTCCGAAGACTGTAGGGTCGTCCCCACGACACCGGGCCAAAGTTGGCCAGCCGCCGACATGTCCGACGACTACAGGGTCGTCCCCACGACCCCGGGCCAAAGATGTCCAGCCGCCGTCTTGTCCGACGACTATAGGGTCGTCCCCACGACCCCGAGTCCAGGTTGGCCAGCCGCCGACATTTCCGACGACTATAGAGTCGTCCCCACGACCGCGGGCCAAAGTTGGCCAGACGCCGACATGTCCGACGACTATAGGGTCGTCCCCACGACCCCGAGACTAGATCGGCCCGCCACCGTCATGTCCGACGACAATAGGGTCGTCCCCACGACCCCGGGTCCAGGTTGGCCAGCCGCCGACATTTCCGACGACTATAGAGTCGTCCCCACGACACCGGGCCAAAGTTGGCCAGCCGCCGACATGTCCGACGACTATAGGGTCGTCCCCACGACCCCGAGACTAGATTGGCCCGCCACCTTCATGTCCGACGACAATAGGGTCGTCCCCACGACCCCGGGTCTAGGTTGTGCAGCTGCCGACATGTCCGACGACTATAGAGTCGTCCCCACGACACCGCGCCAAAGTTGGACAGCCGCCGACATGTCCGACTACTATAGGGTCGTCCCCACGACCTCGGGTCTAGAATGGCCCGCTACCGTCATGTCCGAAGACTATAGGGTCGTGCCCACGACCTCGGGACTAGATTGGCCCGCTACCGTCAAGTCCGACGACTATAGGGTCGTCCCACGACCCCGGGCCAAAGTTGGCAAGCCGCCGAAATGTCCGACGACTGTAGGGTCGTCCCCACGACCCCGGGACTAGATTGGCCCGCCACCGCCAAGTCCGACGACTATAGGGTCGTCCCCACGACCCCGGGTCCAGGTTGGCCATCCGCCGACATTTCCGACGACTATAGAGTCGTCCCCACGACACCGGGCCAAAGTTGGCCAGCCGCCGACATGTCCGACGACTGTAGAGTCATCCCCACGACCCCGGGACTAGATTGGCCCGCCACCGTCAAGTCCGACGCCTATAGGGTCGTCCCCACGACCTCGGGACTAGGTTGGCCAGCCGCCGACATGTCCGACCACTATTGGGTCGTCCCCACGACCACGGGCCAAAGATGTCCAGCCGCCGTCTTGTCCGACGACTATAGGGTCGTCCCCACGACCCCGGGACTAGATTGGCCCGCCACCGTCATGTCCAACGAATATAGGGTCGTCCCCACAACCACGGGCCAAAGTTGACCAGCCGCCGACATGTCCGACGACTATTGGATCGTCCCCACGACCACGGGCCAAAGTTGGCCAGCCGCCGACATGTCCGACGACTATAGGGTCGTCCCCACGACCCCGAGACTAGATTGGCCCGCCACCGTCATGTCCGACGACAATAGGGTCGTCCCCACGACCCCGGGTCCAGGTTGGCCAGCCGCCGACATTTCCGACGACTATAGAGTCGTCCCCACGACACCGGTCCAAAGTTGGCCAGCCGCCGACATGTCCGACGACTATAGGGTCGTCCCCACGACCCCGGGACTAGATTGGCCCGCCACCGTCATGTCCAACGACTATAGGGTCGTCCCCACAACCACGGGCCAAAGCTGGCCAGCCGCCGACATGTCCGACGACTATAGGGTCGTCCCCACGACCCCGGGCCAAAGTTGGCAAGCCGCCGAAATGTCCGACGACTATAGGGTCGTCCCCACGACCCCGGGACTAGGTTGGCCAGCCGCCGACATGTCCGACGACTATAGGGTCGTCCCGACGACCCCGGGCCAATGTTGCCCAATCGCCAACATGTCCGACGACTATAGGGTCGTCCCTACGACCCCGGGACTAGATTGGCCCGCCACCGTCATGTTCAACGATTATAGGGTCGTCCCCACGACCCCGGGACTAGATTGGCCCGCCACCGTCATTTCCGACGATTATAGGGTCGTCCCCACGACCCCGGGACAGGCTTGGCCCGCCGCCGACTTGTCCGACGACTATAGGGTCGTCCCCACGACCCCGGGACTAGATTGGCCCGCCACCGTCATGTCCGACGACTATAGAGTCGTCCCCACGACACCGGGCCAAAGTTGGACAGCCGCCGACATGTCCGACTACTATAGGGTCGTCCCCAGGACCTCGGGTCTAGATTGGCCCGCTACCGTCATGTCCGAAGACTATAGAGTCGTCCCCACGACCACGGGACTAGATTGGCCCGCCACCGCCATGTCCGACGACAATAGGGTCGTCCCCACGACCCCGGGCCAAAGTTGGCAAGCCGCCGAAATGTCCGACGACTGTAGGGTCGTCCCCACGACCCCGGGACTAGATTGGCCCGCCACCGTCAAGTCCGACGACTATAGGGTCGTCCCCACGACCCCGGGTCCAGGTTGGCCAGCCGCCGACATTTCCGACGACTATAGAGTCGTCCCCACGACACCGGGCCAAAGTTGGCCAGCCGCCGACATGTCCGACGACTATAGGGTCGTCCCCACGACCCCGGGACTAGATTGACCCGCCACCGTCATGTCCGACGGTTATAGGGTCGTCCCCACGACCCCGGGTCCAGGTTGGCCAGCCGCCGACATTTCCGACAACTATAGAGTCGTCCCCACGACACCGGGCCAAAGTTGGCCAGCCGCCGACATGTCCGACGACTATAGGGTCGTCCCCACGACCCCGGGACAAGGTTGGCCCGCCGCCGACTTGTCCGACGACTATAGGGTCGTACCCACGACCCTGGGACTAGGCTGACAAGCCGCCAACATGTCCGACGACTATAGGGTCGTCCCCACGACCCCGGGACTAGATTGGCCCGCCACCGTCATGTCCAACGACTATAGGGTCGTGCCCACAACCACGGGCCAAAGTTGGCCAGCCGCCGACATGTCCGACGACTATAGGGTCGTCCCCACGACCCCGGGCCAAAGTTGGCCAGCTGCCGACATGTCCGACGACTATAGGGTCGTCCCCACGACCACGGGACAAGGTTGGCCCGCCGCCGACTTGTCCGACGACTATAGGGTCGTACCCACCACCCCGGGACTAGGCTGACAAGCCGCCAACATGTCCGACGACTATAGGGTCGTCCCCACGACCCCGGGCCAAAGATGTCCAGCCGCCGTCTTGTCCGACGACTATAGGGTCGTCCCCACGACCCCGAGACTAGATTGACCCGCCACCGTCATGTCCGACGACAATAGGGTCGGCCCCACGACTCCGGGTCCAGGTTGGCCAGCCGCCGACATATCCGACGACTATAGAGTCGTCCCCACGACACCGGTCCAAAGTTGGCCAGCCGCCGACATGTCCGACGACTATAGGGTCGTCCCCACGACCCCGGGACTAGATTGGCCCGCCACCGTCATGTCCAACGACTATAGGGTCGTCCCCACAACCACGGGCCAAAGTTGGCCAGCCGCCGACATGTCCGACGAATATAGGGTCGTCCCCACGACCCCGGGCCAAAGTTGGCAAGCCGCCGAAGTGTCCGACGACTATAGGGTCGTCCCCACGACCCCGGGACTAGGTTGGCCAGCCGCCAACATGTCCGACGACTATAGGGTCGTCCCCACGACCCCGGCCCAAAGATGTCCAGCCGCCGTCTTGTCCGACGACTATAGGGTCGTCCCCACGACCCCGGCCCAAAGATGTCCAGCCGCCGCCTTGTCCGACGACTATAGGGTCGTCCCCACGACCCCGGGACTAGATTGGCCCGCCACCGTCATGTCCGACGATTATAGGGTCGTCCCCACGACCCCGGGACAAGCTTGACCCGCCGCCGAATTGTTCGACGACTATAGGGTCGTCCCCACGACCCCGGGACTAGATTGGCCCGCCACCGTCATGTCCGACGACAATACGGTCGTCCCCACGACCCCGGGTCTAGGTTGGCCAGCCGCCGACATTTCCGACGACTATAGAGTCGTCCCCACGACACCGGTCCAAAGTTGGCCAGCCGCCGACATGTCCGACGACTATAGGGTCGTCCCCACGACCCCGGGACTAGATTGGCCCGCCACCGTCATGTCCAACGACTATAGGGTCGTCCCCACGACCACGGGCCAAAGTTGGCATGCCGCCGAAATGTCCGACGATTATAGGGTCGTCCCCACGACCCCGGGCCAAAGTTGGCAAGCCGCCGAAATGTCCGAAGACTGTAGGGTCGTCCCCACGACCCCGGGGCAAAGTTGGCCAGCCGCCGACATGTCCGACGACTATAGGGTCGTCCCCACGACCCCGAGACTAGATTGCCCCGCCACCGTCATGTCCGACGACAATAGGGTCGTCCCCGCGACCTCGGGTCCAGGTTGGCCAGCCGCCGACATTTCCGACGACTATAGAGTCGTCCCCACGACACCGGTCCAAAGTTGGCCAGCCGCCGACATGTCCGACGACTATAGGGTCGTCCCCACGACCCCGGGACTAGATTGGCCCGCCACCGTCATGTCCAACGACTATAGGGTCGTCCCCACAACCACGGGCCAAAGTTGGCCAGCCGCCGACATGTCCGACGACTATAGGGTCGTCCCCACGACCCCGGGACTAGATTGGCCCGCCACCGTCATGTCCGACGACAATAGGGTCGTCCCCACGACCCCGGGTCTAGGTTGGCCAGCCGCCGACATGTCCGACGACTATAGAGTCGTCCCCACGACACCGGGCCAAAGTTGGACAGCCGCCGACATGTCCGACTACTATAGGGTCGTCCCCAGGACCTCGGGTCTAGATTGGCCCGCCACCGTCAAGTCCGACGACTATAGGGTCGTCCCCACGACCTCGGGACTAGGTTGGCCAGCCGCCGACATGTCCGACGACTATAGGGTCGTCCCCGCGACCCCGGGCCAAAGTTGGCAAGCCGCTGAAATGTCCGACGACTTTAGGGTTGTCCCCACGACCCCGGGACTAGATTGGCCCGCCACCGTCAAGTCCGACGACTATAGGGTCGTCCCCAGGACCTCGGGACTAGATTGGTCCGCCACCGTCAAGTCCGACGACTATAGGGTCGTCCCCACGACCCCGGGCCAAAGTTGGCAAGCCGCCGAAATGTCCGACGACTGTAGGGTCGTCCCCACGACCCCGTGACTAGATTGGCCCGCCACCGTCAAGTCCGACGACTATAGGGTCGTCCCCACGACCTCGGGACTAGGTTGGCCAGCCGCCGACATGTCCGACCACTATTGGGTCGTCCCCACGACCACGGGCCAAAGTTGGCCAGCCGCCGACATGTCCGACGACTATAGGGTCGTCCCCACGACCCCGGGACTAGGTTGGCCAGCCGCCGACATTTCCGACGACTATAGAGTCGTCCCCACGACACCGGTCCAAAGTTGGCCAGCCGCCGACATGTCCGACGACTATAGGGTCGTCCCCACGACCCCGGGACTAGATTGGCCCGCCACCGTCATGTCCAACGACTATAGGGTCGTCCCCACAACCACGGGCCAAAGTTGGCCAGCCGCCGACATGTCCGACGACTATAGGGTCGTCCCCACGACCCCGGGCCAAAGTTGGCAAGCCGCCGACATGTCCGACGACTATAGGGTCGTCCCCACGACCCCGAGACTAGATTGGCCCGCCACCGTCATGTCCGACGACAATAGGGTCGTCCCCACGACCCCGGGTCCAGGTTGTCCAGCCGCCGACATTTCCGACGACTATAGAGTCGTCCCCACGACACCGGGCCAAAGGTGGCCAGCCGCCGACATGTCCGACGACTATAGGGTCGTCCCCACGACCCCGGGACTAGATTGGCCCGCCACCGTCATTTCCGACGATTATAGGGTCGTCCCCACGACCGCGAGACTAGATTGGCCCGCCACCGTCATGTCCGACGACAATAGGGTCGTCCCCACGACCCCGGGTCCAGGTTGGCCAGCCGCCGACATTTCCGACGACTATAGAGTCGTCCCCACGACACCGGGCCAAAGTTGGCCAGCCGCCGACATGTCCGACGATTATAGGGTCGTCCCCACGACCCGGGGCCAAAGATGTCCAGCCGCCGTCTTGTCCGACGACTATAGGGTCGTCCCCACGACCCCGGGACTAGATTGGCCCGCCACCGTCATGTCCAACGACTATAGGGTCGTCCCCACAACCACGGGCCAAAGTTGACCAGCCGCCGACATGTCCGACGACTATTGGATCGTCCCCACGACCACGGGCCAAAGTTGGCCAGCCGCCGAAATGTCCGACGACTGTAGGGTCGTCCCCACGACCCCGGGACTAGATCGGCCCGCCACCGTCAAGTCCGACGACTATAGGGTCGTCCCCACGACCCCGGGTCCAGGTTGGCCAGCCGCCGACATTTCCGACGACTATAGAGTCGTCCCCACGACACCGGGCCAAAGTTGGCCAGCCGCCGACATGTCCGACGACTATAGGGTCGTCCCCACGACCCCGGGACTAGATTGACCCGCCACCGTCATGTCCGACGGTTATAGGGTCGTCCCCACGACCGCGAGACTAGATTGGCCCGCCACCGTCATGTCCGACGACAATAGGGTCGTCCCCACGACCCCGGGTCCAGGTTGGCCAGCCGCCGACATTTCCGACGACTATAGAGTCGTCCCCACGACCCCGGGCCAATGTTGGCAAGCCGCCGAAATGTCCGACGACTGTAGAGTCATCCCCACGACCCCGGGACTAGATTGGCCCGCCACCGTCAAGTCCGACGACTATAGGGTCGTCCCCACGACCTCGGGACTAGGTTGGCCAGCCGCCGACATGTCCGACCACTATTGGGTCGTCCCCACGACCACGGGCCAAAGTTGGCCAGCCGCCGACATGTCCGACGACTATAGGGTCGTCCCCACGACCCCGGGACTAGGTTGGCCAGCCGCCGACATTTCCGACGACTATAGAGTCGTCCCCACGACACCGGTCCAAAGTTGGCCAGCCGCCGACATGTCCGACGACTATAGGGTCGTCCCCACGACCCCGGGACTAGATTGGCCCGCCACCGTCATGTCCAACGACTATAGGGTCGTCCCCACAACCACGGGCCAAAGTTGGCCAGCCGCCGACATGTCCGACGACTATAGGGTCGTCCCCACGACCCCGGGCCAAAGTTGGCAAGCCGCCGACATGTCCGACGACTATAGGGTCGTCCCCACGACCCCGAGACTAGATTGGCCCGCCACCGTCATGTCCAACGACTATAGGGTCGTCCCCACAACCACGGGCCAAAGTTGGCAAGCCGCCGAAATGTCCGACGACAATAGGGTCGTTCCCACGACCCCGGGGCAAGGTTGGCCAGCCGCCGACTTGTCCGACGACTATAGGGTCGTCCCCACGACCCCGGGACTAGATTGGCCCGCCACCGTCATGTCCAACGACTATAGGGTCGTCCCCACAACCACGGGCCAAAGTTGGCCAGCCGCCGACATGTCCGACGACTATTGGATCGTCCCCACGACCACGCGCCAAATTTGGCCAGCCGCCGACATGTCCGACGACTATAGGGTCTTCCCCACGACCCCGGGCCAATGTTGGCCAATCGCCGACATGTCCAACGACTATAGGGTCGTCCCTACGACCCCGGGACTAGATTAGACCGCCACCGTCATGTCCAACGACTATAAGGTCGTCCCCACGACCACGGGCCAAAGTTGGCATGCCGCCGAAATGTCCGACGACTATAGGGTCGTCCCCACGACCCCGGGCCAAAGTTGGCAAGCCGCCGAAATGTCCGACGACTATAGGGTCGTCCCCACGACCCCGGGACTAGACTGGCCCGCCACCGTCATGTCCGACGACTATAGGGTCGTCCACACGACCCCGGGCCAAAGTTGGCAAGCCGCCGAAATGTCCGACGACTGTAGGGTCGTCCCCACGACCCCGGGCCAAAGTTGGCATGCCGCCGAAATGTCCGACGACTGTAGGGTCGTCCCCACGACCCCGGGACTAGATTGGTCCGCCACCGTCATGTCCGACGACTATAGGGTCGTCCCCACGACCCCGGGCCAAAGTTGGCCAGCCGCCCACATTTCCGACGACTATAGGGTCGTCCCCACGACCCCGAGACTAGATTGGTCCGCCACCGTCATGTCCGACGACAATAGGGTCGTCCCCACGACCCCGGGTCCAGGTTGGCCAGCCGCCGACATTTCCGACGACTATAGGGTCGTCCCGACGACCCCGGGCCAATGTTGCCCAATCGCCAACATGTCCGACGACTATAGGGTTGTCCCTACGACCCCGGGACTAGATTGGCCCGCCACCGTCATGTTCAACGATTATAGGGTCGTCCCCACGACCCCGGGACTAGATTGGCCCGCCACCGTCATTTCCGACGATTATAGGGTCGTCCCCACGACCCCGGGACAGGCTTGGCCCGCCGCCGACTTGTCCGACGACTATAGGGTCGTCCCCACGACCCCGGGACTAGATTGGCCCGCCACCGTCATGTCCGACGACAATAGGGTCGTCCCCACGACCCCGGGTCTAGGTTGGCCAGCCGCCGACATGTCCGACGACTATAGAGTCGTCCCCACGACACCGGGCCAAAGTTGGACAGCCGCCGACATGTCCGACTTCTATAGGGTCGTCCCCAGGACCTCGGGTCTAGATTGGCCCGCTACCGTCATGTCCGAAGACTATAGGGTCGTCCCCACGACCACGGGACTAGATTGGCCCGCCACCGCCATGTCCGACGACAATAGGGTCGTCCCCACGACCCCGGGTCTAGGTTGGCCAGCCGCCGACATGTCCGACGACAATCGGATCGTCCCCACGACCACGCGCCAAAGTTGGCCAGCCGCCGACATGTCCGACGACTATTGGATCGTTCCCACGACCACGGGCCAAATTTGGCCAGCCGCCGACATGTCCGACGACAATCGGATCGTCCCCACGACCACGCGCCAAAGTTGGCCAGCCGCCGACATGTCCGACGACTGTAGGGTCGTCCCCACGACCCCGGGACTAGATTGGCCCGCCACCGTCATGTCCGACGACTATAGGGTCGTCCCCACGACCCCGGCCCAAGTTGGCAAGCCGCCGAAATGTCCGACGACTGTAGGGTCGTCCCCACGACCCCGGGACTAGATTGGCCCGCCACCGTCAAGTCCGACGACTATAGGGTCGTCCCCAGGACCTTGGGACTAGATTGGCCCGCCACCGTCAAGTCCGACGACTATAGGTTCGTCCCCACGACCCCGGGCCAAAGTTGGCATGCCGCCGAAATGTCCGACGACTGTAGGGTCGTCCCCACGACCCCGGGACTAGATTGGTCCGCCACCGTCATGTCCGACGACTATAGGGTCGTACCCACGACCCCGAGACTAGATTGGTCCGCCACCGTCATGTCCGACGACTATAGAGTCGTCCCCACGACACCGGGCCAAAGTTGGCCCGCCGCCGACATGTCCGACGACTATAGGGTCGTCCCCACGACCCCGGGACTAGATTGGGCCGCCACCGTCATGTCCGACGACAATAGGGTCGTTCCCACGACCCCGGGGCAAGGTTGGCCAGCCGCCGACTTGTCCGACGACTATAGGGTCGTACCCACGACCCCGGGACTAGGCTGACAAGCCGCCAACATGTACGACGACTATAGGGTCGTGCCCACGACCCTGGGCCAAAGATGTCCAGCCGCCGTCTTGTCCGACGACTATAGGGTCGTCCCCACGACCCCGGGACTAGATTGGGCCGCCACCGTCATGTCCGACGACAATAGGGTCGTTCCCACGACCCCGGGGCAAGGTTGGCCAGCCGCCGACTTGTCCGACGACTATAGGGTCGTCCCCACGACCCCGGGACTAGATTGGCCCGCCACCGTCATGTCCAACGACTATAGGGTCGTCCCCACAACCACGGGCCAAAGTTGGCCAGCCGCCGACATGTCCGACGACTATTGGATCGTCCCCACGACCACGCGCCAAATTTGGCCAGCCGCCGACATGTCCGACGACTATAGGGTCTTCCCCACGACCCCGGGCCAATGTTGGCCAATCGCCGACATGTCCAACGACTATAGGGTCGTCCCTACGACCCCGGGACTAGATTAGACCGCCACCGTCATGTCCAACGACTATAAGGTCGTCCCCACGACCACGGGCCAAAGTTGGCATGCCGCCGAAATGTCCGACGACTATAGGGTCGTCCCCACGACCCCGGGCCAAAGTTGGCAAGCCGCCGAAATGTCCGACGACTATAGGGTCGTCCCCACGACCCCGGGACTAGACTGGCCCGCCACCGTCATGTCCGACGACTATAGGGTCGTCCACACGACCCCGGGCCAAAGTTGGCAAGCCGCCGAAATGTCCGACGACTGTAGGGTCGTCCCCACGACCCCGGGCCAAAGTTGGCATGCCGCCGAAATGTCCGACGACTGTAGGGTCGTCCCCACGACCCCGGGACTAGATTGGTCCGCCACCGTCATGTCCGACGACTATAGGGTCGTCCCCACGACCCCGGGCCAAAGTTGGCCAGCCGCCCACATTTCCGACGACTATAGGGTCGTCCCCACGACCCCGAGACTAGATTGGTCCGCCACCGTCATGTCCGACGACAATAGGGTCGTCCCCACGACCCCGGGTCCAGGTTGGCCAGCCGCCGACATTTCCGACGACTATAGAGTCGTCCCCACGACACCGAGCCAAAGTTGGCCCGCCGCCGACGTGTCCGACGACTATAGGGTCGTCCCCACGACCCCGGGACTAGATTGGCCCGCCACCGTCATGTCCGACGACAATAGGGTCGTTCGCACGACCCCGGGGCAAGGTTGGCCAGCCGCCGACTTGTCCGACGACTATAGGGTCGTACCCACGACCCCGGGACTAGGCTGACAAGCCGCCAACATGTACGACGACTATAGGGTCGTGCCCACGACCCTGGGCCAAAGATGTCCAGCCGCCGTCTTGTCCGACGACTATAGGGTCGTCCCCACGACCCCGGGACTAGATTGGCCCGCCACCGTCATGTCCAACGACTATAGGGTCGTCCCCACGACCCCGGGCCAATAATGGCCAGCCGCCGACATGTCCGACGACTATTGGATCGTCCCCACGACCACGGGCCAAAGTTGGCCAGCCGCCGACATGTCCAACGACTATAGGGTCGTCCCCACGACCCCGGGCACATTTGTCAAGCCGCCGACATGTCCCCACAACCCCGGGACTAGATTGGCCCGCCACCGTCATGTCCGACGACTATAGGGTCGTCCCCACGACCCCGGGCCAAAATTGGCAAGCCGCCGACATGTCCGACGACTATAGGGTCGCCCCCACGACCTCGGGACTAGATTGGCCAGCCGCCGACATGTCCGACGACTATAGGGTCGTCCCCACCACCCCGGGCCAAAGTTGGCAAGCCGCCGAAATGTCCGACGACTGTAGGGTCGTTCCCACGACACCGGGACTAGGTTGGCTCGCCGCCGATTTGTCCGACCACTATAGGGTCGTCCCCACGACCCCGGGACTATGTTGGCTCGCCGCCGACATGTCCGACGACTATAGGTTCGTCCCCACGACCCCCGGAGTAGGTTGGCTCGCCGCAGACTTGTCCGACGACTATAGGGTCGTCCCCACGACCCCGGGCCAAAGATGTCCAGCCGCCGTCTTGTCCGACGACTATAGGGTCGTCCCCACGACCCCGGGACTAGATTGGCCCGCCACCGTCAAGTCCGACGACCTCGGGACTAGGTTGGCCAGCCGCCGACATGTCCGACGACTATAGGGTCGCCCCCACGACCTCGGGACTAGATTGGCCAGCCGCCGACATGTCCGACGACTATAGGGTCGTCCCCACCACCCCGGGCCAAAGTTGGCAAGCCGCCGAAATGTCCGACGACTGTAGGGTCGTCCCCAAGACCCCGGGACTAGATTGGCCCGCCACCGTCAAGTCCGACGACTATAAGGTCGTCCCCACGACCCCGGGCCAAAGTTGGCAAGCCGCCGAAATGTCCGACGACTGTAGGGTCGTCCCCACGACCCCGGGATTAGATTGGCCCGCCACCGTCAAGTCCGACGACTATAGGGTCGTCCCCACGACCCCGGGTCCAGGTTGGCCAAGCGCCGACATTTCCGACGACTATAGAGTCGTCCCCACGACACCGGGCCCAAATTGGCCAGCCGCCGACATGTCCGACGACTATACGGTCGTCCCCACGACCCCGGGCCAATGTTGGCCAATCGCCGACATGTCCGACGACTATAGGGTCGTCCATACGACCCCGGGACTAAATTGGCCCGCCACCGTCATGTCCAACGACTATAGGGTCGTCCCCATGACCCCGGGACTAGGTTGACAAGCCGCCGACTTGTCCGACGACTATAGAGTCGTCCCCACGACTCCGGGTCCAGGTTGGCCAGCCGCCGACTTGTCCGACCACTATAGGGTCGTCCCCACGACCCCGGGCACATTTCGCAAGTCGCCGACATATCCCCACAATCCCGGGACTAGATTGGCCCGACACCGTCATGTCCGACGACTATAGGGTCGTCCCCACGACCCCGGGCACATTTGTCAAGCCGCCGACATGTCCCCACAACCCCGGGACTAGATTGGCCCGCCACCGTCATGTCCGACGACTATAGGGTCGTCCCCACGACCCCGGGCCAAAGTTGGCAAGCCGCCGACATGTCCGACGACTATAGGGTCGTCCCCACGACGACGGGCCAAAGTAGGCCAGCCGCCGACATATCCGACGACTATAGGGTCGTCCCCACGACCCCGGGACTAGATTGGCCCGCCACCGTCATGTCCGACGAATATACGGTCGTCCCCACGACCCCGGGCCAATAATGGCCAATCGCCGACATGTCCGATGACTATAGGGTCGTCCCCACGATCACGGACCAAAGTTGGCCAGCCGCCGACATGTCCGACGACTATAGGGTCGTCCCCACGACCCCGGGCCAAAGATGTCCAGCCACCGTCTTGTCCGACGACTATAGGGTCGTCCCCACGACCCCGGGACTAGATTGGCCCGCCACCGTCAAGTCCGACGACCTCGGGACTAGGTTGGCCAGCCGCCGACATGTCCGACGACTATAGGGACGCCCCCACGACCTCGGGACTAGGTTGGCCAGCCGCCGACATGTCCGACGACTATAGGGTCGTCCCCACCACCCCGGGCCAAAGTTGGCAAGCCGCCGAAATGTCCGACGACTGTAGGGTCGTCCCCAAGACCCCGGGACTAGATTGGCCCGCCACCGTCAAGTCCGACGACTATAAGGTCGTCCCCACGACCCCGGGCCAAAGTTGGCAAGCCGCCGAAATGTCCGACGACTGTAGGGTCGTCCCCACGACGCCGGGATTAGATTGGCCCGCCACCGTCAAGTCCGACGACTATAGGGTCGTCCCCACGACCCCGGGTCCAGGTTGGCCAAGCGCCGACATTTCCGACGACTATAGAGTCGTCCCCACGACACCGGGCCCAAATTGGCCAGCCGCCGACATGTCCGACGACTATAGGGTCGTCCCCACGACCCCGGGCCAATGTTGGCCAATCGCCGACATGTCCGACGACTATAGGGTCGTCCATACGACCCCGGGACTAAATTGGCCCGCCACCGTCATGTCCAACGACTATAGGGTCGTCCCCATGACCCCGGGACTAGATTGGCCCGCCACCGTCTTGTCCGACGACTATAGGGTCGTCCCCACGACCCCGGGACTAGATTGGCCCGCCACCGTCAAATCCGACCACCTCGGGACTAGGTTGGCCAGCCGCCGACATGTCCGACGACTATAGGGTCGTCCCCACGACGACGGGCCAAAGTAGGCGAGCCGCCGACATATCCGACGACTATAGGGTCGTCCCCACGACCCCGGGACTAGATTGGCCCGCCACCGTCATGTCCGACGAATATACGGTCGTCCCCACGACCCCGGGCCAATAATGGCCAATCGCCGACATGTCCGATGACTATAGGGTCGTCCCCACGACCACGGACCAAAGTTGGCCAGCCGCCGACATATCCGACGACTATAGGGTCGTCCCCATGACCTCGGGACTAGATTGGCCCGCCACCATCATGTCCGACGACTATAGGGTCGACCCCACGACCCCGGGAGTTGATTGCCCCGCCACCGTTATTTCAGACGACTATAGGGTCGTCCCCACGACCACGGACCAAAGTTGGACAGCCGCCGACATATCCGACGACTATAGGGTCGTCCCCATGACCCCGGGACTAGGTTGGCTCGCCGCCGACTTGTCCGACGACTATAGGGTCGTCCCCACGACCCCGGGACTAGATTGGCCCGCCACCGTCTTGTCCGACGACTATAGGGTCGTCCCCACGACCCCGGGACTAGATTGGCCCGCCACCGTCAAATCCGACCACCTCGGGACTAGGTTGGCCAGCCGCCGACATGTCCGACGACTATAGGGTCGCCCCCACGACCTCGGGACTAGGTTGGACAGCCGCCGACATGTCCGACGACTATAGGGTCGTCCCCACCACCCCGGGCCAAAGTTGGCAAGCCACCGAAATGTCCGACGACTGTAGGGTCGTCCCCAAGACCCCGGGACTAGATTGGCCCGCCACCGTCAAGTCCGACGACTATAGGGTCGTCCCCACGACCCCGGGCCAAAGTTGGCGAGCCGCCGAAATGTCCGACGACTGTAGGGTCGTCCCCATGACCTCGGGACTAGATTGGCCCGCCACCATCATGTCCGACGACTATAGGGTCGACCCCACGACCCCGGGAGTTGATTGCCCCGCCACCGTTATTTCTGACGACTATAGGGTCGTCCCCACGACCACGGACCAAAGTTGGACAGCCGCCGACATATCCGACGACTATAGGGTCGTCCCCATGACCCCGGGACTAGGTTGGCTCGCCGCCGACTTGTCCGACGACTATAGGGTCGTCCCCACGACCCCGGGACTAGATTGGCCCGCCACCGTCTTGTCCGACGACTATAGGGTCGTCCCCACGACAGCGGGCCTACGTTGGCCAGCCGCCGACATGTCCGACCACTATAGGGTCGTCCCCACGACCCCGGGACTAGGTTGGCTCGCCGCCGACATGTCCGACGACTATAGGGTCGTTCCCACGACACCGGGACTATGTTGGCCAGCCGCCGACATGTCCGACGACTATAGGGTCGTCCCCACGACCCCGGGACTAGGTTGGCTCGCCGCCGACATGTCCGACGACTATAGGGTCGTCCCCACGACCCCGGGAATATGTTGGCTCGCCGCCGACATGTCCGACGACTATAGGTTCGTCCCCACGACCCCCGGAGTAGGTTGGCTCGCCGCAGACTTGTCCGACGACTATAGGGTCGTCCCCACGACCCCGGGCCAAAGTTGGCAAGCCGCCGAAATGTCCGACGACTGTAGGGTCGTCCCCACGACCCCGGGACTAGATTGGCCCGCCACCGTCAAGTCCGACGACTATAGGGTCGTCCCCAGGACCTTGGGACTAGATTGGCCCGCCACCGTCAAGTCCGACGACTATAGGGTCGTCCCCACGACCCCGGGCCAAAGTTGGCATGCCGCCGAAATGTCCGACGACTGTAGGGTCGTCCCCACGACCCCGGGACTAGATTGGTCCGCCACCGTCATGTCCGACGACTATAGGGTCGTCCCCACGACCCCGGGCCAAAGTTGGCCAGCCGCCGACATGTCCGACGACTATAGGGTCGTCCCCACGACCCCGAGACTAGATTGGTCCGCCACCGTCATGTCCGACGACAATAGGGTCGTCCCCACGACCCCGGGTCCAGGTTGGCCAGCCGCCGACATTTCCGACGACTATAGAGTCGTCCCCACGACACCGGGCCAAAGTTGGCCCGCCGCCGACATGTCCGACTACTATAGGGTCGTCCCCACGACCCCGGGACTAGATTGGCCCGCCACCGTCATGTCCGACGACAATAGGGTCGTTCCCACGACCCCGGGGCAAGGTTGGCCAGCCGCCGACTTGTCCGACGACTATAGGGTCGTACTCACGACCCCGGGACTAGGCTGACAAGCCGCCAACATGTACGACGACTGTAGGGTCGTGCCCACGACCCTGGGCCAAAGATGTCCAGCCGCCGTCTTGTCCGACGACTATAGGGTCGTCCCCACGACCCCGGGCCAAAGTTGGCCAGCCGCCGACATGTCCGACGACTATAGGTTCGTCCCCACGACCCCCGGAGTAGGTTGGCTCGCCGCAGACTTGTCCGACGACTATAGGGTCGTCCCCACGACCCCGGGCCAAAGTTGGCAAGCCGCCGAAATGTCCGACGACTGTAGGGTCGTCCCCACGACCCCGGGACTAGATTGGCCCGCCACCGTCAAGTCCGACGACTATAGGGTCGTCCCCAGGACCTTGGGACTAGATTGGCCCGCCACCGTCAAGTCCGACGACTATAGGGTCGTTCCCACGACCCCGGGGCAAGGTTGGCCAGCCGCCGACTTGTCCGACGACTATAGGGTCGTACTCACGACCCCGGGACTAGGCTGACAAGCCGCCAACATGTACGACGACTGTAGGGTCGTGCCCACGACCCTGGGCCAAAGATGTCCAGCCGCCGTCTTGTCCGACGACTATAGGGTCGTCCCCACGACCCCGGGACTAGATTGGCCCGCCACCGTCATGTCCAACGACTATAGGGTCGTCCCCACAACCACGGGCCAAAGTTGGCCAGCCGCCGACATGTCCGACGACTATTGGATCGTCCCCACGACCACGGGCCAAAGTTGGCCAGCCGCCGACATGTCCAACGACTATAGGGTCGTCCCCACGACCCCGGTACTAGATTGGTCCGCCACCGTCTTGTCCGACGACTATAGGGTCGTCCCCACGACCCCGGGCCAAAGTTGGCGAGCCGCCGAAATGTCCGACGACTGTAGGGTCGTCCCCACGACCCCGGGACTAGATTGGCCCGCCACCGTCAAGTCCGACGACTATAGGGTCGTCCCCACGACCCCGGGACTAGATTGGCCAGCCGCTGACATGTCCGACGACTATAGGGTCGTCCCCACGACCCCGGGACTAGATTGGCCCGCCACCGTCAAGTCCGACGACCTCGGGACTAGGTTGGCCAGCCGCCGACATGTCCGACGACTATAGTGTCGCCCCCACGACCTCGGGATTAGGTTGGCCAGCCGCCGACATGTCCGACGACTATAGGGTCGTCCCCACCACCCCGGGCCAAAGTTGGCAAGCCGCCGAAATGTCCGACGACTGTAGGGTCGTCCCCAAGACCCCGGGACTAGATTGGCCCGCCACCGTCTTGTCCGACGACTATAGGGTCGTCCCCACGACAGCGGGCCTACGTTGGCCAGCCGCCGACATGTCCGACCACTATAGGGTCGTCCCCACGACCCCGGGACTAGGTTGGCTCGCCGCCGACATGTCCGACGACTATAGGTTCGTCCCCACGACGCCCGGAGTAGGTTGGCTCGCCGCAGACTTGTCCGACGACTATAGAGTCGTCCCCACGACTCCGGGTCCAGGTTGGCCAGCCGCCGACTTGTCCGACCACTATAGGGTCGCCCCCTCGACCCCGGGCACATTTCGCAAGTCGCCGACATATCCCCACAATCCCGGGACTAGATTGGCCCGACACCGTCATGTCCGACGACTATATGTTCGTCCCCACGACCCCCGGAGTAGGTTGGCTCGCCGCCGACTTGTCCGACGACTATAGGGTCGTCCCCACGACCCCGGGACTAGATTGGCCCGCCACCGTCTTGTCCGACGACTATAGGGTCATCCCCACGACAGCGGGCCTACGTTGGCCAGCCGCCGACATGTCCGACCACTATAGGGTCGTCGGCACGACCCCGGGACTAGGTTGGCTCGCCGCCGACATGTCCGACGACTATAGGGTCGTTCCCACGACACCGGGACTATGTTGGCCAGCCGCCGACATGTCCGACGACTATAGGGTCGTCCCCACGACCCCGGGACTAGGTTGGCTCGCCGCCGACATGTCCGACGACTATAGGGTCGTTCCCACGACACCGGGACTAGGTTGGCTCGCCGCCGATTTGTCCGACCACTATAGGGTCGTCCCCACGACCCCGGGACTATGTTGGCTCGCCGCCGACATGTCCGACGACTATAGGTTCGTCCCCACGACCCCCGGAGTAGGTTGGCTCGCCGCAGATTTGTCCGACGACTATAGGGTCGTCCCCACGACCCCGGGACTAGATTGGCCCGCCACCGTCAAATCCGACCACCTCGGGACTAGGTTGGCCAGCCGCCGACATGTCCGACGACTATAGGGTTGTCCCCACGACCCCGGGACTAGGTTGGCCCGCCACCGTCAAGTCCGACGACCTCGGGACTAGGTTGGACAGCCGCCGACATGTCCGACGACTATTGGGCCGTCCCCACGACCACGGGCCAAAGTTGGCCAGCCGCCGACATGTTCAACGACTATTGGGCCGTCCCCACGACCCCGGGCCAAAGTTGGACAGCCGCCGACATTTCCGACGACTATAGACTCGTCCCCACGACACCGGGCCCAAATTGGCCAGCCGCCGACATGTCCGACGACTATAGGGTCGTCCCCACGACCATGGGCCAAAGTTGGTCAGCCGCCGACTTGTCCGACGACGATAGGGTCGTCCCCACGACCACGGGCCAAAGTTGACCAGCCTCCGACATGTCCGACGACTATAGGGTCGTCCCCACGACCCCGGGACTAGATTGGTCCGCCACCGTCATGTCCGACGACTATAGGGTCGTCCCCACAACCCCGGGCCAAAGTTGGCCAGCCGCCGACATGTCCGACGACTATAGGGTCGTCCCCACGACCCCGGGCCAAAGATGTCCAGCCGCCGTCTTGTCCGACGACTATAGGGTCGTCCCCACGACCCCGGGACTAGATTGGCCCGCCACCGTCAAGTCCGACGACCTCGGGACTAGGTTGGCCAGCCGCCGACATGTCCGACGACTATAGGGTCGCCCCCATGACCTCGGGACTAGGTTGGCCAGCCGCCGACATGTCCGACGACTATAGGGTCGTCCCCACCACCCCGGGCCAAAGTTGGCAAGCCGCCGAAATGTCCGACGACTGTAGGGTCGTCCCCAAGACCCCGGGACTAGATTGGCCCGCCACCGTCAAGTCCGACGACTATAAGGTCGTCCCCACGACCCCGGGCCAAAGTTGGCAAGCCGCCGAAATGTCCGACGACTGTAGGGTCGTCCCCGCGACCCCGGGATTAGATTGGCCCGCCACCGTCAAGTCCGACGACTATAGGGTCGTCCCCACGACCCCGGGTCCAGGTTGGCCAAGCGCCGACATTTCCGACGACTATAGAGTCGTCCCCACGACACCGGGCCCAAATTGGCCAGCCGCCGACATGTCCGACGACTATAGGGTCGTCCCCACGACCCCGGGCCAATGTTGGCCAATCGCCGACATGTCCGACGACTATAGGGTCGTCCATACGACCCCGGGACTAAATTGGCCCGCCACCGTCATGTCCAACGACTATAGGGTCGTCCCCACGACCCCGGGCCAATGTTGGCCAATCGCCGACATGTCCGACGACTATAGGGTCGTCCATACGACCCCGGGACTAAATTGGCCCGCCACCGTCATGTCCAACGACTATAGGGTCGTCCCCATGACCCCGGGACTAGATTGGCCCGCCACCGTCTTGTCCGACGACTATAGGGTCGTCCCCACGACCCCGGGACTAGATTGGCCCGCCACCGTCAAATCCGACCACCTCGGGACTAGGTTGGCCAGCCGCCGACATGTCCGACGACTATAGGGTCGTCCCCACGACGACGGGCCAAAGTAGGCGAGCCGCCGACATATCCGACGACTATAGGGTCGTCCCCACGACCCCGGGACTAGATTGGCCCGCCACCGTCATGTCGGACGAATATACGGTCGTCCCCACGACCCCGGGCCAATAATGGCCAATCGCCGACATGTCCGATGACTATAGGGTCGTCCCCACGACCACGGACCAAAGTTGGCCAGCCGCCGACATATCCGACGACTATAGGGTCGTCCCCATGACCTCGGGACTAGATTGGCCCGCCACCATCATGTCCGACGACTATAGGGTCGACCCCACGACCCCGGGAGTTGATTGCCCCGCCACCGTTATTTCTGACGACTATAGGGTCGTCCCCACGACCACGGACCAAAGTTGGACAGCCGCCGACATATCCGACGACTATAGGGTCGTCCCCATGACCCCGGGACTAGGTTGGCTCGCCGCCGACTTGTCCGACGACTATAGGGTCGTCCCCACGACCCCGGGACTAGATTGGCCCGCCACCGTCAAATCCGACCACCTCGGGACTAGGTTGGCCAGCCGCCGACATGTCCGACGACTATAGGGTCGTCCCCACGACCCCGGGACTAGATTGGCCCGCCACCGTCTTGTCCGACGACTATAGGGTCGTCCCCACGACAGCGGGCCTACGTTGGCCAGCCGCCGACATGTCCGACCACTATAGGGTCGTCCCCACGACCCCGGGACTAGGTTGGCTCGCCGCCGACATGTCCGACGACTATAGGTTCGTCCCCACGACGCCCGGAGTAGGTTGGCTCGCCGCAGACTTGTCCGACGACTATAGGGTCGTCCCCACGACCCCGGGACTAGATTGGCCCGCCACCGTCTTGTCCGACGACTATAGGGTCGTCCCCACGACCCCGGGACTAGATTGGCCCGCCACCGTCAAATCCGACCACCTCGGGACTAGGTTGGCCAGCCGCCGACATGTCCGACGACTATAGGGTCGCCCCCACGACCTCGGGACTAGGTTGGACAGCCGCCGACATGTCCGACGACTATAGGTTCGTCCCCACGACCCCCGGAGTAGGTTGGCTCGCCGCAGACTTGTCCGACGACTATAGGGTCGTCCCCACGACCCCGGGACTAGATTGGCCCGCCACCGTCAAATCCGACCACCTCGGGACTAGGTTGGCCAGCCGCCGACATGTCCGACGACTATAGGGTCGTCCATACGACCGCGGGACTAAATTGGCCCGCCACCGTCATGTCCAACGACTATAGGGTCGTCCCCATGACCCCGGGACTAGGTTGACAAGCCGCCGACTTGTCCGACGACTATAGAGTCGTCCCCACGACTCCGGGTCCAGGTTGGCCAGCCGCCGACTTGTCCGACCACTATAGGGTCGCCCCCTCGACCCCGGGCACATTTCGCAAGTCGCCGACATATCCCCACAATCCCGGGACTAGATTGGCCCGACACCGTCATGTCCGACGACTATATGTTCGTCCCCACGACCCCCGGAGTAGGTTGGCTCGCCGCCGACTTGTCCGACGACTATAGGGTCGTCCCCACGACCCCGGGACTAGATTGGCCCGCCACCGTCTTGTCCGACGACTATAGGGTCATCCCCACGACAGCGGGCCTACGTTGGCCAGCCGCCGACATGTCCGACCACTATAGGGTCGTCGGCACGACCCCGGGACTAGGTTGGCTCGCCGCCGACATGTCCGACGACTATAGGGTCGTTCCCACGACACCGGGACTATGTTGGCCAGCCGCCGACATGTCCGACGACTATAGGGTCGTCCCCACGACCCCGGGACTAGGTTGGCTCGCCGCCGACATGTCCGACGACTATAGGGTCGTTCCCACGACACCGGGACTAGGTTGGCTCGCCGCCGATTTGTCCGACCACTATAGGGTCGTCCCCACGACCCCGGGACTATGTTGGCTCGCCGCCGACATGTCCGACGACTATAGGTTCGTCCCCACGACCCCCGGAGTAGGTTGGCTCGCCGCAGATTTGTCCGACGACTATAGGGTCGTCCCCACGACCCCGGGACTAGATTGGCCCGCCACCGTCAAATCCGACCACCTCGGGACTAGGTTGGCCAGCCGCCGACATGTCCGACGACTATAGGGTTGTCCCCACGACCCCGGGACTAGGTTGGCCAGCCGCCGACATGTTCAACGACTATTGGGCCGTCCCCACGACCCCGGGCCAAAGTTGGACAGCCGCCGACATTTCCGACGACTATAGACTCGTCCCCACGACACCGGGCCCAAATTGGCCAGCCGCCGACATGTCCGACGACTATAGGGTCGTCCCCACGACCATGGGCCAAAGTTGGTCAGCCGCCGACTTGTCCGACGACGATAGGGTCGTCCCCACGACCACGGGCCAAAGTTGACCAGCCTCCGACATGTCCGACGACTATAGGGTCGTCCCCACGACCCCGGGACTAGATTGGTCCGCCACCGTCATGTCCGACGACTATAGGGTCGTCCCCACAACCCCGGGCCAAAGTTGGCCAGCCGCCGACATGTCCGACGACTATAGGGTCGTCCCCACGACCCCGGGCCAAAGATGTCCAGCCGCCGTCTTGTCCGACGACTATAGGGTCGTCCCCACGACCCCGGGACTAGATTGGCCCGCCACCGTCAAGTCCGACGACCTCGGGACTAGGTTGGCCAGCCGCCGACATGTCCGACGACTATAGGGTCGCCCCCATGACCTCGGGACTAGGTTGGCCAGCCGCCGACATGTCCGACGACTATAGGGTCGTCCCCACCACCCCGGGCCAAAGTTGGCAAGCCGCCGAAATGTCCGACGACTGTAGGGTCGTCCCCAAGACCCCGGGACTAGATTGGCCCGCCACCGTCAAGTCCGACGACTATAAGGTCGTCCCCACGACCCCGGGCCAAAGTTGGCAAGCCGCCGAAATGTCCGACGACTGTAGGGTCGTCCCCGCGACCCCGGGATTAGATTGGCCCGCCACCGTCAAGTCCGACGACTATAGGGTCGTCCCCACGACCCCGGGTCCAGGTTGGCCAAGCGCCGACATTTCCGACGACTATAGAGTCGTCCCCACGACACCGGGCCCAAATTGGCCAGCCGCCGACATGTCCGACGACTATAGGGTCGTCCCCACGACCCCGGGCCAATGTTGGCCAATCGCCGACATGTCCGACGACTATAGGGTCGTCCATACGACCCCGGGACTAAATTGGCCCGCCACCGTCATGTCCAACGACTATAGGGTCGTCCCCATAACCCCGGGACTAGGTTGACAAGCCGCCGACTTGTCCGACGACTATAGAGTCGTCCCCACGACTCCGGGTCCAGGTTGGCCAGCCGCCGACTTGTCCGACCACTATAGGGTCGTCCCCACGACCCCGGGCACATTTCGCAAGTCGCCGACATATCCCCACAATCCCGGGACTAGATTGGCCCGACACCGTCATGTCCGACGACTATAGGGTCGTCCCCACGACCCCGGGCACATTTGTCAAGCCGCCGACATGTCCCCACAACCCTGGGACTAGATTGGCCCGCCACCGTCATGTCCGACGACTATAGGGTCGTCCCCACGACCCCGGGCCAAAGTTGGCAAGCCGCCGACATGTCCGACGACTATAGGGTCGTCCCCACGACGACGGGCCAAAGTAGGCCAGCCGCCGACATATCCGACGACTATAGGGTCGTCCCCACGACCCCGGGACTAGATTGGCCCGCCACCGTCATGTCCGACGAATATACGGTCGTCCCCACGACCCCGGGCCAATAATGGCCAATCGCCGACATGTCCGATGACTATAGGGTCGTCCCCACGACCACGGACCAAAGTTGGCCAGCCGCCGACATATCCGACGACTATAGGGTCGTCCCCATGACCTCGGGACTAGATTGGCCCGCCACCATCATGTCCGACGACTATAGGGTCGACCCCACGACCCCGGGAGTTGATTGCCCCGCCACCGTTATTTCTGACGAATATAGGGTCGTCCCCACGACCACGGACCAAAGTTGGACAGCCGCCGACATATCCGACGACTATAGGGTCGTCCCCATGACCCCGGGACTAGGTTGGCTCGCCGCCGACTTGTCCGACGACAATAGGGTCGTCCCCACGACCCCGGGACTAGATTGGCCCGCCACCGTCTTGTCCGACGACTATAGGGCCGTCCCCACGACCACGGGCCAAAGTTGGCCAGCCGCCGACATGTTCAACGACTATTGGGCCGTCCCCACGGCCCCGGGCCAAAGTTGGACAGCCGCCGACATTTCCGACGACTATAGAGTCGTCCCCACGACACCGGGCCCAAATTGGCCAGCCGCCGACATGTCCGACGACTATAGGGTCGTCCCCACGACCATGGGCCAAAGATGGTCAGCCGCCGACTTGTCCGACGACGATAGGGTCGTCCCCACGACCACGGGCCAAAGTTGGCCAGCCTCCGACATGTCCGACGACTATAGGGTCGTCCCCACGACCCCGGGACTAGATTGGTCCGCCACCGTCATGTCCGACGACTATAGGGTCGTCCCCACCACCCCGGGCCAAAGTTGGCCAGCCGCCGACATGTCCGACGACTATAGGGTCGTCCCCACGACCCCGGGCCAAAGATGTCCAGCCGCCGTCTTGTCCGACGACTATAGGGTCGTCCCCACGACCCCGGGACTAGATTGGCCCGCCACCGTCAAGTCCGACGACCTCGGGACTAGGTTGGCCAGCCGCCGACATGTCCGACGACTATAGGGTCGCCCCCACGACCTCGGGACTAGGTTGGCCAGCCGCCGACATGTCCGACGACTATAGGGTCGTCCCCACCACCCCGGGCCAAAGTTGGCAAGCCGCCGAAATGTCCGACGACTGTAGGGTCGTCCCCAAGACCCCGGGACTAGATTGGCCCGCCACCGTCAAGTCCGACGACTATAAGGTCGTCCCCACGACCCCGGGCCAAAGTTGGCAAGCCGCCGAAATGTCCGACGACTGTAGGGTCGTCCCCAAGACCCCGGGACTAGATTGGCCCGCCACCGTCAAGTCCGACGACTATAAGGTCGTCCCCACGACACCGGGCCCAAATTGGCCAGCCGCCGACATGTCCGACGACTATAGGGTCGTCCCCACGACCCCGGGCCAATGTTGGCCAATCGCCGACATGTCCGACGACTATAGGGTCGTCCCCACGACCCCGGGACTAGATTGGCCCGCCACCGTCTTGTCCGACGACTATAGGGTCGTCCCCACGACAGCGGGCCTACGTTGGCCAGCCGCCGACATGTCCGACCACTATAGGGTCGTCCCCACGACCCCGGGACTAGGTTGGCTCGCCGCCGACATGTCCGACGGCTATAGGGTCGTTCCCACGACACCGGGATTATGTTGGCCAGCCGCCGACATGTCCGACGACTATAGGGTCGTCCCCACGACCCCGGGACTAGGTTGGCTCGCCGCTGACATGTCCGACGACTATAGGGTCGTACCCACGACACCGGGACTAGGTTGGCTCGCCGCCGATTTGTCCGACCACTATAGGGTCGTCCCCACGACCCCGGGACTATGTTGGCTCGCCGCCGACATGTCCGACGACTATAGGTTCGTCCCCACGACGCCCGGAGTAGGTTGGCTCGCCGCAGACTTGTCCGACGACTATAGGGTCGTCCCCACGACCCCGGGACTAGATTGGCCCGCCACCGTCTTGTCCGACGACTATAGGGTCGTCCCCACGACCCCGGGACTAGATTGGCCCGCCACCGTCAAATCCGACCACCTCGGGACTAGGTTGGCCAGCCGCCGACATGTCCGACGACTATAGGGTCGCCCCCACGAGCTCGGGACTAGGTTGGACAGCCGCCGACATGTCCGACGACTATAGGGTCGTCCCCACGACCCCGGGACTAGATTGGTCCGCCACCGTCATGTCCGACGACTATAGGGTCGTCCCCACCACCCCGGGCCAAAGTTGGCGAGCCGCCGAAATGTCCGACGACTGTAGGGTCGTCCCCACGACCCCGGGACTAGATTGGCCCGCCACCGTCATGTCCGACGACAATAGGGTCGTCCCCACGACCCCGGGACTAGATTGGCCAGCCGCTGACATGTCCGACGACTATAGGGTCGTCCCCACGACCCCGGGCCAAAGATGTCCAGCCACCGTCTTGTCCGACGACTATAGGGTCGTCCCCACGACCCCGGGACTAGATTGGCCCGCCACCGTCAAGTCCGACGACATCGGGACTAGGTTGGCCAGCCGCCGACATGTCCGACGACTATTGGGCCGTCCCCACGACCACGGGCCAAAGTTGGCCAGCCGCCGACATGTTCAACGACTATTGGGCCGTCCCCACGACCCCGGGCCAAAGTTGGACAGCCGCCGACATTTCCGACGACTATAGAGTCGTCCCCACGACACCGGGCCCAAATTGGCCAGCCGCCGACATGTCCGACGACTATAGGGTCGTCCCCACGACCATGGGCCAAAGTTGGTCAGCCGCCGACTTGTCCGACGACGATAGGGTCGTCCCCACGACCACGGGCCAAAGTTGGCCAGCCTCCGACATGTCCGACGACTATAGGGTCGTCCCCACGACCCCGGGACTAAATTGGCCCGCCACCGTCATGTCCGACGACTATAGGGTCGTCCCCACCACCCCGGGCCAAAGTTGGCCAGCCGCCGACATGTCCGACGACTATAGGGTCGTCCCCACGACCCCGGGCCAAAGATGTCCAGCCGCCGTCTTGTCCGACGACTATAGGGTCGTCCCCACGACCCCGGGACTAGATTGGCCCGCCACCGTCAAGTCCGACGACCTCGGGACTAGGTTGGCCAGCCGCCGACATGTCCGACGACTATAGGGTCGCCCCCACGACCATCGGGACTAGGTTGGCCAGCCGCCGACATGTCCGACGACTATAGGGTCGTCCCCACCACCCCGGGCCAAAGTTGGCAAGCCGCCGAAATGTCCGACGACTGTAGGGTCGTCCCCAAGACCCCGGGACTAGATTGGCCCGCCACCGTCAAGTCCGACGACTATAAGGTCGTCCCCACGACCCCGGGCCAAAGTTGGCAAGCCGCCGAAATGTCCGACGACTGTAGGGTCGTCCCCACGACCCCGGGATTAGATTGGCCCGCCACCGTCAAGTCCGACGACTATAGGGTCGTCCCCACGACCCCGGGTCCAGGTTGGCCAAGCGCCGACATTTCCGACGACTATAGAGTCGTCCCCACGACACCGGGCCCAAATTGGCCAGCCGCCGACATGTCCGACGACTATAGGGTCGTCCCCACGACCCCGGGCCAATGTTGGCCAATCGCCGACATGTCCGACGACTATAGGGTCGTCCCCACGACGACGGGCCAAAGTAGGCCAGCCGCCGACATATCCGACGACTATAGGGTCGTCCCCACGACCCCGGGACTAGATTGGCCCGCCACCGTCATGTCCGACGAATATACGGTCGTCCCCACGACCCCGGGCCAAAGTTGGCAAGCCGCCGACATGTCCGACGACTATAGGGTCGTCCCCACGACGACGGGCCAAAGTAGGCCAGCCGCCGACATATCCGACGACTATAGGGTCGTCCCCACGACCCCGGGACTAGATTGGCCCGCCACCGTCATGTCCGACGAATATACGGTCGTCCCCACGACCCCGGGCCAATAATGGCCAATCGCCGACATGTCCGATGACTATAGGGTCGTCCCCACGACCACGGACCAAAGTTGGCCAGCCGCCGACATATCCGACGACTATAGGGTCGTCCCCATGACCTCGGGACTAGATTGGCCCGCCACCATCATGTCCGACGACTATAGGGTCGTCCCCACGACCCCGGGAATAGATTGGCCCGCCACCGTCATGTCCGGCGAATATCGGATCGTCCCCACGACAACGGGCCAAAGTTGGCCAGCCGCCGACATGTCCGACGACTATTGGGTCGTTCCCACGACCACGGGCCAAAGTTGGCCAGCCGCCGACATGTCCGAAGACTATAGGGTCGTCCCCACGACCCCGGGACTAGATTGGCCCGCCACCGTCAAGTCCGACGACCTCGGGACTAGGTTGGCCAGCCGCCGACATGTCCGACGACTATTGGGCCGTCCCCACGACCACGGGCCAAAGTTGGCCAGCCGCCGACATGTTCAACGACTATTGGGCCGTCCCCACGACCCCGGGCCAAAGTTGGACAGCCGCCGACATTTCCGACGACTATAGAGTCGTCCCCACGACACCGGGCCCAAATTGGCCAGCCGCCGACATGTCCGACGACTATAGGGTCGTCCCCACGACCATGGGCCAAAGTTGGTCAGCCGCCGACTTGTCCGACGACGATAGGGTCGTCCCCACGACCACGGGCCAAAGTTGGCCAGCCTCCGACATGTCCGACGACTATTGGATCGTCCCCACGACCACGGGCCAAAGTTGGCCAGCCGCCGACATGTCCGACGACTATAGGGTCGTCCCCACGACCCCGGGCCAAAGATGTCCAGCCGCCGTCTTGTCCGACGACTATAGGGTCGTCCCCACGACCCCGGGACTAGATTGGCCCGCCACCGTCACGTCCAACGACTATATGGTCGTCCCCACAACCACGGGCCAAAGTTGGCCAGCCGCCGACATGTCCGACGACTATAGGGTCGTCCCCACGACCTCGGGACAAGGTTGGCCAGCCGCCGACATGTCCGACGACTATAGGGTCGTCCCCACGACCCCGGGCCAATGTTGGCCAATCGCCGATATGTCCAACGACTATAGGGTCGTCCCTACGACCCCGGGACTAGATTAGCCCGCCACCGTCATGTCCAACAACTATAGGGTCGTCCCCACGACCCCGGGTCCAGGTTGGCCAGCCGCCGACATTTCCGACGACTATAGAGTCGTCCCCACGACACCGGGCCAAAGTTGGCCAGCCGCCGACATGTCCGACGACTATAGGGTCGTCCCCACGACCCCGGGCCAAAGTTGGCCAGCCGCCGACATGTCCGACGACTATAGGGTCGTCCCCACGACCCCGAGACTAGATTGGCCCGCCACCGTCATGTCCGACGACAATAGGGTCGTCCCCACGACCTCGGGTCCAGGTTGGCCAGCCGCCGACATTTCCGACGACTATAGAGTCGTCCCCACGACACCGGTCCAAAGTTGGCCAGCCGCCGACATGTCCGACGACTATAGGGTCGTCCCCACGACCCCGGGACTAGATTGGCCCGTCACCGTCATGTCCAACGACTATAGGGTCGTCCCCACAACCACGGGCCAAAGTTGGCCAGCCGCCGACATGTCCGACGACTATAGGGTCGTCCCCAAGACCCCGGGCCAAAGTTGGCAAGCCGCCGAAATGTCCGACGACTATAGGGTCGTCCCCACGACCTCGGGACTAGGTTGGCCAGCCGCCGACATGTCCGACGACTATAGGGTCGTCCCCACGACCCCGTGCCAATGTTGGCCAATCGCCGACATGTCCGACGACTATAGGGTCGTCCCTACGACCCCGGGACTAGATTGGCCCGCCACCGTCATGTCCAACGACTATAGGGTCGTCCCACGACCACGGGCCAAAGTTGGCATGCCGCCGACATGTCCGACGACTATTGGATCGTCCCCACGACCACGGGCCAATGTTGGCCAGCCGCCGACATGTCCGACGACTATAGGGTCGTCCCCACGACCCCGGGACTAGATTGGCCCGCCACCGTCATGTCCGACGACAATAGGGTCGTCCCCACGACCCCGGGTCTAGGTTGGCCAGCCGCCGACTTGTCCGACGACTATAGGGTCGTCCCCACAACCACGGGCCAAAGATGGCCAGCCGCCGACATGTGCGACGACTATAGGGTCGTCCCCACGACCTCGGGACTAGGTTGGCCAGCCGCCGACATGTCCGACGACTATAGGGTCGTACCCACGACCCCGGGACTAGGCTGACAAGCCGCCAACATGTCCGACGACTATAGGGTCGTCCCCACGACCCCGGGCCAAAGATGTCCAGCCGCCGTCTTGTCCGACGACTATAGGGTCGTCCCCACGACCCCGGGACTAGCTTGGCCCGCCACCGTCATGTCCGACGACAATAGGGTCGTCCCCACGACCCCGAGTCCAGGTTGGCCAGCCGCCGACATTCCGACGACTATAGAGTCGTCCCCACGACCCCGGGCCAAAGTTGGCCAGCCGCCGACATGTCCGACGACTATAGGGTCGTCCCCACGACCCCGGGACTAGATTGGTCCGCCACCGTCATGTCCGACGACTATAGGGTCGTCCCCACGACCCCGGGCCAAAGTTGGCCAGCCGCCGACATGTCCGACGACCATAGGGTCGTCCCCACGACCCCGGGACTAGATTGGCCCGCCACCGTCATGTCCGACGAATATAGGGTCGTCCCCACGACCCCGAGACAAGCTTGGCCCGCCGCCGACTTGTCCGACGAATATAGGGTCGTCCCCACGACCCCGGGCCAAAGTTGGCAAGCCGCCGAAATGTCCGACGACTATAGGGTCGTCCCCACGACCCCGGGACTAGGTTGGCCAGCCGCCGACATTCCGACGACTATAGAGTCGTCCCCACGACCCCGGGCCAAAGTTGGCCAGCCGCCGACATGTCCGACGACTATAGGGTCGTCCCCACGACCCCGGGACTAGATTGGTCCGCCACCGTCATGTCCGACGACTATAGGGTCGTACCCACGACCCCGGGCCAAAGTTGGTCAGCCGCCGAAGTGTCCGACGACTATAGGGTCGTCCCCACGACCCCGGGACTAGATTGGCCCGCCACCGTCATGTCCCACGATTATAGGGTCGTCCCCACTACCCCGGGACAAGCTTGGCCCGCCGCCGACTTGTCCGACGACTATAGGGTCGTCCCCACGACCCCGGATCTAGGTTGGCCAGCCGCCGACTTGTCCGACGACTATAGGGTCGTCCCCACGACCCCGGGACTAGATTGGTCCGCCACCGTCATGTCCGACGACTATAGGGTCGTACCCACGACCCCGGGCCAAAGTTGGTCAGCCGCCGAAGTGTCCGACGACTATAGGGTCGTCCCCACGACCCCGGGACTAGATTGGCCAGCCGCCGACATGTCCGACGACTATAGGGTCGTCCCCACGATCCCGAGACTAGATTGGCCCGCCACCGTCATGTCCGACGACAATAGGGTCGTCCCCACGACCCCGGGTCCAGGTTGGCCAGCCGCCGACATTTCCGACGACAATAGGGTCGTCCCCACGACACCGGGCCAAAGTTGGCCAGCCGCCGACATGTCCGACGACTATAGGGTCGTCCCCACGACTCCGGGACAAGGTTGGCCCGCCGCCGACTTGTCCGACGACTATAGGGTCGTACCCACGACCCTGGGACTAGGCTGACAAGCCGCCAACATGTCCGACGACTATAGGGTCGTCCCTACGACCCCGGGACTAGATTGGCCCGCCACCGTCATGTCCAACGATTATAGGGTCGTCCCCACGACCCCGGGACTAGATTGGCCCGCCACCGTCATGTCCGACGATTATAGGGTCGTCCCCACGACCCCGGGACAAGCTTGGCCCGCCGCCGACTTGTCCGACGACTATAGGGTCGTCCCCACGACCCCGGGACTAGATTGGCCCGCCACCGTCATGTCCGACGACAATAGGGTCGTCCCCACGACCCCGGGTCTAGGTTGGCCAGCCGCCGACATATCCGACGACTATAGAATCGTCCCCACGACACCGGGCCAAAGTTGGACAGCCGCCGACATGTCCGACGACTATAGGATCGTCCCCACGACCCCGGGACTAGATTGGCCCGCCACCGTCATGTCCGACGACAATAGGGTCGTCCCCACGACCCCGGGTCTAGGTTGGCCAGCCGCCGACTTGTCCGACGACTATAGGGTCGTACCCACGACCCCGGGACTATGCTGACAAGCCGCCAACATGTCCGACGACTATAGGGTCGTCCCCACGACCCCGGGCCAAAGATGTCCAGCCGCCGTCTTGTCCGACGACTATAGGGTCGTCCCCACGACCCCGAGTCCAGGTTGGCCAGCCGCCGACATTCCGACGACTATAGAGTCGTCCCCACGACCCCGGGTCCAGGTTGGCCAGCCGCCGACATTTCCGACGACTGTAGGGTCGTCCCCACGACCATGGGCCAAAGTTGGTCAGCCGCCGACTTGTCCGACGACGATAGGGTCGTCCCCACGACCACGGGCCAAAGTTGGCCAGCCTCCGACATGTCCGACGACTATAGGGTCGTCCCCACGACCCCGGGACTAGATTGGTCCGCCACCGTTATGTCCGACGGCTATAGGGTCGTCCCCACCACCCCGGGCCAAAGTTGGCCAGCCGCCGACATGTCCGACGACTATAGGGTCGTCCCCACGACCCCGGGCCAAAGATGTCCAGCCGCCGTCTTGTCCGACGACTATAGGGTCGTCCCCACGACCCCGGGACTAGATTGGCCCGCCACCGTCAAGTCCGACGACTATAGGGTCGTCCCCACGACCGCGGGCCAAAGATGTCCAGCCGCCGTGTTGTCCGACGACTATAGGGTCGTCCCCACGACCCCGGGACTAGATTGGCCCGCCACCGTCATGTCCGACGAATATACGGTCGTCCCCACGACCCCGGGCCAATAATGGCCAATCGCCGACATGTCCGACGACTATAGGGTCGTACCCACGACCCCGGGCCAAAGTTGGTCAGCCGCCGAAATGTCCGACGACTATAGGGTCGTCCCCACGACCCCGGGACTAGATTGGCCCGACACCGTCATGTCCGACGACTATAGGGTCGTACCCACGACCCCGGGCCAAAGTTGGTCAGCCGCCGAAATGTCCGACGACTATAGGGTCGTCCCCACGACTCCGGGACAAGGTTGGCCCGCCGCCGACTTGTCCGACGACTATAGGGTCGTACCCACGACCCTGGGACTAGGCTGACAAGCCGCCAACATGTCCGACGACTATAGGGTCGTCCCTACGACCCCGGGACTAGATTGGCCCGCCACCGTCATGTCCAACGATTATAGGGTCGTCCCCACGACCCCGGGTCCAGGTTGGCCAGCCGCCGACATTTCCGACGACAATAGGGTCGTCCCCACGACACCGGGCCAAAGTTGGCCAGCCGCCGACATGTCCGACGACTATAGGGTCGTCCCCACGACTCCGGGACAAGGTTGGCCCGCCGCCGACTTGTCCGACGACTATAGGGTCACCCCCAAGACCGCGGGACTAGGTTGGCCACCCGCCGACATGTCCGACGATTATAGGGTCGTCCCCACGACCCCGGGCCAAAGTTGGCAAGCCGCCGAAATGTCCGACGACTGTAGGGTCGTCCCCACGGCCCCGGGACTAGATTGGCCCGCCACCGTCAAGTCCGACGACTATAGAGTCGTCCCCACGACCCCGGGCCAAAGTTGGCAAGCCGCCGAAATGTCCGACGACTGTAGGGTCGTCCCCAGGACCCCGGGAGTAGATTGGCCCACCACCGTCAAGTCCGACGACTATAGGGTCGTCCCCACGACCTCGGGACTAGGTTGGCCAGCCACCGTCATGTCCGACGAGTATAGGGTCGTCCCCACGACCCCGGGACAAGCTTGGCCCGCTGCCGACTTGTCCGATGACTATAGGGTCGTCCCCACGACCCCGGGAATAGATTGGCCCGCCACCGTCATGTCCGGCGACTATCGGATCGTCCCCACGACTACGGGCCAAAGTTGGCCAGCCGCCGACATGTCCGAAGACTATAGGGTCGTCCCCACGACCCTGGGACTAGATTGGCCCGCCACCGTCAAGTCCGACGACTATAGGGTCGTCCCCACGACCTCGGGACTAGGTTGGCCAGCCGCCGACATGTCCGACCACTATTGGGTCGTCCCCACGACCCCGGGACTAGATTGGCCCGCCACCGTCATGTCCGACGAGTATAGGGTCGTCCCCACGACCCCGGGACAAGCTTGGCCCGCTGCCGACTTGTCCGACGACTATAGGGTCGTCCCCACGACCCCGGGCCAATGTTGGCAAGCCGCCGAAATGTCCGACGACTGTAGGGTCGTCCCCACGACCCCGGGACTAGATTGGCCCGCCACCGTCAAGTCCGACGACTATAGGGTCGTCCCCACGTCCTCGGGACTAGGTTGGCCAGCCGCCGACATGTCCGACGACTATAGGGTCGTCCCCACGACCCCGGGCCAAAGTTGGCAAGCCGCCGAAATGTCCGACGACTGTAGGGTCGCCCCACGACCCCGGGACTAGATTGGCCCGCCACCGTCAAGTCCGACGACTATAGGGTCGTCCCCACGACCTCGGGACTAGGTTGGCCAGCCGCCGACATGTCCGACCACTATTGGGTCGTCCCCACGACCAGGGGCCACAGTTGGCCAGCCGCCGAAATGTCCGACAACTATAGGGTCGTCCCCACGACCCCGGGCGAAAGATGTCCAGCCGCCGACATGTCCGACGACTATAGGGTCGTCCCGACGACCTCGGGACTAGATTGGCCCGCCACCGTCATGTCCAACGACTATCGGATCGCCCCACGACCACGGGCCAAAGTTGGCCAGCCGCCGACATGTCCGACGACTATAGAGTCGTCCCCACGACACCGGGCGAAAGTTGGCCAGCCACCGACATTTCCGACGACTATAGGGTCGTCCCGACGACCCCGGGACTAGATTGGCCCGCCACCGTCATGTCCAACGACTATCGGATCGTCCCCACGACCACGGGCCAAAGTTGGCCAGCCGCCGACATGTCCGACGACTATTGGGTCGTCCCCTAGACCACGGGCCAAAGTTGGCCAGCCGCCGACATGTCCTACGACTATTGGATCGTCCCCACGACCACGGGCCAAAGTTGGCCAGCCGCCGACATGTCCGACGACTATAGGGTCGTCCCCACGACCCCGGGCCAAAGATGTCCAGCCGCCGTTATGTCCGACGACTATAGGGTCGTCCCCACGACCCCGGGACTAGATTGGCCCGCCACCGTCATGTCCAACGACTATAGAGTCGTCCCCACGACCCCGGGCCAAAGTTGGCAAGCCGCCGAAATGTCCGACGACTGTAGGGTCGTCCCCACGACCCCGGGACTAGATTGGTCCGCCACCGTCATGTCCGACGACTATAGGGTCGTCCCCACGACCCCGGGCCAAAGTTGGCCAGCCGCCGACATGTCCGACGACTATAGGGTCGTCCCCACGACCCCGAGACTAGATTGGCCCGCCACCGTCATGTCCGACGACAATAGGGTCGTCTCCACGACCCCGGGTCCAGGTTGGCCAGCCGCCGACATTTCCGACGACTATAGAGTCGTCCCCACGACACCGGGACAAGCTTGGCCCGCCGCCGACTTGTTCGACGACTATAGGGTCGTCCCCACGACCCCGGGACTAGATTGGCCCGCCACCGTCATGTCCGACGACTATTGGATCGTCCCCACGACCACGGGCCAAAGTTGGCCAGCCGCCGACATGTCCCACGACTATAGGGTCGTCCCCACGACCCCGGGACTAGGTTGGCCCGCCGCCGACTTGTCCGACGACTATAGGGTCGTCCCCACGACCACGGGCCAAAGTTGGCCAGCCGCCGACATATCCGACGACTATAGGGTCGTCCCCACGACCCCGGGCCAAAGTTGGCTAGCCGCCGACATGTCCGACGACTATAGGGTCGTCCCCACGACCCGGGACTAGAGTGGCCCGCCACCGTCATGTCCGACGGCTATATGGTCGTCCCCACGACCACGGGCCAATGTTGGCCAGCCGCTGACTTGTCCGACGACTATAGGGTCGTCCTCACGACCGCGGGACTAGATTGGCTCGCCGCCGACTTGTCCGACGACTATAGGGTCGTCCCCATGACCCGGGACTAGACTGGCCCGCCACCGTCATGTCCGACGACTATAGGGTCGTCCCCACGACCCGGGACTAGACTGGCCCGCCACCGTCATGTCCGACGACTATAGGGTCGTCCCCACGACCCCCGGACTAGGTTGGCCGGCCGCCGACTTGTCCGACGACTATAGGGTCGTCCCCACAACCCCGGGACTAGGTTGGCTCGCCACCGTCATGTCTGACGACTATAGGGTCGTCCCCACGACCACGGGCCAAAGTTGGCCAGCCGCCGACATGTCCGACGACTATAGGGTCGTCCCCACGACAACGGGCCAAAGTTGGCCAGCCGCCACATGTCCGACGACTATAGGGTCGTCCCCACGACCCGGGACTAGACTGGCCCGCCACCGTCATGTCCGACGACTATAGGGTCGTCCCCACGACCCCCGGACTAGGTTGGCCGGCCGCCGACTTGTCCGACGACTATAGGGTCGTCCCCACGACCCCCCGACTAGGTGGGCTCGCCGCCGACATGTCCGACGACTATCGGGTCGTCCCGACGACCCCGGGCCAATGTTGGCCAATCGCCATGTCCGACGACTATAGGGTCGTCCCTACGACCCCGGGACTAGATTGGCCCGCCACCGTCATGTCCAACGATTATAGGGTCGTCCCCACGACCCCGGGACTAGATTGGCCCGCCACCGTCATGTCACACGACTATAGGGTCGTCCCCACGACCCCGGGACTAGATTGGTCCGCCACCGTCCTGTCCGACGACTATAGGGTCGTCCCCACGACCCCGGGCCAAAGTTGGCCAGCCGCCGACATGTCCGACGACTATAAGGTCGTCCCCACGACCCCGAGACTAGATTGGCCCGCCACCGTCATGTCCGACGACAATAGGGTCGTCTCCACGACCCCGGGTCCAGGTTGGCCAGCCGCCGACATTTCCGACGACTATAGAGTCGTCCCCACGACACCGGGCCAAAGTTGGCCAGCCGCCGACATGTCCGACGACTATAGGGTCGTCCCCACGACCCCGGGACTAGATTGGCCCGCCACCGTCATGTCCAACGATTATAGGGTCGTCCCCACGACCCCGGGACAAGCTTGGCCTGCCGCCGACTTGTTCGACGACTATAGGGTCGTCCCCACGACCCCGGGACTAGATTGGCCCGCCACCGTCATGTCCGACGACTATTGGATCGTCCCCACGACCACGGGCCAAAGTTGGCCAGCCGCCGACATGTCCGACGACTATAGGGTCGTCCCCACGACCCCGGGACTAGGTTGGCCCGCCGCCGACTTGTCCGACGACTATAGGGTCGTCCCCACGACCACGGGCCAAAGTTGGCCAGCCGCCGACATATCCGACGACTATAGGGTCGTCCCCACGACCCCGGGCCAAAGTTGGCTAGCCGCCGACATGTCCGACGACTATAGGGTCGTCCCCACGACCCGGGACTAGAGTGGCCCGCCACCGTCATGTCCGACGGCTATATGGTCGTCCCCACGACCACGGGCCAATGTTGGCCAGCCGCTGACTTGTCCGACGACTATAGGGTCGTCCCCACGACCCCGGGACTAGATTGGCCCGCCACCGTCATGTCCAACGATTATAGGGTCGTCCCCACGACCCCGGGACAAGCTTGGCCCGCCGCCGACTTGTTCGACGACTATAGGGTCGTCCCCACGACCCCGGGACTAGACTGGCCCGCCACCGTCATGTCCGACGACTATAGGGTCGTCCCCACGACCCCCGGACTAGGTTGGCCGGCCGCCGACTTGTCCGACGACTATAGGGTCGTCCCCACGACCCCCCGACTAGGTGGGCTCGCCGCCGACATGTCCGACGACTATCGGGTCGTCCCGACGACCCCGTGCCAATGTTGGCCAATCGCCATGTCCGACGACTATAGGGTCGTCCCTACGACCCCGGGACTAGATTGGCCCGCCACCGTCATGTCCAACGATTATAGGGTCGTCCCCACGACCCCGGGACTAGATTGGCCCGCCACCGTCATGTCACACGACTATAGGGTCGTCCCCACGTCGCCGGGACTAGATTGGTCCGCCACCGTCCTGTCCGACGACTATAGGGTCGTCCCCACGACCCCGGGCCAAAGTTGGCCAGCCGCCGACATGTCCGACGACTATAGGGTCGTCCCCACGACCCCGGGCCAAAGTTGGCAAGCCGCCGAAATGTCCGACGACTGTAGGGTCGTCCCCACGACCCCGAGACTAGATTGGCCCGCCACCGTCAAGTCCGACGACTATAGGGTCGTCCCCAGGACCTTGGGACTAGATTGGCCCGCCACCGTCAAGTCCGACGACTATAGGGTCGTCCCCACGACCCCGGGCCAAAGTTGGCAAGCCGCCGAAATGTCCGACGACTGTAGGATCATCCCCACGACCCCGGGACTAGATTGGTCCGCCACCGTCATGTCCGACGACTATAGGGTCGTCCCCACGACCCCGGGCCAAAGTTGGCCAGCCGCCGACATGTCCGACGACTATAGGGTCGTCCCCACGACCCCGAGACTAGATTGGCCCGCCACCGTCATGTCCGACGACAATAGGGTCGTCTCCACGACCCCGGGTCCAGGTTGGCCAGCCGCCGACATTTCCGACGACTATAGAGTCGTCCCCACGACACCGGGCCAAAGTTGGCCAGCCGCCGACATGTCCGACGACTATAGGGTCGTCCCCACGACCCCGGGACTAGATTGGCCCGCCACCGTCATGTCCAACGATTATAGGGTCGTCCCCACGACCCCGGGACAAGCTTGGCCTGCCGCCGACTTGTTCGACGACTATAGGGTCGTCCCCACGACTCCGGGACTAGATTGGCCCGCCACCGTCATGTCCGACGACTATTGGATCGTCCCCACGACCACGGGCCAAAGTTGGCCAGCCGCCGACATGTCCGACGACTATAGGGTCGTCCCCACGACCCCGGGCCAAAGTTGGCCAGCCGCCGACATGTCCGACGACCATAGGGTCGTCCCCACGACCCCGGGACTAGATTGGCCCGCCACCGTCATGTCCGACGAATATAGGGTCGTCCCCACGACCCCGAGACAAGCTTGGCCCGCCGCCGACTTGTCCGACGAATATAGGGTCGTCCCCACGACCCCGGGCCAAAGTTGGCAAGCCGCCGAAATGTCCGACGACTATAGGGTCGTCCCCACGACCCCGGGACTAGGTTGGCCAGCCGCCGACATTCCGACGACTATAGAGTCGTCCCCACGACCCCGGGCCAAAGTTGGCCAGCCGCCGACATGTCCGACGACTATAGGGTCGTCCCCACGACCCCGGGACTAGATTGGTCCGTCACCGTCATGTCCGACGACTATAGGGTCGTACCCACGACCCCGGGCCAAAGTTGGTCAGCCGCCGAAGTGTCCGACGACTATAGGGTCGTCCCCACGACCCCGGGACTAGATTGGCCCGCCACCGTCATGTCCCACGATTATAGGGTCGTCCCCACTACCCCGGGACAAGCTTGGCCCGCCGCCGACTTGTCCGACGACTATAGGGTCGTCCCCACGACCCCGGATCTAGGTTGGCCAGCCGCCGACTTGTCCGACGACTATAGGGTCGTACCCACGACCCCGGGACTAGGCTGACAAGCCGCCAACATGTCCGACGACTATAGGGTCGTCCCCACGACACCGGGCCAAAGATGTCCAGCCGCCGTCTTGTCCGACGACTATAGGGTCGTCCCCACGACCCCGAGTCCAGGTTGGCCAGCCGCCGACATTCCGACGACTATAGAGTCGTCCCCACGACCCCGGGCCAAAGTTGGCCAGCCGCCGACATGTCCGACGACTATAGGGTCGTCCCCACGATCCCGAGACTAGATTGGCCCGCCACCGTCATGTCCGACGACAATAGGGTCGTCCCCACGACCCCGGGTCCAGGTTGGCCAGCCGCCGACATTTCCGACGACAATAGGGTCGTCCCCACGACACCGGGCCAAAGTTGGCCAGCCGCCGACATGTCCGACGACTATAGGGTCGTCCCCACGACTCCGGGACAAGGTTGGCCCGCCGCCGACTTGTCCGACGACTATAGGGTCGTACCCACGACCCTGGGACTAGGCTGACAAGCCGCCAACATGTCCGACGACTATAGGGTCGTCCCTACGACCCCGGGACTAGATTGGCCCGCCACCGTCATGTCCAACGATTATAGGGTCGTCCCCACGACCCCGGGACTAGATTGGCCCGCCACCGTCATGTCCGACGATTATAGGGTCGTCCCCACGACCCCGGGACAAGCTTGGCCCGCCGCCGACTTGTCCGACGACTATAGGGTCGTCCCCACGACCCCGGGACTAGATTGGCCCGCCACCGTCATGTCCGACGACAATAGGGTCGTCCCCACGACCCCGGGTCTAGGTTGGCCAGCCGCCGACATATCCGACGACTATAGAATCGTCCCCACGACACCGGGCCAAAGTTGGACAGCCGCCGACATGTCCGACGACTATAGGATCGTCCCCACGACCCCGGGACTAGATTGGCCCGCCACCGTCATGTCCGACGACAATAGGGTCGTCCCCACGACCCCGGGTCTAGGTTGGCCAGCCGCCGACTTGTCCGACGACTATAGGGTCGTACCCACGACCCCGGGACTATGCTGACAAGCCGCCAACATGTCCGACGACTATAGGGTCGTCCCCACGACCCCGGGCCAAAGATGTCCAGCCGCCGTCTTGTCCGACGACTATAGGGTCGTCCCCACGACCCCGAGTCCAGGTTGGCCAGCCGCCGACATTCCGACGACTATAGAGTCGTCCCCACGACCCCGGGTCCAGGTTGGCCAGCCGCCGACATTTCCGACGACTGTAGGGTCGTCCCCACGACCATGGGCCAAAGTTGGTCAGCCGCCGACTTGTCCGACGACGATAGGGTCGTCCCCACGACCACGGGCCAAAGTTGGCCAGCCTCCGACATGTCCGACGACTATAGGGTCGTCCCCACGACCCCGGGACTAGATTGGTCCGCCACCGTCATGTCCGACGGCTATAGGGTCGTCCCCACCACCCCGGGCCAAAGTTGGCCAGCCGCCGACATGTCCGACGACTATAGGGTCGTCCCCACGACCCCGGGCCAAAGATGTCCAGCCGCCGTCTTGTCCGACGACTATAGGGTCGTCCCCACGACCCCGGGACTAGATTGGCCCGCCACCGTCAAGTCCGACGACTATAGGGTCGTCCCCACGACCGCGGGCCAAAGATGTCCAGCCGCCGTGTTGTCCGACGACTATAGGGTCGTCCCCACGACCCCGGGACTAGATTGGCCCGCCACCGTCATGTCCGACGAATATACGGTCGTCCCCACGACCCCGGGCCAATAATGGCCAATCGCCGACATGTCCGACGACTATAGGGTCGTACCCACGACCCCGGGCCAAAGTTGGTCAGCCGCCGAAATGTCCGACGACTATAGGGTCGTCCCCACGACCCCGGGACTAGATTGGCCCGACACCGTCATGTCCGACGACTATAGGGTCGTACCCACGACCCTGGGACTAGGCTGACAAGCCGCCAACATGTCCGACGACTATAGGGTCGTCCCTACGACCCCGGGACTAGATTGGCCCGCCACCGTCATGTCCAACGATTATAGGGTCGTCCCCACGACCCCGGGACTAGATTGGCCCGCCACCGTCATGTCCGACGATTATAGGGTCGTCCCCACGACCCCGGGACAAGCTTGGCCCGCCGCCGACTTGTCCGACGACTATAGGGTCGTCCCCACGACCCCGGGACTAGATTGGCCCGCCACCGTCATGTCCGACGACAATAGGGTCGTCCCCACGACCCCGGGTCTAGGTTGGCCAGCCGCCGACATATCCGACGACAATAGGGTCGTCCCCACGACACCGGGCCAAAGTTGGCCAGCCGCCGACATGTCCGACGACTATAGGGTCGTCCCCACGACTCCGGGACAAGGTTGGCCCGCCGCCGACTTGTCCGACGACTATAGGGTCGTACCCACGACCCTGGGACTAGGCTGACAAGCCGCCAACATGTCCGACGACTATAGGGTCGTCCCTACGACCCCGGGACTAGATTGGCCCGCCACCGTCATGTCCAACGATTATAGGGTCGTCCCCACGACCCCGGGACTAGATTGGCCCGCCACCGTCATGTCCGACGATTATAGGGTCGTCCCCACGACCCCGGGACAAGCTTGGCCCGCCGCCGACTTGTCCGACGACTATAGGGTCGTCCCCACGACCCCGGGACTAGATTGGCCCGCCACCGTCATGTCCGACGACAATAGGGTCGTCCCCACGACCCCGGGTCTAGGTTGGCCAGCCGCCGACATATCCGACGACTATAGAATCGTCCCCACGACACCGGGCCAAAGTTGGACAGCCGACGACATGTCCGACGACTATAGGATCGTCCCCACGACCCCGGGACTAGATTGGCCCGCCACCGTCATGTCCGACGACAATAGGGTCGTCCCCACGACCCCGGGTCTAGGTTGGCCAGCCGCCGACTTGTCCGACGACTATAGGGTCGTACCCACGACCCCGGGACTATGCTGACAAGCCGCCAACATGTCCGACGACTATAGGGTCGTCCCCACGACCCCGGGCCAAAGATGTCCAGCCGCCGTCTTGTCCGACGACTATAGGGTCGTCCCCACGACCCCGAGTCCAGGTTGGCCAGCCGCCGACATTCCGACGACTATAGAGTCGTCCCCACGACCCCGGGTCCAGGTTGGCCAGCCGCCGACATTTCCGACGACTGTAGGGTCGTCCCCACGACCATGGGCCAAAGTTGGTCAGCCGCCGACTTGTCCGACGACGATAGGGTCGTCCCCACGACCACGGGCCAAAGTTGGCCAGCCTCCGACATGTCCGACGACTATAGGGTCGTCCCCACGACCCCGGGACTAGATTGGTCCGCCACCGTCATGTCCGACGGCTATAGGGTCGTCCCCACCACCCCGGGCCAAAGTTGGCCAGCCGCCGACATGTCCGACGACTATAGGGTCGTCCCCACGACCCCGGGCCAAAGATGTCCAGCCGCCGTCTTGTCCGACGACTATAGGGTCGTCCCCACGACCCCGGGACTAGATTGGCCCGCCACCGTCAAGTCCGACGACTATAGGGTCGTCCCCACGACCGCGGGCCAAAGATGTCCAGCCGCCGTGTTGTCCGACGACTATAGGGTCGTCCCCACGACCCCGGGACTAGATTGGCCCGCCACCGTCATGTCCGACGAATATACGGTCGTCCCCACGACCCCGGGCCAATAATGGCCAATCGCCGACATGTCCGACGACTATAGGGTCGTACCCACGACCCCGGGCCAAAGTTGGTCAGCCGCCGAAATGTCCGACGACTATAGGGTCGTCCCCACGACCCCGGGACTAGATTGGCCCGACACCGTCATGTCCGACGACTATAGGGTCGTACCCACGACCCCGGGCCAAAGTTGGTCAGCCGCCGAAATGTCCGACGACTATAGGGTCGTCCCCACGACTCCGGGACAAGGTTGGCCCGCCGCCGACTTGTCCGACGACTATAGGGTCGTACCCACGACCCTGGGACTAGGCTGACAAGCCGCCAACATGTCCGACGACTATAGGGTCGTCCCTACGACCCCGGGACTAGATTGGCCCGCCACCGTCATGTCCAACGATTATAGGGTCGTCCCCACGACCCCGGGTCCAGGTTGGCCAGCCGCCGACATTTCCGACGACAATAGGGTCGTCCCCACGACACCGGGCCAAAGTTGGCCAGCCGCCGACATGTCCGACGACTATAGGGTCGTCCCCACGACTCCGGGACAAGGTTGGCCCGCCGCCGACTTGTCCGACGACTATAGGGTCACCCCCAAGACCGCGGGACTAGGTTGGCCACCCGCCGACATGTCCGACGATTATAGGGTCGTCCCCACGACCCCGGGCCAAAGTTGGCAAGCCGCCGAAATGTCCGACGACTGTAGGGTCGTCCCCACGGCCCCGGGACTAGATTGGCCCGCCACCGTCAAGTCCGACGACTATAGAGTCGTCCCCACGACCCCGGGCCAAAGTTGGCAAGCCGCCGAAATGTCCGACGACTGTAGGGTCGTCCCCAGGACCCCGGGAGTAGATTGGCCCACCACCGTCAAGTCCGACGACTATAGGGTCGTCCCCACGACCTCGGGACTAGGTTGGCCAGCCACCGTCATGTCCGACGAGTATAGGGTCGTCCCCACGACCCCGGGACAAGCTTGGCCCGCTGCCGACTTGTCCGATGACTATAGGGTCGTCCCCACGACCCCGGGAATAGATTGGCCCGCCACCGTCATGTCCGGCGACTATCGGATCGTCCCCACGACTACGGGCCAAAGTTGGCCAGCCACGACATGTCCGAAGACTATAGGGTCGTCCCCACGACCCTGGGACTAGATTGGCCCGCCACCGTCAAGTCCGACGACTATAGGGTCGTCCCCACGACCTCGGGACTAGGTTGGCCAGCCGCCGACATGTCCGACCACTATTGGGTCGTCCCCACGACCCCGGGACTAGATTGGCCCGCCACCGTCATGTCCGACGAGTATAGGGTCGTCCCCACGACCCCGGGACAAGCTTGGCCCGCTGCCGACTTGTCCGACGACTATAGGGTCGTCCCCACGACCCCGGGCCAATGTTGGCAAGCCGCCGAAATGTCCGACGACTGTAGGGTCGTCCCCACGACCCCGGGACTAGATTGGCCCGCCACCGTCAAGTCCGACGACTATAGGGTCGTCCCCACGTCCTCGGGACTAGGTTGGCCAGCCGCCGACATGTCCGACGACTATAGGGTCGTCCCCACGACCCCGGGCCAAAGTTGGCAAGCCGCCGAAATGTCCGACGACTGTAGGGTCGCCCCACGACCCCGGGACTAGATTGGCCCGCCACCGTCAAGTCCGACGACTATAGGGTCGTCCCCACGACCTCGGGACTAGGTTGGCCAGCCGCCGACATGTCCGACCACTATTGGGTCGTCCCCACGACCAGGGGCCACAGTTGGCCAGCCGCCGAAATGTCCGACAACTATAGGGTCGTCCCCACGACCCCGGGCGAAAGATGTCCAGCCGCCGACATGTCCGACGACTATAGGGTCGTCCCGACGACCTCGGGACTAGATTGGCCCGCCACCGTCATGTCCAACGACTATCGGATCGCCCCACGACCACGGGCCAAAGTTGGCCAGCCGCCGACATGTCCGACGACTATAGAGTCGTCCCCACGACACCGGGCGAAAGTTGGCCAGCCACCGACATTTCCGACGACTATAGGGTCGTCCCGACGACCCCGGGACTAGATTGGCCCGCCACCGTCATGTCCAACGACTATCGGATCGTCCCCACGACCACGGGCCAAAGTTGGCCAGCCGCCGACATGTCCGACGACTATTGGGTCGTCCCCTAGACCACGGGCCAAAGTTGGCCAGCCGCCGACATGTCCTACGACTATTGGATCGTCCCCACGACCACGGGCCAAAGTTGGCCAGCCGCCGACATGTCCGACGACTATAGGGTCGTCCCCACGACCCCGGGCCAAAGATGTCCAGCCGCCGTTATGTCCGACGACTATAGGGTCGTCCCCACGACCCCGGGACTAGATTGGCCCGCCACCGTCATGTCCAACGACTATAGAGTCGTCCCCACGACCCCGGGCCAAAGTTGGCAAGCCGCCGAAATGTCCGACGACTGTAGGGTCGTCCCCACGACCCCGGGACTAGATTGGTCCGCCACCGTCATGTCCGACGACTATAGGGTCGTCCCCACGACCCCGGGCCAAAGTTGGCCAGCCGCCGACATGTCCGACGACTATAGGGTCGTCCCCACGACCCCGAGACTAGATTGGCCCGCCACCGTCATGTCCGACGACAATAGGGTCGTCTCCACGACCCCGGGTCCAGGTTGGCCAGCCGCCGACATTTCCGACGACTATAGAGTCGTCCCCACGACACCGGGCCAAAGTTGGCCAGCCGCCGACATGTCCGACGACTATAGGGTCGTCCCCACGACCCCGGGATTAGATTGGCCCGCCACCGTCATGTCCAACGATTATAGGGTCGTCCCCACGACCCCGGGACAAGCTTGGCCCGCCGCCGACTTGTTCGACGACTATAGGGTCGTCCCCACGACCCCGGGACTAGATTGGCCCGCCACCGTCATGTCCGACGACTATTGGATCGTCCCCACGACCACGGGCCAAAGTTGGCCAGCCGCCGACATGTCCCACGACTATAGGGTCGTCCCCACGACCCCCGGACTAGGTTGGCCGGCCGCCGACATATCCGACGACTATAGGGTCGTCCCCACGACCCCGGGCCAAAGTTGGCTAGCCGCCGACATGTCCGACGACTATAGGGTCGTCCCCACGACCCGGGACTAGAGTGGCCCGCCACCGTCATGTCCGACGGCTATATGGTCGTCCCCACGACCACGGGCCAATGTTGGCCAGCCGCTGACTTGTCCGACGACTATAGGGTCGTCCTCACGACCGCGGGACTAGATTGGCTCGCCGCCGACTTGTCCGACGACTATAGGGTCGTCCCCATGACCCGGGACTAGACTGGCCCGCCACCGTCATGTCCGACGACTATAGGGTCGTCCCCACGACCCGGGACTAGACTGGCCCGCCACCGTCATGTCCGACGACTATAGGGTCGTCCCCACGACCCCCGGACTAGGTTGGCCGGCCGCCGACTTGTCCGACGACTATAGGGTCGTCCCCACAACCCCGGGACTAGGTTGGCTCGCCACCGTCATGTCTGACGACTATAGGGTCGTCCCCACGACCACGGGCCAAAGTTGGCCAGCCGCCGACATGTCCGACGACTATAGGGTCGTCCCCACGACAACGGGCCAAAGTTGGCCAGCCGCCACATGTCCGACGACTATAGGGTCGTCCCCACGACCCGGGACTAGACTGGCCCGCCACCGTCATGTCCGACGACTATAGGGTCGTCCCCACGACCCCCGGACTAGGTTGGCCGGCCGCCGACTTGTCCGACGACTATAGGGTCGTCCCCACGACCCCCCGACTAGGTGGGCTCGCCGCCGACATGTCCGACGACTATCGGGTCGTCCCGACGACCCCGGGCCAATGTTGGCCAATCGCCATGTCCGACGACTATAGGGTCGTCCCTACGACCCCGGGACTAGATTGGCCCGCCACCGTCATGTCCAACGATTATAGGGTCGTCCCCACGACCCCGGGACTAGATTGGCCCGCCACCGTCATGTCACACGACTATAGGGTCGTCCCCACGACCCCGGGACTAGATTGGTCCGCCACCGTCCTGTCCGACGACTATAGGGTCGTCCCCACGACCCCGGGCCAAAGTTGGCCAGCCGCCGACATGTCCGACGACTATAAGGTCGTCCCCACGACCCCGAGACTAGATTGGCCCGCCACCGTCATGTCCGACGACAATAGGGTCGTCTCCACGACCCCGGGTCCAGGTTGGCCAGCCGCCGACATTTCCGACGACTATAGAGTCGTCCCCACGACACCGGGCCAAAGTTGGCCAGCCGCCGACATGTCCGACGACTATAGGGTCGTCCCCACGACCCCGGGACTAGATTGGCCCGCCACCGTCATGTCCAACGATTATAGGGTCGTCCCCACGACCCCGGGACAAGCTTGGCCTGCCGCCGACTTGTTCGACGACTATAGGGTCGTCCCCACGACCCCGGGACTAGATTGGCCCGCCACCGTCATGTCCGACGACTATTGGATCGTCCCCACGACCACGGGCCAAAGTTGGCCAGCCGCCGACATGTCCGACGACTATAGGGTCGTCCCCACGACCCCGGGACTAGGTTGGCCCGCCGCCGACTTGTCCGACGACTATAGGGTCGTCCCCACGACCACGGGCCAAAGTTGGCCAGCCGCCGACATATCCGACGACTATAGGGTCGTCCCCACGACCCCGGGCCAAAGTTGGCTAGCCGCCGACATGTCCGACGACTATAGGGTCGTCCCCACGACCCGGGACTAGAGTGGCCCGCCACCGTCATGTCCGACGGCTATATGGTCGTCCCCACGACCACGGGCCAATGTTGGCCAGCCGCTGACTTGTCCGACGACTATAGGGTCGTCCCCACGACCCCGGGACTAGATTGGCCCGCCACCGTCATGTCCAACGATTATAGGGTCGTCCCCACGACCCCGGGACAAGCTTGGCCCGCCGCCGACTTGTTCGACGACTATAGGGTCGTCCCCACGACCCCGGGACTAGACTGGCCCGCCACCGTCATGTCCGACGACTATAGGGTCGTCCCCACGACCCCCGGACTAGGTTGGCCGGCCGCCGACTTGTCCGACGACTATAGGGTCGTCCCCACGACCCCCCGACTAGGTGGGCTCGCCGCCGACATGTCCGACGACTATCGGGTCGTCCCGACGACCCCGTGCCAATGTTGGCCAATCGCCATGTCCGACGACTATAGGGTCGTCCCTACGACCCCGGGACTAGATTGGCCCGCCACCGTCATGTCCAACGATTATAGGGTCGTCCCCACGACCCCGGGACTAGATTGGCCCGCCACCGTCATGTCACACGACTATAGGGTCGTCCCCACGTCGCCGGGACTAGATTGGTCCGCCACCGTCCTGTCCGACGACTATAGGGTCGTCCCCACGACCCCGGGCCAAAGTTGGCCAGCCGCCGACATGTCCGACGACTATAGGGTCGTCCCCACGACCCCGGGCCAAAGTTGGCAAGCCGCCGAAATGTCCGACGACTGTAGGGTCGTCCCCACGACCCCGAGACTAGATTGGCCCGCCACCGTCAAGTCCGACGACTATAGGGTCGTCCCCAGGACCTTGGGACTAGATTGGCCCGCCACCGTCAAGTCCGACGACTATAGGGTCGTCCCCACGACCCCGGGCCAAAGTTGGCAAGCCGCCGAAATGTCCGACGACTGTAGGATCATCCCCACGACCCCGGGACTAGATTGGTCCGCCACCGTCATGTCCGACGACTATAGGGTCGTCCCCACGACCCCGGGCCAAAGTTGGCCAGCCGCCGACATGTCCGACGACTATAGGGTCGTCCCCACGACCCCGAGACTAGATTGGCCCGCCACCGTCATGTCCGACGACAATAGGGTCGTCTCCACGACCCCGGGTCCAGGTTGGCCAGCCGCCGACATTTCCGACGACTATAGAGTCGTCCCCACGACACCGGGCCAAAGTTGGCCAGCCGCCGACATGTCCGACGACTATAGGGTCGTCCCCACGACCCCGGGACTAGATTGGCCCGCCACCGTCATGTCCAACGATTATAGGGTCGTCCCCACGACCCCGGGACAAGCTTGGCCTGCCGCCGACTTGTTCGACGACTATAGGGTCGTCCCCACGACTCCGGGACTAGATTGGCCCGCCACCGTCATGTCCGACGACTATTGGATCGTCCCCACGACCACGGGCCAAAGTTGGCCAGCCGCCGACATGTCCGACGACTATAGGGTCGTCCCCACGACCCCGGGCCAAAGTTGGCCAGCCGCCGACATGTCCGACGACCATAGGGTCGTCCCCACGACCCCGGGACTAGATTGGCCCGCCACCGTCATGTCCGACGAATATAGGGTCGTCCCCACGACCCCGAGACAAGCTTGGCCCGCCGCCGACTTGTCCGACGAATATAGGGTCGTCCCCACGACCCCGGGCCAAAGTTGGCAAGCCGCCGAAATGTCCGACGACTATAGGGTCGTCCCCACGACCCCGGGACTAGGTTGGCCAGCCGCCGACATTCCGACGACTATAGAGTCGTCCCCACGACCCCGGGCCAAAGTTGGCCAGCCGCCGACATGTCCGACGACTATAGGGTCGTCCCCACGACCCCGGGACTAGATTGGTCCGCCACCGTCATGTCCGACGACTATAGGGTCGTACCCACGACCCCGGGCCAAAGTTGGTCAGCCGCCGAAGTGTCCGACGACTATAGGGTCGTCCCCACGACCCCGGGACTAGATTGGCCCGCCACCGTCATGTCCCACGATTATAGGGTCGTCCCCACTACCCCGGGACAAGCTTGGCCCGCCGCCGACTTGTCCGACGACTATAGGGTCGTCCCCACGACCCCGGATCTAGGTTGGCCAGCCGCCGACTTGTCCGACGACTATAGGGTCGTACCCACGACCCCGGGACTAGGCTGACAAGCCGCCAACATGTCCGACGACTATAGGGTCGTCCCCACGACACCGGGCCAAAGATGTCCAGCCGCCGTCTTGTCCGACGACTATAGGGTCGTCCCCACGACCCCGAGTCCAGGTTGGCCAGCCGCCGACATTCCGACGACTATAGAGTCGTCCCCACGACCCCGGGCCAAAGTTGGCCAGCCGCCGACATGTCCGACGACTATAGGGTCGTCCCCACGATCCCGAGACTAGATTGGCCCGCCACCGTCATGTCCGACGACAATAGGGTCGTCCCCACGACCCCGGGTCCAGGTTGGCCAGCCGCCGACATTTCCGACGACAATAGGGTCGTCCCCACGACACCGGGCCAAAGTTGGCCAGCCGCCGACATGTCCGACGACTATAGGGTCGTCCCCACGACTCCGGGACAAGGTTGGCCCGCCGCCGACTTGTCCGACGACTATAGGGTCGTACCCACGACCCTGGGACTAGGCTGACAAGCCGCCAACATGTCCGACGACTATAGGGTCGTCCCTACGACCCCGGGACTAGATTGGCCCGCCACCGTCATGTCCAACGATTATAGGGTCGTCCCCACGACCCCGGGACTAGATTGGCCCGCCACCGTCATGTCCGACGATTATAGGGTCGTCCCCACGACCCCGGGACAAGCTTGGCCCGCCGCCGACTTGTCCGACGACTATAGGGTCGTCCCCACGACCCCGGGACTAGATTGGCCCGCCACCGTCATGTCCGACGACAATAGGGTCGTCCCCACGACCCCGGGTCTAGGTTGGCCAGCCGCCGACATATCCGACGACTATAGAATCGTCCCCACGACACCGGGCCAAAGTTGGACAGCCGCCGACATGTCCGACGACTATAGGATCGTCCCCACGACCCCGGGACTAGATTGGCCCGCCACCGTCATGTCCGACGACAATAGGGTCGTCCCCACGACCCCGGGTCTAGGTTGGCCAGCCGCCGACTTGTCCGACGACTATAGGGTCGTACCCACGACCCCGGGACTATGCTGACAAGCCGCCAACATGTCCGACGACTATAGGGTCGTCCCCACGACCCCGGGCCAAAGATGTCCAGCCGCCGTCTTGTCCGACGACTATAGGGTCGTCCCCACGACCCCGAGTCCAGGTTGGCCAGCCGCCGACATTCCGACGACTATAGAGTCGTCCCCACGACCCCGGGTCCAGGTTGGCCAGCCGCCGACATTTCCGACGACTGTAGGGTCGTCCCCACGACCATGGGCCAAAGTTGGTCAGCCGCCGACTTGTCCGACGACGATAGGGTCGTCCCCACGACCACGGGCCAAAGTTGGCCAGCCTCCGACATGTCCGACGACTATAGGGTCGTCCCCACGACCCCGGGACTAGATTGGTCCGCCACCGTCATGTCCGACGGCTATAGGGTCGTCCCCACCACCCCGGGCCAAAGTTGGCCAGCCGCCGACATGTCCGACGACTATAGGGTCGTCCCCACGACCCCGGGCCAAAGATGTCCAGCCGCCGTCTTGTCCGACGACTATAGGGTCGTCCCCACGACCCCGGGACTAGATTGGCCCGCTACCGTCAAGTCCGACGACTATAGGGTCGTCCCCACGACCGCGGGCCAAAGATGTCCAGCCGCCGTGTTGTCCGACGACTATAGGGTCGTCCCCACGACCCCGGGACTAGATTGGCCCGCCACCGTCATGTCCGACGAATATACGGTCGTCCCCACGACCCCGGGCCAATAATGGCCAATCGCCGACATGTCCGACGACTATAGGGTCGTACCCACGACCCCGGGCCAAAGTTGGTCAGCCGCCGAAATGTCCGACGACTATAGGGTCGTCCCCACGACCCCGGGACTAGATTGGCCCGACACCGTCATGTCCGACGACTATAGGGTCGTACCCACGACCCCGGGCCAAAGTTGGTCAGCCGCCGAAATGTCCGACGACTATAGGGTCGTCCCCACGACTCCGGGACAAGGTTGGCCCGCCGCCGACTTGTCCGACGACTATAGGGTCGTACCCACGACCCTGGGACTAGGCTGACAAGCCGCCAACATGTCCGACGACTATAGGGTCGTCCCTACGACCCCGGGACTAGATTGGCCCGCCACCGTCATGTCCAACGATTATAGGGTCGTCCCCACGACCCCGGGACTAGATTGGCCCGCCACCGTCATGTCCGACGATTATAGGGTCGTCCCCACGACCCCGGGACAAGCTTGGCCCGCCGCCGACTTGTCCGACGACTATAGGGTCGTCCCCACGACCCCGGGACTAGATTGGCCCGCCACCGTCATGTCCGACGACAATAGGGTCGTCCCCACGACCCCGGGTCTAGGTTGGCCAGCCGCCGACATATCCGACGACTATAGAATCGTCCCCACGACACCGGGCCAAAGTTGGACAGCCGCCGACATGTCCGACGACTATAGGATCGTCCCCACGACCCCGGGACTAGATTGGCCCGCCACCGTCATGTCCGACGACAATAGGGTCGTCCCCACGACCCCGGGTCTAGGTTGGCCAGCCGCCGACTTGTCCGACGACTATAGGGTCGTACCCACGACCCCGGGACTATGCTGACAAGCCGCCAACATGTCCGACGACTATAGGGTCGTCCCCACGACCCCGGGCCAAAGATGTCCAGCCGCCGTCTTGTCCGACGACTATAGGGTCGTCCCCACGACCCCGAGTCCAGGTTGGCCAGCCGCCGACATTCCGACGACTATAGAGTCGTCCCCACGACCCCGGGTCCAGGTTGGCCAGCCGCCGACATTTCCGACGACTGTAGGGTCGTCCCCACGACCATGGGCCAAAGTTGGTCAGCCGCCGACTTGTCCGACGACGATAGGGTCGTCCCCACGACCACGGGCCAAAGTTGGCCAGCCTCCGACATGTCCGACGACTATAGGGTCGTCCCCACGACCCCGGGACTAGATTGGTCCGCCACCGTCATGTCCGACGGCTATAGGGTCGTCCCCACCACCCCGGGCCAAAGTTGGCCAGCCGCCGACATGTCCGACGACTATAGGGTCGTCCCCACGACCCCGGGCCAAAGATGTCCAGCCGCCGTCTTGTCCGACGACTATAGGGTCGTCCCCACGACCCCGGGACTAGATTGGCCCGCTACCGTCAAGTCCGACGACTATAGGGTCGTCCCCACGACCGCGGGCCAAAGATGTCCAGCCGCCGTGTTGTCCGACGACTATAGGGTCGTCCCCACGACCCCGGGACTAGATTGGCCCGCCACCGTCATGTCCGACGAATATACGGTCGTCCCCACGACCCCGGGCCAATAATGGCCAATCGCCGACATGTCCGACGACTATAGGGTCGTACCCACGACCCCGGGCCAAAGTTGGTCAGCCGCCGAAATGTCCGACGACTATAGGGTCGTCCCCACGACCCCGGGACTAGATTGGCCCGACACCGTCATGTCCGACGACTATAGGGTCGTACCCACGACCCCGGGCCAAAGTTGGTCAGCCGCCGAAATGTCCGACGACTATAGGGTCGTCCCCACGACTCCGGGACAAGGTTGGCCCGCCGCCGACTTGTCCGACGACTATAGGGTCGTACCCACGACCCTGGGACTAGGCTGACAAGCCGCCAACATGTCCGACGACTATAGGGTCGTCCCTACGACCCCGGGACTAGATTGGCCCGCCACCGTCATGTCCAACGATTATAGGGTCGTCCCCACGACCCCGGGTCCAGGTTGGCCAGCCGCCGACATTTCCGACGACAATAGGGTCGTCCCCACGACACCGGGCCAAAGTTGGCCAGCCGCCGACATGTCCGACGACTATAGGGTCGTCCCCACGACTCCGGGACAAGGTTGGCCCGCCGCCGACTTGTCCGACGACTATAGGGTCACCCCCAAGACCGCGGGACTAGGTTGGCCACCCGCCGACATGTCCGACGATTATAGGGTCGTCCCCACGACCCCGGGCCAAAGTTGGCAAGCCGCCGAAATGTCCGACGACTGTAGGGTCGTCCCCACGGCCCCGGGACTAGATTGGCCCGCCACCGTCAAGTCCGACGACTATAGAGTCGTCCCCACGACCCCGGGCCAAAGTTGGCAAGCCGCCGAAATGTCCGACGACTGTAGGGTCGTCCCCAGGACCCCGGGAGTAGATTGGCCCACCACCGTCAAGTCCGACGACTATAGGGTCGTCCCCACGACCTCGGGACTAGGTTGGCCAGCCACCGTCATGTCCGACGAGTATAGGGTCGTCCCCACGACCCCGGGACAAGCTTGGCCCGCTGCCGACTTGTCCGATGACTATAGGGTCGTCCCCACGACCCCGGGAATAGATTGGCCCGCCACCGTCATGTCCGGCGACTATCGGATCGTCCCCACGACTACGGGCCAAAGTTGGCCAGCCGCCGACATGTCCGAAGACTATAGGGTCGTCCCCACGACCCTGGGACTAGATTGGCCCGCCACCGTCAAGTCCGACGACTATAGGGTCGTCCCCACGACCTCGGGACTAGGTTGGCCAGCCGCCGACATGTCCGACCACTATTGGGTCGTCCCCACGACCCCGGGACTAGATTGGCCCGCCACCGTCATGTCCGACGAGTATAGGGTCGTCCCCACGACCCCGGGACAAGCTTGGCCCGCTGCCGACTTGTCCGACGACTATAGGGTCGTCCCCACGACCCCGGGCCAATGTTGGCAAGCCGCCGAAATGTCCGACGACTGTAGGGTCGTCCCCACGACCCCGGGACTAGATTGGCCCGCCACCGTCAAGTCCGACGACTATAGGGTCGTCCCCACGTCCTCGGGACTAGGTTGGCCAGCCGCCGACATGTCCGACGACTATAGGGTCGTCCCCACGACCCCGGGCCAAAGTTGGCAAGCCGCCGAAATGTCCGACGACTGTAGGGTCGCCCCACGACCCCGGGACTAGATTGGCCCGCCACCGTCAAGTCCGACGACTATAGGGTCGTCCCCACGACCTCGGGACTAGGTTGGCCAGCCGCCGACATGTCCGACCACTATTGGGTCGTCCCCACGACCAGGGGCCACAGTTGGCCAGCCGCCGAAATGTCCGACAACTATAGGGTCGTCCCCACGACCCCGGGCGAAAGATGTCCAGCCGCCGACATGTCCGACGACTATAGGGTCGTCCCGACGACCTCGGGACTAGATTGGCCCGCCACCGTCATGTCCAACGACTATCGGATCGCCCCACGACCACGGGCCAAAGTTGGCCAGCCGCCGACATGTCCGACGACTATAGAGTCGTCCCCACGACACCGGGCGAAAGTTGGCCAGCCACCGACATTTCCGACGACTATAGGGTCGTCCCGACGACCCCGGGACTAGATTGGCCCGCCACCGTCATGTCCAACGACTATCGGATCGTCCCCACGACCACGGGCCAAAGTTGGCCAGCCGCCGACATGTCCGACGACTATTGGGTCGTCCCCTAGACCACGGGCCAAAGTTGGCCAGCCGCCGACATGTCCTACGACTATTGGATCGTCCCCACGACCACGGGCCAAAGTTGGCCAGCCGCCGACATGTCCGACGACTATAGGGTCGTCCCCACGACCCCGGGCCAAAGATGTCCAGCCGCCGTTATGTCCGACGACTATAGGGTCGTCCCCACGACCCCGGGACTAGATTGGCCCGCCACCGTCATGTCCAACGACTATAGAGTCGTCCCCACGACCCCGGGCCAAAGTTGGCAAGCCGCCGAAATGTCCGACGACTGTAGGGTCGTCCCCACGACCCCGGGACTAGATTGGTCCGCCACCGTCATGTCCGACGACTATAGGGTCGTCCCCACGACCCCGGGCCAAAGTTGGCCAGCCGCCGACATGTCCGACGACTATAGGGTCGTCCCCACGACCCCGAGACTAGATTGGCCCGCCACCGTCATGTCCGACGACAATAGGGTCGTCTCCACGACCCCGGGTCCAGGTTGGCCAGCCGCCGACATTTCCGACGACTATAGAGTCGTCCCCACGACACCGGGCCAAAGTTGGCCAGCCGCCGACATGTCCGACGACTATAGGGTCGTCCCCACGACCCCGGGATTAGATTGGCCCGCCACCGTCATGTCCAACGATTATAGGGTCGTCCCCACGACCCCGGGACAAGCTTGGCCCGCCGCCGACTTGTTCGACGACTATAGGGTCGTCCCCACGACCCCGGGACTAGATTGGCCCGCCACCGTCATGTCCGACGACTATTGGATCGTCCCCACGACCACGGGCCAAAGTTGGCCAGCCGCCGACATGTCCCACGACTATAGGGTCGTCCCCACGACCCCGGGACTAGGTTGGCCCGCCGCCGACTTGTCCGACGACTATAGGGTCGTCCCCACGACCACGGGCCAAAGTTGGCCAGCCGCCGACATATCCGACGACTATAGGGTCGTCCCCACGACCCCGGGCCAAAGTTGGCTAGCCGCCGACATGTCCGACGACTATAGGGTCGTCCCCACGACCCGGGACTAGAGTGGCCCGCCACCGTCATGTCCGACGGCTATATGGTCGTCCCCACGACCACGGGCCAATGTTGGCCAGCCGCTGACTTGTCCGACGACTATAGGGTCGTCCTCACGACCGCGGGACTAGATTGGCTCGCCGCCGACTTGTCCGACGACTATAGGGTCGTCCCCATGACCCGGGACTAGACTGGCCCGCCACCGTCATGTCCGACGACTATAGGGTCGTCCCCACGACCCGGGACTAGACTGGCCCGCCACCGTCATGTCCGACGACTATAGGGTCGTCCCCACGACCCCCGGACTAGGTTGGCCGGCCGCCGACTTGTCCGACGACTATAGGGTCGTCCCCACAACCCCGGGACTAGGTTGGCTCGCCACCGTCATGTCTGACGACTATAGGGTCGTCCCCACGACCACGGGCCAAAGTTGGCCAGCCGCCGACATGTCCGACGACTATAGGGTCGTCCCCACGACAACGGGCCAAAGTTGGCCAGCCGCCACATGTCCGACGACTATAGGGTCGTCCCCACGACCCGGGACTAGACTGGCCCGCCACCGTCATGTCCGACGACTATAGGGTCGTCCCCACGACCCCCGGACTAGGTTGGCCGGCCGCCGACTTGTCCGACGACTATAGGGTCGTCCCCACGACCCCCCGACTAGGTGGGCTCGCCGCCGACATGTCCGACGACTATCGGGTCGTCCCGACGACCCCGGGCCAATGTTGGCCAATCGCCATGTCCGACGACTATAGGGTCGTCCCTACGACCCCGGGACTAGATTGGCCCGCCACCGTCATGTCCAACGATTATAGGGTCGTCCCCACGACCCCGGGACTAGATTGGCCCGCCACCGTCATGTCACACGACTATAGGGTCGTCCCCACGACCCCGGGACTAGATTGGTCCGCCACCGTCCTGTCCGACGACTATAGGGTCGTCCCCACGACCCCGGGCCAAAGTTGGCCAGCCGCCGACATGTCCGACGACTATAAGGTCGTCCCCACGACCCCGAGACTAGATTGGCCCGCCACCGTCATGTCCGACGACAATAGGGTCGTCTCCACGACCCCGGGTCCAGGTTGGCCAGCCGCCGACATTTCCGACGACTATAGAGTCGTCCCCACGACACCGGGCCAAAGTTGGCCAGCCGCCGACATGTCCGACGACTATAGGGTCGTCCCCACGACCCCGGGACTAGATTGGCCCGCCACCGTCATGTCCAACGATTATAGGGTCGTCCCCACGACCCCGGGACAAGCTTGGCCTGCCGCCGACTTGTTCGACGACTATAGGGTCGTCCCCACGACCCCGGGACTAGATTGGCCCGCCACCGTCATGTCCGACGACTATTGGATCGTCCCCACGACCACGGGCCAAAGTCGGCCAGCCGCCGACATGTCCGACGACTATAGGGTCGTCCCCACGACCCCGGGACTAGGTTGGCCCGCCGCCGACTTGTCCGACGACTATAGGGTCGTCCCCACGACCACGGGCCAAAGTTGGCCAGCCGCCGACATATCCGACGACTATAGGGTCGTCCCCACGACCCCGGGCCAAAGTTGGCTAGCCGCCGACATGTCCGACGACTATAGGGTCGTCCCCACGACCCGGGACTAGAGTGGCCCGCCACCGTCATGTCCGACGGCTATATGGTCGTCCCCACGACCACGGGCCAATGTTGGCCAGCCGCTGACTTGTCCGACGACTATAGGGTCGTCCCCACGACCCCGGGACTAGATTGGCCCGCCACCGTCATGTCCAACGATTATAGGGTCGTCCCCACGACCCCGGGACAAGCTTGGCCCGCCGCCGACTTGTTCGACGACTATAGGGTCGTCCCCACGACCCCGGGACTAGACTGGCCCGCCACCGTCATGTCCGACGACTATAGGGTCGTCCCCACGACCCCCGGACTAGGTTGGCCGGCCGCCGACTTGTCCGACGACTATAGGGTCGTCCCCACGACCCCCCGACTAGGTGGGCTCGCCGCCGACATGTCCGACGACTATCGGGTCGTCCCGACGACCCCGGGCCAATGTTGGCCAATCGCCATGTCCGACGACTATAGGGTCGTCCCTACGACCCCGGGACTAGATTGGCCCGCCACCGTCATGTCCAACGATTATAGGGTCGTCCCCACGACCCCGGGACTAGATTGGCCCGCCACCGTCATGTCACACGACTATAGGGTCGTCCCCACGTCGCCGGGACTAGATTGGTCCGCCACCGTCCTGTCCGACGACTATAGGGTCGTCCCCACGACCCCGGGCCAAAGTTGGCCAGCCGCCGACATGTCCGACGACTATAGGGTCGTCCCCACGACCCCGGGCCAAAGTTGGCAAGCCGCCGAAATGTCCGACGACTGTAGGGTCGTCCCCACGACCCCGAGACTAGATTGGCCCGCCACCGTCAAGTCCGACGACTATAGGGTCGTCCCCAGGACCTTGGGACTAGATTGGCCCGCCACCGTCAAGTCCGACGACTATAGGGTCGTCCCCACGACCCCGGGCCAAAGTTGGCAAGCCGCCGAAATGTCCGACGACTGTAGGATCATCTCCACGACCCCGGGACTAGATTGGTCCGCCACCGTCATGTCCGACGACTATAGGGTCGTCCCCACGACCCCGGGCCAAAGTTGGCCAGCCGCCGACATGTCCGACGACTATAGGGTCGTCCCCACGACCCCGAGACTAGATTGGCCCGCCACCGTCATGTCCGACGACAATAGGGTCGTCTCCACGACCCCGGGTCCAGGTTGGCCAGCCGCCGACATTTCCGACGACTATAGAGTCGTCCCCACGACACCGGGCCAAAGTTGGCCAGCCGCCGACATGTCCGACGACTATAGGGTCGTCCCCACGACCCCGGGACTAGATTGGCCCGCCACCGTCATGTCCAACGATTATAGGGTCGTCCCCACGACCCCGGGACAAGCTTGGCCTGCCGCCGACTTGTTCGACGACTATAGGGTCGTCCCCACGACCCCGGGACTAGATTGGCCCGCCACCGTCATGTCCGACGACTATTGGATCGTCCCCACGACCACGGGCCAAAGTTGGCCAGCCGCCGACATGTCCGACGACTATAGGGTCGTCCCCACGACCCCGGGACTAGGTTGGCCCGCCGCCGACTTGTCCGACGACTATAGGGTCGTCCCCACGACCACGGGCCAAAGTTGGCCAGCCGCCGACATATCCGACGACTATAGGGTCGTCCCCACGACCCCGGGCCAAAGTTGGCTAGCCGCCGACATGTCCGACGACTATAGGGTCGTCCCCACGACCCGGGACTAGAGTGGCCCGCCACCGTCATGTCCGACGGCTATATGGTCGTCCCCACGACCACGGGCCAATGTTGGCCAGCCGCTGACTTGTCCGACGACTATAGGGTCGTCCCCACGACCCCGGGACTAGATTGGCCCGCCACCGTCATGTCCAACGATTATAGGGTCGTCCCCACGACCCCGGGACAAGCTTGGCCCGCCGCCGACTTGTTCGACGACTATAGGGTCGTCCCCACGACCCCGGGACTAGATTGGCCCGCCACCGTCATGTCCGACGACTATTGGATCGTCCCCACGACCACGGGCCAAAGTTGGCCAGCCGCCGACATGTCCGACGACTATAGGGTCGTCCCCACGACCCCGGGACTAGGTTGGCCCGCCGCCGACTTGTCCGACGACTATAGGGTCGTCCCCACGACCACGGGCCAAAGTTGGCCAGCCGCCGACATATCCGACGACTATAGGGTCGTCCCCACGACCCCGGGCCAATGTTGGCTAGCCGCCGACATGTCCGACGACTATAGGGTCGTCCCCACGACCCGGGACTAGAGTGGCCCGCCACCGTCATGTCCGACGGCTATATGGTCGTCCCCACGACCACGGGCCAATGTTGGCCAGCCGCTGACTTGTCCGACGACTATAGGGTCGTCCTCACGACCGCGGGACTAGATTGGTTCGCCGCCGACTTGTCCGACGACTATAGGTTCGTCCCCACGATCCCGGGACTAGATTGGCCCGCCACCGTCATTTCCGACGACTATAGGGTCGTCCCCACGACCACGGGCCAAGGTTGGCCAGCCGCCGACTTGTCCGACGACTATAGGGTCGTCCCCACGACCCCGGGACTAGGTTGGCTCGCCACCGTCATGTCTGACGACTATAGGGTCGTCCCCACGACCACGGGCCAAAGTTGGCCAGCCGCCGACATGTCCGACGACTATAGGGTCGTCCCCACGACCACGGGCCAAAGTTGGCCAGCCGCCACATGTCCGACGACTATAGGGTCGTCCCCACGACCCGGGACTAGACTGGCCCGCCACCGTCATGTCCGACGACTATAGGGTCGTCCCCACGACCCCCGGACTAGGTTGGCCGGCCGCCGACTTGTCCGACGACTATAGGGTCGTCCCCACGACCCCGGGACAAGCTTGGCCCGCCGCCGACTTGTTCGACGACTATAGGGTCGTCCCCACGACCCCGGGACTAGATTGGCCCGCCACCGTCATGTCCGACGACTATTGGATCGTCCCCACGACCACGGGCCAAAGTTGGCCAGCCGCCGACATGTCCGACGACTATAGGGTCGTCCCCACGACCCCGGGACTAGGTTGGCCAGCCGCCGACATGTCCGACGACTATAGGGTCGTCCCCACGACCACGGGCCAAAGTTGGCTAGCCGCCGACATGTCCGACGACTATAGGGTCGTCCCCACGACCCGGGACTAGAGTGGCCCGCCACCGTCATGTCCGACGGCTATATGGTCGTCCCCACGACCACGGGCCAATGTTGGCCAGCCGCTGACTTGTCCGACGACTATAGGGTCGTCCTCACGACCGCGGGACTAGATTGGTTCGCCGCCGACTTGTCCGACGACTATCGGGTCGTCCCGACGACCCCGGGCCAATGTTGGCCAATCGCCATGTCCGACGACTATAGGGTCGTCCCTACGACCCCGGGACTAGATTGGCCCGCCACCGTCATGTCCAACGATTATAGGGTCGTCCCCACGACCCCGGGACTAGATTGGCCCGCCACCGTCATGTCACACGACTATAGGGTCGTCCCCACGACCCCGGGACTAGATTGGTCCGCCACCGTCCTGTCCGACGACTATAGGGTCGTCCCCACGACCCCGAGACTAGATTGGCCCGCCACCGTCAAGTCCGACGACTATAGTGTCGTCCCCAGGCCCTTGGGACTAGATTGGCCCGCCACCGTCAAGTCCGACGACTATAGGGTCGTCCCCACGACCCCGGGCCAAAGTTGGCAAGCCGCCGAAATGTCCGACGACTGTAGGGTCGTCCCCACGACCCCGAGACTAGATTGGCCCGCCACCGTCAAGTCCGACGACTATAGTGTCGTCCCCAGGCCCTTGGGACTAGATTGGCCCGCCACCGTCAAGTCCGACGACTATAGGGTCGTCCCCACGACCCCGGGCCAAAGTTGGCAAGCCGCCGAAATGTCCGACGACTGTAGGGTCGTCCCCACGACCCCGGGACTAGATTGGTCCGCCACCGTCATGTCCGACGACTATAGGGTCGTCCCCACGACCCCGGGCCAAAGTTGGCCAGCCGCCGACATGTCCGACGACTATAGGGTCGTCCCCACGACCCCGAGACTAGACTGGCCCGCCACCGTCATGTCCGACGACTATAGGGTCGTCCCCACGACACCCGGACTAGGTTGGCCGGCCGCCGACTTGTCCGACGACTATAGGGTCGTCCCCACGACCCCGGGACTAGATTGGTCCGCCACCGTCCTGTCCGACGACTATAGGGTCGTCCCCACGACCCCGGGCCAAAGTTGGCCAGCCGCCGACATGTCCGACGACTATAGGGTCGTCCCCACGACCCCGGGCCAAAGTTGGCCAGCCGCCGACATGTCCGACGACTATAGGGTCGTCCCCACGACCCCGGGACTAGATTGGCCCGCCACCGTCATGTCCAACGATTATAGGGTCGTCCCCACGACCCCGGGACAAGCTTGGCCTGCCGCCGACTTGTTCGACGACTATAGGGTCGTCCCCACGACCCCGGGACTAGATTGGCCCGCCACCGTCATGTCCGACGACTATTGGATCGTCCCCACGACCACGGGCCAAAGTTGGCCAGCCGCCGACATGTCCGACGACTATAGGGTCGTCCCCACGACCCCGGGACTAGGTTGGCCCGCCGCCGACTTGTCCGACGACTATAGGGTCGTCCCCACGACCACGGGCCAAAGTTGGCCAGCCGCCGACATATCCGACGACTATAGGGTCGTCCCCACGACCCCGGGCCAAAGTTGGCTAGCCGCCGACATGTCCGACGACTATAGGGTCGTCCCCACGACCCGGGACTAGAGTGGCCCGCCACCGTCATGTCCGACGGCTATATGGTCGTCCCCACGACCACGGGCCAATGTTGGCCAGCCGCTGACTTGTCCGACGACTATAGGGTCGTCCTCACGACCGCGGGACTAGATTGGTTCGCCGCCGACTTTTCCGACGACTATAGGTTCGTCCCCAAGATCCCGGGACTAGATTGGCCCGCCACCGTCATTTCCGACGACTATAGGGTCGTACCCACGACCACGGGCCAAGGTTGGCCAGCCGCCGACTTGTCCGACGACTATAGGGTCGTCCCCATGACCCGGGACTAGACTGGCCCGCCACCGTCATGTCCGACGATTATAGGGTCGTCCCCACGACCCCGGGACTAGATTGGCCCGCCACCGTCCTGTCCGACGACTATAGGGTCGTCCCCACGACCCCGGGCCAAAGTTGGCCAGCCGCCGACATGTCCGACGACTATAGGGTCGTCCCCACGACCCCGGGCCAAAGTTGGCAAGCCGCCGAAATGTCCGACGACTGTAGGGTCGTCCCCACGACCCCTGGCCAAAGATGTCCAGCCGCCGTCTTGTCCGACGACTATAGGGTCGTCCCCACGACCCCGAGACTAGATTGGCCCGCCACCGTCATGTCCGACGACAATAGGGTCGTCCACACGACCCCGGGTCCAGGTTGGCTAGCCGCCGACATTTCCGACGACTATAGAGTCGTCCCCACGACACCGGGCCAAAGTTGGCCAGCCGCCGACATGTCCGACGACTATAGGGTCGTGCCCACGACCCCGGGACAAGGTTGGCCCGCCGCCGACTTGTCCGACGACTATAGGGTCGTACCCACGACCCCGGGACTAGGTTGACAACCCGACAACATGTCCGACGACTATAGGGTCGTCCCCACGACCCCTGGCCAAAGATGTCCAGCCGCCGTCTTGTCCGACGACTATAGGGTCGTCCCCACGACCCCGAGACTAGATTGGCCCGCCACCGTCATGTCCGACGACCATAGGGTCGTCCCCACGACCCCGGGCCAAAGTTGGCAAGCCGCCGAAATGTCCGACGACTGTAGGGTCGTCCCCACGACCCCGAGACTAGATTGGCCCGCCACCGTCAAGTCCGACGACTATAGGGTCGTCCCCAGGACCTTGGGACTAGATTGGCCCGCCACCGTCAAGTCCGACGACTATAGGGTCGTCCCCACGACCCCGGGCCAAAGTTGGCAAGCCGCCGAAATGTCCGACGACTGTAGGGTCGTCCCCACGACCCCGGGACTAGATTGGTCCGCCACCGTCATGTCCGACGACTATAGGGTCGTCCCCACGACACCGGGCCAAAGTTGGCCAGCCGCCGACATGTCCGACGACTATAGGGTCGTCCCCACGACCCCGAGACTAGATTGGCCCGCCACCGTCATGTCCGACGACAATAGGGTCGTCTCCACGACCCCGGGTCCAGGTTGGCCAGCCGCCGACATTTCCGACGACCATAGAGTCGTCCCCACGACACCGGGCCAAAGTTGGCCAGCCGCCGACATGTCCGACGACTATAGGGTCGTCCCCACGACCCCGGGACTAGATTGGCCCGCCACCGTCATGTCCAACGATTATAGGGTCGTCCCCACGACCCCGGGACAAGCTTGGCCCGCCGCCGACTTGTTCGACGACTATAGGGTCGTCCCCACGACCCCGGGACTAGATTGGCCCGCCACCGTCATGTCCGACGACTATTGGATCGTCCCCACGACCACGGGCCAAAGTTGGCCAGCCGCCGACATGTCCGACGACTATAGGGTCGTCCCCACGACCCCGGGACTAGAGTGGCCCGCCACCGTCATGTCCGACGGCTATATGGTCGTCCCCACGACCACGGGCCAATGTTGGCCAGCCGCTGACTTGTCCGACGACTATAGAGTCGTCCTCACGACCGCGGGACTAGATTGGTTCGCCGCCGACTTGTCCGACGACTATAGGTTCGTCCCCACGATCCCGGGACTAGATTGGCCCGCCGCCGACTTGTCCGACGACTATAGGGTCGTCCCCACGACCCGGGACTAGAGTGGCCCGCCACCGTCATGTCCGACGACTATATTGTCGTCCCCACGACCACGGGCCAATGTTGGCCAGCCGCTGACTTGTCCGACGACTATAGGGTCGTCCCCATGACCCGGGACTAGACTGGCGCGCCACCGTCATGTCTGACGACTATAGGGTCGTCCCCACGACCCCGGGACTAGGTTGGCCAGCCGCCGACATGTCCGACGACTATCGGGTCGTCCCGACGACCCCGGGCCAATGTTGGCCAATCGCCATGTCCGACGGCTATAGCGTCGTCCCTACGACCCCGGGACTAGATTGGCCCGCCACCGTCATGTCCAACGATTATAGGGTCGTCCCCACGACCCCGGGACTAGATTGGCCCGCCACCGTCATGTCCGATGATTATAGGGTCGTCCCCACGACCCCGGGACAGGCTTGGCCCGCCGCCGACTTGACCGACGACTATAGGGTCGTCCCCACGACCCCGGGACTAGATTGGCCCGCCACCGTCATGTCCGACGACAATAGGGTCGTCCCCACGACCCCGGGTCTAGGTTGGCCAGCCGCCGACATGTCCGACGACTATAGAGTCGTCCCCACGACACCGGGCCAAAGTTGGACAGCCGCCGACATGTCCGACGACTATAGGGTCGTCCCCACGACCCGGGACTAGAGTGGCCCGCCACCGTCATGTCCGACGACTATATGGTCGTCCCCACGACCACGGGCCAATGTTGGCCAGCCGCTGACTTGTCCGGCGACTATAGGGTCGTCCTCACGACCGCGGGACTAGATTGGCTCGCCGCCGACTTGTCCGACGACTATAGGGTCGTCCCCACGACCCCGGGACTAGATTGGCCCGCCACCGTCATTTCCGACGACTATAGGGTCGTCCCCACGACCACGGGCCAAAGTTGGCCAGCCGCCGACTTGTCCGACGACTATAGGGTCGTCCCCATGACCCGGGACTAGACTGGCGCGCCACCGTCATGTCTGACGACTATAGGGTCGTCCCCACGACCCCGGGACTAGGTTGGCCAGCCGCCGACATGTCCGACGACTATCGGGTCGTCCCGACGACCCCGGGCCAATGTTGGCCAATCGCCATGTCCGACGGCTATAGCGTCGTCCCTACGACCCCGGGACTAGATTGGCCCGCCACCGTCATGTCCAACGATTATAGGGTCGTCCCCACGACCCCGGGACTAGATTGGCCCGCCACCGTCATGTCCGATGATTATAGGGTCGTCCCCACGACCCCGGGACAGGCTTGGCCCGCCGCCGACTTGACCGACGACTATAGGGTCGTCCCCACGACCCCGGGACTAGATTGGCCCGCCACCGTCATGTCCGACGACAATAGGGTCGTCCCCACGACCCCGGGTCTAGGTTGGCCAGCCGCCGACATGTCCGACGACTATAGAGTCGTCCCCACGACACCGGGCCAAAGTTGGACAGCCGCCGACATGTCCGACGACTATAGGGTCGTCCCCACGACCCGGGACTAGAGTGGCCCGCCACCGTCATGTCCGACGACTATATGGTCGTCCCCACGACCACGGGCCAATGTTGGCCAGCCGCTGACTTGTCCGGCGACTATAGGGTCGTCCTCACGACCGCGGGACTAGATTGGCTCGCCGCCGACTTGTCCGACGACTATAGGGTCGTCCCCACGACCCCGGGACTAGATTGGCCCGCCACCGTCATTTCCGACGACTATAGGGTCGTCCCCACGACCACGGGCCAAAGTTGGCCAGCCGCCGACTTGTCCGACGACTATAGGGTCGTCCCCATGACCCGGGACTAGACTGGCGCGCCACCGTCATGTCTGACGACTATAGGGTCGTCCCCACGACCATGGGCCAAAGTTGGCCAGCCGCCGTAATGTTCAACGACTATTGGGTCGTCCCCACGACCCCGGGACTAGATTGGCCCGCCACCGTCAAGTCCGACGACTATAGGGTCGTCCCCACGACCCCGGGCAAATTTGGCAAGCCGCCGACATGTCCGACGACTGTAGGGTCGTCCCCACGACCCCGGGACTAGATTGGCCCGTGTTACGTGCCGACCAAAAATTTAAAAATTTTGAAACTCAATCTAAAACATTGACAATTGATCCAACCACCTAGGTGTGTTACGGGATATCCCTCGAGCAATTGTCAATGTTTTATTAACCATAGCTTTTTTATAGTAATAACTTAATCCGATTCAAAGCCTCTCACGCCACGGCATATTCCCATGGAAGATTATTGTCAGCAATCTTCCAACGCTGTCGACGTTCTTGGAATGCGTGGTGATAAGCCTTTCGAAGCATTGTAGTAGACCATTTTATATTTTTCTTCCCTGTTAAATTTTGTCATACCATCATTGACATCGGATCCTACCATTGAGTGTTGCGGGAGTTTCCCTCGATCGATTGTCAATGATTTATAAACCGTATTATAATAATAATTTTATACGAGCCGTTACGCCACTGCGTTCTTCCATGCGAAAATCTTCCAACACCGTCAACGTTCTTAGAACGCCGGGCGCGATAACAACTTAGATGCTGGGAACGTTCCGAGCGACGACGGTTGGGCCCGTGTGCATGAGGTGCAGAGTCAGCAATTTTGGCGCTCTTTGTGCAAAGGCCCGAGTGCTCGGGCCTACCCTGCAAACGCTCGGTGCAGTCGCCTGTTAAGTCGCGTAGAGCGTGGTCGTTCTGTCCGAGGGACATTTTGCTGTTTTATTAAAATAGTCTTTGAGCCGGAGTTTCAGTGCATCTTAGTGATCGTGAAAAGACTCAGTCCCCCGTAGAGACTGTCTGTTCAAACTTTAATTATTTTAATCGTTTACATTTTTATTAAATCACTTATATTCCCAACGTTTAAAAATTTAAATATTCAAACACTGTGAACATTATAATGTCAGTGAACTGCTCGGTGTGATTTGTGCTCCACGCCTGTGCTGCGCGTCGACATCTTGCAGCGGCGCCCCAGGTCGCACAGAGACAGAGTGACAGAGAGAGAGAGAGAGAGAGAGAGACAGAGAGAGAGAGAGACCGTAAATACAGCTTTTAAAATTCTAATAAGCTTTGCGCCGAATCGGTAAGTCCTCAAATTATATTACTGTACGGGATAAACCAATGATCCAACCTCTTTAGAGTGTTGTGGGTTTTCCCTCTATCATTGTTATATTCCCCGTTTGAGGGCGTGCACTGCGTTTTTGCTAAACTTTGTTTTCTTGTAAAATTATATTGCGATATTTTCCTAAATCGTTCATATGGAAAGACTAGAACTACGTAATTATTGATCCAACTCACCTAGTGAGTTGCGGGGATCCCCCTCGATCAATGGTCGTTCCGTAAGACACTTGCGCTAAAATTCCATATTTCAAAACCATGTAAATTCCCGTTTTGTACCACCTTTTAAACACTTCCTATTTTCATTTGTTTTTGTAATACATGGTAATATTTACTTAAATATCAGCTCATTTTATTCGAACCTGTCTACGAAAATACCACATCCCCAACGGGTCAACCTGTATTGGTTGCAGCAAATACGAATCCCAAAACAATCCTGAATTTTCGCATAATAACCTGATTATGTCGAAATATTAAAATCTATCTAAATTTCGTTAAGCGTTACGTGAAAATAATTAGACGAATCCGCTCGGTCGTCATAAAAATAAACGCCCGCACGTAACAGCTAAACTGGTGTCAGAAGTGGGATTATATTTGCTTTGTCAACCCCGTCCGTTGTGGTATTTTCTGAGACGTTCGAGAGAAAAGCAATGTATGTAAATTGGTATATGTGATTCAATCGGTACGCCTTGCATTTGTTGTGTTTGCTTGAAAGTTTAGGAAAATTCCGTGATATCGCCTTCTAAATTATTTTCAGCTTATATATACTCTGCTTATTTATATATTTTGTGTATATTCTTTGAACTATTTAAAAATTTAGCAAAATGGAAGCTACTAACGCCAGTGCGACTGGAAACGCGTCATCCGCGAATTTATCAGTAACAAACGCGATGATGACGTCTATGGCGGAATGCTTTGCTTTACAGCACGGGACGCTGAATATTCCTTTCTTTAACGGGAAAAATATACCCTTGAAAGATTTCTTACAAGATGTGCAAAACGGTGCCGTTTTCGTACCACCTGCGTCGGAAGGCCCATTCGTTAAAGCAGTCCTAGGAAAATTACAAGGAGCTGCACGCGATAGTACTTTTGGAAAAACTTTTAATACTGTAAATGAATTAATCAAACATTTGAAAGCTAGATTCGCTCCCGGGAAAAATTATCCATATTACCATCATGAAATTGAAAGCATCCGTATGCATAGAAACGAAACTGTAAATGATTTCCATGATCGGCTTAATATCTTGGTTAGCGGGGCGCGTCTCGCGCTGGAAGACTCGTACGGCGCGGACGCAGATAAGATGTTGCGCCCGATTAAAGAATGCGCGTTAGAAGCATTTATTCGGGGCTTGCCCGACGAGATTGCCAGGGCCGTAGACGCGCGCGATCCAAAAACTCTAGAAGACGCGTTAAAACATGCGACGCGAGTCGAGACGCGAATGAGGTCTGGAGTAATACCGACTGGAGATCCAAATAGATTGTTTCTTTCAAGACAGGATGATTCTCGTTTAAATCCCCGTTCAGATTCCCCTGTTCAAAGTAACTCCCGTCAAAGCTTATTCACCTATCGCGATTCGCGAAATCAAAATTTTGGTGACTCTCGTTCGCGAAGCCCGAGTCCAAACGCGACTGGAAATTCAGATTATTCCAAATTTCCAACAAGTATTCTTAAACCACCGCGAAGTAACACGGAATCGAGTAGATATCCAGAACATGGGTACCCTGCTTATTCCCCGTACCCCTACATGCCTTACCCACCTTTTTATCAAATGCCTTATCCACCGTATTATCCATCGTATCCACAGGATCCGCGTTTTCCGTCAAATTCGCCGTACGCACAAAATCCGACGGCTCCACAATTGGCACGGAGCCCGAGTCCAATTCCCCAGGCGACGCAAGTCGCACCTCATAATTCAAATTTTCAACCTAGTTTTCCAAATTCGAATTCCTATTCGCGGAACTCCGTGGGATTTCGCGAGTCCACGCCGTATACGCCGGATCGAAACCGATCGTACTCGCCGAATCAAAATCGATCATATTCGCCGAATCAAAATTCGTCAGAAACACGTAATAATTCGGATTTAAACTCCCGTGTAACTCCTCGAACAGACGCGACGACGAGTTACCAAAATCCCGAGCGTCGCCCGTTAAACAATCAAACCTCAGAGCGTCGTCCGACGGTAAGATTTCTGGAAAAGGATCATCAGTATTAAATTTGGGTTGTAACGATGAATCGCCTGTTGTAAAATTGACCGCGGAACAATTACGATATAAAACTGCAACATTTTTGATTGATACGGGTTCGGACATAAATGTAATAAAATTAAACGCATTACACGAGGATGTAACCGTCGACGTACGCGATTCCGTCGAAATGAGAGGAATTACGGCCGAAAAAGCGGAAACGATTGGAACCACAATAGTAGCAATTTTGGGTCAACCAGTCCTATTTCATGTAGTTAGACCAAATTTTCCGATATATAGTGACGGTATTTTAGGAAAAGCCTATTTGAGACAAGAAAAAGCCGAAATTTCTTTTGCACATAATACTATAGTTACACAAAGTCAACCAATTCGACCGATCCATTTTATTGGCGAGGCTCCTCCAGAGGAAGTACCCCCGAAAAATAGTACACCGCGTGTTTATCGTATTAGTAGTCGTACCCGACAAGCAATCGCCATAGACACCATCGACTGTGATTTGAAAGAAGGATATCTTCCATTAGTTAAAACAATAGATGGAATTTATATTGGGGAAGCAGTCGTAAAAATTACAAACCACGTGTGCCATGTTCTCGCAATTAATACCTTGGACAAGGACATTCAAATAGAAATACCGCCTCAAGAAATTTTACCGTTCAAATATCATAATTTTCCTGAAGAACGTGAATACTTCGATTCTGACTCTGAACAGCAGGAGTCACCGGTATCACTGGACCGTGTAACCAAAATTTTATCAAAATTGCGTTTAGATCATTTAAATGATGAAGAAAAAGATCACGTAATTAAATTAATCGAGGAATTTCCTGAACGATTTCGTCTACCAGGCGATAAATTAGAATCCACACCTTTGGTACAACATCGAATTCCTACAACAGATGATTTGCCCATTAACACTAGGCAATATCGGTTTCCGCGAGTTCATCAAAAAGAAATAGCTCGTCAAATTTCTAGTAAATTAGCAGAAGAAATTATTGGACTTTCAAATTCTCCATACAATTCACCGCTCTGGATAGTACCAAAGAAACCTGATTCCGAGGGAAACCTAAGGTGGAGATTGGTAATTGATTTTCGGAATCTTAACGAAAAAACAATAGGTGATGCATACCCCTTGCCTAACATCACGGATATTCTAGATCATTTAGGCGAGGCGAGATACTTTTCCACCTTTGATCTCGCCAGTGGATTCCAACAAATCGAAATGGATCCACGAGACCGTGCTAAAACAGCTTTCACTACGCCTAATGGTCATTACGAATATATTCGTATGCCCGAAGGGCTCAAGAATGCTCCCGCGACGTTTCAAAGGCTGATGGATCAGGTATTGCGCGGACTACAGGGTGTGGAAGTATTTGTCTACCTCGATGACATTGTTGTTTATGCGAAAAATTTGGAAGATCATGAAAAGAAAGTCCGACGTTTATTCACTCGATTAAATGATGCAAAATTAACCCTTCAGCCAGATAAATGCGAATTTCTGAGAACTGAAGTCACATATCTAGGCCATATTATTAGTCGTTCTGGATTAAGACCAGATCCAAAGAAAATATCTGCGGTAAAACATTTTCCACGTCCTAAAAATCAAAAGAATATACGACAATTTCTTGGACTCGCCGGTTATTATCGCCGATTTATCAAAGATTTTGCAGCCAAGGCCAAGCCTCTTACAGAATTATTACAAAAGAACGCTAAATTTGTGTGGGGGAGAGAACATAAAAAGAGTTTCCAAATCCTACGAAAAGCGCTGTGCAAGAGCCCCATACTGCAATATCCCGATTTCGATAAACCATTCACATTAACTACTGACGCATCTGATTACGCAATAGGCGCCGTACTTAGTCAAAATGTGGACGGACACGATTTGCCGGTAGCTTACCTTTCGAGAAATTTAACGAAGCCGGAACAAAATTATTTTACCACAGAAAAGGAATGTCTAGCAGTTCTTTTTGCAATATTAAATTTTCGACCATACCTTTACGGTAGAAAATTTACTCTGGTTAGTGATCACGAACCTCTAAAATGGATAGACTCGATAAAAGATCCGGGACAACGATTAGTACGTTGGAGATTAAAATTGCATGATTACGAATATGAATTTGTACATAAACCTGGACGTCTAAATTCCAATGCTGATGCATTGTCTCGAAACCCGGTTACAGAATTTAATAGTAGTTCAGAATCTAGTTCAAAAGACACATCTGATAGCGATTCGGAAGGTAATACTAGGATTTCCAAAATTTTGCCTATTAAGAAACCTCCCGCTGATAGAAGGTTATCAACACCAAGCACTTCTAGATCCGTACCTGTAAAATCAAAATCTGTAGCTAAGCCAATTGTCAAGAAACCTAAACCTATATTACCATTAGATAAAAGTGCCATTGCAACAAGAACACGTTCTGCAGTTCCAACTGTCATACCTAAACCTCCTATTAATTACGCGGAAATACCTACCACTGAATCCTCACAAAATTCCGAAGAAGAACCGCCTACTGAGGTGCTCGGTCCACCGGTATTCCGAGGTCGAAAAAGCGTGTTACCTAGCCTCAAATCACCGATATTGGTCCAAGATTTTCAACGCACTTTTTCTAAAGAAGAACTATCCGAGGTTTTGGATACTACAGAGGATGAAGCTGCCGCGGCTGCAACACCTGCCGAAGGCATAACAATAGAGGTTGCACCTCCATCCAATGATAGCGATGATAACGAGACCTGCCTCGACACTACTCGACCCATTAGGCTACAGGAACTTCAGGAAACTTTTAACCGTTTTGACCAATCGCTGCAGGAGCATAGCGACATTCTTCAAAAATCATCCGATGAGCCAGAATCAGATACAGGAAATTCATTCCGGGAAGAATTGGATAAACGCGCAGAAGACTTGTGGGCTCAATATAAAACGCAAGGACAAGATAGTGCTGAAGCGACAAGCGCCGAGGTAGTACCTTCGAGATCCGAAATAAGGAGACCACTTTTGGAATCCATACAAGAAGAAGAAGAACTGAACACTCCCTCAGGATTGGATAATACCTTAATTCACCGTCCACCGCGCCGATCCATGATACCAACCCCGTTACCGTCCAACAGACCACTTGCATTATCTACCCCTTATTCACAATCCACTTATTCAAAACCAGGAACAAAACTTTCCGATCCGCTTTCTACCCCCAAACGTCCATTGGCTCATGAATCGATGGACTACAACAAAATTGACCAATATCGACCAGGAATTCAAATAACAGAAAGTATACTCCCCGACATAGTAACTTCACCGACTTTCTCCCGAAGCGCATGCGGAGGGAATATTAATTTTACTCGAAACAGTTTAACGAACATTCGCGAAAATTACGTTCATTTTATTTCTTCCGATGTGGAATTGGTAACCCCAATAAGTAAATTACTCGCAGATATAGGGGCCATAAGCATAGAAAATCTGCGGAATACAAAGCCAAAGGAAGGCCAAGTACTCGTTACGCCGCGAGGTAAATATAAAATTTTTAGTGTAGTAATTAAAGAAAAGCATTATGATGATACTTCCATCGCAAAATTAGGTAATGCTTTGAAAAATTTAAGAAATACACTTTTACAATCAGGCATAAAAACTTTTAGAATTTCGAAATCCGGTGAATTTACTGATACACTTCCGCAGGGTACACTAGCTGGTATCTTATTGAATGTTTTTGCGGATAGTGATATCAAAGTAACTCTGTGTACCGGAAACATACAAGTACCGCCCGAAGAACTCCGTTCGAAAATTATTTCGGAATTGCATGAAAGCTTAATAGGAGGGCATAAGGGCGTAACAAAAACATATCAAAGGATTCGCGAAAGATTTTACTGGCCATCGATGCGTAACGACATTCAAAATTTCATTAGAACATGCAATAGTTGTCAGGAAAACAAACTTGTTAGGACAAAAACTCGTGAGCCGATGCTGATAACCGATACACCATTAAAACCATTTGATAAAATATCATTAGATACTGTGGGACCTCTTCCATTGACTCCTAGCGGGAATCGGCACATTTTGACTATGCAAGATAATCTTACCAAATACTGCATCGCAGTTCCTGTACCAGATATAAAAGCAGAAACTGTGGCTCATGCGCTGGTCACGCATCTGGTTTTGCAATATGGGGCTCCACGTGCAATTTTAACTGATCAAGGTACTAGTTTCATTAATAAAGTATTAAAAGAATTGGCAAAAGTTTTCAAAATCAATCATGTAACTACTTCCGGCTACCGTCCGCAAACAAATGGTGCTTTAGAACGTAGCCATATAGTCTTAACTGAATATATAAAACATTATCTAAATGATTTTGATGATTGGGATAAAATAGTACCATTTGCAATATTTTCTTATAACACGTCTGTTCACGAGGCAACAAATTTCACCCCACACGAATTAGTATTTGGCGAAATAGCACGCTGTCCTAGTGCATTTCCTACAGATGAGTCTTTATTAACGTATAACGGCTATCTCCGAGATTTGTTAACGCGATTAACAGAAATGCAGACTTTGGCTGCACAGAATTTGATATCGGCTAAACATAAGTCAAAATTATACTACGATGAAAAAGCGCGACCATTCCAGGGTAAAATTGGCGACATGGCACGCGTTTTAGTAGAAGTCAGGAAAGGAAAATTTGGCAGTCGATATCACGGTCCTTACAAAATTGTTGGAATTTTGGAAAAGAATAACATTATATTACAAAAGAAATCTGGCGAACGATTCGTAAAGCATGCTGATAAACTATTACTACACCACCAGGGTGATTAATACATTGAATGCACGACCTTTTTCGACTATTAATGTTTCTCTGGCATTATGGGATTTTCAATTGACACCAATGGTGTATCTATTCAAATGAATGGCTTGGATGCTGGAAATTTCTGTGTAGGTGGGTAAATACCTACCACGTTTCTTTGTCGATTCTTGTAATACCATTACCGGCGTTTTATCTTCCGAGATGTGCAATAATCTGCGTGCACCCGGAATAACCGTATGTTCCGTATGTTCACCGTATGTTCCGTATGTTCACCGTATTTTCCGTATGTTCACCGTATTTTCCGTATGTTTCCCTATGTTTTTTTTTTGTTCTCCTGCCTGAAATTCCGTATTCTTCCGGTATGTGTAATAACCTGCGTGCGTGCACTTTTGAGAAAAAGAGACTCCTCAGTATGAAGAGCTCTATTTTCAGTTGTCAAAAATGATGCTGGTAACACTTCTCTCTCTGCTGGTCGGGATCGTGTATATTCTCGGAGAACACCAGAAGCCGTACGAGATTTCAAGAATTCACGCTAGTCCCGGACTGTATTTTGAAAAACTACACACCATGAGATTGGTTACTGCTGACTGGCGGGTGACAATTTTCATCGATACTCATAAATTGGAATCCCAATTCCCAATAGGTTACGAGGAATTAGATAAAACTCTTAATCATTGCCTCTCTTTGATGGTGGTGGAGCGATGCGATGGCATCTTGCGTACCATTTATCTCAAGGGAAGAGCGGAAGAAGCTATGGCCCTACGTTTGGAACTAAAGGAGCTAATCTCAGCAATTCAAACTCCTGAAGATTTTAACAGCCCGAGGACCATCGTACGGAGAAGCGTCCCTCTCGGATTCATTGGATCATTGAGCCGCACTCTCTTTGGCACGCTATCAACAGAGGATGCGGAATACTATAATTCGGAGATTGATAAATTATATCAAGATCAACATGAAATAACGCAAATTATAAAAAATCAAACACATATTATCACCAGTAGACTTCATAAATATCATGAGGCATTAGACCAAAATACAAAATTAATGAATAAAAACAGAATGCAAATCAATCAAATCTCTGCAGCGATTGATGACCTAGATACGGCAATGAATTATACTCGAGTAATGTATTGGTTGGCAAATTATGTACACACTTTGGAATTATCTTTGGATCAGTATATTAGAGTAACTGAAAAATTCCTTGCTGCAATATATGCCGCAAGAGTAGGCGAAATACATCGCACACTGTTGGACAGATCAAAACTTCACCGTATAATAACGGATATTAGGAATGCACAAAAGTTATATCTTCCGATACCTGAAGGATATCAGGGCATAGAGGAATTGATTAGGTTATCCAGCATAAAAATTGGTCATCACAAGGGCAGATTTTTATTGACATTACACCTACCGTTGGTAGATGGAGTAGCATATCACCTCTATCGCACGTATTCTTGGCCTATTCCACAAAAATTCACACAAAATTCAACAGGATCAAGCCATGTCCACCCAACGGTCCCATATTTGGCAATAAGCAATGATCACCGGTTCTACTTTAACGCAGACGAGTTATATATAAGTAACTGCCACAAAACATCCTATGTGCACCTCTGCTCATTAGATCGACCATTGTTTGAAGTCTCGTCCACTAATGCTTGCGAGGTTTCGCTATTGTTGCGACCCACCGTTCAAGCATTCAAACACTGCGATGTGCGTATAAGACCTCAGCACACTCCATTCTGGGCCTGGCTTAGATCAACACAGGGATGGTTATATTCCTTAGAGTCGCCAGAACCGATGCAAATCATATGCAGTGGAATGAAAGACGATTTAATAACCATGGAAGGCACAGGAATTCTGCAGCTTAGACAGGGATGTATTGCTAAAAATACTCATGTAACTCTAATCGGAATTCAACATTTGGAGAGTCGAGAGCAGTATCTTTATCAGCCAAATTTATTACTAAACATTTCGGAATTATTACCTCAAATTTATAAATACCACGATATTCGACCATTGGATACTGATTATAAAAATACGTTTACCAATGTGGAGGATACAATGTCTGAAGTAGAAGATAAACTTGACGAGATCGGACGGCATCACCGAAACAGAAGGTTTAGTGCCCATTTATTGCATGGAGGACTAACGATGTCATTTATTCTGGTCCTGGGAATTCTGCTATACTGCTTACGGGGTAGCGTCAAGAGAGTGCGGTTCCCAATGCCTTGTAGGAAGAGGAAGCCTGAGACTTCACTGGAGGACGCGGAAGCGCCAAAGAAGATAGCGCGTAATCGCCCACCGGATCTACCCGCCGCTTCGTCATTGCCATGTCAAAGAGCAATCGTGGATTAATCCGCACTAAATTAATCGCTTAAGGATGATAATTGATTAATTTAAAATTTTTTTGTAATTCAATCTAAGACATTGGTAATTGATCCAACCACTATGTGTGTTACGGGGAAACCCCTCGATCAATAATCACGTAGTCCTTTTGTTTTTTTTCCGGTATATATATATATATATATATTTTCTGCTTGTCATTACTTTGTTATTATTTGCTTGTCAACAATTAGAGATGTTGGAACCAGCTAGCAGCAACCACGGGAATTCTCGACGTATTTTTGTGTGCCGCCTGGCGCAATTCACAAGGCAAAAAGATTTATTAAAAATTTTTCGCCCTCACGGAGCCGAACACGCTGTCCTGAGAGTTCAGCGCAGCGGGAACGTGGCCTTCGTGACGTTCACCACTCCGCAGCAAGCAGCTAGGGTAGCGAACGACGCAACAACTCAACCGATCATCCTGCACAAGAGAAAGCTCCGGATCATGGTCGCCGACGCATGGCTTCAACCTGCCGTCTTCGAGTCGGCCATCTAATTCCGTTCCTGAGTGGGACAACCCATTTCCAGGGTACGAGCCGGTTCGCTCAGCGCCCCTGCCTGTGGAGGTGATTGCGCGGATAGCGGCGTTCCTGCCTTTTGCCGATCGCGCCCGCATGGAACAGGTGTCAAGGACTTGGAGGGCCGGAGTACATGATTCCTTCCGGAAAATACTAAAACTCAACCTCGACGATTGGCGATGGCCCGGAATGCAGGGATGGAGGCGAATAAGAACTGACGTCTTCTATTGGGTAACAGCGCGGAGCGCCCCTTTCTTAAAATCCGTGATTCTAGATGACGAGTTGGCCGCCGAAAATCTGCGACCTCAACTGTTGGCCCTGATCGCCAAGAACTGTCCTGCACTGGAAGAGCTGGATGTAACGGCCGTTAACGCCCGACCATCGGCTTTTCGAGAGCTGGCGGCACAGGTCGGTTCCCTGAGAGAATTATCGATTGGACGATGCACAAACTGCGCCGACTTCGAATTGGGAAGGGTTCTTGAGGCTAACAAAGCCCTACAGAAATTCAGCGCCAGGGGTACCGATTTCTCTGGAAGATCCCTGTTGCAAATAACAAGGGGTCTAGTAAGACTAAATCTAAAAGACTGCACGGTCAGAGGCGAATATATCGCTGCAGCCATTTCACATTTCAAATCGTTATCTCACCTTTGTCTATTTAAAATCAAAAACTTTCAACCTGACATTTTACAGAAATTAATCGAAAGCAGTACATTGCCCCGATCCATGGAGTCGATGGAATTCGTGGAATGCAACCCCCGGCCCGGGGATAGAGGACCGCGGGAGGAGGATGCAGAAGCAGAACAGCAGGAGGAGGCGGATTTCTTCGAATTCGACCTTGGTCCTGTTGAAATGGCGGTCAGCCTTCCATCCCGTTACCCTCTGGTCACCGAGCTCGGGGTTGCGTTCTGCGGCTGGGTGGATGGTGCCTTCATCGGCGAAGTGGGTCGACATATGAAACACCTAATTAAACTCGATGTCACTGGTTGCACTAACATCAGGGGACAATTCAGCCTCGAAGCGCTCGGCAATCTGAACCACTGCACTGAACTACAGATGAGCCTACTGTACCCGGACGTCGGTGCCCAATTCCTTAAAGACATGCCTTCGCTCAGGGAGTTGACCTGTAGGGACAATCAGGGAATAATAGACGAGGACGTTTGCGGTCTCGTCAGAAACAGCACCACCATAGAAATAATGGATTTGGAGGGCTGCGTACATATAGGACGCCCTTTTATAGAATGCGTATACTCCGCCCTGCGTGGCGATCCTCACAACCACCGAATCGAAATTCGTGTCGGCGGAACGAGCGCGATATCCCGCAGGCGTGACAGGCAGCTACTCCACGTTTTCTTAAATTATACACGGCACTCCAAATGTCCTTACGCCTAATCATCATCGGGGACGATGATTCCAAGGGGGGAGGGGTGTTACGTGCCGACCAAAAATTTAAAAATTTTGAAACTCAATCTAAAACATTGACAATTGATCCAACCACCTAGGTGTGTTACGGGATATCCCTCGAGCAATTGTCAATGTTTTATTAACCATAGCTTTTTTATAGTAATAACTTAATCCGATTCAAAGCCTCTCACGCCACGGCATATTCCCATGGAAGATTATTGTCAGCAATCTTCCAACGCTGTCGACGTTCTTGGAATGCGTGGTGATAAGCCTTTCGAAGCATTGTAGTAGACCATTTTATATTTTTCTTCCCTGTTAAATTTTGTCATACCATCATTGACATCGGATCCTACCATTGAGTGTTGCGGGAGTTTCCCTCGATCGATTGTCAATGATTTATAAACCGTATTATAATAATAATTTTATACGAGCCGTTACGCCACTGCGTTCTTCCATGCGAAAATCTTCCAACACCGTCAACGTTCTTAGAACGCCGGGCGCGATAACAACTTAGATGCTGGGAACGTTCCGAGCGACGACGGTTGGGCCCGTGTGCATGAGGTGCAGAGTCAGCAATTTTGGCGCTCTTTGTGCAAAGGCCCGAGTGCTCGGGCCTACCCTGCAAACGCTCGGTGCAGTCGCCTGTTAAGTCGCGTAGAGCGTGGTCGTTCTGTCCGAGGGACATTTTGCTGTTTTATTAAAATAGTCTTTGAGCCGGAGTTTCAGTGCATCTTAGTGATCGTGAAAAGACTCAGTCCCCCGTAGAGACTGTCTGTTCAAACTTTAATTATTTTAATCGTTTACATTTTTATTAAATCACTTATATTCCCAACGTTTAAAAATTTAAATATTCAAACACTGTGAACATTATAATGTCAGTGAACTGCTCGGTGTGATTTGTGCTCCACGCCTGTGCTGCGCGTCGACATCTTGCAGCGGCGCCCCAGGTCGCACAGAGACAGAGTGACAGAGAGAGAGAGAGAGAGAGAGACAGAGAGAGAGAGAGACCGTAAATACAGCTTTTAAAATTCTAATAAGCTTTGCGCCGAATCGGTAAGTCCTCAAATTATATTACTGTACGGGATAAACCAATGATCCAACCTCTTTAGAGTGTTGTGGGTTTTCCCTCTGTTTCGACAAATCATCTCTCTCTCTCTATTTATCTCTCTCTTTCCACATCAGCCGCAAGAAACCTGGATCAGCTGATGAACCATGTATTTACTTTTCGCGATCATACATACATACTGTTCAACACCACATCTCACTTACACTCACATACACACTCTCGCTCTCGCAACCGACCCGAGCGTTCGGTTACACACAGTAGTAATCTCTCGTGTCTCGAGCTGATGAGCATCATTTGTATTACCTCAGTATTAATTCTCTTTCTCAATAAACTGCACAATTCTCAACATTTTTTGAGTTCTCTCTATACATTTTTTGGTCCTTCGAGCCGGATTGTTGTGAATAGTGCAGTCTCAGTAAAGTAAAAAGTGCAAACTCGTTCTCTAAACTCAAAGAAAGTCTCGTGTGTGTGTGTGGCAACAAGAGACAACGGTTATTCTCTCTCACTCTTGCCTTCGCCGCGCTCTCGTCTCATCTCTAAAGTCTACGCGCGCTCTCTCAATAGTAGTGATTTTCGCGCGTGTAAAGTAATTCGTGCACGTGCGTGCTCTGGAAAAATCATCTTATCGTGCTCCGGAAGTGTCGCGAAGTTGTTAAATCCGTGTGCTAGTACGTTACAAACGATTTGAATCATGTCCGCTACGGTCGCTACTATTGTTGACAAACAGACCACCCAATACGGTCTGATCAGCCGAGCCGTCGCGAATGTGAAGAAATTGGAAACCAAAAAGCGCACCCCCGAACAAGTACAAACCAGAATCGAAATTCTCGACAGCAACTGGAAGAAGTTTCAAGAAAATCACGATCTTCTCTCGTCCTTGAAAGCTGAAGAACGATCCGCGCTACCGTACTTCACAGATCATCAATATGAACAATGCGAAGAAGTCTATGCCGATCAAAAGAGCGAACTTCTGTCGTATCTCAACCAACTCAAGAGCAAGACAGGTCAATCGGCGTCCACAGCATCAAGTGCTCCAAGTTCCTCTCATACGCCGACTTCTCGACAGCTCCCTCGACTCAACGTGCCTAGCTTCTCAGGAGCGTACCGTGAATGGCGACCTTTCCGTGATCTCTTCTCAGCAATGATTGTCAGAAACAAAGAAATTCCTGACGTCGAAAAACTGCAATATCTAAACATGAGTGCCACCAGTGAAGCAGCTCAACTCATCAGGAAGTATGAAGTTACCGATGAAAACTTCGCGCGTGCGTGGCAAGAACTCGTTGACCGCTACGAGAACAAGCGAGTGCTCATCGATACGCATCTCTCCACGTTATTCTCTCTTCAAAAGGTAACTCAACAATCGCCTACCGAACTCAAAGCTCTAATCGGCGACGTTAAAGAATCTCTGGGAGCTCTCAACGCTCTCGGGTGTCCTACAGACGCTTGGGATCGCATCATCGTATACATGGTGACGCGCAAACTCGACGCGGAATCTCTACTCGATTGGGAAATGCAAATCGGTGCAACGACCGAACCCGCGACGTTCGCAGAACTTCAAAAGTTTATCTCAGGCAGGATACACGCTCTCGAAGGTTTCGCGCGCGCAACCGCTAACTCAAAATCGCGTTCGGCCGTTCCCGCAGCAACGAAAGGCAAGTCTAGCGCGAAATCACATCAAGCTGCCGTGACTCTCAAAAGCGATAATTCTCCGAACGTTGCGACAAGTTCATCTTCGTTCACGTGCTCGCTATGCAATTCCGCGCATTACATCTCCGCATGTCCAGCGTATCGAGGCAAAACAGTCGAAGAAAAACTAGACTTTCTCAAACAAAAGAATCTCTGTTTCAATTGCCTCGGTCCGCATCAATTCCGTAACTGTCGGACAGCAAAACGCTGCCGAGTCTGTGGGAATCCTCATCACACGTCGATCCACCGGACCACCAACACGTCAGATGGTCCAGCTCCTCGCGCGTCAACCACTCAGGGAGCGAGTTCACAACAACAACAATCGGTATCCGTCGCTCCCGGGAGCCAAACAAGCGCTTCCGTGCTTCCGCGCAACGAGGATACTCACTCAGGCGCGTCCGCCTCGACCAATATCGCTATGACCACCTCAATCAAGTACATGCCCGTTCTGCTCGCAACAGCTCTCATCAAGGTCACGTCATGCTACGGCGACCAGTACGAAGTTCGGGCCCTCCTCGATCAAGGATCAGAAGTATCGTTTATCACGGAATCTCTCGCGCAACGTATCAATCTGCCGCGTCAACGAGTCTCTCTCCCAATCCACGGGATCGGTGCGCAACGGTCGACTGTTTCTCGCGGATTTATAAATCTCAGCATCGCGTCACGTGTCCATCCTACATTTTCGCTCTCGATAGGTGCGTACGTGCTCGCAAAGCTCACGTCGTATCTGCCTTCGATCCGAGTGGTAAACAAACCATGGCCACATCTCGACGGCCTCGAGCTCGCCGACCCAGAGTTCTCGTCAACAACTCAAATCGACTTAATTCTCGGCGCTGAAGTCTACAGCTTGATTCTCGAAGAAGGGCTACGCCGGGGCGGACCCGGGAGCCCGATCGCTCAACAAACCGCTCTAGGGTGGATTCTATCAGGATCCGTCGCATCCGAATCGACGTCACACTCGAGTGTTCGCCCTGCTCAAGGGCTACAGTGTTCTGTCGATCATGACCTTCTCGATCTCGTCCAACGATTTTGGGCACAAGAAGAAACGAACGTTGAATCAACCAGTACTCCGTCCGACGCAGAAGCCCAGTGTGAACAGCACTTCATCGAAACTCACTCTCGCCAGCAGGATGGACGCTACGTCGTGCGGATACCTCTCAAACGTCTCCCGGAAGATCTCGGTGACTCGTATAAACCAGCGTTATACGCTCTCTCGCGACAAGAGAAAAGATTCTTGGCAACCTCATCTTTGAAGTCGGCGTACTCCGAATTTCTCCGCGAATACGAAGCTCTCGGTCACATGGCTATCGTTCCGAAATCACTCGCTCAACCGCGTCGCGTATTCTATCTCCCTCACCACGCAGTAGTGCGGGAGACCAGCTCAACCTCAAGGATACGCGTTGTCTTTAATGGATCTTATCGCACCAACTTCGGAATTTCAATCAACGATCTGCAACACATTGGGCCGAAACTTCAAAATGATCTCGCCGATGTCATCACTCGTTGGCGTCGCTACGCGTACGTTTTCTCTGCGGACATCGAGAAAATGTATCGGCAGATTCGCGTACACCCTGAAGATTGGGACTTGCAACGAATTCTCTGGAGGGACAATCCAGAAAATCCTCCACTCACGTATCACCTCTGCACTGTGACCTACGGCCTCGCAAGCGCTCCATATCTCGCAATCCGTGCACTTCGACAACTCTCAATTGACGAAGAGCAGCGCTTTCCTCTTGCGACGAGCATCATTCAACGTGAAATTTACGTTGACGACGTGCTCTCAGGTGCCGACGACATTGAAGAAGCGCAAGAGAAAATTCGACAAATCGATGGATGTCTCAAGGCCGGATGTTTCACACTGCAAAAATGGACCGCCAGTGACGAAAAGTTGTTGGCACTCATCCCGTCAGAAAGACGAGAGAAGTCATCATCAGTGCTACTCGAAGACGCTCAACTCTTTCGCGCTCTCGGACTTCTCTGGCAACCAAACACAGACTCGTTTGTATTTGCCTCGCGCATCCGCGACGAATCGCCTCGTACCAGTAAACGCACCGTGCTATCACGTGTCGCGCAACTCTTCGATCCTCTCGGATGGATTGCGCCTGTCGTCGTTCGCGGAAAGATCTTCATCCAGGAACTCTGGTCAGCGAAGCTCGGCTGGGACGACCAGCTACCTGAAGAGCTCGAATGCCGCTGGAGAACTTTCGACAAGGATCTGCAAGACGTCTCTTCAATCTCAGTGCCCCGATGGCTCGGGTCTCGCGCATCATCGTGCGCCGTGGAGTTGCACGGATTCTCGGACGCGTCTCAAGTTGCTCTCGGTGCAGTGATCTATTTACGCGCGATCGCGGATCTCGACGATGTTCGCGTAACAATCGTCGCCGCGAAAACTCGGGTTGCTCCGCTGAAGCCAGTGACCATTCCTCGACTCGAACTCTCAGCCGCACTTCTCTTAGTTCGAACTGTATCTCACGTACGAAAAACTCTCGATCTCGAAGAAGCTCCGATTCATCTCTGGACGGATTCCACGGTCGCGCTCGCGTACATTCGTGGTGATGTCCGTCGGTGGGCCGATTACGTTCGACATCGCGTAACGGAAATTCAGGAGCTCTCAAACTCTCAGTGGCACCATGTCTCAGGGAAGGACAACCCTGCGGACTTTGCATCGCGCGGACTCTCTCCTCGGCAACTCAAAGACGAGACTCTCTGGTGGAATGGCCCGACATGGTTGTGGAAACATTCCACATCTTGGCCATCATCGAATCCATCGCTTGATACGGATGTCGCTCTTGAAATTCGCAAAACTCCGGTCGCGATCGCTAATAAGGACGAGCCTCCAGAACTCTGGACTCTCGTTGAGCGGTTCTCGAGTCTCAGGACTCTTCTTCGCGTGACGGCGTTGTGTTTCCGAGCCGTTCACAAATTCAAACGCATCCAGGGCGCTCCGGATCGAGCATCGCCATTTACTCCCGAAGAACTCAACACCGTTCGACTTTTCTGGGTAAAGAAAACTCAAGTCGCGCACTTCGGGAACGAAATTCATCAACTCTCGCAAGGCACGAAGCTCTCGCGGTCTGCCGCGCTCATTCGACTCGCTCCTTTCGTTGATTCTTCGGGACTCTTACGCGTCGGAGGCAGACTCCGAAATTCTCTTCTCGACTATGACGAGAAACACCCTCTTATTTTACCTCGTGAATCCGCGCTCACGACCCTTATCATCCGTGATACACATTACCGCACACTTCACGGAGGAACGCAGGTCACTCTCGCCACGTTACGACGTCGATATTGGATCGTAGGAGGCCGTGTGCCGATTCGCGCCTTCATACATCGCTGCATTCCGTGCGTTCGACAACGAGCCGCTATCAGTCAGCAACTCATGGGGCAGCTACCAGAACCTCGTTCAACTCGGTCGCGCCCGTTCTTCCACTCCGGAGTCGATTACGCCGGACCTTTGACTCTCCGGACGTTCCGAGGACGGGGCGCCAAATCTTACAAGGGATACATCGTCGTATTCATCTGCTTCTCATCATCCGCCGTCCATTTGGAGATGGCAACCGATTATACCTCAGAAGGGTTCCTCGCCGCGTACAAACGTTTCACTAGTCGACGCGGCATCTGCGGAACGCTCACAAGCGACTGTGGAACAAATTTTATTGGCGCTGACAAGGAATTGCGCAAGCTTTTTCAAGCTTCATCCGAACAAATGAAAGATCTCGCTAACATCCTCGCAAACGACGGCACAACGTGGAAGTTCAATCCACCATCATCACCACATTTCGGCGGCAAGTGGGAAGCCGCCGTTAAATCAGTCAAATTTCATCTCAAGCGCGTTATCGGAGACACCGGACTCACCTACGAAGAATTCTCTACGCTGCTCTCACAAATTGAAGCCGTCCTCAATTCGCGTCCTCTCTGTCCACTCTCGGATGATCCAAACGACATGACCGCGCTCACACCGGGTCATTTTCTCACGGGATCTGCCTTAAATACGATTCCAGAACCTACTCTCATCGATCTTCCAACATCTCGACTTTCTCGATGGCAACTCATACGCCAAATGTTGGAACACTTCTGGCAACGCTGGAGCACCGAGTACCTTCAACATCTTCAAACCATCACGAAATGGCAACAACGATTTCACTCCCTCAAGATCGGATCGCTCGTTCTTGTCAAGGACGAACGATATCCTCCGTCCAAATGGGCTCTCGGCAGAGTCACCGACGTTCATCCCGGCCGGGACAACCTCGTGCGCGTCGCCACCATTCGGACTCAACACTCGGTGTATCGGCGGCCCATCGTGAAGCTCATCTTGCTACCAATCTCAACCAACGAGGACTACACCTAGCATCTACGCGTTCGATCGATCATTCATTTCACTTTTCGCCAATCTACTTAAGATTGGCAAGGCGGGCGGAATGTTTCGACAAATCATCTCTCTCTCTCTATTTATCTCTCTCTTTCCACATCAGCCGCAAGAAACCTGGATCAGCTGATGAACCATGTATTTACTTTTCGCGATCATACATACATACTGTTCAACACCACATCTCACTTACACTCACATACACACTCTCGCTCTCGCAACCGACCCGAGCGTTCGGTTACACACAGTAGTAATCTCTCGTGTCTCGAGCTGATGAGCATCATTTGTATTACCTCAGTATTAATTCTCTTTCTCAATAAACTGCACAATTCTCAACATTTTTTGAGTTCTCTCTATACACCCTCTATCATTGTTATATTCCCCGTTTGAGGGCGTGCACTGCGTTTTTGCTAAACTTTGTTTTCTTGTAAAATTATATTGCGATATTTTCCTAAATCGTTCATATGGAAAGACTAGAACTACGTAATTATTGATCCAACTCACCTAGTGAGTTGCGGGGATCCCCCTCGATCAATGGTCGTTCCGTAAGACACTTGCGCTAAAATTCCATATTTCAAAACCATGTAAATTCCCGTTTTGTACCACCTTTTAAACACTTCCTATTTTCATTTGTTTTTGTAATACATGGTAATATTTACTTAAATATCAGCTCATTTTATTCGAACCTGTCTACGAAAATACCACATCCCCAACGGGTCAACCTGTATTGGTTGCAGCAAATACGAATCCCAAAACAATCCTGAATTTTCGCATAATAACCTGATTATGTCGAAATATTAAAATCTATCTAAATTTCGTTAAGCGTTACGTGAAAATAATTAGACGAATCCGCTCGGTCGTCATAAAAATAAACGCCCGCACGTAACACCCGCCACCGTCATGTCCAACGACTATAGGGTCGTCCCCACGACCATGGGCCAAAGTTGGCCAGCCGCCGTAATGTCCAACGACTATTGGGTCGTCCCCACGACCACGGGCCAAAGTTGGCCAGCCGCCGACATGCCCGACGACTATAGGGTCGTCCCTACGACCCCGGGACTAGATTGGCCCGCCACCGTCATGTCCAACGACTATAGGGTCGTCCCCACGACCATGGGCCAAAGTTGGCCAGCCGCCGTAATGTCCAACGACTATTGGGTCGTCCCCACGACCACGGGCCAAAGTTGGCCAGCCGCCGACATGCCCGACGACTATAGGGTCGTCCCTACGACCCCGGGACTAGATTGGCCCGCCACCGTCATGTCCAACGACTATAGGGTCGTCCCCATGACACCGGGCCAAAGTTGGCATGCCGCCGAAATGTCCGACGACTATAGGGTCGTCCCCACGACCCCGGGCCAAAGTTGGCAAGCCGCCGAAATGTCCGACGACTATAGGGTCGTCCCCACGACCGCGAGCCAAGAATATCCAGCCGCCGTCTTGTCCGACGACTATAGGGTCGTCCCCACGACCCCGGGACTAGGTTGGTTCGCCACCGACATGTCTGACGACTATAGGGTCGTTCCTACGACCCCGGGACTAGATTGGCCCGCCACCGTCATGTCCAACGACTATAGGGTCGTCCCCACAACCCCGGGACTAGGTTGACAAGCCGCGAACATGTCCGACGACTATAGGGTCGTCCCCACGACCCCGGGCCAAAGGTGGCATGCCGCCGAAATGTCCGACGACTATAGGGTCGTCCCCACGACCACGGGCCAAAGTTGGCAAGCCGCCGAAATGTCCGACGACTGTAGGGTCGTCCCCACGACCCCGGGACTAGATTGGCCCGCCACCGTGAAGTCCGACGACAATAGGGTCGTCCCCACGACCTCGGGACTAGGTTGGCCAGCCGCCGACATGTCCGACGACTATAGGGTCGTCCCCACGACCCCGGGCAAAAGTTGGCCAGCCGCCGACATGTCCGACGACTGTAGGGTCGTCCCCACGACCCAGGGACTAGATTGGTCCGCCACCGTCATGTCCGACGACTATAGGGTCGTCCCCACGACCCCGGGCCAAAGTTGGCAAGCCGCCGAAATGTCCGACGACTATAGGGTCGTCCCCACGACCCCGGGCCAATGTTGGCCAATCGCCGACATGTTCGACGACTAAAGGGTCGTCCCTACGACCCCGGGACTAGATTGGCCCGCCACCGTCATGTCCAACGACTATAGGGTCGTCCCCACGATCATGGGCCAAAGTTGGCCAGCCGCCGTAATGTCCAACGACTATTGGGTCGTCCCCACGACCCCGGGACTAGATTGGCCCGCCACCGTCAAGTCCGACGACTATAGGGTCGTCCCCACGACCCCGGGCAAATTTGGCAAGCCGCCGACATGTCCGACGACTGTAGGGTCGTACCCACGACCCCGGGACTAGATTGGCCCGTCACGGTCATGTCCAACGACTATAGGGTCGTCCCCACGACCATGGGCCAAAGTTGGCCAGCCGCCGTAATGTCCAACGACTATTGGGTCGTCCCCACGACCACGGGCCAAAGTTGGCCAGCCGCCGACATGCCCGACGACTATAGGGTCGTCCCCACGACCCCGGGACTAGATTGGTCCGCCACCGTCATGTTCGACGACTATATGGTCGTCCCCACGACCCCGGGCCAAAGTTGGCAAGGCGCCGAAATGTCCGACGACTATAGGGTCGTCCCTACGACCCCGGGACTAGATTGGCCCGCCACCGTCATGTCCAACGACTATAGGGTCGTCCCCATGACCCCGGGCCAAAGTTGGCATGCCGCCGAAATGTCCGACGACTATAGGGTCGTCCCCACGACCCCGGGCCAAAGTTGGCAAGCCGCCGAAATGTCCGACGACTATAGGGTCGTCCCCACAACCCCGGGACTAGATTGGCCCGCCACCGTCAAGTCCGACGAGTATAGGGTCGTCTCCACGACCACGGGCCAAAGTTGGCCAGCCGCCGACATGTCCGTCGACTATAGGGTCGTCCCCACGACCCCAGGCCAAAGTTGGCAAGCCGCCGAAATGTCCGACGACTATAGGGTCGTCCCCACGACCGCGGGCCAAAGATGTCCAGCCGCCGTCTTGTCCGACGACTATAGGGTCGTACCCACGACCCCGGGACTAGATTGGCCCGCCACCGTCATGTCCAACGACTATAGGGTAGTCCCCACGACCCCGGGACTAGATTGGCCCGCCACCGTCATGTCCAACGACTATCGAATCGTCCCCACAACCCCGGGCCAATGTTGGCCAATCGCCGACATGTCCGACGACCATAGGGTCGTACCTACGACCCCGGGACTAGATTGGCCCGCCACCGTCATGTCCGACGACAATAGGGTCGTCCCCACGACCCTGGGTCTAGGTTGGCCAGCCGCCGACATGTCCGACGACTAAACAGTCGTCCCAACGACCACGGGCAAAAGTTGGCCAGCCGCCGACATGTCCGACGACTATAGGGTCGTCCCCACGACAGCGGGCCTACGTTGGCCAGCCGCCGACATGTCCGACGACTAAAGGGTCGTCCCCACGACCCCGGGACTAGGTTGGCTCGCCGCCGACATGTCCGGCGACTATAGGGTCGTTCCCACGACACCGGGACTAGGTTGGATCGCCGCCGACTTGTCCGAGCACTATAGGGTCGTCCCCACGACCCAGGGACTAGGTTGGCTCGCCGCCGACATGTCCGACGACTATATGTTCGTCCCCACGACCCCCGGAGTAGGTTGGCTCGCCGCCGACTTGTCCGACGACTATAGGGTCGTCCCCACGACCCCGGGACTAGATTGGCCCGCCACCGTCTTGTCCGACGACTATAGGGTCGTCCCCACGACAGCGGGCCTACGTTGGCCAGCCGCCGACATGTCCGACCACTATAGGGTCGTCCCCACGACCCCGGGACTAGGTTGGCTCGCCGCCGACATGTCCGACGACTATAGGGTCGTTTCCACGACACCGGGACTAGGTTGGCTCGCCGCCGATTTTTCCGACCACTATAGGGTCGTCCCCACGACCCCGGGACTAGGTTGGCTCGCCGCCGACATGTCCGACGACTATAGGTTCGTCCCCACGACCCCCGGAGTAGGTTGGCTCGCCGCCGACTTGTCCGACGACTATAGGGTCGTCCCCACGACCCCGGGACTAGATTGGCCCGCCACCGTCTTGTCCGACGACTATAGGGTCGTCCCCACGACCCCGGGACTAGATTGGCCCGCCACCGTCAAGTCCGACGACTATAGGGTCGTCCCAACGACCTCGGGACTAGGTTGGCCAGCCGCCGACATGTCCGACGACTATAGGGTCGTCCCCACGACCCCGGGCCAAAGATGTCCAGCCGCCGTCTTGTCCGACGACTATAGGGTCGTCCCCACGACCACGGGCCAATGTTGGCCAGCCGCCGACATGTCCGACGACTATTGGGTCGCCCCCACGACCCCGGGCCAAAGTTGGCAAGCCGCCGAAATGTCCGACGACTGTAGGGTCGTCCCCACGACCCCGGGACTAGATTGGCCCGCCACCGTCAAGTCCGACGACTATAGGGTCGTCCCCACGACCCCGGGCCAAAGTTGGCAAGCCGCCGAAATGTCCGACGACTGTAGGGTCGTCCCCAAGACCCCAGGACTAGATTGGCCCGCCACCGTCATGTCCGACGACAATAGGGTCGTCCCCACGACCCCGGGGCTAGGATGGCCCGCCGCCGACATGTTCAACGACTATTGGGCCGTCCCCACGACCCCGGGCCAATGTTGGCCAGCCGCCGACATGTCCGACGACTATAGGGTCGTCCATACGACCCCGGGACTAAATTGGCCCGCCACCGTCATGTCCAACGACTATAGGGTCTAGGTTGACAAGACGCCAAAATGTTCGACGAATATAGGGTCGTCCCCACGACCCCGGGCCAAAGATGGCATGCCGCCGAAATGTCCGACGACAATCGGATCGTCCCCACGACCACGGGCCAAAGTTGGCCAGCCGCCGACATGTCCGACGACTATTGGGTCGTCCCCACGACCCCGGGCCAAAGTTGGCCAGCCGCCGACTTATCCGACGACTATGGGGTCGTCCCCACGACCCCAGGACTAGATTGGCCCGCCACCGTCATGTCCGACGACAATAGGGTTGTCCCCACGACCCCGGGCCAATGTTGGCCAATCGCCGAAATGTCCGACGACTGTAGGGTCGTCCCCACGACCCCGGGACTAGATTGGCCCGCCACCGTCATGTCCGACGACTATAGGGTCGTCCCCACGACCCCGGGCAAATTTGGCAAGCCGCCGACATGTCCGACGACTGTAGGGTCGTCCCCACGACCCCGGGACTAGATTGGCCCGTCACCGTCATGTCCAACGACTATAGGGTCGTCCCCACGACCATGGGCCAAAGTTGGCCAGCCGCCGTAATGTCCAACGACTATTGGGTCGTCCCCACGACCCCGGGACTAGATTGGCCCGCCACCGTCAAGTCCGACGACTATAGGGTCGTCCCCACGACCCCGGGCAAATTTGGCAAGCCGCCGACATGTCCGACGACTGTAGGGTCGTCCCCACGACCCCGGGACTAGATTGGCCCGTCACCGTCATGTCCAACGACTATAGGGTCGTCCCCACGACCATGGGCCAAAGTTGGCCAGCCGCCGTAATGTCCAACGACTATTGGGTCGTCCCCACGACCACGGGCCAAAGTTGGCCAGCCGCCGACATGCCCGACGACTATAGGGTCGTCCCCACGACCCCGGGACTAGATTGGTCCGCCACCGTCATGTTCGACGACTATATGGTCGTCCCCACGACCCCGGGCCAAAGTTGGCAAGGCGCCGAAATGTCCGACGACTATAGGGTCGTCCCTACGACCCCGGGACTAGATTGGCCCGCCACCGTCATGTCCAACGACTATAGGGTCGTCCCCATGACCCCGGGCCAAAGTTGGCATGCCGCCGAAATGTCCGACGACTATAGGGTCGTCCCCACGACCCCGGGCCAAAGTTGGCAAGCCGCCGAAATGTCCGACGACTATAGGGTCGTCCCCACAACCCCGGGACTAGATTGGCCCGCCACCGTCAAGTCCGACGAGTATAGGGTCGTCTCCACGACCACGGGCCAAAGTTGGCCAGCCGCCGACATGTCCGTCGACTATAGGGTCGTCCCCACGACCCCGGGCCAAAGTTGGCAAGCCGCCGAAATGTCCGACGACTATAGGGTCGTCCCCACGACCGCGGGCCAAAGATGTCCAGCCGCCGTCTTGTCCGACGACTATAGGGTCGTACCCACGACCCCGGGACTAGATTGGCCCGCCACCGTCATGTCCAACGACTATAGGGTAGTCCCCACGACCCCGGGACTAGATTGGCCCGCCACCGTCATGTCCAACGACTATCGAATCGTCCCCACAACCCCGGGCCAATGTTGGCCAATCGCCGACATGTCCGACGACCATAGGGTCGTACCTACGACCCCGGGACTAGATTGGCCCGCCACCGTCATGTCCGACGACAATAGGGTCGTCCCCACGACCCTGGGTCTAGGTTGGCCAGCCGCCGACATGTCCGACGACTAAACAGTCGTCCCAACGACCACGGGCAAAAGTTGGCCAGCCGCCGACATGTCCGACGACTATAGGGTCGTCCCCACGACAGCGGGCCTACGTTGGCCAGCCGCCGACATGTCCGACGACTAAAGGGTCGTCCCCACGACCCCGGGACTAGGTTGGCTCGCCGCCGACATGTCCGACGACTATAGGGTCGTTCCCACGACACCGGGACTAGGTTGGATCGCCGCCGACTTGTCCGAGCACTATAGGGTCGTCCCCACGACCCAGGGACTAGGTTGGCTCGCCGCCGACATGTCCGACGACTATATGTTCGTCCCCACGACCCCCGGAGTAGGTTGGCTCGCCGCCGACTTGTCCGACGACTATAGGGTCGTCCCCACGACCCCGGGACTAGATTGGCCCGCCACCGTCTTGTCCGACGACTATAGGGTCGTCCCCACGACAGCGGGCCTACGTTGGCCAGCCGCCGACATGTCCGACCACTATAGGGTCGTCCCCACGACCCCGGGACTAGGTTGGCTCGCCGCCGACATGTCCGACGACTATAGGGTCGTTTCCACGACACCGGGACTAGGTTGGCTCGCCGCCGATTTTTCCGACCACTATAGGGTCGTCCCCACGACCCCGGGACTAGGTTGGCTCGCCGCCGACATGTCCGACGACTATAGGTTCGTCCCCACGACCCCCGGAGTAGGTTGGCTCGCCGCCGACTTGTCCGACGACTATAGGGTCGTCCCCACGACCCCGGGACTAGATTGGCCCGCCACCGTCTTGTCCGACGACTATAGGGTCGTCCCCACGACCCCGGGACTAGATTGGCCCGCCACCGTCAAGTCCGACGACTATAGGGTCGTCCCAACGACCTCGGGACTAGGTTGGCCAGCCGCCGACATGTCCGACGACTATAGGGTCGTCCCCACGACCCCGGGCCAAAGATGTCCAGCCGCCGTCTTGTCCGACGACTATAGGGTCGTCCCCACGACCACGGGCCAATGTTGGCCAGCCGCCGACATGTCCGACGACTATTGGGTCGCCCCCACGACCCCGGGCCAAAGTTGGCAAGCCGCCGAAATGTCCGACGACTGTAGGGTCGTCCCCACGACCCCGGGACTAGATTGGCCCGCCACCGTCAAGTCCGACGACTATAGGGTCGTCCCCACGACCCCGGGCCAAAGTTGGCAAGCCGCCGAAATGTCCGACGACTGTAGGGTCGTCCCCAAGACCCCAGGACTAGATTGGCCCGCCACCGTCATGTCCGACGACAATAGGGTCGTCCCCACGACCCCGGGGCTAGGATGGCCCGCCGCCGACATGTTCAACGACTATTGGGCCGTCCCCACGACCCCGGGCCAATGTTGGCCAGCCGCCGACATGTCCGACGACTATAGGGTCGTCCATACGACCCCGGGACTAAATTGGCCCGCCACCGTCATGTCCAACGACTATAGGGTCTAGGTTGACAAGACGCCAAAATGTTCGACGAATATAGGGTCGTCCCCACGACCCCGGGCCAAAGATGGCATGCCGCCGAAATGTCCGACGACAATCGGATCGTCCCCACGACCACGGGCCAAAGTTGGCAAGCCGCCGAAATGTCCGACGACTATAGGGTCGTCCCCACGACCCCGGGCCAAAGTTGGCAAGCCGCCGAAATGTCCGACGACTGTAGGGTCGTCCCCACGACCCCGGGACTAGATTGGCCCGCCACCGTCAAGTCCGACGACTATAGGGTCGTCCCAACGACCTCGGGACTAGGTTGGCCAGCCGCCGACATGTCCGACGACTATAGGGTCGTCCCCACGACCCCGGGCCAAAGATGTCCAGCCGCCGTCTTGTCCGACGACTATAGGGTCGTCCCCACGACCACGGGCCAAAGTTGGCCAGCCGCCGACATGTCCGACGACTATTGTGTCGTCCCCACGACCCCGGGCCAAAGTTGGCCAGCCGCCGACATGTCCGACGACTATAGGGTCGTCCCCAAGGCCCCGGGACTAGATTGGCCCGCCACCGTCAAGTCCGACGACTATAGGGTCGTCCCCACGACCCCGGGCCAAAGATGGCAACCCGCCGAAATGTCCGACGACTGTAGGGTCGTCCCCACGACCCCGGGACTAGTTTGGCCCGCCACCGTCAAGTCCGACGACTATAGGGTCGTCCCAACGACCTCGGGACTAGGTTGGCCAGCCGCCGACATGTCCGACGACTATAGGGTCGTCCCCACCACCCCGGGCCAAAGTTGGCAAGCCGCCGAAATGTCCGACGACTATAGGGTCGTCCCCACGACCCCGGGCCAAAGTTGGCAAGCCGCCGAAATGTCCGACGACTGTAGGGTCGTCCCCACGACCCCGGGACTAGATTGGCCCGCCACCGTCAAGTCCGACGACTATAGGGACGTCCCAACGACCTTGGGACTAGGTTGGCCAGCCGCCGACATGTCCGACGACTATAGGGTCGTCCCCACGACCCCGGGCCAAAGATGTCCAGCCGCCGTCTTGTCCGACGACTATAGGGTCGTCCCCACGACCACGGGCCAAAGTTGGCCAGCCGCCGACATGTCCGACGACTATTGGGTCGTCCCCACGACCCCGGGCCAAAGTTGGCAAGCCGCCGAAATGTCCGACGACTGTAGGGTCGTCCCCACGACCCCGGGACTAGATTGGCCCGCCACCGTCAAGTCCGACGACTATAGGGTCGTCCCCACGACCCCGGGCCAAAGTTGGCCAGCCGCCGACTTGTCCGACGACTATGGGGTCGTCCCCACTACCCCAGGACTAGATTGGCCCGCCACCGTCATGTCCGACGACAATAGGGTCGTCCCCACGACCCCGGGCCAATGTTGGCCAATCGCCGAAATGTCCGACGACTGTAGGGTCGTCCCCACGACCCCGGGACTAGATTGGCCCGCCACCGTCATGTCCAACGACTATAGGGTCGTCCCCACGATCCCGGGACTAGATTGGCCCGCCACCGTCAAGTCCGACGACTATAGGGTCGTCCCCACGACCTCGGGACTAGGTTGGCCAGCCGCCGACATGTCCGATGACTATAGGGTCGTCCTCACGACCCCGGGCCAATGTTGGCCAATCGCCGACATGTCCGACGACTATAGGGTCGTCCATACGACCCCGGGACTAAATTGGCCCGCCACCGTCATGTCCAACGGCTATAGGGTCGTCCCCACGACCCCGGGTCTAGGTTGACAAGACGCCAAAATGTTCGACGAATATAGGGTCGTCCCCACGACCCCGGGCTAAAGATGGCATGCCGCCGAAATGTCCGACGACTATAGGGTCGTCCCCACGACCCCGGGACTAGATTGGCCCGCCACCGTCATGTCCGACGACTATAGGGTCGTCCCAACGACCCCGGGCCAAAGTTGGCCAGCCGCCGAAATGTCCGACGGCTGTAGGGTCGTCCCCACGACCCCGGGACTAGATTGGCCCGCCACCGTCAAGTCCGACGACTATAGGGTCGTCCCCACGACCCCGGGAGTAGATTGGCCAGCCGCCGACATGTCCGGCGACTATAGGGTCGTCCCCACGACCCCGGGCCAAAGATGTCCAGCCACCGTCTTGTCCGACGACTATAGGGTCGTCCCCACGACCCCGGGACTAGATTGGCCCGCCACCGTCAAGTCCGACGACCTCGGGACTAGGTTGGCCAGCCGCCGACATGTCCGACGACTATTGGGCGTCCCCACGACCACGGGCCAAAGTTGGCCAGCCGCCGACTTGTCCGACGACTATAGAGTCGTCCCCACGACCCCGGGCCAAAGTTGGCAAGCTGCCGAATTGTCCGACGACTATAGGGTCGTCCCCACGACCCCGGGACTAGGTAGACCCGCCGCCGACGTGTCCGACAACTATAGGGTCGTCCCCACGACCACGGGCCAAAGTTGGCAAGCCGCCGACTTTTCCGACGAATATAGGGTCGTTCCTACAATCCTGGGCCAAACGTGGCCAGCCACCGTTATGTCCGACGACTATAGAATCGTGCCCACGGCCTCGGGCCAAAGTTGACCAGCCACCGACATTTCCGACGACTATAGGGTCGTTCCCACGACCATGGGCCAAAGTTGGTCAGCCGCCGACTTGTCCGACGACTATTGGGTCGCCCCACGGCCCCGGACTAGGATGGCTCGCCGCCGACATGTCCGACGACTATAGGATCGTCCCCACGATGCCGGGACTAGGTTGGCTCGCCGCCGTTTTGTCCGAAGACTATAGGGTCGTCCCCACGTCCCCGGGCCAAAGGTGGCAAGCTGCCGACTTGTCCGACGACTATAGGGTCGACCCCACGACCCCGGGAATAGGTAGGCCCGCCGCCGACTTGTCCGACGACTATAGGGTCGTCCCCACGACCCCGAGACTAGATTGGACCGCCACCGTTATATCCGACGATTATAGAGTCGTCCCCACGACACCGGGCCAAAGTTGGCCAGCCGCCGACATGTCCGACGACTATAGGGTCGTCCCCACTACCCCGGGACAAGGTTGGCCCGCCGCCGACATGTCCGACGACTATTGGGTCGTCCCCACGACCCCGGGCCAAAGTTGGCCAGCCGCCGACATGTCCGACGACTATAGGGTCGTCCCCACGACCCCGAGACTAGATTGGCCCGCCACCGTCAAGTCCGACGACTATAGGGTCGTCCCAACGACCTCGGGACTAGGTTGGCCAGCCGCCGACATGTCCGACGACTATAGGGTCGTCCCCACGACCCCGGGCCAAAGATGTCCAGCCGCCGTCTTGTCCGACGACTATAGGGTCGTCCCCACGACCCCGGGACTAGATTGGCCCGCCACCGTCAAGTCCGACGACTATAGGGTCGTCCCCACGACCCCGGGCCAAAGTTGGCAAGCCGCTGAAATGTCCGACGACTGTAGGGTCGTCCCCACGACCCCGGGACTAGATTGGCCCGCCACCGTCAAGTCCGACGACTATAGGGTCGTCCCAACGACCTCGGGACTAGGTTGGCCAGCCGCCGACATGTCCGACGACTATAGGGTCGTCCCCACGACCCCGGGCCAAAAATGTCCAGCCGCCGTCTTGTCCGACGACTATAGGGTCGTCCCCACGACCACGGGCCAAAGTTGGCCAGCCGCCGACATGTCCGACGATTATTGGGTCGTCCCCACGACCCGGGGCCAAAGTTGGCCAGCCGCCGACACGTCCGACGACTATAGGGTCGTCCCCAAGACCCCGGGACTAGATTGGCCCGCCACCGTCAAGTCCGACGACTATAGGGTCGTCCCCACGACCCCGGGCCAAAGTTGGCAAGCCGCCGAAATGTCCGACGACTGTAGGGTCGTCCCCACGACCCCGGGACTAGATTGGCCCGCCACCGTCAAGTCCGACGACTATAGGGTCGTCCCAACGACCTCGGGACTAGGTTGGCCAGCCGCCGACATGTCCGACGACTATAGGGTCGTCCCCACGACCCCGGGCCAAAGATGTCCAGCCGCCGTCTTGTCCGACGACTATAGGGTCGTCCCCACCACCACGGGCCAAAGTTGGCCAGCCGCCGACATGTCCGACGACTATTGGGCCGTCCCCACGACCACGGGCCAAAGTTGGCAAGCCGCCGAAATGTCCGACGACTGTAGGGTCGTCCCCACGACCCCGGGACTAGATTGGCCCGCCACCGTCAAGTCCGACGACTATAGGGTCGTACCCACGACCCCGGGCCAAAGTTGGCAAGCCGCCGAAATGTCCGACGACTGTAGGGTCGTCCCCAAGACCCCAGGACTAGATTGGCCCGCCACCGCCATGTCCGACGACAATAGGGTCGTCCCCACGACCCCGGGGCTAGGATGGCCCGCCGCCGACATGTTCAACGACTATTGGGCCGTCCCCACGACCCCGGGCCAATGTTGGCCAGCCGCCGACATGTCCGACGACTATAGGGTCGTCCATACGACCCCGGGACTAAATTGGCCCGCCACCGTCATGTCCAACGACTATAGGGTCTAGGTTGACAAGACGCCAAAATGTTCGACGAATATAGGGTCGTCCCCACGACCCCGGGCTAAAGATGGCATGCCGCCGAAATGTCCGACGACAATCGGATCGTCCCCACGACCCCGGGCCAAAGTTGGCAAGCCGCTGAAATGTCCGACGACTGTAGGGTCGTCCCCACGACCCCGGGACTAGATTGGCCCGCCACCGTCAAGTCCGACGACTATAGGGTCGTCCCAACGACCTCGGGACTAGGTTGGCCAGCCGCCGACATGTCCGACGACTATAGGGTCGTCCCCACGACCCCGGGCCAAAGATGTCCAGCCGCCGTCTTGTCCGACGACTATAGGGTCGTCCCCACGACCACGGGCCAAAGTTGGCCAGCCGCCGACATGTCCGACGATTATTGGGTCGTCCCCACGACCCGGGGCCAAAGTTGGCCAGCCGCCGACACGTCCGACGACTATAGGGTCGTCCCCAAGACCCCGGGACTAGATTGGCCCGCCACCGTCAAGTCCGACGACTATAGGGTCGTCCCCACGACCCCGGGCCAAAGTTGGCAAGCCGCCGAAATGTCCGACGACTGTAGGGTCGTCCCCACGACCCCGGGACTAGATTGGCCCGCCACCGTCAAGTCCGACGACTATAGGGTCGTCCCAACGACCTCGGGACTAGGTTGGCCAGCCGCCGACATGTCCGACGACTATAGGGTCGTCCCCACGACCCCGGGCCAAAGATGTCCAGCCGCCGTCTTGTCCGACGACTATAGGGTCGTCCCCACCACCACGGGCCAAAGTTGGCCAGCCGCCGACATGTCCGACGACTATTGGGCCGTCCCCACGACCACGGGCCAAAGTTGGCAAGCCGCCGAAATGTCCGACGACTGTAGGGTCGTCCCCACGACCCCGGGACTAGATTGGCCCGCCACCGTCAAGTCCGACGACTATAGGGTCGTACCCACGACCCCGGGCCAAAGTTGGCAAGCCGCCGAAATGTCCGACGACTGTAGGGTCGTCCCCAAGACCCCAGGACTAGATTGGCCCGCCACCGCCATGTCCGACGACAATAGGGTCGTCCCCACGACCCCGGGGCTAGGATGGCCCGCCGCCGACATGTTCAACGACTATTGGGCCGTCCCCACGACCCCGGGCCAATGTTGGCCAGCCGCCGACATGTCCGACGACTATAGGGTCGTCCATACGACCCCGGGACTAAATTGGCCCGCCACCGTCATGTCCAACGACTATAGGGTCTAGGTTGACAAGACGCCAAAATGTTCGACGAATATAGGGTCGTCCCCACGACCCCGGGCTAAAGATGGCATGCCGCCGAAATGTCCGACGACAATCGGATCGTCCCCACGACCACGGGCCAAAGTTGGCCAGCCGCCGACATGTCCGACGACTATTGGGTCGCCCCACGACCCCGGGCCAAAGTTGGCCAGCCGCCGACTTGTCCGACGACTATGGGGTCGTCCCCACGACCCCAGGACTAGATTGGCCCGCCACCGTCATGTCCGACGACAATAGGGTCGTCCCCACGACCCCGGGCCAATGTTGGCCAATCGCCGAAATGTCCGACGACTGTAGGGTCGTCCCCACGACCCCGGGACTAGATTGGCCCGCCACCGTCATGTCCAACGACTATAGGGTCGTCCCCACGACCCCGGGACTAGATTGGCCCGCCACCGTCAAGTCCGACGACTATAGGGTCGTCCCCACGACCTCGGGACTAGGTTGGCCAGCCGCCGACATGTCCGATGACTATAGGGTCGTCCCCACGACCCCGGGCCAATGTTGGCCAATCGCCGACATGTCCGACGACTATAGGGTCGTCCATACGACCCCGGGACTAAATTGGCCCGCCACCGACATGTCCAACGACTATAGGGTCGTCCCCACGACCCCGGGTCTAGGTTGACAAGACGCCAAAATGTTCGACGAATATAGGGTCGTCCCCACGACCCCGGGCTAAAGATGGCATGCCGCCGAAATGTCCGACGACTATAGGGTCGTCCCCACGACCCCGGGACTAGATTGGCCCGCCACCGTCAAGTCCGACGACTATAGGGTCGTCCCCACGACCCCGGGACTAGATTGGCCAACCGCCGACATGTCCGGCGACTATAGGGTCGTCCCCACGACCCCGGGCCAAAGATGTCCAGCCACCGTCTTGTCCGACGACTATAGGGTCGTCCCCACGACCCCGGGACTAGATTGGCCCGCCACCGTCAAGTCCGACGACCTCGGGACTAGGTTGGCCAGCCGCCGACATGTCCGACGACTATTGGGCGTCCCCACGACCACGGGCCAAAGTTGGCCAGCCGCCGACTTGTCCGACGACTATAGAGTCGTCCCCACGACCCCGGGCCAAAGTTGACAAGCTGCCGACTTGTCCGACGACTATAGAGTCGTCCCCACGACCCCGGGACTAGGTAGACCCGCCGCCGACGTGTCCGACAACTATAGGGTCGTCCCCACGACCCCGGGCCAAAGTTGGCAAGCTGCCGAATTGTCCGACGACTATAGGGTCGTCCCCACGACCCCGGGACTAGGTAGACCCGCCGCCGACGTGTCCGACAACTATAGGGTCGTCCCCACGACCACGGGCCAAAGTTGGCAAGCCGCCCACTTTTCCGACGAATATAGGGTCGTTCCTACAATCCTGGGCCAAACGTGGCCAGCCACCGTTATGTCCGACGACTATAGAATCGTCCCCACGGCCTCGGGCCAAAGTTGACCAGCCACCGACATTTCCGACGACTATAGGGTCGTTCCCACGACCGTGGGCCAAAGTTTGTCAGCCGCCGACTTGTCCGACGACTATTGGGTCGCCCCACGGCCCCGGACTAGGATGGCTCGCCGCCGACATGTCCGACGACTATAGGATCGTCCCCACGACGCCGGGACTAGGTTGGCTCGCCGCCGTTTTGTCCGAAGACTATAGGGTCGTCCCCACGTCCCCGGGCCAAAGTTGGCAAGCTGCCGACTTGTCCGACGACTATAGGGTCGACCCCACGACCCCGGGAATAGGTAGGCCCGCCGCCGACTTGTCCGACGACTATAGGGTCGTCCCCACGACCCCGAGACTAGATTGGACCGCCACCGTTATATCCGACGATTATAGAGTCGTCCCCACGACACCGGGCCAAAGTTGGCCCGCCGCCGACATGTCCGACGACTATAGGGTCGTCCCCACGACACCGGGTCCAGGTTGGCCAGCCGCCGACATTTCCGACGACTATAGAGTCGTCCCCACGACACCGGGCCAAAGTTGGCCAGCCGCCGACATGTCCGACGACTATAGGGTCGTCCCCACTACCCCGGGACAAGGTTGGCCCGCCGCCGACATGTCCGACGACTATTGGGTCGTCCCCACGACCCCGGGTCAAAGTTGGCCAGCCGCCGACATGTCCGACGATTATTGGGTCGTCCCCACGACCCGGGGCCAAAGTTGGCCAGCCGCCGACACGTCCGACGACTATAGGGTCGTCCCCAAGACCCCGGGACTAGATTGGCCCGCCACCGTCAAGTCCGACGACTATAGGGTCGTCCCCACGACCCCGGGCCAAAGTTGGCAAGCCGCCGAAATGTCCGACGACTGTAGGGTCGTCCCCACGACCCCGGGACTAGATTGGCCCGCCACCGTCAAGTCCGACGACTATAGGGTCGTCCCAACGACCTCGGGACTAGGTTGGCCATCCGCCGACATGTCCGACGACTATAGGGTCGTCCCCACGACCCCGGGCCAAAGATGTCCAGCCGCCGTCTTGTCCGACGACTATAGGGTCGTCCCCACGACCACGGGCCAAAGTTGGCCAGCCGCCGACATGTCCGACGACTATTGGGCCGTCCCCACGACCACGGGCCAAAGTTGGCAAGCCGCCGAAATGTCCGACGACTGTAGGGTCGTCCCCACGACCCCGGGACTAGATTGGCCCGCCACCGTCAAGTCCGACGACTATAGGGTCGTACCCACGACCCCGGGCCAAAGTTGGCCAGCCGCCGACATGTCCGACGACTATAGGGTCGTCCATACGACCCCGGGACTAAATTGGCCCGCCACCGTCATGTCCAACGACTATAGGGTCTAGGTTGACAAGACGCCAAAATGTTCGACGAATATAGGGTCGTCCCCACGACCACGGGCCAAAGTTGGCCAGCCGCCGACATGTCCGACGACTATTGGGTCGTCCCCACGACCCCGGGCCAAAGTTGGCCAGCCGCTGACTTGTCCGACGACTATGGGGTCGTCCCCACGACCCCAGGACTAGATTGGCCCGCCACCGTCATGTCCGACGACAATAGGGTCGTCCCCACGACCCCGGGCCAATGTTGGCCAATCGCCGAAATGTCCGACGACTGTAGGGTCGTCCCCACGATCCCGGGACTAGATTGGCCCGCCACCGTCATGTCCGACGACAATAGGGTCGTCCCCACGACCCCGGGCCAATGTTGGCCAATCGCCGAAATGTCCGACGACTGTAGGGTCGTCCCCACGATCCCGGGACTAGATTGGCCCGCCACCGTCATGTCCAACGACTATAGGGTCGTCCCCACGACCCCGGGACTAGATTGGCCCGCCACCGTCAAGTCCGACGACTATAGGGTCGTCCCCACGACCTCGGGACTAGGTTGGCCAGCCGCCGACATGTCCGATGACTATAGGGTCGTCCCCACGACCCCGGGACTAGATTGGCCCGCCACCGTCAAGTCCGACGACTATAGGGTCGTCCCCACGACCCCAGGAGTAGATTGGCCAGCCGCCGACATGTCCGGCGACTATAGGGTCGTCCCCACGACCCCGGGCCAAAGATGTCCAGCCACCGTCTTGTCCGACGACTATAGGGTCGTCCCCACGACCCCGGGACTGGATTGGCCCGCCACCGTCAAGTCCGACGACCTCGGGACTAGGTTGGCCAGCCGCCGACATGTCCGACGACTATTGGGCGTCCCCACGACCACGGGCCAAAGTTGGCCAGCCGCCGACTTGTCCGACGACTATAGAGTCGTCCCCACGACCCCGGGCCAAAGTTGGCAAGCTGCCGACTTGTCCGACGACTATAGAGTCGTCCCCACGACCCCGGGACTAGGTAGACCCGCCGCCGACGTGTCCGACAACTATAGGGTCGTCCCCACGACCCCGGGCCAAAGTTGGCAAGCTGCCGAATTGTCCGACGACTATAGAATCGTCCCCACGGCCTCGGGCCAAAGTTGACCAGCCACCGACATTTCCGACGACTATAGGGTCGTTCCCACGACCATGGGCCAAAGTTGGTCAGCCGCCGACTTGTCCGACGACTATTGGGTCGCCCCACGGCCCCGGACTAGGATGGCTCGCCGCCGACATGTCCGACGACTATAGGGTCGTCCCCACGACGCCGGGACTAGGTTGGCTCGCCGCCGTTTTGTTCGAAGACTATAGGGTCGTCCCCACGTCCCCGGGCCAAAGTTGGCAAGCTGCCGACTTGTCCGAAGACTATAGGGTCGACCCCACGACCCCGGGAATAGGTAGGCCCGCCGCCGACTTGTCCGACGACTATAGGGTCGTCCCCACGACCCCGAGACTAGATTGGACCGCCACCGTTATATCCGACGATTATAGAGTCGTCCCCACGACACCGGGCCAAAGTTGGCCAGCCGCCGACATGTCCGACGACTATAGGGTCGTCCCCACGACACCGGGTCCAGGTTGGCCAGCCGCCGACATGTCCGACGACTATTGGGTCGTCCCCACGACCCCGGGCCAAAGTTGGCCAGCCGCCGACATGTCCGACGACTATAGGGTCGTCCCCACGACCCCGAGACTAGATTGGCCCGCCACCGTCAAGTCCGACGACCTCGGGACTAGGTTGGCCAGTCGCCGACATCTCCGACGACTATAGGGTCGTCCCCACGACCCCGGGCCAAAGATGTCCAGCCGCCGTCTTGTCCGACGACTTTAGGGTCGTCCCCACGACCCCGGGACTAGATTGGCCCGCCACCGTCAAGTCCGACGACTATAGGGTCGTCCCAACGACCTCGGGACTAGGTTGGCCAGCCGCCGACATGTCCGACGACTATAGGGTCGTCCCCACGACCCCGGGCCAAAGATGTCCAGCCGCCGTCTTGTCCGACGACTATAGGGTCGTCCCCACGACCCCGGGACTAGATTGGCCCGCCACCGTCATGTCCAACGACTATAGGGTCGTCCCCACAACCACGGGCCAAAGTTGGCCAGCCGCCGACATGTCCGACGACTATAGGGTCTAGGTTGACAAGACGCCAAAATGTTCGACGAATATAGGGTCGTCCCCTCGACCCCGGGACTAGATTGGCCCGCCACCGTCAAGTCCGACGACTATAGGGTCGTCCCCACGACCCCGGGTCTAGGTTGACAAGACGCCAAAATGTTCGACGAATATAGGGTCGTCCCCACGACCCCGGGCTAAAGATGGCATCCCGCCGAAATGTCCGACGACTATAGGGTCGTCCCCACGACCGCGGGACTAGGCTGAAAAGCCGCCAACATGTCCGACGACTATAGGGTCGTCCCCACGACCCCGGGCCAAAGTTGGCCAGCCGCCGACATGTCCGACGACTATAGGGTCGTCCCCACGACCCCGAGACTAGATTGGCCCGCCACCGTCATGTCCGACGACAATAGGGTCGACCCCACGACCCCGGGTCCAGGTTGGCCAGCCGCCGACATTTCCGACGACTATAGAGTCGTCCCCACGTCCCCGGGCCAAAGTTGGCAAGTTGCCGACTTGTCCGACGACTATAGGGTCGACCCCACGACCCCGGGAATAGGTAGGCCCGCCGCCGACTTGTCCGACGACTATAGGGTCGTCCCCACGACCCCGAGACTAGATTGGACCGCCACCGTTATATCCGACGATTATAGAGTCGTCCCCACGACACCGGGCCAAAGTTGGCCAGCCGCCGACATGTCCGACGACTATAGGGTCGTCCCCACGACACCGGGTCCAGGTTGGCCAGCCGCCGACATTTCCGACGACTATAGAGTCGTCCCCACGACACCGGGCCAAAGTTGGCCAGCCGCCGACATGTCCGACGACTATAGGGTCGTCCCCACTACCCCGGGACAAGGTTGGCCCGCCGCCGACATGTCCGACGACTATTGGGTCGTCCCCACGACCCCGGGCCAAAGTTGGCCAGCCGCCGACATGTCCGACGACTATAGGGTCGTCTCCACGACCCCGAGACTAGATTGGCCCGCCACCGTCAAGTCCGACGACCTCGGCACTAGGTTGGCCAGCCGCCGACATGTCCGACGACTATAGGGTCGTCCCCACGACCTCGGGCCAAAGATGTCCAGCCGCCGTCTTGTCCGACGACTATAGGGTCGTCCCCACGACCCCGGGACTAGATTGGCCCGCCACCGTCAAGTCCGACGACTATAGGGTCGTCCCAACGACCTCGGGACTAGGTTGGCCAGCCGCCGACATGTCCGACGACTATAGGGTCGTCCCCACGACCCCGGGCCAAAGATGTCCAGCCGCCGTCTTGTCCGACGACTATAGGGTCGTCCCCACGACCCCGGGACTAGATTGGCCCGCCACCGTCATGTCCAACGACTATAGGGTCGTCCCCACAACCACGGGCCAAAGTTGGCCAGCCGCCGACATGTCCGACGACTATTGGATCGTCCCCACGACCACGGGCCAAAGTTGGCCAGCCGCCGACATGTCCGACGAGTATAGGGTCGTCCCCACTACCCCGGGCCAAAGTTGGCAAGCCGCCGAAATGTCCGACGACTGTAGCGTCGTCCCCACGACCCCGGGATTAGATTGGCCCGCCGCCGTCAAGTCCGACGACTATAGGGTCGTCCCCACGACCTCGGGACTAGCTTGGCCAGCCGCCGACATGTCCGACGACTATAGGGTCGTCCCCACGACCCCGGGCCAATGTTGGCCAATCGCCGACATGTCCGACGACTATAGGGTCGTCCCTACGACCCCGGGACTAGATTGGCCCGCCACCGTCATGTCCAACGACTATAGGGTCGTCCCCACGACCCCGGGACTAGGTTGACAAGCCGCCAACATGTCCGACGAATATAGGGTCGTCCCCACGACCCCGGGCTAAAGATGGCATGCCGCCGAAATGTCCGACGACTATAGGGTCGTCCCCACGACCGCGGGACTAGGCTGACAAGCCGCCAACATGTTCGACGACTATAGGGTCGTCCCCACGACCCCGGGCCAAAGTTGGCCAGCCGCCGACATGTCCGACGACTATAGGGTCGTCCCCACGACCCCGAGACTAGATTGGTCCGCCACCGTCATGTCCGACGACAATAGGGTCGTCCCCACGACCCCGGGTCCAGGTTGGCCAGCCGCCGACATTTCCGACGACTATAGAGTCGTCCCCACGACCCCGGGCCAAAGTTGGCCAGCCGCCGACATGTCCGACGACTATAGGGTCGTCCCCACGACACCGGGTCCAGGTTGGCCAGCCGCCGACATTTCCGACGACTATAGAGTCGTCCCCACGACACCGGGCCAAAGTTGGCAAGCCGCCGAAATGTCCGACGACTGTAGGGTCGTCCCCAAGACCCCGGGACTAGATTGGCCCGCCACCGTCAAGTCCGACGACTATAGGGTCGTCCCAACGACCTCGGGACTAGGTTGGCCAGCCGCCGACATGTCCGACGACTATAGGGTCGTCCCCACGACCCCGGGCCAAAGATGTCCAGCCGCCGTCTTGTCCGACGACTATAGGGTCGTCCCCACGACCACGGACCAAAGTTGGCCAGCCGCCGACATGTCCGACGACTATTGTGTCGTCCCCACGACCCCGGGCCAAAGTTGGCCAGCCGCCGACATGTCCGACGACTATAGGGTCGTCCCCACGACCCCGAGACTAGATTGGCCCGCCACCGTCATGTCCGACGACAATAGGGTCGACCCCACGACCCCGGGTCCAGGTTGGCCAGCCGCCGACATTTCCGACGACTATAGAGTCGTCCCCACGTCCCCGGGCCAAAGTTGGCAAGCTGCCGACTTGTCCGACGACTATAGGGTCGACCCCACGACCCCGGGAATAGGTAGGCCCGCCGCCGACTTGTCCGACGACTATAGGGTCGTCCCCACGACCCCGAGACTAGATTGGACCGCCACCGTTATATCCGACGATTATAGAGTCGTCCCCACGACACCGGGCCAAAGTTGGCCAGCCGCCGACATGTCCGACGACTATAGGGTCGTCCCCACGACCCCGAGACTAGATTGGTCCGCCACCGTCATGTCCGACGACAATAGGGTCGTCCCCACGACCCCGGGTCCAGGTTGGCCAGCCGCCGACATTTCCGACGACTATAGAGTCGTCCCCACGACCCCGGGCCAAAGTTGGCCAGCCGCCGACATGTCCGACGACTATAGGGTCGTCCCCACGACACCGGGTCCAGGTTGGCCAGCCGCCGACATTTCCGACGACTATAGAGTCGTCCCCACGACACCGGGCCAAAGTTGGCAAGCCGCCGAAATGTCCGACGACTGTAGGGTCGTCCCCAAGACCCCGGGACTAGATTGGCCCGCCACCGTCAAGTCCGACGACTATAGGGTCGTCCCAACGACCTCGGGACTAGGTTGGCCAGCCGCCGACATGTCCGACGACTATAGGGTCGTCCCCACGACCCCGGGCCAAAGATGTCCAGCCGCCGTCTTGTCCGACGACTATAGGGTCGTCCCCACGACCACGGACCAAAGTTGGCCAGCCGCCGACATGTCCGACGACTATTGTGTCGTCCCCACGACCCCGGGCCAAAGTTGGCCAGCCGCCGACATGTCCGACGACTATAGGGTCGTCCCCACGACCCCGAGACTAGATTGGCCCGCCACCGTCATGTCCGACGACAATAGGGTCGACCCCACGACCCCGGGTCCAGGTTGGCCAGCCGCCGACATTTCCGACGACTATAGAGTCGTCCCCACGTCCCCGGGCCAAAGTTGGCAAGCTGCCGACTTGTCCGACGACTATAGGGTCGACCCCACGACCCCGGGAATAGGTAGGCCCGCCGCCGACTTGTCCGACGACTATAGGGTCGTCCCCACGACCCCGAGACTAGATTGGACCGCCACCGTTATATCCGACGATTATAGAGTCGTCCCCACGACACCGGGCCAAAGTTGGCCAGCCGCCGACATGTCCGACGACTATAGGGTCGTCCCCACGACACCGGGTCCAGGTTGGCCAGCCGCCGACATTTCCGACGACTATAGAGTCGTCCCCACGACACCGGGCCAAAGTTGGCCAGCCGCCGACATGTCCGACGACTATAGGGTCGTCCCCACTACCCCGGGACAAGGTTGGCCCGCCGCCGACATGTCCGACGACTATTGGGTCGTCCCCACGACCCCGGGCCAAAGTTGGCCAGCCGCCGACATGTCCGACGACTATAGGGTCGTCCCAACGACCCCGGGCCAAAGTTGGCCAGCCGCCGACATGTCCGACGACTATAGGGTCGTCCCCAAGACCCCGGGACTAGATTGGCCCGCCACCGTCAAGTCCGACGACTATAGGGTCGTCCCCACGACCCCGGGCCAAAGTTGGCAAGCCGCCGAAATGTCCGACGACTGTAGGGTCGTCCCCACGACCCCGGGACTAGATTGGCCCGCCACCGTCAAGTCCGACGACTATAGGGTCGTCCCAACGACCTCGGGACTAGGTTGGCCAGCCGCCGACATGTCCGACGACTATAGGGTCGTCCATACGACCCCGGGACTAAATTGGACCGCCACCGTCATGTCCAACGACTATAGGGTCTAGGTTGACAAGACGCCAAAATGTTCGACGAATATAGGGTCGTCCCCACGACCCCGGGCTAAAGATGGCATGCCGCCGAAATGTCCGACGACAATCGGATCGTCCCCACGACCACGGGCCAAAGTTGGCCAGCCGCCGACATGTCCGACGACTATTGGGTCGTCCCCACGACCCCGGGCCAAAGTTGGCCAGCCGCCGACTTGTCCGACGACTATGGGGTCGTCCCCACGACCCCAGGACTAGATTAGCCCGCCACCGTCATGTCCGACGACAATAGGGTCGTCCCCACGACCCCGGGCCAATGTTGGCCAATCGCCGACATGTCCGACGACTATAGGGTCGTCGATACGACCCCGGGACTAAATTGGCCCGCCACCGTCATGTCCAACGACTATAGGGTCGTCCCCACGACCCCGGGTCTAGGTTGACAAGACGCCAAAATGTTCGACGAATATAGGGTCGTCCCCACGACCCCGGGCTAAAGATGGCATGCCGCCGAAATGTCCGACGACTATAGGGTCGTCCCCACGACCGCGGGACTAGGCTGACAAGCCGCCAACATGTCCGACGACTATAGGGTCGTCCCCACGACCCCGGGCCAAAGTTGGCCAGCCGCCGACATGTCCGACGACTATAGAACGTCCCCACGACCCCGAGACTAGATTGGCCCGCCACCGTCATGTCCGACGACAATAGGGTCGTCCCCACGACCCCGGGTCCAGGTTGGCCAGGCTCCGACATTTCCGATGACTATAGAGTCGTCCCCACGACACCGGGCCAAAGTTGGCCAGCCGCCGACATGTCCGACGACTATAGGGTCGTCCCCACCACCCCGGGCCAAAGTTGGCAAGCCGCCGAAATGTCCGACGACTGTAGGGTCGTCCCCAAGACCCCGGGACTAGATTGGCCCGCCACCGTCATGTCCGACGACTATAGGGTCGTCCCCACGACCCCGGGCCAAAGTTGGCAAGCCGCCGAAATGTCCGACGACTCTAGGGTCGTCCCCAAGACCCCGGGACTAGATTGGCCCGCCACCGTCATGTCCGACGACTATAGGGTCGTCCCCACGACCCCGAGACTAGATTGGCCCGCCACCGTCATGTCCGACGACAATAGGGTCGTCCCCACGACCCCGGGTCCAGGTTGGCCAAGCGCCGACATTTCCGACGACTATAGAGTCGTCCCCACGACACCGGGCCAAAGTTGGCCAGCCGCCGACATGTCCGACGACTATAGGGTCGTCCCCACGACCCCGAGACGAGATTGGCCCGCCACCGTCATGTCCGACGATTATAGGGTCGTCCCCACGACGCCGGGACAAGCTTGGCCCGCCGCCGACTTGTCCGACGACTATAGGGTCGTCCCTACGACCCCGGGACAGGATTGGCCCGCCGCCGTCTTGTCCGACGACTATAGGGTCGTCCCCACGACCCCGGGACTAGATTGGCCCGCCACCGTCATGTCCGACGATTATAGTGTCGTCCCCACGACCCCGGGACAAGCTGGGCCCGCCGCCGACTTGTTCGACGACTATAGGGTCGTCCCAACGACCCCGGGACTAGGTTGGCCAGCCGCCGATATGTCCGACGACTATAGGGTCGTCCCCACGACCCCGGGACTAGATTGGCCCGCCACCGTCATGTCCGACGATTATAGTGTCGTCCCTACGACCCCGGGACAGGATTGGCCCGCCGCCGTCTTGTCCGACGACTATAGGGTCGTCCCCACGACCCCGGGACTAGATTGGCCCGCCACCGTCATGTCCGACGATTATAGTGTCGTCCCCACGACCCCGAGACTAGATTGGCCCGCCACCGTCATGTCCGACGACAATAGGGTCGTCCTCACGACCCCGGGTCCAGGTTGGCCAGGCTCCGACATTTCCGACGACTATAGAGTCGTCCCCACGACACCGGGACAAATGGCCAGCCGCCGACATGTCCGACGACTATAGGGTCGTCCCCACCACCCCGGGCCAAAGTTGGCAAGCCGCCGAAATGTCCGACGACTCTAGGGTCGTCCCCAAGACCCCGGGACTAGATTGGCCCGCCACCGTCAAGTCCGACGACTATAGGGTCGTCCCCACGACCTCGGGACTAGGTTGGCCAGCCGCCGACATGTCCGATGACTATAGGGTCGTCCCCACGACCCCGGGCCAATGTTGGCCAATCGCCGACATGTCCGACGACTATAGGGTCGTCCATACGACCCCGGGACTAAATTGGCCCGCCACCGTCATGTCCAACGACTATAGGGTCGTCCCCACGACCCCGGGTCTAGGTTGACAAGACGCCAAAATGTTCGACGAATATAGGGTCGTCCCCACGACCCCGGGCTAAAGATGGCATGCCGCCGAAATGTCCGACGACTATAGGGTCGTCCCCACGACCGCGGGACTAGGCTGACAAGCCGCCAACATGTCCGACGATTATAGGGTCGTCCCCACGACCCCGGGCCAAAGTTGGCCAGCCGCCGACATGTCCGACGACTATAGGGTCGTCCCCACGACCCCGGGCCAAAGTTGGCAAGCCGCCGAAATGTCCGACGACTCTAGTGTCGTCCCCAAGACCCCGGGACTAGATTGGCCCGCCACCGTCATGTCCGACGACTATAGGGTCGTCCCCACGACCCCGAGACTAGATTGGCCCGCCACCGTCATGTCCGACGACAATAGGGTCGTCCCCACGACCCCGGGTCCAGGTTGGCCAAGCGCCGACATTTCCGACGACTATAGACGCGTCCCCACGACTCCGGGCCAAAGTTGGCCAGCCGCCGACATGTCCGACGACTATAGGGTCGTCCCCACGACCCCGGGCCAAAGTTGGTCAGCTGCCGAAATGTCCGACGACTATAGGGTCGTCCCCACGACCGCGGGACTAGGCTGACAAGCCGCCAACATGTCCGACGACTATAGGGTCGTCCCCACGACCCCGGGCCAAAGTTGGCCAGCCGCCGACATGTCCGACGACTATAGGGTCGTCCCCACGACCCCGGGCCAATGTTGGCCAATCGCCGTCATGTCCGACGACAATAGGGTCGTCCCCACGACCCCGGGTCCAGGTTGGCCAGGCTCCGACATTTCCGACGACTATAGAGTCGTCCCCACCACCCCGGGCCAAAGTTGGCAAGCCGCCGAAATGTCCTACGACTCTAGGGTCGTCCCCAAGACCCCGGGACTAGATTGGCCCGCCACCGTCATGTCCGACGACTATAGGGTCGTCCCCACGACCCCGAGACTAGATTGGCCCGCCACCTTCATGTCCGACGACAATAGGGTCGTCCCCACGACCCCGGGTCCAGGTTGGCCAAGCGCCGACATTTCCGACGACTATAGACGCGTCCCCACGACACCGGGCCAAAGTTGGCCAGCCGCCGACATGTCCGACGACTATAGGGTCGTCCCCACGACCCCGGGCCAAAGTTGGTCAGCCGCCGACATTTCCGACGACTATAGGGTCGTCCCCACGACCCCGGGCCAATGTTGGCCAGCCGCCGACATGTTCAACGACTATTGGGCCGTCCCCACGACCACGGGCCAAAGTTGACCAGCCGCCGACATGTCCGACGACTATAGGGTCGTCCCCACGACCCCGGGCCAATGTTGGCCAATCGCCGACATGTCCGACGACTACAGGGTCGTCCCTACGACCCCGGGACTAGATTGGCCCGCCACCGTCATGTCCAACGACTATAGGGACGTCCCCGCGACCGCGGGCCAAAGATGTCCAGCCGCCGTCTTGTCCGACGACTATAGGGTCGTCCCCACGACCCCGGGACTAGATTGGCCCGCCACCATCATGTCCGACGACTATAGGGTCGTCCCCACGACCCCGAGACTAGATTGGCCCGCCACCGTCATGTCCGACGACAATAGGGTCGTCCCCACGGCCCCGGGTCCAGGTTGGCCAAGCGCCGACATTTCCGACGACTATAGACGCGTCCCCACGACACCGGGCCAAAGTTGGCCAGCCGCCGACATGTCCGACGACTATAGGGTCGTCCCCACGACCCCGGGCCAAAGTTGGTCAGCCGCCGACATTTCCGACGACTATAGGGTCGTCCCCACGACCCCGGGCCAATGTTGGCCAGCCGCCGACATGTTCAACGACTATTGGGCCGTCCCCACGACCACGGGCCAAAGTTGACCAGCCGCCGACATGTCCAACGACTATAGGGTCGTCCCCACGACCCCGGGACTAGATTAGCCCGCCACCGTCATGTCCGACGACTATAGGGTCGTCCCCACGACCCCGAGACTAGATTGGCCCGCCACCGTCATGTCCGACGACAATAGGGTCGTCCCCACGACCCCGGGTCCAGGTTGGCCAAGCGCCGACATTTCCGACGACTATAGACGCGTCCCCACGACACCGGGCCAAAGTTGGCCAGCCGCCGACATGTCCGACGACTATAGGGTCGTCCCCACGACCATGGGCAAAAGTTGGTCAGCCGCCGACTTGTCCGACGACTATTGGGTCGCCCCACGGCCCCGGACTAGGATGGCTCGCCGCCGACATGTCCGACGACTATAGGATCGTCCCCACGACGCCGGGACTAGGTTGGACAGCCGCCGACATGTCCGACGACTATAGGGTCGTCCCCACGACCACGGGCCAAAGTTGGTCAGCCGCCGACTTGTCCGACGACTATAGGGTCGTCCCCATGACCCGGGACTAGACTGGCCCGCCACCGTCATGTCCGACGACTATATGGTCGTCCCCACGACCACGGGCCAATGTAGGCCAGCCGCTGACTTGTCCGACGACTATAGGGTCGTCCCCACGACCGCGGGACTAGGCTGACAAGCCGCCAACATGTTCGACGACTATAGGGTCGTCCCCACGACCCCGGGCCAAAGTTGGCCAGCCGCCGACATGTCCGACGACTATAGGGTCGTCCCCACGACCCCGAGACTAGATTGGTCCGCCACCGTCATGTCCGACGACAATAGGGTCGTCCCCACGACCCCGGGTCCAGGTTGGCCAGCCGCCGACATTTCCGACGACTATAGAGTCGTCCCCACGACCCCGGGCCAAAGTTGGCCAGCCGCCGACATGTCCGACGACTATAGGGTCGTCCCCACGACACCGGGTCCAGGTTGGCCAGCCGCCGACATTTCCGACGACTATAGAGTCGTCCCCACGACACCGGGCCAAAGTTGGCAAGCCGCCGAAATGTCCGACGACTGTAGGGTCGTCCCCAAGACCCCGGGACTAGATTGGCCCGCCACCGTCAAGTCCGACGACTATAGGGTCGTCCCAACGACCTCGGGACTAGGTTGGCCAGCCGCCGACATGTCCGACGACTATAGGGTCGTCCCCACGACCCCGGGCCAAAGATGTCCAGCCGCCGTCTTGTCCGACGACTATAGGGTCGTCCCCACGACCACGGACCAAAGTTGGCCAGCCGCCGACATGTCCGACGACTATTGTGTCGTCCCCACGACCCCGGGCCAAAGTTGGCCAGCCGCCGACATGTCCGACGACTATAGGGTCGTCCCCACGACCCCGAGACTAGATTGGCCCGCCACCGTCATGTCCGACGACAATAGGGTCGACCCCACGACCCCGGGTCCAGGTTGGCCAGCCGCCGACATTTCCGACGACTATAGAGTCGTCCCCACGTCCCCGGGCCAAAGTTGGCAAGCTGCCGACTTGTCCGACGACTATAGGGTCGACCCCACGACCCCGGGAATAGGTAGGCCCGCCGCCGACTTGTCCGACGACTATAGGGTCGTCCCCACGACCCCGAGACTAGATTGGACCGCCACCGTTATATCCGACGATTATAGAGTCGTCCCCACGACACCGGGCCAAAGTTGGCCAGCCGCCGACATGTCCGACGACTATAGGGTCGTCCCCACGACCCCGAGACTAGATTGGTCCGCCACCGTCATGTCCGACGACAATAGGGTCGTCCCCACGACCCCGGGTCCAGGTTGGCCAGCCGCCGACATTTCCGACGACTATAGAGTCGTCCCCACGACCCCGGGCCAAAGTTGGCCAGCCGCCGACATGTCCGACGACTATAGGGTCGTCCCCACGACACCGGGTCCAGGTTGGCCAGCCGCCGACATTTCCGACGACTATAGAGTCGTCCCCACGACACCGGGCCAAAGTTGGCAAGCCGCCGAAATGTCCGACGACTGTAGGGTCGTCCCCAAGACCCCGGGACTAGATTGGCCCGCCACCGTCAAGTCCGACGACTATAGGGTCGTCCCAACGACCTCGGGACTAGGTTGGCCAGCCGCCGACATGTCCGACGACTATAGGGTCGTCCCCACGACCCCGGGCCAAAGATGTCCAGCCGCCGTCTTGTCCGACGACTATAGGGTCGTCCCCACGACCACGGACCAAAGTTGGCCAGCCGCCGACATGTCCGACGACTATTGTGTCGTCCCCACGACCCCGGGCCAAAGTTGGCCAGCCGCCGACATGTCCGACGACTATAGGGTCGTCCCCACGACCCCGAGACTAGATTGGCCCGCCACCGTCATGTCCGACGACAATAGGGTCGACCCCACGACCCCGGGTCCAGGTTGGCCAGCCGCCGACATTTCCGACGACTATAGAGTCGTCCCCACGTCCCCGGGCCAAAGTTGGCAAGCTGCCGACTTGTCCGACGACTATAGGGTCGACCCCACGACCCCGGGAATAGGTAGGCCCGCCGCCGACTTGTCCGACGACTATAGGGTCGTCCCCACGACCCCGAGACTAGATTGGACCGCCACCGTTATATCCGACGATTATAGAGTCGTCCCCACGACACCGGGCCAAAGTTGGCCAGCCGCCGACATGTCCGACGACTATAGGGTCGTCCCCACGACACCGGGTCCAGGTTGGCCAGCCGCCGACATTTCCGACGACTATAGAGTCGTCCCCACGACACCGGGCCAAAGTTGGCCAGCCGCCGACATGTCCGACGACTATAGGGTCGTCCCCACTACCCCGGGACAAGGTTGGCCCGCCGCCGACATGTCCGACGACTATTGGGTCGTCCCCACGACCCCGGGCCAAAGTTGGCCAGCCGCCGACATGTCCGACGACTATAGGGTCGTCCCAACGACCCCGGGCCAAAGTTGGCCAGCCGCCGACATGTCCGACGACTATAGGGTCGTCCCCAAGACCCCGGGACTAGATTGGCCCGCCACCGTCAAGTCCGACGACTATAGGGTCGTCCCCACGACCCCGGGCCAAAGTTGGCAAGCCGCCGAAATGTCCGACGACTGTAGGGTCGTCCCCACGACCCCGGGACTAGATTGGCCCGCCACCGTCAAGTCCGACGACTATAGGGTCGTCCCAACGACCTCGGGACTAGGTTGGCCAGCCGCCGACATGTCCGACGACTATAGGGTCGTCCATACGACCCCGGGACTAAATTGGACCGCCACCGTCATGTCCAACGACTATAGGGTCTAGGTTGACAAGACGCCAAAATGTTCGACGAATATAGGGTCGTCCCCACGACCCCGGGCTAAAGATGGCATGCCGCCGAAATGTCCGACGACAATCGGATCGTCCCCACGACCACGGGCCAAAGTTGGCCAGCCGCCGACATGTCCGACGACTATTGGGTCGTCCCCACGACCCCGGGCCAAAGTTGGCCAGCCGCCGACTTGTCCGACGACTATGGGGTCGTCCCCACGACCCCAGGACTAGATTAGCCCGCCACCGTCATGTCCGACGACAATAGGGTCGTCCCCACGACCCCGGGCCAATGTTGGCCAATCGCCGACATGTCCGACGACTATAGGGTCGTCGATACGACCCCGGGACTAAATTGGCCCGCCACCGTCATGTCCAACGACTATAGGGTCGTCCCCACGACCCCGGGTCTAGGTTGACAAGACGCCAAAATGTTCGACGAATATAGGGTCGTCCCCACGACCCCGGGCTAAAGATGGCATGCCGCCGAAATGTCCGACGACTATAGGGTCGTCCCCACGACCGCGGGACTAGGCTGACAAGCCGCCAACATGTCCGACGACTATAGGGTCGTCCCCACGACCCCGGGCCAAAGTTGGCCAGCCGCCGACATGTCCGACGACTATAGAACGTCCCCACGACCCCGAGACTAGATTGGCCCGCCACCGTCATGTCCGACGACAATAGGGTCGTCCCCACGACCCCGGGTCCAGGTTGGCCAGGCTCCGACATTTCCGATGACTATAGAGTCGTCCCCACGACACCGGGCCAAAGTTGGCCAGCCGCCGACATGTCCGACGACTATAGGGTCGTCCCCACCACCCCGGGCCAAAGTTGGCAAGCCGCCGAAATGTCCGACGACTGTAGGGTCGTCCCCAAGACCCCGGGACTAGATTGGCCCGCCACCGTCATGTCCGACGACTATAGGGTCGTCCCCACGACCCCGGGCCAAAGTTGGCAAGCCGCCGAAATGTCCGACGACTCTAGGGTCGTCCCCAAGACCCCGGGACTAGATTGGCCCGCCACCGTCATGTCCGACGACTATAGGGTCGTCCCCACGACCCCGAGACTAGATTGGCCCGCCACCGTCATGTCCGACGACAATAGGGTCGTCCCCACGACCCCGGGTCCAGGTTGGCCAAGCGCCGACATTTCCGACGACTATAGAGTCGTCCCCACGACACCGGGCCAAAGTTGGCCAGCCGCCGACATGTCCGACGACTATAGGGTCGTCCCCACGACCCCGAGACGAGATTGGCCCGCCACCGTCATGTCCGACGATTATAGGGTCGTCCCCACGACGCCGGGACAAGCTTGGCCCGCCGCCGACTTGTCCGACGACTATAGGGTCGTCCCTACGACCCCGGGACAGGATTGGCCCGCCGCCGTCTTGTCCGACGACTATAGGGTCGTCCCCACGACCCCGGGACTAGATTGGCCCGCCACCGTCATGTCCGACGATTATAGTGTCGTCCCCACGACCCCGGGACAAGCTGGGCCCGCCGCCGACTTGTTCGACGACTATAGGGTCGTCCCAACGACCCCGGGACTAGGTTGGCCAGCCGCCGATATGTCCGACGACTATAGGGTCGTCCCCACGACCCCGGGACTAGATTGGCCCGCCACCGTCATGTCCGACGATTATAGTGTCGTCCCTACGACCCCGGGACAGGATTGGCCCGCCGCCGTCTTGTCCGACGACTATAGGGTCGTCCCCACGACCCCGGGACTAGATTGGCCCGCCACCGTCATGTCCGACGATTATAGTGTCGTCCCCACGACCCCGAGACTAGATTGGCCCGCCACCGTCATGTCCGACGACAATAGGGTCGTCCTCACGACCCCGGGTCCAGGTTGGCCAGGCTCCGACATTTCCGACGACTATAGAGTCGTCCCCACGACACCGGGACAAATGGCCAGCCGCCGACATGTCCGACGACTATAGGGTCGTCCCCACCACCCCGGGCCAAAGTTGGCAAGCCGCCGAAATGTCCGACGACTCTAGGGTCGTCCCCAAGACCCCGGGACTAGATTGGCCCGCCACCGTCAAGTCCGACGACTATAGGGTCGTCCCCACGACCTCGGGACTAGGTTGGCCAGCCGCCGACATGTCCGATGACTATAGGGTCGTCCCCACGACCCCGGGCCAATGTTGGCCAATCGCCGACATGTCCGACGACTATAGGGTCGTCCATACGACCCCGGGACTAAATTGGCCCGCCACCGTCATGTCCAACGACTATAGGGTCGTCCCCACGACCCCGGGTCTAGGTTGACAAGACGCCAAAATGTTCGACGAATATAGGGTCGTCCCCACGACCCCGGGCTAAAGATGGCATGCCGCCGAAATGTCCGACGACTATAGGGTCGTCCCCACGACCGCGGGACTAGGCTGACAAGCCGCCAACATGTCCGACGATTATAGGGTCGTCCCCACGACCCCGGGCCAAAGTTGGCCAGCCGCCGACATGTCCGACGACTATAGGGTCGTCCCCACGACCCCGGGCCAAAGTTGGCAAGCCGCCGAAATGTCCGACGACTCTAGTGTCGTCCCCAAGACCCCGGGACTAGATTGGCCCGCCACCGTCATGTCCGACGACTATAGGGTCGTCCCCACGACCCCGAGACTAGATTGGCCCGCCACCGTCATGTCCGACGACAATAGGGTCGTCCCCACGACCCCGGGTCCAGGTTGGCCAAGCGCCGACATTTCCGACGACTATAGACGCGTCCCCACGACTCCGGGCCAAAGTTGGCCAGCCGCCGACATGTCCGACGACTATAGGGTCGTCCCCACGACCCCGGGCCAAAGTTGGTCAGCTGCCGAAATGTCCGACGACTATAGGGTCGTCCCCACGACCGCGGGACTAGGCTGACAAGCCGCCAACATGTCCGACGACTATAGGGTCGTCCCCACGACCCCGGGCCAAAGTTGGCCAGCCGCCGACATGTCCGACGACTATAGGGTCGTCCCCACGACCCCGGGCCAATGTTGGCCAATCGCCGTCATGTCCGACGACAATAGGGTCGTCCCCACGACCCCGGGTCCAGGTTGGCCAGGCTCCGACATTTCCGACGACTATAGAGTCGTCCCCACCACCCCGGGCCAAAGTTGGCAAGCCGCCGAAATGTCCTACGACTCTAGGGTCGTCCCCAAGACCCCGGGACTAGATTGGCCCGCCACCGTCATGTCCGACGACTATAGGGTCGTCCCCACGACCCCGAGACTAGATTGGCCCGCCACCTTCATGTCCGACGACAATAGGGTCGTCCCCACGACCCCGGGTCCAGGTTGGCCAAGCGCCGACATTTCCGACGACTATAGACGCGTCCCCACGACACCGGGCCAAAGTTGGCCAGCCGCCGACATGTCCGACGACTATAGGGTCGTCCCCACGACCCCGGGCCAAAGTTGGTCAGCCGCCGACATTTCCGACGACTATAGGGTCGTCCCCACGACCCCGGGCCAATGTTGGCCAGCCGCCGACATGTTCAACGACTATTGGGCCGTCCCCACGACCACGGGCCAAAGTTGACCAGCCGCCGACATGTCCGACGACTATAGGGTCGTCCCCACGACCCCGGGCCAATGTTGGCCAATCGCCGACATGTCCGACGACTACAGGGTCGTCCCTACGACCCCGGGACTAGATTGGCCCGCCACCGTCATGTCCAACGACTATAGGGACGTCCCCGCGACCGCGGGCCAAAGATGTCCAGCCGCCGTCTTGTCCGACGACTATAGGGTCGTCCCCACGACCCCGGGACTAGATTGGCCCGCCACCATCATGTCCGACGACTATAGGGTCGTCCCCACGACCCCGAGACTAGATTGGCCCGCCACCGTCATGTCCGACGACAATAGGGTCGTCCCCACGGCCCCGGGTCCAGGTTGGCCAAGCGCCGACATTTCCGACGACTATAGACGCGTCCCCACGACACCGGGCCAAAGTTGGCCAGCCGCCGACATGTCCGACGACTATAGGGTCGTCCCCACGACCCCGGGCCAAAGTTGGTCAGCCGCCGACATTTCCGACGACTATAGGGTCGTCCCCACGACCCCGGGCCAATGTTGGCCAGCCGCCGACATGTTCAACGACTATTGGGCCGTCCCCACGACCACGGGCCAAAGTTGACCAGCCGCCGACATGTCCAACGACTATAGGGTCGTCCCCACGACCCCGGGACTAGATTAGCCCGCCACCGTCATGTCCGACGACTATAGGGTCGTCCCCACGACCCCGAGACTAGATTGGCCCGCCACCGTCATGTCCGACGACAATAGGGTCGTCCCCACGACCCCGGGTCCAGGTTGGCCAAGCGCCGACATTTCCGACGACTATAGACGCGTCCCCACGACACCGGGCCAAAGTTGGCCAGCCGCCGACATGTCCGACGACTATAGGGTCGTCCCCACGACCATGGGCAAAAGTTGGTCAGCCGCCGACTTGTCCGACGACTATTGGGTCGCCCCACGGCCCCGGACTAGGATGGCTCGCCGCCGACATGTCCGACGACTATAGGATCGTCCCCACGACGCCGGGACTAGGTTGGACAGCCGCCGACATGTCCGACGACTATAGGGTCGTCCCCACGACCACGGGCCAAAGTTGGTCAGCCGCCGACTTGTCCGACGACTATAGGGTCGTCCCCATGACCCGGGACTAGACTGGCCCGCCACCGTCATGTCCGACGACTATATGGTCGTCCCCACGACCACGGGCCAATGTAGGCCAGCCGCTGACTTGTCCGACGACTATAGGGTCGTCCCCACGATCCCGGGACTAGGTGGGCTCGCCGCCGACTTGTCCGACGACTATAGGGTCGTCCCCACGACCCGGGACTAGAGTGGCCCGCCACCGTCATGTCCGACGGCTACATGGTCGTCCCCACGACCACGGGCCAATGTTGGCCAGCCGCTGACTTGTCCGACGACTATAGGGTCGTCCCCACGACCGCGGGACTAGATAGGCCAGCCGCCGGCTTGCCCGACGATTATAGGGTCGTCCCCACGACCCCGGGACTAGATTGGCCCGCCACCGTCATTTCCGACGACTATAGGGCCGTCCCCACGACCACGGGCCAAAGTTGGCCAGCCGCCGACATGTCCGACGACTATAGGGTCGTCCCCACGACCCCGAGACTAGATTGGCCCGCCACCGTCATGTCCGACGACAATAGGGTCGTCCCCACGACCCCGGGTCCAGGTTGGCCAGGCTCCGACATTTCCGACGACTATAGAGTCGTCCCCACCACCCCGCGCCAAAGTTGGCAAGCCGCCGAAATGTCCGACGACTCTAGGGTCGTCCCCAAGACCCCGGGACTAGATTGGCCCGCCACCGTCATGTCCGACGACTATAGGGTCGCCCCCACGACCCCGAGACTAGATTGGCCCGCCACCGTCATGTCCGACGACAATAGGTCGTCCCCACGACCCCGGGTCCAGGTTGGCCAAGCGCCGACATTTCCGACGACTATAGACGCGTCCCCACGACACCGGGCCAAAGTTGGCCAGCCGCCGACATGTCCGACGACTATAGGGTCGTCCCCACGACCCCGGGCCAAAGTTGGTCAGCCGCCGACATTTCTGACGACTATAGGGTCGTCCCCACGACCCCGGGCCAATGTTGGCCAGCCGCCGACATGTTCAACGACTATTGGGCCGTCCCCACGACCACGGGCCAAAGTTGACCAGCCGCCGACATGTCCGACGACTATAGGGTCGTCCCCACGACCCCGGGCCAATGTTGGCCAATCGCCGACATGTCCGACGAATACAGGGTCGTCCCTACGACCCCGGGACTAGATTGGCCCGCCACCGTCATGTCCAACGACTATAGGGTCGTCCCCGCGACCGCGGGCCAAAGATGTCCAGCCGCCGTCTTGTCCGACGACTATAGGGTCGTCCCCACGACCCCGGGACTAGATTGGCCCGCCACCGTCATGTCCGACGACTATAGGGTCGTCCCCACGACCCCGAGACTAGATTGGCCCGCCACCGTCATGTCCGACGACAATAGGGTCGTCCCCACGACCCCGGGTCCAGGTTGGCCAAGCGCCGACATTTCCGACGACTATAGACGCGTCCCCACGACACCGGGCCAAAGTTGGCCAGCCGCCGACATGTCCGACGACTATAGGGTCGTCCCCACGACCCCGGGCCAAAGTTGGTCAGCCGCCGACATTTCCGACGACTATAGGGTCGTCCCCACGACCCCGGGCCAATGTTGGCCAGCCGCCGACATGTTCAACGACTATTGGGCCGTCCCCACGACCACGGGCCAAAGTTGACCAGCCGCCGACATGTCCAACGACTATAGGGTCGTCCCCACGACCCCGGGCCAATGTTGGCCAATCGCCGACATGTCCGACGACTACAGGGTCGTCCCTACGACCCCGAGACTAGATAGGCCCGCCACCGTCATGTCCGACGACTATAGGGTCGTCCCCACGACCATGGGCAAAAGTTGGTCAGCCGCCGACTTGTCCGACGACTATTGGGTCGCCCCACGGCCCCGGACTAGGATGGCTCGCCGCCGACATGTCCGACGACTATAGGATCGTCCCCACGACGCCGGGACTAGGTTGGACAGCCGCCGACATGTCCGACGACTATAGGGTCGTCCCCACGACCACGGGTCCAGGTTGGCCAGGCTCCGACATTTCCGACGACTATAGAGTCGTCCCCACCACCCCGGGCCAAAGTTGGCAAGCCGCCGAAATGTCCGACGACTCTAGGGTCGTCCCCAAGACCCCGGGACTAGATTGGCCCGCCACCGTCATGTCCGACGACTATAGGGTCGTCCCCACGACCCCGAGACTAGATTGGCCCGCCACCGTCATGTCCGACGACAATAGGGTCGTCCCCACGACCCCGGGTCCAGGTTGGCCAAGCGCCGACATTTCCGACGACTATAGACGCGTCCCCACGACACCGGGCCAAAGTTGGCCAGCCGCCGACATGTCCGACGACTATAGGGTCGTCCCCACGACCCCGGGCCAAAGTTGGTCAGCCGCCGACATTTCCGACGACTATAGGGTCGTCCCCACGACCCCGGGCCAATGTTGGCCAGCCGCCGACATGTTCAACGACTATTGGGCCGTCCCCACGACCACGGGCCAAAGTTGACCAGCCGCCGACATGTCCGACGACTATAGGGTCGTCCCCACGACCCCGGGCCAATGTTGGCCAATCGCCGACATGTCCGACGACTACAGGGTCGTCCCTACGACCCCGGGACTAGATTGGCCCGCCACCGTCATGTCCAACGACTATAGGGTCGTCCCCGCGACCGCGGGCCAAAGATGTCCAGCCGCCGTCTTGTCCGACGACTATAGGGTCGTCCCCACGACCCCGGGACTAGATTGGCCCGCCACCGTCATGTCCGACGACTATAGGGTCGTCCCCACGACCCCGAGACTAGATTGGCCCGCCACCGTCATGTCCGACGACAATAGGGTCGTCCCCACGACCCCGGGTCCAGGTTGGCCAAGCGCCGACATTTCCGACGACTATAGACGCGTCCCCACGACACCGGGCCAAAGTTGGCCAGCCGCCGACATGTCCGACGACTATAGGGTCGTCCCCACGACCCCGGGCCAAAGTTGGTCAGCCGCCGACATTTCCGACGACTATAGGGTCGTCCCCACGACCCCGGGCCAATGTTGGCCAGCCGCCGACATGTTCAACGACTATTGGGCCGTCCCCACGACCACGGGCCAAAGTTGACCAGCCGCCGACATGTCCGACGACTATAGGGTCGTCCCCACGACCACGGGCCAAAGTTGGTCAGCCGCCGACTTGTCCGACGACTATAGGGTCGTCCCCATGACCCGGGACTAGACTGGCCCGCCATCGTCATGTCCGACGATTATATGGTCGTCCCCACGACCACGGGCCAATGTAGGCCAGCCGCTGAATTGTCCGACGACTATAGGGTCGTCCCCACGATCCCGGGACTAGGTGGGCTCGCCGCCGACTTGTCCGACGACTATAGGGTCGTCCCCACGACCCGGGACTAGAGTGGCCCGCCACCGTCATGTCCGACGGCTATATGGTCGTCCCCACGACCACGGGCCAATGTTGGCCAGCCGCTGACTGGTCCGACGACTATAGGGTCGTCCCCACGACCGCGGGACTAGATTGGCCAGCCGCCGGCTTGCCCGACGATTATAGGGTCGTCCCCACGACCCCGGGACTAGATTGGCCCGCCACCGTCATTTCCGACGACTATAGGGCCGTCCCCACGACCACGGGCCAAAGTTGGCCAGCCGCCGACATGTCCGACGACTATAGGGTCGTCCCCACGACCCCGAGACTAGATTGGCCCGCCACCGTCATGTCCGACGACAATAGGGTCGTCCCCACGACCCCGGGTCCAGGTTGGCCAGGCTCCGACATTTCCGACGACTATAGAGTCGTCCCCACCACCCCGGGCCAAAGTTGGCAAGCCGCCGAAATGTCCGACGACTCTAGGGTCGTCCCCAAGACCCCGGGACTAGATTGGCCCGCCACCGTCATGTCCGACGACTATAGGGTCGTCCCCACGACCCCGAGACTAGATTGGCCCGCCACCGTCATGTCCGACGACAATAGGGTCGTCCCCACGACCCCGGGTCCAGGTTGGCCAAGCGCCGACATTTCCGACGACTATAGACGCGTCCCCACGACACCGGGCCAAAGTTGGCCAGCCGCCGACATGTCCGACGACTATAGGGTCGTCCCCACGACCCCGGGCCAAAGTTGGTCAGCCGCCGACATTTCCGACGACTATAGGGTCGTCCCCACGACCCCGGGCCAATGTTGGCCAGCCGCCGACATGTCCGACGACTATAGGGTCGTCCCCACGACCCCGGGCCAATGTTGGCCAATCGCCGACATGTCCGACGACTACAGGGTCGTCCCTACGACCCCGGGACTAGATTGGCCCGCCACCGTCATGTCCGACGACAATAGGGTCGTCCCCACGACCCCGGGTCCAGGTTGGCCAGCCTCCGACATTTCCGACGACTATAGAGTCGTCCCCACGACCCCGGGTCCAGGTTGGCCAGCCGCCGACATTTCCGATGACTATAGAGTCGTCCCCACGACACCGGGCCAAAGTTGGCCAGCCGCCGACATGTCCGACGACTATAGGGTCGTCCCCACGACACCGGGTCCAGGTTGGCCAGCCGCCGACATTTCCGATGACTATAGAGTCGTCCCCACGACACCGGGCCAAAGTTGGCCAGCCGCCGACATGTCCGACGACTATAGGGTCGTCCCCACGACACCGGGTCCAGGTTGGCCAGCCGCCGACATTTCCGACGACTATAGAGTCGTCCCCACGACACCGGGCCAAAGTTGGCAAGCCGCCGAAATGTCCGACGACTGTAGGGTCGTCCCCACGACCACGGGCCAAAGTTGGCCAGCCGCCGACATGTCCGACGACTATTGGGTCGTCCCCACGACCCCGGGCCAAAGTTGGCAACCCGCCGAAATGTCCGACGACTATAGGGTCGTCCCCACGACCCCGGGCCAAAGTTGGCAAGCCGCCGAAATGTCCGACGACTGTAGGGTCGTCCCCAAGACCCCAGGACTAGATTGGCCCGCCACCGTCATGTCCGACGACAATAGGGTCGTCCCCACGACCCCGGGGCTAGGATGGCCCGCCGCCGACATGTTCAACGACTATTGGGCCGTCCCCACGACCCCGGGCCAATGTTGGCCAGCCGCCGACATGTCCGACGACTATAGGGTCGTCCATACGACCCCGGGACTAAATTGGCCCGCCACCGTCATGTCCAACGACTATAGGGTCTAGGTTGACAAGACGCCAAAATGTTCGACGAATATAGGGTCGTCCCCACTACCCCGGGCCAAAGATGGCATGCCGCCGAAATGTCCGACGACAATCGGATCGTCCCCACGACCACGGGCCAAAGTTGGCCAGCCGCCGACATGTCCGACGACTATTGGGTCGTCCCCACGACCCCGGGCCAAAGTTGGCCAGCCGCCGACTTGTCCGACGACTATGGGGGCGTCCCCACGACCCCAGGACTAGATTGGCCCGCCACCGTCATGTCCGACGACAATAGGGTCGTCCCCACGACCCCGGTCCAATGTTGGCCAATCGCCGAAATGTCCAACGACTGTAGGGTCGTCCCCACGACCCCGGGACTAGATTGGCCCGCCACCGTCATGTCCAACGACTATAGGGTCGTCCCCACGACCCCGGGACTAGATTGGCCCGCCACCGTCAAGTCCGACGACTATAGGGTCGTCCCCACGACCCCGGGTCTAAGTTGACAAGACGCCAAAATGTTCGACGAATATAGGGTCGTCCCCACGACCCCGGGCTAAAGATGGCATCCCGCCGAAATGTCCGACGACTATAGGGTCGTCCCCACGACCGCGGGACTAGGCTGAAAAGCCGCCAACATGTCCGACGACTATAGGGTCGTCCCCACTACCCCGGGCCAAAGTTGGCAATCCGCCGAAATGTCCGACGATTATAGGGTCGTCCCCACGACCCCGAGACTAGATTGGCCCGCCACCGTCATGTCCGACGACAATAGGGTCGTCCCCACGACCCCGGGTCCAGGTTGGCCAGGCTCCGACATTTCCGACGACTATAGAGTCGTCCCCACCACCCCGGGCCAAAGTTGGCAAGCCGCCGAAATGTCCGACGACTCTAGTGTCGTCCCCAAGACCCCGGGACTAGATTGGCCCGCCACCGTCATGTCCGACGACTATAGGGTCGTCCCCACGACCCCGAGACTAGATTGGCCCGCCACCGTCATGTCCGACGACAATAGGGTCGTCCCCACGACCCCGGGTCCAGGTTGGCCAAGCGCCGACATTTCCGACGACTATAGACGCGTCCCCACGACACCGGGCCAAAGTTGGCCAGCCGCCGACATGTCCGACGACTATAGGGTCGTCCCCACGACCCCGGGCCAAAGTTGGTCAGCTGCCGAAATGTCCGACGACTATAGGGTCGTCCCCACGACCGCGGGACTAGGCTGACAAGCCGCCAACATGTCCGACGACTATTGGGTCGTCCCCACGACCCCGGGCCAAAGTTGGCCAGCCGCCGACATGTCCGACGACTATAGGGTCGTCCCCACGACCCCGGGCCAATGTTGGCCAATCGCCGTCATGTCCGACGACAATAGGGTCGTCCCCACGACCCCGGGTCCAGGTTGGCCAGGCTCCGACATTTCCGACGACTATAGAGTCGTCCCCACCACCCCGGGCCAAAGTTGGCAAGCCGCCGAAATGTACTACGACTCTAGGGTCGTCCCCAAGACCCCGGGACTAGATTGGCCCGCCACCGTCATGTCCGACGACTATAGGGTCGTCCCCACGACCCCGAGACTAGATTGGCCCGCCACCGTCATGTCCGACGACAATAGGGTCGTCCCCACGACCCCGGGTCCAGGTTGGCCAGGCTCCGACATTTCCGACGACTATAGAGTCGTCCCCACCACCCCGGGCCAAAGTTGGCAAGCCGCCGAAATGTCCGACGACTCTAGGGTCGTCCCCAAGACCCCGGGACTAGATTGGCCCGCCACCGTCATGTCCGACGACTATAGGGTCGTCCCCACGACCCTGAGACTAGATTGGCCCGCCACCGTCATGTCCGACGACAATAGGGTCGTCCCCACGACCCCGGGTCCAGGTTGGCCAAGCGCCGACATTTCCGACGACTATAGACGCGTCCCCACGACACCGGGCCAAAGTTGGCCAGCCGCCGACATGTCCGACGACTATAGGGTCGTCCCCACGACCCCGGGCCAAAGTTGGTCAGCCGCCGACATTTCCGACGACTATAGGGTCGTCCCCACGACCCCGGGCCAATGTTGGCCAGCCGCCGACATGTTCAACGACTATTGGGCCGTCCCCACGACCACGGGCCAAAGTTGACCAGCCGCCGACATGTCCAACGACTATAGGGTCGTCCCCACGACCCCGGGCCAATGTTGGCCAATCGCCGACATGTCCGACGACTACAGGGTCGTCCCTACGACCCCGAGACTAGATAGGCCCGCCACCGTCATGTCCGACGACTATAGGGTCGTCCCCACGACCATGGGCAAAAGTTGGTCAGCCGCCGACTTGTCCGACGACTATTGGGTCGCCCCACGGCCCCGGACTAGGATGGCTCGCCGCCGACATGTCCGACGACTATAGGATGGTCCCCACGACGCCGGGACTAGGTTGGACAGCCGCCGACATGTCCGACGACTATAGGGTCGTCCCCAAGACCCCGGGACTAGATTGGCCCGCCACCGTCATGTCCGACGACTATAGGGTCGTCCCCACGACCCCGAGACTAGATTGGCCCGCCACCGTCATGTCCGACGACAATAGGGTCGTCCCCACGACCCCGGGTCCAGGTTGGCCAAGCGCCGACATTTCCGACGACTATAGACGCGTCCCCACGACACCGGGCCAAAGTTGGCCAGCCGCCGACATGTCCGACGACTATAGGGTCGTCCCCACGACCCCGGGCCAAAGTTGGTCAGCCGCCGACATTTCCGACGACTATAGGGTCGTCCCCACGACCCCGGGCCAATGTTGGCCAGCCGCCGACATGTTCAACGACTATTGGGCCGTCCCCACGACCACGGGCCAAAGTTGACCAGCCGCCGACATGTCCGACGACTATAGGGTCGTCCCCACGACCCCGGGCCAATGTTGGCCAATCGCCGACATGTCCGACGACTACAGGGTCGTCCCTACGACCCCGGGACTAGATTGGCCCGCCACCGTCATGTCCAACGACTATAGGGTCGTCCCCGCGACCGCGGGCCAAAGATGTCCAGCCGCCGTCTTGTCCGACGACTATAGGGTCGTCCCCACGACCCCGGGACTAGATTGGCCCGCCACCGTCATGTCCGACGACTATAGGGTCGTCCCCACGACCCCGAGACTAGATTGGCCCGCCACCGTCATGTCCGACGACAATAGGGTCGTCCCCACGACCCCGGGTCCAGGTTGGCCAAGCGCCGACATTTCCGACGACTATAGACGCGTCCCCACGACACCGGGCCAAAGTTGGCCAGCCGCCGACATGTCCGACGACTATAGGGTCGTCCCCACGACCCCGGGCCAAAGTTGGTCAGCCGCCGACATTTCCGACGACTATAGGGTCGTCCCCACGACCCCGGGCCAATGTTGGCCAGCCGCCGACATGTTCAACGACTATTGGGCCGTCCCCACGACCACGGGCCAAAGTTGACCAGCCGCCGACATGTCCGACGACTATAGGGTCGTCCCCACGACCACGGGCCAAAGTTGGTCAGCCGCCGACTTGTCCGACGACTATAGGGTCGTCCCCATGACCCGGGACTAGACTGGCCCGCCATCGTCATGTCCGACGACTATATGGTCGTCCCCACGACCACGGGCCAATGTAGGCCAGCCGCTGACTTGTCCGACGACTATAGGGTCGTCCCCACGATCCCGGGACTAGGTGGGCTCGCCGCCGACTTGTCCGACGACTATAGGGTCGTCCCCACGACCCGGGACTAGAGTGGCCCGCCACCGTCATGTCCGACGGCTATATGGTCGTCCCCACGACCACGGGCCAATGTTGGCCAGCCGCTGACTTGTCCGACGACTATAGGGTCGTCCCCACGACCGCGGGACTAGATTGGCCAGCCGCCGGCTTGCCCGACGATTATAGGGTCGTCCCCACGACCCCGGGACTAGATTGGCCCGCCACCGTCATTTCCGACGACTATAGGGCCGTCCCCACGACCACGGGCCAAAGTTGGCCAGCCGCCGACATGTCCGACGACTATAGGGTCGTCCCCACGACCCCGAGACTAGATTGGCCCGCCACCGTCATGTCCGACGACAATAGGGTCGTCCCCACGACCCCGGGTCCAGGTTGGCCAGGCTCCGACATTTCCGACGACTATTGAGTCGTCCCCACCACCCCGGGCCAAAGTTGGCAAGCCGCCGAAATGTCCGACGACTCTAGGGTCGTCCCCAAGACCCCGGGACTAGATTGGCCCGCCACCGTCATGTCCGACGACTATAGGGTCGTCCCCACGACCCCGAGACTAGATTGGCCCGCCACCGTCATGTCCGACGACAATAGGGTCGTCCCCACGACCCCGGGTCCAGGTTGGCCAAGCGCCGACATTTCCGACGACTATAGACGCGTCCCCACGACACCGGGCCAAAGTTGGCCAGCCGCCGACATGTCCGACGACTATAGGGTCGTCCCCACGACCCCGGGCCAAAGTTGGTCAGCCGCCGACATTTCCGACGACTATAGGGTCGTCCCCACGACCCCGGGCCAATGTTGGCCAGCCGCCGACATGTCCGACGACTATAGGGTCGTCCCCACGACCCCGGGCCAATGTTGGCCAATCGCCGACATGTCCGACGACTACAGGGTCGTCCCTACGACCCCGGGACTAGATTGGCCCGCCACCGTCATGTCCGACGACAATAGGGTCGTCCCCACGACCCCGGGTCCAGGTTGGCCAGCCTCCGACATTTCCGACGACTATAGAGTCGTCCCCACGACCCCGGGTCCAGGTTGGCCAGCCGCCGACATTTCCGATGACTATAGAGTCGTCCCCACGACACCGGGCCAAAGTTGGCCAGCCGCCGACATGTCCGACGACTATAGGGTCGTCCCCACGACACCGGGTCCAGGTTGGCCAGCCGCCGACATTTCCGACGAATATAGAGTCGTCCCCACGACACCGGGCCAAAGTTGGCAAGCCGCCGAAATGTCCGACGACTGTAGGGTCGTCCCCACGACCACGGGCCAAAGTTGGCCAGCCGCCGACATGTCCGACGACTATTGGGTCGTCCCCACGACCCCGGGCCAAAGTTGGCAACCCGCCGAAATGTCCGACGACTATAGGGTCGTCCCCACGACCCCGGGCCAAAGTTGGCAAGCCGCCGAAATGTCCGACGACTGTAGGGTCGTCCCCAAGACCCCAGGACTAGATTGGCCCGCCACCGTCATGTCCGACGACAATAGGGTCGTCCCCACGACCCCGGGGCTAGGATGGCCCGCCGCCGACATGTTCAACGACTATTGGGCCGTCCCCACGACCCCGGGCCAATGTTGGCCAGCCGCCGCCATGTCCGACGACTATAGGGTCGTCCATACGACCCCGGGACTAAATTGGCCCGCCACCGTCATGTCCAACGACTATAGGGTCTAGGTTGACAAGACGCCAAAATGTTCGACGAATATAGGGTCGTCCCCACGACCCCGGGCCAAAGATGGCATGCCGCCGAAATGTCCGACGACAATCGGATCGTCCCCACGACCACGGGCCAAAGTTGGCCAGCCGCCGACATGTCCGACGACTATTGGGTCGTCCCCACGACCCCGGGCCAAAGTTGGCCAGCCGCCGACTTGTCCGACGACTATGGGGGCGTCCCCACGACCCCAGGACTAGATTGGCCCGCCACCGTCATGTCCGACGACAATAGGGTCGTCCCCACGACCCCGGGCCAATGTTGGCCAATCGCCGAAATGTCCAACGACTGTAGGGTCGTCCCCACGACCCCGGGACTAGATTGGCCCGCCACCGTCATGTCCAACGACTATAGGGTCGTCCCCACGACCCCGGGACTAGATTGGCCCGCCACCGTCAAGTCCGACGACTATAGGGTCGTCCCCACGACCCCGGGTCTAAGTTGACAAGACGCCAAAATGTTCGACGAATATAGGGTCGTCCCCACGACCCCGGGCTAAAGATGGCATCCCGCCGAAATGTCCGACGACTATAGGGTCGTCCCCACGACCGCGGGACTAGGCTGAAAAGCCGCCAACATGTCCGACGACTATAGGGTCGTCCCCACTACCCCGGGCCAAAGTTGGCAATCCGCCGAAATGTCCGACGATTATAGGGTCGTCCCCACGACCCCGAGACTAGATTGGCCCGCCACCGTCATGTCCGACGACAATAGGGTCGTCCCCACGACCCCGGGTCCAGGTTGGCCAGGCTCCGACATTTCCGACGACTATAGAGTCGTCCCCACCACCCCGGGCCAAAGTTGGCAAGCCGCCGAAATGTCCGACGACTCTAGTGTCGTCCCCAAGACCCCGGGACTAGATTGGCCCGCCACCGTCATGTCCGACGACTATAGGGTCGCCCCCACGACCCCGAGACTAGATTGGCCCGCCACCGTCATGTCCGACGACAATAGGGTCGTCCCCACGACCCCGGGTCCAGGTTGGCCAAGCGCCGACATTTCCGACGACTATAGACGCGTCCCCACGACACCGGGCCAAAGTTGGCCAGCCGCCGACATGTCCGACGACTATAGGGTCGTCCCCACGACCCCGGGCCAAAGTTGGTCAGCTGCCGAAATGTCCGACGACTATAGGGTCGTCCCCACGACCGCGGGACTAGGCTGACAAGCCGCCAACATGTCCGACGACTATTGGGTCGTCCCCACGACCCCGGGCCAAAGTTGGCCAGCCGCCGACATGTCCGACGACTATAGGGTCGTCCCCACGACCCCGGGCCAATGTTGGCCAATCGCCGTCATGTCCGACGACAATAGGGTCGTCCCCACGACCCCGGGTCCAGGTTGGCCAGGCTCCGACATTTCCGACGACTATAGAGTCGTCCCCACCACCCCGGGCCAAAGTTGGCAAGCCGCCGAAATGTACTACGACTCTAGGGTCGTCCCCAAGACCCCGGGACTAGATTGGCCCGCCACCGTCATGTCCTACGACTATAGGGTCGTCCCCACGACCCCGAGACTAGATTGGCCCGCCACCGTCATGTCCGACGACAATAGGGTCGTCCCCACGACCCCGGGTCCAGGTTGGCCAGGCTCCGACATTTCCGACGACTATAGAGTCGTCCCCACCACCCCGGGCCAAAGTTGGCAAGCCGCCGAAATGTCCGACGACTCTAGGGTCGTCCCCAAGACCCCGGGACTAGATTGGCCCGCCACCGTCATGTCCGACGACTATAGGGTCGTCCCCACGACCCCGGGACTAGATTGGCCCGCCACCGTTATGTCCGACGACTATAGGGTCGTCCCCACGACCACGGGCCAAAGTTGGCCAGCCGCCGACATGTCCGACGACTATAGGGTCGTCCCCACGACCCGGGACTAGACTGGCCCGCCACCGTCATGTCCGACGACTATAGGGTCGTCCCCACGACCCCCGGACTAGGTTGGCCGGCCGCCGACTTGTCCTACGACTATAGGGTCGTCCCCACGACCCCCGGACTAGGTGGGCCAGCCGCCGGCTTGCCCGACGATTATAGGGTCGTCCCCACGACCCCGGGACTAGATTGGCCCGCCACCGTCATTTCCGACGACTATAGGGTCGTCCCCACGACCACGGGCCAAAGTTGGCCAGCCGCCGACATGTTCGACGACTATAGGGTCGTCCCCACGACCCCGAGACTAGATTGGCCCGCCACCGTCATGTCCGACGACAATAGGGTCGTCCCCACGACCCCGGGTCCAGGTTGGCCAAGCGCCGACATTTCCGACGACTATAGACGCGTCCCCACGACACCGGGCCAAAGATGGCCAGCCGCCGACATGTCCGACGACTATAGGGTCGTCCCTACGACCCCGGGCCAAAGTTGGTCAGCCGCCGACATTTCCGACGACTATAGGGTCGTCCCCACGACCCCGGGCCAATGTTGGCCAGCCGCCGACATGTTCAACGACTATTGGGCCGTCCCCACGACCACGGGCCAAAGTTGACCAATCGCCGACATGTCCGACGACTATAGGGTCGTCCCCACGACCCCGGGCCAATGTTGGCCAATCGCCGACATGTCCGACGACTACAGGGTCGTCCCTACGACCCCGGGACTAGATTGGCCCGCCACCGTCATGTCCAACGACTATAGGGTCGTCCCCGCGACCGCGGGCCAAAGATGTCCAGCCGCCGTCTTGTCCGACGACTATTGGGTCGTCCCCACGACCCCGGGACTAGATTGGCCCGCCACCGTCATGTCCGACGACTATAGGGTCGTCCCCACGACCCCGAGACTAGATTGGCCCGCCACCGTCATGTCCGACGACAATAGGGTCGTCCCCACGACCCCGGGTCCAGGTTGGCCAGCCGCCGACATTTCCGACGACTATAGAGTCGTCCCCACGACACCGGGCCAAAGTTGGCCAGCCGCCGACATGTCCGACGACTATAAGGTCGTCCGCACGACCCCGGGACTAGATTGGCCCGCCACCGTCATGTCCGACGATTATAGGGTCGTCCCCACGACCGCGAGACTAGATTGGCCCGCCACCGTCATGTCCGACGACAATAGGGTCGTCCCCACGACCCCGGGTCCAGGTTGGTCAGCCGCCGACATTTCCGACGACTGTAGAGTCGTCCCCACGACACCGTGCCAAAGTTGGCCAGCCGCCGACATGTCCGACGATTATAGGGTCGTCCCCACGACCCCGGGACAAGGTTGGCCCGCCGCCGACTTGTCCGACGACTATAGGGTCGTACCCACGACCCCGGGACTAGGCTGACAACCCGCCAACATGTCCGACGACTATAGGGTCGTCCCCACCACCCCGGGCCAAAGATGACCAGCCGCCCTCTTGTCCGACGACTATAGGGTCTTACCCACGACCCCGGGACTAGATTGGCCCGCCACCGTCATGTCCAACGACTATAGGGTCGTCCCCACAACCACGGGCCAAAGTTGGCCAGTCGCCGACATGTCCGACGACTGTAGGGTCGTCCCCACGACCCCGGGCCAAAGTTGGCCAGCCGCCGAAATGTCCGACGACTATAGGGTCGTCCCCACGACCGCGGGACTAGATTGGCCCGCCACCGTCATGTCCAACGACTATAGGTTCGTCCCCACGACCCCGGGCCAAAGTTGGCAAGCCGCCGAAATGTCCGACGACTGTAGGGTCGTACCCACGACCCCGGGACTAGGCTGACAAGCCGCCAACATGTCCGACGACTATAGGGTCTTCCCCACGACTTCGGGCCAAAGTTGGCAAGCCGCCGAAATGTCCGACGACTGTAGGGTCGTCCCCACGACCCCGGGACTAGATTGGCCCGCCACCGTCAAGTCCGACGACTATAGGGTCGTCCCCACGACCTCGGGACTAGGTTGGCCAGCCGCCGACATGTCCGACGACTATAATGTCGTCCCCACGACCCCGGGCCAATGTTGGCCAATCGCCGACATGTCCGACGACTATAGGGTCGTCCCTACGACCCCGGGCCAAAGTTGGCAAGCCGCCGAAATGTCCGACGACTGTAGGGTCGTCCCCACGACCTCGGGACTAGGTTGGCCAGCCGCCGACATGTCCGACGACTATAATGTCGTCCCCACGACCCCGGGCCAATGTTGGCCAATCGCCGACATGTCCGACGACTATAGGGTCGTCCCTACGACCCCGGGCCAAAGTTGGCAAGCCGCCGAAATGTCCGACGACTGTAGGGTCGTCCCCACGACCTCGGGACTAGATTGGCCCGCCAACGTCAAGTCCGACGACTATAGGGTCGTCCCCACGACCCCGGGCCAAAGTTGGCAAGCCGCCGAAATGTCCGACGACTGTAGGGTCGTCCCCACGACTCCAGGACTAGATTGGTCCGCCACCGTCATGTCCGACGACTATAGGGTCGTCCCCACGACCCCGGGCCAAAGTTGGCAAGCCGCCGAAATGTCCGACGACTGTAGGGTCGTCCCCACGACTCCAGGACTAGATTGGCCCGCCACCGTCAAGTCCGACGACTATAGGGTCGTCCCCACGACCCCGGGCCAAAGTTGGCAAGCCGCCGAAATGTCCGACGACTGTAGGGTCGTCCCCACGACTCCAGGACTAGATTGGTCCGCCACCGTCATGTCCGACGACTATAGGGTCGTCCCCACGACCCCGGGCCAAAGTTGGCCAGCCGCCGACATGTCCGACGACTATAGGGTCGTCCCCACGACCCCGAGACTAGATTGGCCCGCCACCGTCATGTCCGACGACAATAGGGTCGTCTCCACGACCCCGGGTCCAGGTTGGCCAGCCGCCGACATTTCCGACGACTATAGAGTCGTCCCCACGACACCGGGCCAAAGTTGGCCAGCCGCCGACATGTCCGACGACTATAGGGTCGTCCCCACGACCCCGGGACTAGATTGGCCCGCCACCGTCATGTCCGACGATTATAGGGTCGTCCCCACGACCCCGGGACAAGCTTGGCCAGCCGCCGACATTTCCGACGACTATAGAGTCGTCCCCACGACACCGGGCCAAAGTTGGCCAGCCGCCGACATGTCCGACGATTATAGGGTCGTCCCCACGACCGCGAGACTAGATTGGCCCGCCACCGTCATGTCCGACGACAATAGGGTCGTCCCCACGACCCCGGGTCCAGGTTGGTCAGCCGCCGACATTTCCGACGACTGTAGAGTCGTCCCCACGACACCGTGCCAAAGTTGGCCAGCCGCCGACATGTCCGACGATTATAGGGTCGTCCCCACGACCCCGGGACAAGGTTGGCCCGCCGCCGACTTGTCCGACGACTATAGGGTCGTACCCACGACCCCGGGACTAGGCTGACAACCCGCCAACATGTCCGACGACTATAGGGTCGTCCCCACCACCCCGGGCCAAAGATGACCAGCCGCCCTCTTGTCCGACGACTATAGGGTCTTACCCACGACCCCGGGACTAGATTGGCCCGCCACCGTCATGTCCAACGACTATAGGGTCGTCCCCACAACCACGGGCCAAAGTTGGCCAGTCGCCGACATGTCCGACGACTGTAGGGTCGTCCCCACGACCCCGGGCCAAAGTTGGCCAGCCGCCGAAATGTCCGACGACTATAGGGTCGTCCCCACGACCGCGGGACTAGATTGGCCCGCCACCGTCATGTCCAACGACTATAGGTTCGTCCCCACGACCCCGGGCCAAAGTTGGCAAGCCGCCGAAATGTCCGACGACTGTAGGGTCGTACCCACGACCCCGGGACTAGGCTGACAAGCCGCCAACATGTCCGACGACTATAGGGTCTTCCCCACGACTTCGGGCCAAAGTTGGCAAGCCGCCGAAATGTCCGACGACTGTAGGGTCGTCCCCACGACCCCGGGACTAGATTGGCCCGCCACCGTCAAGTCCGACGACTATAGGGTCGTCCCCACGACCTCGGGACTAGGTTGGCCAGCCGCCGACATGTCCGACGACTATAATGTCGTCCCCACGACCCCGGGCCAATGTTGGCCAATCGCCGACATGTCCGACGACTATAGGGTCGTCCCTACGACCCCGGGCCAAAGTTGGCAAGCCGCCGAAATGTCCGACGACTGTAGGGTCGTCCCCACGACCTCGGGACTAGGTTGGCCAGCCGCCGACATGTCCGACGACTATAATGTCGTCCCCACGACCCCGGGCCAATGTTGGCCAATCGCCGACATGTCCGACGACTATAGGGTCGTCCCTACGACCCCGGGCCAAAGTTGGCAAGCCGCCGAAATGTCCGACGACTGTAGGGTCGTCCCCACGACCTCGGGACTAGATTGGCCCGCCAACGTCAAGTCCGACGACTATAGGGTCGTCCCCACGACCCCGGGCCAAAGTTGGCAAGCCGCCGAAATGTCCGACGACTGTAGGGTCGTCCCCACGACTCCAGGACTAGATTGGTCCGCCACCGTCATGTCCGACGACTATAGGGTCGTCCCCACGACCCCGGGCCAAAGTTGGCAAGCCGCCGAAATGTCCGACGACTGTAGGGTCGTCCCCACGACTCCAGGACTAGATTGGCCCGCCACCGTCAAGTCCGACGACTATAGGGTCGTCCCCACGACCCCGGGCCAAAGTTGGCAAGCCGCCGAAATGTCCGACGACTGTAGGGTCGTCCCCACGACTCCAGGACTAGATTGGTCCGCCACCGTCATGTCCGACGACTATAGGGTCGTCCCCACGACCCCGGGCCAAAGTTGGCCAGCCGCCGACATGTCCGACGACTATAGGGTCGTCCCCACGACCCCGAGACTAGATTGGCCCGCCACCGTCATGTCCGACGACAATAGGGTCGTCTCCACGACCCCGGGTCCAGGTTGGCCAGCCGCCGACATTTCCGACGACTATAGAGTCGTCCCCACGACACCGGGCCAAAGTTGGCCAGCCGCCGACATGTCCGACGACTATAGGGTCGTCCCCACGACCCCGGGACTAGATTGGCCCGCCACCGTCATGTCCGACGATTATAGGGTCGTCCCCACGACCCCGGGACAAGCTTGGCCCGCCGCCGACTTGTTCGACGACTATAGGGTCGTCCCCACGACCCCGGGACTAGATTGGCCCGCCACCGTCTTGTCCGACGACTATTGGATCGTCCCCACGACCACGGGCCAAAGTTGGCCAGCCGCCGACATGTTCGACTATAGGGTCGTCCCCACGACCCCGGGACTAGATTGGTCCGCCACCGTCAAGTCCGACGACTATAGGGTCTAACCCACGTCCTCGGGACTAGGTTGGCCAGCCGCCGACATGTCCGACCACTATTGGGTCGTCCCCACGACCACGGGCCAAAGATGTCCAGCCGCCGTCTTGTCCGACGCCTATTGGGTCGTCCCCACGACCCCGGGACTAGATTAGCCCGCCACCGTCATGTCACACGATTATAGGGTCGTCCCCACGACCCCGGGAATAGATTGGTCCGCCACCGTCTTGTCCGACGACTATAGCGTCGTCCCCACGACCCCGGGCCAAAGATGTCCAGCCGCCGTCTTGTCCGACGACTATAGGGTCGTCCCCACGACCCCGGGACTAGATTGTCCCGCCACCGTCATGTCCAACGACTATAGGGTCGTCCCCACGACCTCGGGACTAGGTTGGCCAGCCGCCGACATGTCCGACCACTATTGGGTCGTCCCCACGACCACGGGCCAAAGATGTCCAGCCGCCGTCTTGTCCGACGCCTATAGGGTCGTCCCCACGACCCCGGGACTAGATTAGCCCGCCACCGTCATGTCACACGACTATAGGGTCGTCCCCACGACCCCGGGACTAGATTGGTCCGCCACCGTCTTGTCCGACGACTATAGGGTCGTCCCCACGACCACGGGCCAAAGATGTCCAGCCGCCGTCTTGTCCGACGCCTATAGGGTCGTCCCCACGACCCCGGGACTAGATTAGCCCGCCACCGTCATGTCACACGACTATAGGGTCGTCCCCACGACCACGGGCCAAAGTTGGCATGCCGCCGAAATGTCCGACGACTGTAGGGTCGTACCCACGACCCCGGGACTAGGCTGACAAGCCGCCAACATGTCCGACGACTATAGGGTCTTCCCCACGACCCCGGGCCAAAGTTGGCAAGCCGCCGAAATGTCCGACGACTGTAGGGTCGTCCCCACGGCCCCGGGACTAGATTGGCCCGCCACCGTCAAGTCCGACGACTATAGGGTCGTCCCCAGGACCTCGGAACTAGATTGGCCCGCCACCGTCAAGTCCGACGACCATAGGGTCGTCCCCACGACCCCGGGCCAAAGTTGGCCAGCCGCCGACATGTCCGACGACTATAGGGTCGTCCCCACGACCCCGAGACTAGATTGGCCCGCCACCGTCATGTCCGATGACAATAGGGTCGTCCCCTCGACCTCGGGTCTAGGTTGGCCAGCCGCCGACTTGTCCGACGACTATAGGGTCGTACCCACGACCCCGGGACTAGGCTGACAAGCCGCCAACATGTCCGACGACTATAGGGTCGTCCCCACGACCCCGGGCCAAAGATGTCCAGCCGCCGTCTTGTCCGACGACTATAGGGTCGTCCCCACGACCCCGGGACTAGATTGGCCCGCCACCGTCATGTCCAACGACTATAGGGTCGTCCCCACGACCACGGGCCAAAGTTGACCAGCCGCCGACATGTCCGACGACTATTGGATCGTCCCCACGACCCCGGGCCAAAGTTGGCAAGCCGCCGACATGTCCGACGACTATAGGGTCGTCCCCACGACCTCGGGACTAGGTTGGCCACCCGCCGACATGTCCGACGACTATAGGGTCGTCCCCACGACCCCGGGTCTAGGTTGGCCAGCCGCCGACATGTCCGACGAATATAGAGTCGTCCCCACGACACCGGGCCAAAGTTGGCCAGCCGCCGACATGTCGGACGACAATCGGATCGTCCCCACGACCACGCGCCAAAGTTGGCCAGCCGCCGACATGTCCGACGACTTTTGGATCGTCCCCACGACCACGGGCCAAAGTTGGCCAGCCGCCGACATGTCCGACGACTATAGGGTCGTCCCCACGACCCCGGGACTAGATTGGTCCGCCACCGTCATATCCGACGACTATAGGGTCGTCCCCACGAGCCCGGGCCAAAGTTGGCAAGACGCCGAAATGTCCGACGACTGTAGGGTTGTCCCCACGACCCCGGGACTAGATTGGCCCGCCACCGTCAAGTCCGACGACTATAGGGTCGTCCCCACGACCTCGGGACTAGGTTGGCCAGCCGCCGACATGTCCGACGACTATAATGTCGTCCCCACGACCCCGGGCCAATGTTGGCCAATCGCCGACATGTCCGACGACTATAGGGTCGTCCCTACGACCCCGGGCCAAAGCTGGCCAGCCGCCGTCATGTCCGACGACTATTGGATCGTCCCCACGACCACGGGCCAAAGTTGGCCAGCCGCCGACATGTCCGAAGACTATAGGGTCGTCCCCACGACCCCGGGACTAGATTGGCCAGCCACCGACATGTCCGACGACTATAGAGTCGTCCCCACGACACCGGGTCAAATTTGGCCAGCCGCTGACATTTCCAACGACTATTGGGTCGTCCCCACGACCACGGGCCAATGTTGGCTAGCCGCCGACATGTCCGACGACTATAGGGTCGTCCCCACGACCACGGGCCAAAGCTGGCCAGCCGCCGACATGTCCGACGACTATTGGATCGTCCCCACGACCACGGGCCAAAGTTGGCCAGCCGCCGACATGTCCGACGACTATAGGGTCGTCCCCACGACCCCGGGACTAGATTGGCCAGCCGCCGACATGTCCGACGACTATAGGGTCGTCCCCACGACCCCGGGACTAGATTGGTCCGCCACCGTCATGTCCGACGACTATAGGGTCGTCCCCACGACCACGGGCCAAAGTTGGCCAGCCGCCGACATGTCCGACGACTATAGGGTCGTCCCCACGACCCCGAGACTAGATTGGCCCGCCACCGTCATGTCCGACGACAATAGGGTCGTCCCCACGACCCCGGGTCCAGGTTGGCCAGGCTCCGACATTTCCGACGACTATAGGGTCGTCCCCACGACCACGGGCCAAAGTTGGCCAGCCGCCGACATGTCCGACGACTATAGGGTCGTCCCCACGACCCCGGGCCAAAGTTGGCCAGCCGCCACATGTCCGACGACTATAGGGTCGTCCCCACGACCCGGGACTAGACTGGCCCGCCACAGTCATGTCCGACGACTATAGGGTCGTCCCCACGACCCGGGACTAGACTGGCCCGCCACAGTCATGTCCGACGACTATAGGGTCGTCCCCACGACCTCGGGACTAGGTTGGCCAGCCGCCGACATGTCCGACGACTATAGAGTCGTCCCCACGACACCGGGCCAGAGTTGGCCAGCCCCTGACATGTCCAACGACTATCGGATCGTCCCCACGACCACGGGCCAAAGTTGGCCAGCCGCCGACATGTCCGACGACTATAGGGTCGTCCCCACGACCCGGGACTAGAGTGGCCCGCCACCGTCATGTCCGACGACTATATGGTCGTCCCCACGACCACGGGCCAATGTTGGCCAGCCGCTGACTTGTCCGACGACAATAGGGTCGTCCCCATGACCGCGGGACTAGATTGGCTCGCCGCCGACTTGTCCGACGACTGTAGGGTCGTCCCCACGACCCCGGGACTAGATTGGCCCGCCACCGTCATGTCCGACGACAATAGGGTCGTACCCACGACCCCGGGTCTAGGTTGGCCAGCCGCCGACATGTCTGACGACTATAGAGTCGTCCCCACGACACCGGGCCAAAGTTGGACAGCCGCCGACATGTCCGACGACTATAGGGTCGTCCCCACGACCCGGGACTAGAGTGGCCCGCCACCGTCATGTCCGACGACTATATGGTCGTCCCCACGACCACGGGCCAATGTTGGCCTGCCGCTGACTTGTCCGACGACTATAGGGTCGTCCCCACGACCGCGGGACTAGATTGGCGCGCCGCCGACTTGTCCGACGACTATAGGGTCGTCCCCACGACCCCGGGACTAGAGTGGCCCGCCACCGTTATGTCCGACGACTATAGGGTCGTCCCCACGACCACGGGCCAAAGTTGGCCTGCCGCCGACATGTCCGACGATTATTGGATCGTCCCCACGACCACGGGCCAAAGTTGGCCAGCCGCCGACATGTGCGACGACTATACGGTCGTCCCCACGACCCCGGGACTAGATTGGTCCGCCACCGTCATGTCCGACGACTATAGGGTCGTCCCCACGACCCCGGGACTAGGCTGACAACCCGCCAACATGTCCGACGACTATAGGGTCGTCCCCACGACCCCGGGCCAAAGATGTCCAGCCGCCGTCTTGTCCGACGACTATAGGGTCTTACCCACGACCCCGGGACTAGATTGGCCCGCCACCGTCATGTCCAACGACTATAGGGTCGTCCCCACAACCACGGGCCAAAGTTGGCCAGCCGCCGACATTTCCGACGACTATAGAGTCGTCCCCACGACACCGGGCCAAAGTTGGCCAGCCGCCGACATGTCCGACGACTATAGGGTCGTCCCCACGACCCCGGGACTAGATTGGTCCGCCACCGTCATGTCCGACGACTATAGGGTCGTCCCCACGACCACGGGCCAAAGTTGGCCAGCCGCCGACATGTCCGACGACTATAGGGTCGTCCCCACGACCCCGAGACTAGATTGGCCCGCCACCGTCATGTCCGACGACAATAGGGTCGTCCCCACGACCCCGGGTCCAGGTTGGCCAGGCTCCGACATTTCCGACGACTATAGGGTCGTCCCCACGACCACGGGCCAAAGTTGGCCAGCCGCCGACATGTCCGACGACTATAGGGTCGTCCCCACGACCCCGGGCCAAAGTTGGCCAGCCGCCACATGTCCGACGACTATAGGGTCGTCCCCACGACCCGGGACTAGACTGGCCCGCCACAGTCATGTCCGACGACTATAGGGTCGTCCCCACGAACCCCGGACTAGGTTGGCCGGCCGCCGACTTGTCCGACGACTATAGGGTCGTCCCCACGACCCCCCGACTAGGTGGGCTCGCCGCCAACTTGTCCGACGACTATAGGGTCATCCCCACGACCCCGGGACTAGGTTGGCCCGCCGCCGACTTGTCCGACGACTATAGGGTCGTCCCCACGACCCCGGGACTAGGTTGGCTCGCCACCGTCATGTCTGACGACTATAGGGTCGTCTCCACGACCCCGGGCCAAAGTTGGCCAGCCGCCGACATGTCCGACGACTATAGGGTCGTCCCCACGACCGCGGGACTAGATTGGCGCGCCGCCGACTTGTCCGACGACTATAGGGTCGTCCCCACGACCCCGGGACTAGAGTGGCCCGCCACCGTTATGTCCGACGACTATAGGGTCGTCCCCACGACCACGGGCCAAAGTTGGCCTGCCGCCGACATGTCCGACGACTATAGGGTCGTCCCCACGACCCCGGGAATAGATTGGCCCGCCACCGTCATGTCCGACGACAATAGGGTCGTCCCCACGACCCCGGGTCTAGGTTGGCCAGCCGCCGACATGTCTGACGACTATAGAGTCGTCCCCACGACACCGGGCCAAAGTTGGACAGCCGCCGACATGTCCGACGACTATAGGGTCGTCCCCACGACCCCGGGACTAGATTGGCCCGCCACCGTCATTTCCGACGAGTATAGGGTCCTCCCCACGACCACGGGCCAAAGTTGGCCAGCCGCCGACATGTCCGACGACTATAGAGTCGTCCCTACGACCCCGGGACTAGGTTGGCTCGCCACCGACATGTCCGACGACTATAGGGTCGTCCCCACGACCCGGGACTAGACTGGCCCGCCTCCTTCAAGTCCGACGACTATAGGGTCGTCCCCACGACCCCGGGCCAAAGTTGGACAGCCGCCGACTTGTCCGACGACTATAGGGTCGTCCCCACGACCACGGGCCAAAGTTGGCCAGCCGCCGGCTTGCCCGACGATTATAGGGTCGTCCCCACGACCGCGAGAATAGATTGGCCCGCCACCGACATGTCCGACGACAATACGGTCGTCCCCACGACCCCGGGTCTAGGTTGGCCAGCCGCCGACATGTCCGACGACTATAGAGTCGTCCCCACGACACCGGGCCAAAGTTGGACAACCGCCGACATGTCCGACGACTATAGGGTCGTCCCCACGACCTCGGGTCTAGATTGGCCCGCTACCGTCATGTCCGAAGACTATAGGGTCGTCCCCACGACCACGGGACTAGATTGGCCCGCCACCGCCATGTCCGACGACAATGGGGTCGTCCCCACGACCCCGGGTCTAGGTTGGCCAGCCGCCGACATGTCCGACGACTATCGGATCGTCCCCACGACCACGGGCCAAAGTTGGCCAGCCGCCGATATGTCCGACGACTATTGGATCGTCCCCACGACCACGGGCCAAAGTTGGCCAGCCGCCGACATGTCCGACGACTATAGGGTCGTCCCCACGACCACGGGCCAAAGTTGGCAAGCCGCCGAAATGTCCGACGACTGTAGGATCGTCCCCACGACCCCGGGACTAGATTGGTCCGCCACCGTCAAGTCCGACGACCTCGGGGCTAGTTTGGCCAGCCGCCGACATGTCCGACGATTACAGGGTCGCCCCCACGACCTTGGGACTAGGTTGGTCAGCCGCCGACATGTCCGACGACTATAGGGTCGTCCCGACGACCCCGGGCCAAAGTTGGCAAGACGCCGAAATGTTCGACGACTGTAGGGTCGTCCCCACGACCCCGGGACTAGATTGGCCCACCACCGTCAAGTCCGACGACTATAGGGTCGGACCCACGACCTCGGGAGTAGGTTGGCCAGCCGCCGACATGTCCGACGACTATAGGGTCGTGCCCACGACCCCGGGCCCAATTTGGCAAGCCGCCGACATGTCCGACGACTATAGGGTCGTCCCCACGACCCCTGGACTAGGTTGGCTCACCGCCGACTTGTCCGTCGACAATAGCGTCGTCCCCACGACCCCGGGCCAAAGTTGGCCAGCCGCCGACATTTCCGACGACTATAGAGTCGTCCCCACGACATCGGGCCAAATTTGTCCAGCCGCCGACATGTCCGACGACAATAGGGTCGTCCCCACGACCCCGGGACTAGATTGGCCCGCCACCGTCATGTCCGGCGACTGTCGGATCGTCCCCACGTCTACGGGCCAAAGTTGGCCAGCCGCCGACATGTCCGACGACTATAGGGTTGTCCCCACGACCCCGGGCCAATGTTGGCCAATCGCCGACATGTCCGACGACTATAGGGTCGTCCCTACGACCCCGGGACTACATTGGCCCGCCACCGTCATGTCCGACGACAATAGGGTCGTCCCCACGACCCCGGGTCCAGGTTGGCCAGCCGCCGACATGTCCGACGACTATAGGGTCGTCCCCACGACCCTGGGACCAGATTGGCCCGCCACCGTCATGTCCGACGACTATAGGGTCGTCCCCACGACCGCGGGCCAAAGATGTCCAGCCGCCGTGTTGTCCGACGACTATAGGTTCGTCCCCACGACCCCGGGACTAGGCTGACCTGCCGCCAACATGTCCGACGACTGTAGGGTCGTCCCCACGACCTCGGGACTAGATTGGCCCGCCACCGTCATGTCCGACGACTATAGGGTCGTCCCCACGACCGCGGGTCTAGGTTGGCCAGCCGCCGACATGTCCGACGACTATAGAGTCGTCCCCACGACCACGGGCCAAAGTTGGAAAGCCGCCGACATGTCCGACGACTATAGGGTCGTCCCCACGACCCTGGGACCAGATTGGCCCGCCACCGTCATGTCCGACGACTATAGGGTCGTCCCCACGACCGCGGGCCAAAGATGTCCAGCCGCCGTGTTGTCCGACGACTATAGGTTCGTCCCCACGACCCCGGGACTAGGCTGACCTGCCGCCGTCATATCCGGCGACTGTCGGATCGTCCCCACGACTACGGGCCAAAGTTGGCCAGCCACCAACATGTCCGACGACTATAGGGTTGTCCCCACGACCCCGGGCCAATGTTGGCCAATCGCCGACATGTCCGACGACTATAGGGTCGTCCCCACGACCCCGGGACTAGATTGGCCCGCCACCGTCATGTCCGACGACAATAGGGTCGTCCCCACGACCCCGGGCCAATGTTGGCCAATCGCCGACATGTCCGACGACTATAGGGTCGTCCCTACGACCCCGGGACTAGATTGGCCCGCCACCGTCATGTCCGACGACAATAGGGTCGTCCCCACGACCCCGGGTCCAGGTTGGCCAGCCGCCGACCTGTCCGACGACTATAGGGTCGTCCCCACGACCACGGGCCAAAGTTGGCAAGCCGCCGAAATGTCCGACGACTGTAGGATCGTCCCCACGACCCCGGGACTAGATTGGCCCGCCACCGTCAAGTCCGACGACCTCGGGACAAGGTTGGCCAGCCGCCGACATGTCCGACGACTATAGGGTCGCCCCCACGACCTCAGGACTAGTTTGGCCAGCCGCCGACATGTCCGACGACTATAGGGTCGTCTTTACGACCACGGGCCATTTTTGGCCAGCCGCCGACTTGTCCAACGACTATTGGGTCGCCCCACGACCACCGGCCAAAGTTGGCCAGCCGCCGACATGTCCGACGACTATAGGGTCGTTTTTACGACCACGGGCCATTTTTGGCCAGCCGCCGACTTGTCCAACGACTATTGGGTCGCCCCACGACCACCGGCCAAAGTTGGCGAGCCGCCGACATGTCCGACGACTATAGGGTCGTCCCCACGACCCCGGGACTAGATTCGCCCGCCACCGTCATGTCCGACGACTATAGAGTCGTCCCCACGACACCGGGCCAATGTTGGCCAGCCGCCGACATGTCCGACGACTATCGGATCGTCCCCACGACCACGGGCCAAAGTTGGCCAGCCGCCGACATGTCCGACGACTATCGGATCGTCCCCACGACCACGGGCCAAAGTTGGCCAGCCGCCGACATGTCCGACGACTATAGGGTCGTGCCCACGACCACGGGACTAGATTGGCCCGCCACCGCTATGTCCGACGACAATAGGGTCGTCCCCACGACCACGGGCCAAAGTTGGCCAGCCGCCGACATGTCCAACGACTATTGGGTCGTCCCCACGACCACGGGCCAAATTTGGCCAGCCGCCGACATGTCCAACGACTATTGGGTCGCCCCACGACCACGGGCCAAAGTTGGCCAGCCGCCGACATGTCCGACGACTGTAGGGTCGTCCCCACGACCCCGGGACTAGATTCGCCCGCCACCGTCATGTCCGACGACAATAGGGTCGTCCCCACGACCCCGTGTCTAGGTTGGCCAGCCGCCGACATGTCCGACGACTATAGAGTCGTCCCCACGACCACGGGCCAAAGTTGGCCAGCCGCCGACATGACCGACGACTATAGGGTCGTCCCAACGACCCTGGGACTAGATTGGCCCGCCACCGTCATATCTAACGACTATCGGATCGTCCCTACGACCACGGGCCAAAGTTGGTCAGCCGCCGACATGTCCGACGACTATAGGGTCGTCCCCACGACCCCGGGTCCAGGTTGGCCAGCCGCCGACATTTCCGACGACTGTAGGATCGTCCCCACGACCCCGGGACTAGATTGGCCCGCCACCGTCAAGTCCGACGACCCCGGGACTAGATTGGCCCGCCACCGTCAAGTCCGACGACCTCGGGACAAGGTTGGCCAGCCGCCGACATGTCCGACGACTATAGGGTCGCCCCCACGACCTCAGGACTAGTTTGGCCAGCCGCCGACATGTCCGACGACTATAGAGTCGTCCCCACGACACCGGGCCAAAGTTGGCTAGCCGCCGACATGTCCGACGACTATCGGATCGTCCCCACGACCACGGGCCAAAGTTGGCCAGCCGCCGACATTTCCGACGACTATTGGATCGTCCCCACGACCACGGGCCAAAGTTGGCCAATCGCCGACATGTCCGAAGACTATAGGGTCGTCCCCACGACCCCGGGTCCAGGTTGGCCAGCCGCCGAAATTTCCGACGACTATAGAGTCGTCCCCACGACACCGGGCCAAAGTTGGCCAGCCGCCGACATGCCCGACGACTATAGGGTCGTCCCCACGACCCCGGGCCAAAGATGTCCAGCCGCCGTCTTGTCCGACGACTATAGGGTCGTCCCCACGACCCCGGGACTAGATTGGCCCGCCACCGTCATGTCCAACGACTATAGGGTCGTCCCCACAACCACGGGCCAAAGTTGGCCAGCCGCCGACATGTCCGACGAGTATAGGGTCTTCCCCACGACCCCGGGACTAGATTGGTCCGCCACTGTCATGTCCGACGACTATGGGGTCGTCCCCACGACCCCGGGCCAAAGTTGCCAAGCCGCCGAAATGTCCGACGACTGTAGGGTCGTCCCCACGACCCCGGGACTAGATTGGTCCGCCACCGTCATGTCCGACGACTATAGGGTCGTCCCCACGACCCCGGGTCTAGGCTGGCCAACCGCCGACATGTCCGACGACTATAGAGTCGTCCCCACGACCACGGGCCAAAGTTGGCCAGCCGCCGACATGTTCCGACGACAATAGGGTCGTCCCCACGACCCCGGGTCCAGGTTGGCCAGTCGCCGACATGTCCGACGACTATAGGTTTGTCCCCACGACCCCCGGTGTAGGTTGGCTCGCCGCCGACTTGTCCGACGACTATAGGGTCGTCCCCACGACCCCGGGACTAGAATGGCCCGCCACCGTCATGTCCAACGACTATCGGATCGTCCCCACGACCACGGGCCAAAGTTGGCCAGCCGCCGACATGTCCGACGACTATAGGGTCGTCCCCACAACCCCGGGACTAGATTGGTCCGCCACCGTCATGTCCAACGATTATAGGGTCGTCCCCACGACCCCGGGACTAGATTGGCCCGCCACCGTCATGTCCGACGATTATAGGGTCGTCCCCACGACCCCGGGACAAGCTTGGCCCGCCGCCGACTTGTCCGACGACAATAGGGTCGTACCCACGACCCCGGGTCTAGGTTGGCCAGCCGCCGACATGTCCGACGACTATAGCGTCGTACCCACGACCCCGGGACAAGGTTGGCCCGCCGCCGACTTGTCCGACGACCATAGGATCGTACCTACGACCCCGGGACTAGATTGGACCGCCACCGTCATGTCCGACGACAATAGGGTCGTCCCCACAACCCTGGGTCTAGGTTGGCCAGCCGCCGACATGTCCGACGACTAAACAGTCGTCCCAACGACCACGGGCAAAAGTTGGCCAATCGCCGTCATGTCCGACGACAATAGGGTCGTCCCCACGACCCCGGGACTAGATTGGCCCGCCACCGTCATGTCCGACGACTATCGGATCGTCCCCACGACCACGGGCCAAAGTTGGCCAATCGCCGACATGTCCGACGACTATAGGGTCGCCCCCACGACCCCGGTACAAGGTTCGCCCGCCGCCGACTTGCCCGGCGACTATAGGGTAGTCCCCACGACCCCGGGACTAGATTGGCCCGCCACCGTCATGTCCAACGACTATCGAATCGTCCCCACAACCACGGGCCAATGTTGGCCAATCGCCGACATGTCCGACGACCATAGGGTCGTACCTACGACCCCGGGACTAGATTGGCCCGCCACCGTCATGTCCGACGACAATATGGTCGTCCCCACGACCCTGGGTCTAGGTTGGCCAGCCGCCGACATGTCCGACGACTAAACAGTCGTCCCAACGACCACGGGCAAAAGTTGACCAGCCGCCGAAATGTCCGACGACTGTAGGGTCGTCCCCACGACCCCGGGACTAGGTTGACAAGCCGCCAACATGTCCGACGACTATAGGGTCGTCCCCACGACCCCGGGCTAAAGATGGCATGCCGCCGAAATGTCCGACGACTATAGGGTCGTCCCCGCGACCCCGGGACTAGAATGGCCCGCCACCGTCATGTCCAACGACTATCGGATCGTCCCCACGACCACGGGCCAAAGTTGGCCAGCCGCCGACATGTCCGACGACTATTGGGTCGTCCCCACGACCCCGGGACTAGAATGGCCCGCCACCGTCATGTCCAACGACTATCGGATCGTCCCCACGACCACGGGCCAAAGTTGGCCAGCCGCCGACATGTCCGACGACTATAGGGTCGTCCCCACGACCCCGGGACTAGATTGGCCCGCCACCGTCATGTCCGACGGCAATAGGGTCGTCCCCACGACCCCGGGCCAAATTTGGCAAGCCGCCGAAATGTCCGAAGACTGTAGGGTCGTCCCCACGACTCCGGGACTAGTTTGGCCCGCCACCGTCCAGTACGACGACTGTTGGGTCGTCCCCACGACCACGGGCCAAAGCTGGCCAGCCGCCGGCTTGTCCGAAGACTATAGGGTCGTCCCCACGAACCCGGGGCAAAGTTGGCCAGACGGCGACATGTCCGACGACTATAGGGTCGTCCCCACGACCCCAGGACTAGATTGGCTCGCCACTGTCAAGTTTGACGACTATGGGGTCGTCCCCACGACCACGGGCCAAAGTTGGCCAGCCGCCGATATGTCCGACGACTATAGGGTCGTCCCCACGACCCCGGGACTAGATTGGCCCGCCGCCGATTTGTCCGACGACTATAGGGTCATCCCTACGACCCCGGGACTAGATTGGCCCGCCACCGTCATGTCCGACGACAATAGGGTCGTCCCCACGACCCCGGGACTAGATTGGCCCGCCGCCGACTTGTCCGAAGACTATAGGGTCGTCCCCACGACCCCGGGACTAGATTGGCCCGCCACCGTCATGTCCAACGACTATCGGATCGTCCCCACGACCACGGGCCAAAGTTGGCCAGCCGCCGACATGTCCGACGACTGTAGGGTCGTCCCCACGACCTCGGGACTAGATTGGCCCGCCACCGTCATGTCCGACGACTATAGGGTCGACCCCACGACCCCGGGACTAGATTGGCCCGCCACCGTCAAATCCGACGGCTATAGGGTCGTCCCCACGACTACGGGCTAAAGTTGGCCAGCCACCGAATTGTCCGACCACTATAGGGTCGTTCCCACGACGTTGGGAATAGGTTGGCCAGCCGACAACATGTCCGACGACTATAGGGTCGTCCCCACGACCACGGGCCAAAGTTGGCCAGCCGCCGACATGTCCGACGACTATAGGTTTGTCCCCACGACCCCCGGTGTAGGTTGGCTCGCCGCCGACATGTCCGACGACTATAGCGTCGTCCCCACGACCCCGGGACTAGATTGGACCGCCACCGTCATGTCCGACGACAATAGGGTCGTCCCCACAACCCTGGGTCTAGGTTGGCCAGCCGCCGACATGTCCGACGACTAAACAGTCGTCCCAACGACCACGGGCAAAAGTTGGCCAATCGCCGTCATGTCCGACGACAATAGGGTCGTCCCCACGACCCCGGGACTAGATTGGCCCGCCACCGTCATGTCCGACGACTATCGGACCGTCCCCACGACCACGGGCCAAAGTTGGCCAATCGCCGACATGTCCGACGACTATAGGGTCGCCCCCACGACCCCGGTACAAGGTTCGCCCGCCGCCGACTTGCCCGGCGACTATAGGGTAGTCCCCACGACCCCGGGACTAGATTGGCCCGCCACCGTCATGTCCAACGACTATCGAATCGTCCCCACAACCCCGGGCCAATGTTGGCCAATCGCCGACATGTCCGACGACCATAGGGTCGTACCTACGACCCCGGGACTAGATTGGCCCGCCACCGTCATGTCCGATGACAATATGGTCGTCCCCACGACCCTGGGTCTAGGTTGGCCAGCCGCCGACATGTCCGACGACTAAACAGTCGTCCCAACGACCACGGGCAAAAGTTGACCAGCCGCCGACATGTCCGACGACTATAGGGTCGTCCCCACGACCCCGGGACTAGGTTGACAAGCCGCCAACATGTCCGACGACTATAGGGTCGTCCCCACGACCCCGGGCTAAAGATGGCATGCCGCCGAAATGTCCGACGACTATAGGGTCGTCCCCGCGACCGCGGGCCAAAGATGTCCAGCCGCCGTCTTGTCCGACGACTATAGGGTCGTCCCCACGACCCTGGGACTAGATTGGCCCGCCACCGTCATGTCAGACGACTATAGGGTCGTCCCTACGACCCCGAGACTAGATTGGCCCGCCACCGTCATGTCCGACGACAACAGGGTCGTCCCCACGACCCCGGGTCCAGGTTGGCCAAGCGCCGACATTTCCAACGACTATAGAGTCGTCCCCACGACACCGGGCCAAAGTTGGCCAGCCGCCGACATGTCCGACGACTATAGGGTCGTCCCCACGACCCCGGGACAAGGTTGGCCCGCCGCCGACTTGTCCGACGACTATAGGGTCGTACCCACGACCCCGGGACTAGGCTGACAAGCCGCCAACATGTCTGACGACTATAGGGTCGTCCCCACGACCCCGGGCCAAAGTTGGCCAGCTGCCGACATGTCCGACGCCTATAGGGTCGTCCCCACGACCCCGAGACGAGATTGGCCCGCCGCCGTCATGTCCGACGATTATAGGGTCGTCCCCACGACCCCGGGACAAGTTTGGTTGCCGCCGACTTGTCCGACGACTATAGGGTCGTCCCTACGACCCCGGGACTGGATTGGGCCGCCGCCGTCTTGTCCGACGACCTCGGGACTAGGTTGGCCAGCCGCCGACATGTCCGACGACTATAGAGTCGTCCCCACGACCCCGGGACTAGATTGGCCCGCCACCGTCATGTCCGACGATTATAGTGTCGTCCCCACGACCCCGGGACAAGCTTGGCCCGCCGCCGACTTGTTCGACGACTATAGGGTCGTCCCCACGACCCCGGGACTAGATTGGCCCGCCACCGTCATGTCCGATGATTATAGTGTCGTCCCCACGACCCCGGGACAAGCTTGGCCCGCCGCCGACTTGTTCGACGACTATAGGGTCGTCCCCACGACCCCGGGATTAGATTGGCCCGCCACCGTCTTGTCCGACGACTATAGGGTCGTCCCCACGACCCCGGGACTAGATTGGCCCGCCACCGTCATGTCCAACGAATATCGGATCGTCCCCACGACCACGGGCCAAAGTTGGCATGCCGCCGGGTTTTCCGACGACTATAGGGTCGTCCCCACGACCCCGGGACTAGAATGGCCCGCCACCGTCATGTCCAACGAATATCGGATCGTCCCCACGACCACGGGCCAAAGTTGGCATGCCGCCGGGTTTTCCGACGACTATAGGGTCGTCCCCACGATCCCGGGCAAAAGTTGGCCATCCGCCGAATTGTCCGACGACTATAGGGTCGTCCCCACGACCCGGGGCCAAAGTTGGCAAGCCGCCGAAATGTCCGACGACTGTAGGGTCGTCCCCACGACCCCGGGACTAGATTGGCCCGCCACCGTCAAGTCCGACGACTATAGGGTCGTCCCCACGTCCCCGGGCCAAATTTGGCAAGCCGCCGAAATGTCCGAAGACTGTAGGGTCGTCCCCACGACTCCGGGACTAGTTTGGCCCGCCACCGTCCAGTACGACGACTGTTGGGTCGTCCCCACGACCACGGGCCAAAGCTGGCCAGCCGCCGGCTTGTCCGAAGACTATAGGGTCGTCCCCACGAACCCGGGGCAAAGTTGGCCAGACGGCGACATGTCCGACGACTATAGGGTCGTCCCCACGACCCCAGGACTAGATTGGCTCGCCACTGTCAAGTTTGACGACTATGGGGTCGTCCCCACGACCACGGGCCAAAGTTGGCCAGCCGCCGATATGTCCGACGACTATAGGGTCGTCCCCACGACCCCGGGACTAGATTGGCCCGCCGCCGATTTGTCCGACGACTATAGGGTCATCCCTACGACCCCGGGACTAGATTGGCCCGCCACCGTCATGTCCGACGACAATAGGGTCGTCCCCACGACCCCGGGACTAGATTGGCCCGCCGCCGACTTGTCCGAAGACTATAGGGTCGTCCCCACGACCCCGGGACTAGATTGGCCCGCCACCGTCATGTCCAACGACTATCGGATCGTCCCCACGACCACGGGCCAAAGTTGGCCAGCCGCCGACATGTCCGACGACTGTAGGGTCGTCCCCACGACCTCGGGACTAGATTGGCCCGCCACCGTCATGTCCGACGACTATAGGGTCGACCCCACGACCCCGGGACTAGATTGGCCCGCCACCGTCAAATCCGACGGCTATAGGGTCGTCCCCACGACTACGGGCTAAAGTTGGCCAGCCACCGAATTGTCCGACCACTATAGGGTCGTTCCCACGACGTTGGGAATAGGTTGGCCAGCCGACAACATGTCCGACGACTATAGGGTCGTCCCCACGACCCCGGGCCAATAATGGCCAATCGCCGACATGTCCGACGACTATAGAGTCGTCACCACGACCCCGGGTCTAGGTTGGCCAGCCGCCGACATGTCCGACAACAATAGGGTCGTCCCCACGACCGCGGGACTAGGTTGACTCGCCGCCGACTTGTCCGACGATTATAGCGTCGCCCCAACGACCACGGGCCGAAGTTGGCCAGCCGCCGATATGTCCGACGACTATAGGGTCGTCCCCACGACCCGGGACTAGATTGGCCCACCACCGTCATGTCCGACGACTATAGGGTCGTCCCCACGACCACGGGCCAAAGTTGGCCTGCCGCCGGCTTGTCCGACGACTATAGGGTCGTCCCCACGTCCCCGGGCCAAATTTGGCCATCCGCCGACATGTCCGACGACTATAGGGACGTCCCCACGACCCTGGGGCTAGGTTGGCTCGCCGCCGACATGTCCGACGACTATAGGGTCGTCCCCACAACACCCGGGCGAGGTTGGCTCGCCGCCGACTTGTCCGACGACTATAGGGTCGTCCACACGACCCTGGGTCAAATTTCTCATGCCGCCGACATGTCCGACGACTATAGGGACGTCCCCACGACCCTGGGACTAGGTTGGCTCGCCGCCGACATGTCCGACGACTATAGGGTCGTCCCCACAACACCCGGACAAGGTTGGCTCGCCGCCGACTTGTCCGACGACTATAGGGTGGTCCACACGACCCTGGGTCAAATTTCTCATGCCGCCGACATATCCGACGACTATAGAGTCGTCCCCACGACCCCGGGTCAACTTTGGCCCGCTACCGTCGTGTCCGACGACTATAGAGTCGTCCCCACGACCACGGGCCAAAGTTGGCATGCCGCCGGGTTTTCCGACGACTATAGGGTCGTCCCCACGATCCCGGGCAAAAGTTGGCCATCCGCCGAATTGTCCGACGACTATAGGGTCGTCGCCACGACCCCGGGCCAAAGTTGGCCAGCCGCCGACATGTCCGACGACTATAGGGTCGTCCCCACGACCCCGAGACTAGATTGGCCCGCCACCGTCATGTCCGACGACAATAGGGTCGTCCCCACGACCCCGGGTCCAGGTTGGCCAGCCGCCGACATTTCCGACGACTGTAGTGTCGTCCCCACGACCCCGGGACTAGATTGGCCCTCCACCGTCAAGTCCGACGACTATAAGGTCGTCCCCACTACCCCGGGCCAATGTTGGCCAATCGCCGACATGTCCGACGACTATAGGGTCGTCCCTACGACCCCGGGACTATATTGGCCCGCCACCGTCATGTCCAACGACTATAGGGTCGTCCCCACGACCACGGGCCAAAGTTGGCATGCCGCCGAAATGTCCGACGACTATAGGGTCGTCCCCACGACCCCGGGCCAAAGTTGGCAAGCCGCCGAAATGTCCGACGACTATAGGGTCGTCCCCATGACCCCGGGCCAAGCTTGGCCCGCCGCCGACTTGTCCGACGACTATAGGGTCGTCCCCACGACCCCGGGACTAGATTGGCCCGCCACCGTCAAATCCGACGGCTATAGGGTCGTCCCCACGACTACGGGCTAAAGTTGGCCAGCCACCGAATTGTCCGACCACTATAGGGTCGTTCCCACGACGTTGGGAATAGGTTGGCCAGCCGCCAACATGTCCGACGACTATAGGGTCGTCCCCACGACCCCGGGCCAATAATGGCCAATCGCCGACATGTCCGACGACTATAGGGTCGTCCCCACGACCTCGGGACTAGATTGGCCCGCCACCGTCATGTCCGACGACTATAGGGTCGTCCCCACGACCCCGGGACTAGATTGGCCCGCCACCGTCAAATCCGACGGCTATAGGGTCGTCCCCACGACTACGGGCTAAAGTTGGCCAGCCACCGAATTGTCCGACCACTATAGGGTCGTTCCCACGACGTTGGGAATAGGTTGGCCAGCCGCCAACATGTCCGACGACTATAGGGTCGTCCCCACGACCCCGGGCCAATAATGGCCAATCGCCGACATGTCCGACGACTATAGGGTCGTCCCCACGACACCGGGTTTAGGTTGGCCAGCCGCCGACATGTCCGACGACAATAGGGTCGTCCCCACGACCCCGGGACTAGGTTGACTCGCCGCCGACTTGTTCGACGATTATAGCGTCGCCCCAACGACCACGGGCCGAAGTTGGCCAGCCGCCGATATGTCCGACGACTATAGGGTCGTCCCCACGACCCGGGGCTATATTGGCCCGCCACCGTCATGTCCGACGACTATATGGTCGTCCCCACGACCTCGGGACTAGTTCGGCCAGCCGCCGACATGTCCGACGACTATAGGGTCGTCCCCACGAGCCTGGGACTAGATTGGCCCACCACCGTCATGTCCGACGACTATAGGGTCGTCCCCACGACCCTGGGACTAGATTGGCCCGCCACCGTCATATCCGACGTCTATAGGGTCGTCCCCACGACCGCGGGCCAAAGTTGGCCAGCCGCCGACTTGCCCGACGACTATAGGGTCGTCCCCATGACCCGGGACTAGACTGGCCCGCCACCGTCATGTCCGACCCACTATAGGGTCGTCCCCATGACCCCCGGACCAGGTTGGTACGCCGCCGACTTGTCCCACGAGTATAGGGTCCTCCCCACGACCACGGGCCAAAGTTGGCCAGCCGCCGACATGTCCAACGACTATAGGGTCGTCCCCACGACCCGGGACTAGACTGACCCGCCACCGACATGTCCGACGACTATAGAGTCGTCCCCACGACCCCGGGTCAATGTTGGCTCGCCGCCGACATGTCCGACGACTATAGGATCGTCCCCACGACCCCCGGGCCAAATTTGGACAGCCACCGACATTTCCGACGACTATAGGGTCGTCCCCACGACCACGGGCCAAAGTTGGCCAGCCGCCGACATGTCCGACGACTATAGGGTCGTCCCCACGACCCGGGACTAGACTGGCCCGCCACCGTCATGTCCGACGACTATAGGGTCGTCCCCACGACCCCCGGACTAGGTTGGCCGGCCGCCGAATTGTCCGACGTCTATAGGGTCGTCCCCACGACCCCCCGACTAGGTGGGCTCGCCGCCGACTTGTCCGACGACTATAGGGTCGTCCCCACGACCCCGGGACTAGGTTGGCTCGCCACCGTCATGTCTGACGACTATAGGGTCGTCCCCACGACCACGGGCCAATGTTGGCCAGCCGCCGACATGTCCGACGACTATAGGGTCGTCCCCACGACCACGGGCCAAAGTTGGCCAGCCGCCGACATGTCCGACGACTATAGGGTCGTCCCCACGACCCCGGGCCAAAGTTGGACAGCCGCCGACTTGTCCGACGACTATAGGGTCGTCCCCACGACCACGGGCCACCGTTGGCCAGCCGCCGGCTTGTGCGACGAATATAGGGTCGTCCCCACGACCCCGGGACTAGGTTGGCCCGCCGCCGACTTGTCCGACGACTATAGGGTCGTCCCCACGACCACGGGCCAAAGTTGGCCTGCCGCCGACATATCCGACGACTATAGGGTCGTCCCCACGACCCCGGGCCAAAGTTGGCCAGCCGCCGACATGTCCGACGACTATAGGGTCGTCCCCACGACCCCGGGACTAGGTTGGCTCGCCACCGTCATGTCTGACGACTATAGGGTCGTCCCCACGACCACGGGCCAATGTTGGCCAGCCGCCGACATGTCCGACGACTATAGGGTCGTCCCCACGACCACGGGCCAAAGTTGGCCAGCCGCCGACTTGTCCGACGACTATAGGGTCGTCCCCACGACCACGGGCCACCGTTGGCCAGCCGCCGGCTTGTGCGACGGATATAGGGTCGTCCCCACGACCCCGGGACTAGGTTGGCCCGCTGCCGACTTGTCCGACGACTATAGGGTCGTCCCCACGACCACGGGCCAAAGTTGGCCTGCCGCCGACATATCCGACGACTATAGGGTCGTCCCCACGACCCCGGGCCAAAGTTGGCCAGCCGCCGACATGTCCGACGACTATAGGTCCGTCCCCACGACCCGGGACTAGAGTGGCCCGCCACCGTCATGTCCGACGACTATATGGTCGTCCCCACGACCACGGGCCAATGTTGGCCAGCCACTGACTTGTCCGACGACTGTAGGGTCGTCCCCACGACCCCCCGACTAGGGGGGCTCGCCGCCGACTTGTCCGACGACTATAGGGTCGTCCCCACGACCACGGGCCAAAGTTGGCCAGCCGCCGACATGTCCGACGACTATAGGGTCGTCCCGACGACCCGGGACTAGACTGGCCCGCCACCGTCATGTCCGACGACTATAGGGTCGTCCCCACGACCCCCGGACTAGGTTGGCCGGCCGCCGACTTGTCCGACGACTATAGGGTCGTCCCCACGACCCCCCGACTAGGTGAGCTCGCCGCCGACTTGTCCGACGACTATAGGGTCGTCCCCATGACCCGGGACTAGACTGGCCCGCCACCGTCATGTCCGACGACAATAGGGTCGTCCCCACGACCCCGGGTCTAGGTTGGCCAGCCGCCGACTTGTCCGACGACTATAGGGTCGTCCCCACGACCCCGGGTCTAGATTGGCCCGCCACCGTCATGTCCGACGACAATAGGGTCGTCCCCACGACCCCGGGTCTAGGTTGGCCAGCCGCCGACTTGTCCGACGACTATAGGGTCGTACCCACGACCCCGAGACTAGATTGGCCCGCCACCGTCATGTCCGACGACAATAGGGTCGTCCCCACGACCCCGGGTCCAGGTTGGCCAGCCGCCGACATTTCCGACGACTATAGAGTCGTCCCCACGACACCGGGCCAAAGTTGGCCAGCCGCCGACATGTCCGACGACTATAGGGTCGTCCCCACGACCCGGGACTAGAGTGGCCCGCCACCGTCATGTCCGACGACTATATGGTCGTCCCCACGACCACGGGCCAATGTTGGCCAGCCACTGACTTGTCCGACGACTATAGGGTCGTCCCCACGACCGCGGGACTAGATTGGCTCGCCGCCGACTTGTCCGACGACTGTAGGGTCGTCCCCACGACCCCCCGACTAGGGGGGCTCGCCGCCGACTTGTCCGACGACTATAGGGTCGTCCCCACGACCCCGGGACTAGGTTGGCTCGCCACTGTCATGTCTGACGACTATAGGGTCGTCCCCACGACCACGGGCCAATGTTGGCCAGCCGCCGACATGTCCGACGACTATAGGGTCGTCCCCACGACCACGGGCCAAAGTTGGCCAGCCGCCGACATGTCCGACGACTATAGGGTCGTCCCGACGACCCGGGACTAGACTGGCCCGCCACCGTCATGTCCGACGACTATAGGGTCGTCCCCACGACCCCCGGACTAGGTTGGCCGGCCGCCGACTTGTCCGACGACTATAGGGTCGTCCCCACGACCGCGGGCCAAAGTTGGCCAGCCGCCGACTTGCCCGACGACTATAGGGTCGTCCCCATGACCCGGGACTAGACTGGCCCGCCACCGTCATGTCCGACCCACTATAGGGTCGTCCCCATGACCCCCGGACCAGGTTGGTACGCCGCCGACTTGTCCGACGAGTATAGGGTCCTCCCCACGACCACGGGCCAAAGTTGGCCAGCCGCCGACATGTCCAACGACTATAGGGTCGTCCCCACGACCCGGGACTAGACTGACCCGCCACCGACATGTCCGACGACTATAGAGTCGTCCCCACGACCCCGGGTCAATGTTGGCTCGCCGCCGACATGTCCGACGACTATAGGATCGTCCCCACGACCCCCGGGCCAAATTTGGACAGCCACCGACATTTCCGACGACTATAGGGTCGTCCCCACGACCACGGGCCAAAGTTGGCCAGCCGCCGACATGTCCGACGACTATAGGGTCGTCCCCACGACCCGGGACTAGACTGGCCCGCCACCGTCATGTCCGACGACTATAGGGTCGTCCCCACGACCCCCGGACTAGGTTGGCCGGCCGCCGAATTGTCCGACGTCTATAGGGTCGTCCCCACGACCCCCCGACTAGGTGGGCTCGCCGCCGACTTGTCCGACGACTATAGGGTCGTCCCCACGACCCCGGGACTAGGTTGGCTCGCCACCGACATGTCTGACGACTATAGGGTCGTCCCCACGACCACGGGCCAATGTTGGCCAGCCGCCGACATGTCCGACGACTATAGGGTCGTCCCCACGACCACGGGCCAAAGTTGGCCAGCCGCCGACATGTCCGACGACTATAGGGTCGTCCCCACGACCCCGGGCCAAAGTTGGACAGCCGCCGACTTGTCCGACGACTATAGGGTCGTCCCCACGACCACGGGCCACCGTTGGCCAGCCGCCGGCTTGTGCGACGAATATAGGGTCGTCCCCACGACCCCGGGACTAGGTTGGCCCGCCGCCGACTTGTCCGACGACTATAGGGTCGTCCCCACGACCACGGGCCAAAGTTGGCCTGCCGCCGACATATCCGACGACTATAGGGTCGTCCCCACGACCCCGGGCCAAAGTTGGCCAGCCGCCGACATGTCCGACGACTATAGGGTCGTCCCCACGACCCCGGGACTAGGTTGGCTCGCCACCGTCATGTCTGACGACTATAGGGTCGTCCCCACGACCACGGGCCAATGTTGGCCAGCCGCCGACATGTCCGACGACTATAGGGTCGTCCCCACGACCACGGGCCAAAGTTGGCCAGCCGCCGACTTGTCCGACGACTATAGGGTCGTCCCCACGACCACGGGCCACCGTTGGCCAGCCGCCGGCTTGTGCGACGGATATAGGGTCGTCCCCACGACCCCGGGACTAGGTTGGCCCGCTGCCGACTTGTCCGACGACTATAGGGTCGTCCCCACGACCACGGGCCAAAGTTGGCCTGCCGCCGACATATCCGACGACTATAGGGTCGTCCCCACGACCCCGGGCCAAAGTTGGCCAGCCGCCGACATGTCCGACGACTATAGGTCCGTCCCCACGACCCGGGACTAGAGTGGCCCGCCACCGTCATGTCCGACGACTATATGGTCGTCCCCACGACCACGGGCCAATGTTGGCCAGCCACTGACTTGTCCGACGACTGTAGGGTCGTCCCCACGACCCCCCGACTAGGGGGGCTCGCCGCCGACTTGTCCGACGACTATAGGGTCGTCCCCACGACCACGGGCCAAAGTTGGCCAGCCGCCGACATGTCCGACGACTATAGGGTCGTCCCGACGACCCGGGACTAGACTGGCCCGCCACCGTCATGTCCGACGACTATAGGGTCGTCCCCACGACCCCCGGACTAGGTTGGCCGGCCGCCGACTTGTCCGACGACTATAGGGTCGTCCCCACGACCCCCCGACTAGGTGGGCTCGCCGCCGACTTGTCCGACGACTATAGGGTCGTCCCCATGACCCGGGACTAGACTGGCCCGCCACCGTCATGTCCGACGACAATAGGGTCGTCCCCACGACCCCGGGTCTAGGTTGGCCAGCCGCCGACTTGTCCGACGACTATAGGGTCGTCCCCACGACCCCGGGTCTAGATTGGCCCGCCACCGTCATGTCCGACGACAATAGGGTCGTCCCCACGACCCCGGGTCTAGGTTGGCCAGCCGCCGACTTGTCCGACGACTATAGGGTCGTCCCCACGACCACGGGCCAAAGTTGGCCAGCCGCCGACATATCCGACGACTATAGGGTCGTCCCCACGACCCCGGGCCAAAGTTGGCCAGCCGCCGACATGTCCGACGACTATAGGGTCGTCCCCACGACCCCGGGACTAGGTTGGCTCGCCACCGTCATGTCTGACGACTATAGGGTCGTCCCCACGACCACGGGCCAATGTTGGCCAGCCGCCGACATGTCCGACGACTATAGGGTCGTCCCCACGACCACGGGCCAAAGTTGGCCAGCCGCCGACTTGTCCGACGACTATAGGGTCGTCCCCACGACCACGGGCCACCGTTGGCCAGCCGCCGGCTTGTGCGACGGATATAGGGTCGTCCCCACGACCCCGGGACTAGGTTGGCCCGCTGCCGACTTGTCCGACGACTATAGGGTCGTCCCCACGACCACGGGCCAAAGTTGGCCTGCCGCCGACATATCCGACGACTATAGGGTCGTCCCCACGACCCCGGGCCAAAGTTGGCCAGCCGCCGACATGTCCGACGACTATAGGTCCGTCCCCACGACCCGGGACTAGAGTGGCCCGCCACCGTCATGTCCGACGACTATATGGTCGTCCCCACGACCACGGGCCAATGTTGGCCAGCCACTGACTTGTCCGACGACTGTAGGGTCGTCCCCACGACCCCCCGACTAGGGGGGCTCGCCGCCGACTTGTCCGACGACTATAGGGTCGTCCCCACGACCACGGGCCAAAGTTGGCCAGCCGCCGACATGTCCGACGACTATAGGGTCGTCCCGACGACCCGGGACTAGACTGGCCCGCCACCGTCATGTCCGACGACTATAGGGTCGTCCCCACGACCCCCGGACTAGGTTGGCCGGCCGCCGACTTGTCCGACGACTATAGGGTCGTCCCCACGACCCCCCGACTAGGTGAGCTCGCCGCCGACTTGTCCGACGACTATAGGGTCGTCCCCATGACCCGGGACTAGACTGGCCCGCCACCGTCATGTCCGACGACAATAGGGTCGTCCCCACGACCCCGGGTCTAGGTTGGCCAGCCGCCGACTTGTCCGACGACTATAGGGTCGTCCCCACGACCCCGGGTCTAGATTGGCCCGCCACCGTCATGTCCGACGACAATAGGGTCGTCCCCACGACCCCGGGTCTAGGTTGGCCAGCCGCCGACTTGTCCGACGACTATAGGGTCGTACCCACGACCCCGAGACTAGATTGGCCCGCCACCGTCATGTCCGACGACAATAGGGTCGTCCCCACGACCCCGGGTCCAGGTTGGCCAGCCGCCGACATTTCCGACGACTATAGAGTCGTCCCCACGACACCGGGCCAAAGTTGGCCAGCCGCCGACATGTCCGACGACTATAGGGTCGTCCCCACGACCCGGGACTAGAGTGGCCCGCCACCGTCATGTCCGACGACTATATGGTCGTCCCCACGACCACGGGCCAATGTTGGCCAGCCACTGACTTGTCCGACGACTATAGGGTCGTCCCCACGACCGCGGGACTAGATTGGCTCGCCGCCGACTTGTCCGACGACTGTAGGGTCGTCCCCACGACCCCCCGACTAGGGGGGCTCGCCGCCGACTTGTCCGACGACTATAGGGTCGTCCCCACGACCCCGGGACTAGGTTGGCTCGCCACTGTCATGTCTGACGACTATAGGGTCGTCCCCACGACCACGGGCCAATGTTGGCCAGCCGCCGACATGTCCGACGACTATAGGGTCGTCCCCACGACCACGGGCCAAAGTTGGCCAGCCGCCGACATGTCCGACGACTATAGGGTCGTCCCGACGACCCGGGACTAGACTGGCCCGCCACCGTCATGTCCGACGACTATAGGGTCGTCCCCACGACCCCCGGACTAGGTTGGCCGGCCGCCGACTTGTCCGACGACTATAGGGTCGTCCCCACGACCGCGGGCCAAAGTTGGCCAGCCGCCGACTTGCCCGACGACTATAGGGTCGTCCCCATGACCCGGGACTAGACTGGCCCGCCACCGTCATGTCCGACCCACTATAGGGTCGTCCCCATGACCCCCGGACCAGGTTGGTACGCCGCCGACTTGTCCGACGAGTATAGGGTCCTCCCCACGACCACGGGCCAAAGTTGGCCAGCCGCCGACATGTCCAACGACTATAGGGTCGTCCCCACGACCCGGGACTAGACTGACCCGCCACCGACATGTCCGACGACTATAGAGTCGTCCCCACGACCCCGGGTCAATGTTGGCTCGCCGCCGACATGTCCGACGACTATAGGATCGTCCCCACGACCCCCGGGCCAAATTTGGACAGCCACCGACATTTCCGACGACTATAGGGTCGTCCCCACGACCACGGGCCAAAGTTGGCCAGCCGCCGACATGTCCGACGACTATAGGGTCGTCCCCACGACCCGGGACTAGACTGGCCCGCCACCGTCATGTCCGACGACTATAGGGTCGTCCCCACGACCCCCGGACTAGGTTGGCCGGCCGCCGAATTGTCCGACGTCTATAGGGTCGTCCCCACGACCCCCCGACTAGGTGGGCTCGCCGCCGACTTGTCCGACGACTATAGGGTCGTCCCCACGACCCCGGGACTAGGTTGGCTCGCCACCGTCATGTCTGACGACTATAGGGTCGTCCCCACGACCACGGGCCAATGTTGGCCAGCCGCCGACATGTCCGACGACTATAGGGTCGTCCCCACGACCACGGGCCAAAGTTGGCCAGCCGCCGACATGTCCGACGACTATAGGGTCGTCCCCACGACCCCGGGCCAAAGTTGGACAGCCGCCGACTTGTCCGACGACTATAGGGTCGTCCCCACGACCACGGGCCACCGTTGGCCAGCCGCCGGCTTGTGCGACGAATATAGGGTCGTCCCCACGACCCCGGGACTAGGTTGGCCCGCCGCCGACTTGTCCGACGACTATAGGGTCGTCCCCACGACCACGGGCCAAAGTTGGCCTGCCGCCGACATATCCGACGACTATAGGGTCGTCCCCACGACCCCGGGCCAAAGTTGGCCAGCCGCCGACATGTCCGACGACTATAGGGTCGTCCCCACGACCCCGGGACTAGGTTGGCTCGCCACCGTCATGTCTGACGACTATAGGGTCGTCCCCACGACCACGGGCCAATGTTGGCCAGCCGCCGACATGTCCGACGACTATAGGGTCGTCCCCACGACCACGGGCCAAAGTTGGCCAGCCGCCGACTTGTCCGACGACTATAGGGTCGTCCCCACGACCACGGGCCACCGTTGGCCAGCCGCCGGCTTGTGCGACGGATATAGGGTCGTCCCCACGACCCCGGGACTAGGTTGGCCCGCTGCCGACTTGTCCGACGACTATAGGGTCGTCCCCACGACCACGGGCCAAAGTTGGCCTGCCGCCGACATATCCGACGACTATAGGGTCGTCCCCACGACCCCGGGCCAAAGTTGGCCAGCCGCCGACATGTCCGACGACTATAGGTCCGTCCCCACGACCCGGGACTAGAGTGGCCCGCCACCGTCATGTCCGACGACTATATGGTCGTCCCCACGACCACGGGCCAATGTTGGCCAGCCACTGACTTGTCCGACGACTGTAGGGTCGTCCCCACGACCCCCCGACTAGGGGGGCTCGCCGCCGACTTGTCCGACGACTATAGGGTCGTCCCCACGACCACGGGCCAAAGTTGGCCAGCCGCCGACATGTCCGACGACTATAGGGTCGTCCCGACGACCCGGGACTAGACTGGCCCGCCACCGTCATGTCCGACGACTATAGGGTCGTCCCCACGACCCCCGGACTAGGTTGGCCGGCCGCCGACTTGTCCGACGACTATAGGGTCGTCCCCACGACCCCCCGACTAGGTGGGCTCGCCGCCGACTTGTCCGACGACTATAGGGTCGTCCCCATGACCCGGGACTAGACTGGCCCGCCACCGTCATGTCCGACGACAATAGGGTCGTCCCCACGACCCCGGGTCTAGGTTGGCCAGCCGCCGACTTGTCCGACGACTATAGGGTCGTCCCCACGACCCCGGGTCTAGATTGGCCCGCCACCGTCATGTCCGACGACAATAGGGTCGTCCCCACGACCCCGGGTCTAGGTTGGCCAGCCGCCGACTTGTCCGACGACTATAGGGTCGTACCCACGACCCCGAGACTAGATTGGCCCGCCACCGTCATGTCCGACGACAATAGGGTCGTCCCCACGACCCCGGGTCCAGGTTGGCCAGCCGCCGACATTTCCGACGACTATAGAGTCGTCCCCACGACACCGGGCCAAAGTTGGCCAGCCGCCGACATGTCCGACGACTATAGGGTCGTCCCCACGACCCGGGACTAGAGTGGCCCGCCACCGTCATGTCCGACGACTATATGGTCGTCCCCACGACCACGGGCCAATGTTGGCCAGCCACTGACTTGTCCGACGACTATAGGGTCGTCCCCACGACCGCGGGACTAGATTGGCTCGCCGCCGACTTGTCCGACGACTGTAGGGTCGTCCCCACGACCCCCCGACTAGGGGGGCTCGCCGCCGACTTGTCCGACGACTATAGGGTCGTCCCCACGACCCCGGGACTAGGTTGGCTCGCCACTGTCATGTCTGACGACTATAGGGTCGTCCCCACGACCACGGGCCAATGTTGGCCAGCCGCCGACATGTCCGACGACTATAGGGTCGTCCCCACGACCACGGGCCAAAGTTGGCCAGCCGCCGACATGTCCGACGACTATAGGGTCGTCCCGACGACCCGGGACTAGACTGGCCCGCCACCGTCATGTCCGACGACTATAGGGTCGTCCCCACGACCCCCGGACTAGGTTGGCCGGCCGCCGACTTGTCCGACGACTATAGGGTCGTCCCCACGACCCCCCGACTAGGTGGGCTCGCCGCCGACTTGTCCGACGACTATAGGGTCGTCCCCATGACCCGGGACTAGACTGGCCCGCCACCGTCATGTCCGACGACTATAGGGTCGTCCCCACGACCCCCGGACTAGGTTGGTACGCCGCCGACTTGTCCGTCGAGTATAGGGTCCTCCCCACGACCACGGGCCAAAGTTGGCCAGCCGCCGACATGTCCGACGACTATAGGGTCGTCCCCACGACCCCCCCACTAGGTGGGCTCGCCGCCGACTTGTCCGACGACTATAGGGTCGTCCCCACGACCACGGGCCAATGTTGGCCAGCCGCTGACTTGTCCGACGACTATAGGGTCGTCCCCACGACCCCGGGCCAAAGTTGGACAGCGGCCGACTTGTCCGACGACTATAGGGTCGTCCCCACGACCACGGGCCAATGTTGGCCAGCCACTGACTTGTCCGACGACTGTAGGGTCGTCCCCACGACCCCCCGACTAGGGGGGCTCGCCGCCGACTTGTCCGACGACTATAGGGTCGTCCCCACGACCACGGGCCAAAGTTGGCCAGCCGCCGACATGTCCGACGACTATAGGGTCGTCCCGACGACCCGGGACTAGACTGGCCCGCCACCGTCATGTCCGACGACTATAGGGTCGTCCCCACGACCCCCGGACTAGGTTGGCCGGCCGCCGACTTGTCCGACGACTATAGGGTCGTCCCCACGACCCCCCGACTAGGTGGGCTCGCCGCCGACTTGTCCGACGACTATAGGGTCGTCCCCATGACCCGGGACTAGACTGGCCCGCCACCGTCATGTCCGACGACAATAGGGTCGTCCCCACGACCCCGGGTCTAGGTTGGCCAGCCGCCGACTTGTCCGACGACTATAGGGTCGTCCCCACGACCCCGGGTCTAGATTGGCCCGCCACCGTCATGTCCGACGACAATAGGGTCGTCCCCACGACCCCGGGTCTAGGTTGGCCAGCCGCCGACTTGTCCGACGACTATAGGGTCGTCCCCACGACCACGGGCCAAAGTTGGCCAGCCGCCGACATATCCGACGACTATAGGGTCGTCCCCACGACCCCGGGCCAAAGTTGGCCAGCCGCCGACATGTCCGACGACTATAGGGTCGTCCCCACGACCCCGGGACTAGGTTGGCTCGCCACCGTCATGTCTGACGACTATAGGGTCGTCCCCACGACCACGGGCCAATGTTGGCCAGCCGCCGACATGTCCGACGACTATAGGGTCGTCCCCACGACCACGGGCCAAAGTTGGCCAGCCGCCGACTTGTCCGACGACTATAGGGTCGTCCCCACGACCACGGGCCACCGTTGGCCAGCCGCCGGCTTGTGCGACGGATATAGGGTCGTCCCCACGACCCCGGGACTAGGTTGGCCCGCTGCCGACTTGTCCGACGACTATAGGGTCGTCCCCACGACCCCGGGTCTAGATTGGCCCGCCACCGTCATGTCCGACGACAATAGGGTCGTCCCCACGACCCCGGGTCTAGGTTGGCCAGCCGCCGACTTGTCCGACGACTATATGGTCGTCCCCACGACCACGGGCCAATGTTGGCCAGCCACTGACTTGTCCGACGACTATAGGGTCGTCCCCACGACCGCGGGACTAGATTGGCTCGCCGCCGACTTGTCCGACGACTGTAGGGTCGTCCCCACGACCCCCCGACTAGGGGGGCTCGCCGCCGACTTGTCCGACGACTATAGGGTCGTCCCCACGACCCCGGGACTAGGTTGGCTCGCCACTGTCATGTCTGACGACTATAGGGTCGTCCCCACGACCACGGGCCAATGTTGGCCAGCCGCCGACATGTCCGACGACTATAGGGTCGTCCCCACGACCACGGGCCATAGTTGGCCAGCCGCCGACATGTCCGACGACTATAGGGTCGTCCCGACGACCCGGGACTAGACTGGCCCGCCACCGTCATGTCCGACGACTATAGGGTCGTCCCCACGACCCCCGGACTAGGTTGGCCGGCCGCCGACTTGTCCGACGACTATAGGGTCGTCCCCACGACCCCCCGACTAGGTGGGCTCGCCGCCGACTTGTCCGACGACTATAGGGTCGTCCCCATGACCCGGGACTAGACTGGCCCGCCACCGTCATGTCCGACGACTATAGGGTCGTCCCCACGACCCCCGGACTAGGTTGGTACGCCACCGACTTGTCCGTCGAGTATAGGGTCCTCCCCACGACCACGGGCCAAAGTTGGCCAGCCGCCGACATGTCCGACGACTATAGGGTCGTCCCCACGACCCCCCCACTAGGTGGGCTCGCCGCCGACTTGTCCGACGACTATAGGGTCGTCCCCACGACCACGGGCCAATGTTGGCCAGCCGCTGACTTGTCCGACGACTATAGGGTCGTCCCCACGACCCCGGGCCAAAGTTGGACAGCGGCCGACTTGTCCGACGACTATAGGGTCGTCCCCACGACCACGGGCCAATGTTGGCCAGCCACTGACTTGTCCGACGACTGTAGGGTCGTCCCCACGACCCCCCGACTAGGGGGGCTCGCCGCCGACTTGTCCGACGACTATAGGGTCGTCCCCACGACCACGGGCCAAAGTTGGCCAGCCGCCGACATGTCCGACGACTATAGGGTCGTCCCGACGACCCGGGACTAGACTGGCCCGCCACCGTCATGTCCGACGACTATAGGGTCGTCCCCACGACCCCCGGACTAGGTTGGCCGGCCGCCGACTTGTCCGACGACTATAGGGTCGTCCCCACGACCCCCCGACTAGGTGGGCTCGCCGCCGACTTGTCCGACGACTATAGGGTCGTCCCCATGACCCGGGACTAGACTGGCCCGCCACCGTCATGTCCGACGACAATAGGGTCGTCCCCACGACCCCGGGTCTAGGTTGGCCAGCCGCCGACTTGTCCGACGACTATAGGGTCGTCCCCACGACCCCGGGTCTAGATTGGCCCGCCACCGTCATGTCCGACGACAATAGGGTCGTCCCCACGACCCCGGGTCTAGGTTGGCCAGCCGCCGACTTGTCCGACGACTATAGGGTCGTACCCACGACCCCGAGACTAGATTGGCCCGCCACCGTCATGTCCGACGACAATAGGGTCGTCCCCACGACCCCGGGTCCAGGTTGGCCAGCCGCCGACATTTCCGACGACTATAGAGTCGTCCCCACGACACCGGGCCAAAGTTGGCCAGCCGCCGACATGTCCGACGACTATAGGGTCGTCCCCACGACCCGGGACTAGAGTGGCCCGCCACCGTCATGTCCGACGACTATATGGTCGTCCCCACGACCACGGGCCAATGTTGGCCAGCCACTGACTTGTCCGACGACTATAGGGTCGTCCCCACGACCGCGGGACTAGATTGGCTCGCCGCCGACTTGTCCGACGACTGTAGGGTCGTCCCCACGACCCCCCGACTAGGGGGGCTCGCCGCCGACTTGTCCGACGACTATAGGGTCGTCCCCACGACCCCGGGACTAGGTTGGCTCGCCACTGTCATGTCTGACGACTATAGGGTCGTCCCCACGACCACGGGCCAATGTTGGCCAGCCGCCGACATGTCCGACGACTATAGGGTCGTCCCCACGACCACGGGCCAAAGTTGGCCAGCCGCCGACATGTCCGACGACTATAGGGTCGTCCCGACGACCCGGGACTAGACTGGCCCGCCACCGTCATGTCCGACGACTATAGGGTCGTCCCCACGACCCCCGGACTAGGTTGGCCGGCCGCCGACTTGTCCGACGACTATAGGGTCGTCCCCACGACCCCCCGACTAGGTGGGCTCGCCGCCGACTTGTCCGACGACTATAGGGTCGTCCCCATGACCCGGGACTAGACTGGCCCGCCACCGTCATGTCCGACGACTATAGGGTCGTCCCCACGACCCCCGGACTAGGTTGGTACGCCGCCGACTTGTCCGTCGAGTATAGGGTCCTCCCCACGACCACGGGCCAAAGTTGGCCAGCCGCCGACATGTCCGACGACTATAGGGTCGTCCCCACGACCCCCCCACTAGGTGGGCTCGCCGCCGACTTGTCCGACGACTATAGGGTCGTCCCCACGACCACGGGCCAATGTTGGCCAGCCGCTGACTTGTCCGACGACTATAGGGTCGTCCCCACGACCCCGGGCCAAAGTTGGACAGCGGCCGACTTGTCCGACGACTATAGGGTCGTCCCCACGACCACGGGCCAAGGTTGGCCAGCCGCCGTCTTGTCCGACGACTATTAGGTCGTTCCCACGACCACGGGACTAGATTGGCCCGCCACCGTCGTGTCCGACGACTGTTGGGTCGTCCCCACGACCACGGGCCAAAGCTGGCCAGCGGCCGGCTTGTCCGACGACTATAGGGTCGTCCCCACGACCCCGGGACTAGATTGGGCCGCCACCGTCATGTCCGGCGACTATCGGATCGCCCCCACGACTACGGGCCAATGTTGGCCAGCCGCCGACATGTCCGACGACTGTAGGGTCGTCCCCACGACCTCGGGACTAGATTGGCCCGCCACCGTCATGTCCGACGACTATAGGGTCGTCCCCACGACCCCGGGACTAGATTGGCCCGCCACCGTCAAATCCGACGGCTATAGGGTCGTCCCCACGACTACGGGCCAAAGTTGGCCTGCCGCCGGATTGTCCGACGACTATAGGGTCGTCCCCACGTCCCCGGGCCAAATTTGGCCATCCGCCGACATTTCCGACGATTATAGGGACGTCCCCACGACCCTGGGACTAGGTTGGCTCGCCGCCGACATGTCCGACGACTATAGGGTCGTCCCCACAACACCCGGACGAGGTTGGCTCGCCGCCGACTTGTCCGACGACTATAGGGACGTCCACACGACCCCGGGTCAAATTTCTCATGCCGCCGACATGTCCGACGACTATAGAGTCGTCCCCACGACCCGGGGTCAACGTTGGCCCGCTACCGTCGTGTCCGACGACTATAGAGTCGTCCCCACGACCACGGGCCAAAGTTGGCATGCGGCCGGGTTGTCCGACGACTATAGGGTCGTCCCCACGACCCCGGGTAAAAGTTGGCCATCCGCTGAATTGTCCGACGACTATAGGGTCGTCCCCACGACCCCGGGCCAAAGTTGGCAAGCCGCCGAAATGTCCGACGACTATAGGGTCGACCCCACGACCCCGGGACTAGATTGGCCCGCCACCGTCAAATCCGACGGCTATAGGGTCGTCCCCACGACTACGGGCTAAAGTTGGCCAGCCACCGAATTGTCCGACCACTATAGGGTCGTTCCCACGACGTTGGGAATAGGTTGGCCAGCCGACAACATGTCCGACGACTATAGGGTCGTCCCCACGACCCCGGGCCAATAATGGCCAATCGCCGACATGTCCGACGACTATAGGGTCGTCCCCACGACCCCGGGTCTAGGTTGGCCAGCCGCCGACATGTCCGACGACAATAGGGTCGTCCCCACGACCGCGGGACTAGGTTGACTCGCCGCCGACTTGTCCGACGATTATAGCGTCGCCCCAACGACCACGGGCCGAAGTTGGCCAGCCGCCGATGTGTCCGACGACTATAGGGTCGTCCCCACGACCCGGGACTAGATTGGCCCACCACCGTCATGTCCGACGACTATAGGGTCGTCCCCACGACCACGGGCCAAAGTTGGCCTGCCGCCGGCTTGTCCGACGACTATAGGGTCGTCCCCACGTCCCCGGGCCAAATTTGGCCATCCGCCGACATGTCCGACGACTATAGGGACGTCCCCACGACCCTGGGACTAGGTTGGCTCGCCGCCGACATGTCCGACGACTATAGGGTCGTCCCCACAACACCCGGGCGAGGTTGGCTCGCCGCCGACTTGTCCGACGACTATAGGGTCGTCCACACGACCCTGGGTCAAATTTCTCATGCCGCCGACATGTCCGACGACTATAGGGACGTCCCCACGACCCTGGGACTAGGTTGGCTCGCCGCCGACATGTCCGACGACTATAGGGTCGTCCCCACAACACCCGGACGAGGTTGGCTCGCCGCCGACTTGTCCGACGACTATAGGGTCGTCCACACGACCCTGGGTCAAATTTCTCATGCCGCCGACATATCCGACGACTATAGAGTCGTCCCCACGACCCCGGGTCAACGTTGGCCCGCTACCGTCGTGTCCGACGACTATAGAGTCGTCCCCACGACCACGGGCCAAAGTTGGCATGCCGCCGGGTTTTCCGACGACTATAGGGTCGTCCCCACGATCCCGGGCAAAAGTTGGCCATCCGCCGAATTGTCCGACGACTATAGGGTCGTCCCCACGACCCCGGGCCAAAGTTGGCAAGCCGCCGAAATGTCCGACGACTGTAGGGTCGTCCCCACGACCCCGGGACTAGATTGCCCGCCACCGTCAAGTCCGACGACTATAGGGTCGTCCCCACGACCCCGGGCCAAATTTGGCCATCCGCCGACATTTCCGACGATTATAGGGACGTCCCCACGACCCTGGGACTAGGTTGGCTCGCCGCCGACATGTCCGACGACTATAGGGTCGTCCCCACAACACCCGGACGAGGTTGGCTCGCCGCCGACTTGTCCGACGACTATAGGGACGTCCACACGACCCCGGGTCAAATTTCTCATGCCGCCGACATGTCCGACGACTATAGAGTCGTCCCCACGACCACGGGCCAAAGTTGGCATGCCGCCGGGTTTTCCGACGACTATAGGGTCGTCCCCACGACCCCGGGTAAAAGTTGGCCATCCGCTGAATTGTCCGACGACTATAGGGTCGTCCCCACGACCCCGGGCCAAAGTTGGCAAGCCGCCGAAATGTCCGACGACTATAGGGTCGACCCCACGACCCCGGGACTAGATTGGCCCGCCACCGTCAAATCCGACGGCTATAGGGTCGTCCCCACGACTACGGGCTAAAGTTGGCCAGCCACCGAATTGTCCGACCACTATAGGGTCGTTCCCACGACGTTGGGAATAGGTTGGCCAGCCGACAACATGTCCGACGACTATAGGGTCGTCCCCACGACCCCGGGCCAATAATGGCCAATCGCCGACATGTCCGACGACTATAGGGTCGTCCCCACGACCCCGGGTCTAGGTTGGCCAGCCGCCGACATGTCCGACGACAATAGGGTCGTCCCCACGACCGCGGGACTAGGTTGACTCGCCGCCGACTTGTCCGACGATTATAGCGTCGCCCCAACGACCACGGGCCGAAGTTGGCCAGCCGCCGATATGTCCGACGACTATAGGGTCGTCCCCACGACCCGGGACTAGATTGGCCCACCACCGTCATGTCCGACGACTATAGGGTCGTCCCCACGACCACGGGCCAAAGTTGGCCTGCCGCCGGCTTGTCCGACGACTATAGGGTCGTCCCCACGTCCCCGGGCCAAATTTGGCCATCCGCCGACATGTCCGACGACTATAGGGACGTCCCCACGACCCTGGGACTAGGTTGGCTCGCCGCCGACATGTCCGACGACTATAGGGTCGTCCCCACAACACCCGGGCGAGGTTGGCTCGCCGCCGACTTGTCCGACGACTATAGGGTCGTCCACACGACCCTGGGTCAAATTTCTCATGCCGCCGACATGTCCGACGACTATAGGGACGTCCCCACGACCCTGGTACTAGGTTGGCTCGCCGCCGACATGTCCGACGACTATAGGGTCGTCCCCACAACACCCGGACGAGGTTGGCTCGCCGCCGACTTGTCCGACGACTATAGGGTCGTCCACACGACCCTGGGTCAAATTTCTCATGCCGCCGACATATCCGACGACTATAGAGTCGTCCCCACGACCCCGGGTCAACGTTGGCCCGCTACCGTCGTGTCCGACGACTATAGAGTCGTCCCCACGACCCCGGGTCAACGTTGGCCCGCTACCGTCGTGTCCGACGACTATAGAGTCGTCCCCACGACCACGGGCCAAAGTTGGCATGCCGCCGGGTTTTCCGACGACTATAGGGTCGTCCCCACGATCCCGGGCAAAAGTTGGCCATCCGCCGAATTGTCCGACGACTATAGGGTCGTCCCCACGACCCCGGGCCAAAGTTGGCAAGCCGCCGAAATGTCCGACGACTGTAGGGTCGTCCCCACGACCCCGGGACTAGATTGGCCCGCCACCGTCAAGTCCGACGACTATAGGGTCGTCCCCACGACCCCGGGCCAAAGTTGGCAAGCCGCCGAAATGTCCGACGACTGTAGGGTCGTACCCACGACCCCGGGACTAGGCTGACAAGCCGCCAACATGTCCGACGACTATAGGGTCGTCCCCACGACCCCGGGCCAAAGTTGGCCAGCCGCCGACATGTCCGACGACTATAGGGTCGTCCCCACGACCCCGAGACTAGATTGGCCCGCCACCGTCATGTCCGACGACAATAGGGTCGTCCCCACGACCCCGGGTCCAGGTTGGCCAGCCGCCGACATTTCCGACGACTGTAGTGTCGTCCCCACGACCCCGGGACTAGATTGGCCCTCCACCGTCAAGTCCGACGACTATAGGGTCGTCCCCACTACCCCGGGCCAATGTTGGCCAATCGCCGACATGTCCGACGACTATAGGGTCGTCCCTACGACCCCGGGACTATATTGGCCCGCCACCGTCATGTCCAACGACTATAGGGTCGTCCCCACGACCACGGGCCAAAGTTGGCATGCCGCCGAAATGTCCGACGACTATAGGGTCGTCCCCACGACCCCGGGCCAAAGTTGGCAAGCCGCCGAAATGTCCGACGACTATAGGGTCGTCCCCATGACCCCGGGCCAAGCTTGGCCCGCCGCCGACTTGTCCGACGACTATAGGGTCGTCCCCACGACCCCGGGACTAGATTGGCCCGCCACCGTCATGTCCGACGACTATAGGGTCGTCCCCACGACCCCGGGCCAAAGTTGGCAAGCCGCCGAAATGTCCGAAGACTGTAGGGTCGTCCCCACGACCCCGGGACTAGTTTGGCCCGCCACCGTCAAATACGACGACTATAGGGTCGTCCCCACGACCCCGGGCCAAAGATGTCCAGCCGTCGTCTTGTCCGACGACTATAGGGTCGTCCCCACGACCCCGGGACTAGATTGGCCGGCCACCGTCATGTCCAACGACTATAGGGTCGTCCCCACAACCACGGGCCAAAGTTGGCCAGCCGCCGACATGTCCGACGACTATTGGATCGTCCCCACGACCACGGGCCAAAGTTGGCCAGCCGCCGACATGTCCGACGACTATAGGGTGGTCCCCACGACCCCGGGACTAGATTGGCCCGCCAACGTCATGTCCGACGATTATAGGGTCATTCCTACGACCCCGGGACGAGATTGGCCCCCCACCGTCATGTCCGACGACAATAGGGTCGTCCCCACGACCCCGGGACTAGATTGGCCCGCCGCCGACTTGTCCGACGACTATAGGGTCGTCCCCACGAACCCGGGGATAAGTTGGCCAGCCGCCGACTTGCCCGAACACTATAGGGTCGTCCCCACGACCCCGGGGCTAGATTGGCTCACCACCGTCAAGTCCGACGACTATAGGGTCGTCCCCACGACCACGGGCCAAAGTTGGCCAGCCGCCGTCTTGTCCAACGACTATCGGATCGTCCCCACGACCACGGGCCAAAGTTGGCCAGCCGCCGACATGTCCGACGACAGTAGGGTCGTCCCCACGACCCCGGGACTAGATTGGCCCGCCGCCGACTTGTCCGACGACTATAGGGTCATCCCTACGACCCCGGGACTAGATTGGCCCGCCACCGTCATGTCCAACGACTATAGGGTCGTCCCCACGACCACGGGCCAAAGTTGGCATGCCGCCGAAATGTCCGACGACTATAGGGTCGTCCCCACGACCCCGGGCCAAAGTTGGCAAGCCGCCGAAATGTCCGACGACTATAGGGTCGTCCCCATGACCCCGGGCCAAGCTTGGCCCGCCGCCGACTTGTCCGACGACTATAGGGTCGTCCCCACGACCCCGGGACTAGATTGGCCCGCCACCGTCATGTCCGACGACTATAGGGTCGTCCCCACGACCCCGGGCCAAAGTTGGCAAGCCGCCGAAATGTCCGAAGACTGTAGGGTCGTCCCCACGACCCCGGGACTAGTTTGGCCCGCCACCGTCAAATACGACGACTATAGGGTCGTCCCCACGACCCCGGGCCAAAGATGTCCAGCCGTCGTCTTGTCCGACGACTATAGGGTCGTCCCCACGACCCCGGGACTAGATTGGCCCGCCACCGTCATGTCCAACGACTATAGGGTCGTCCCCACAACCACGGGCCAAAGTTGGCCAGCCGCCGACATGTCCGACGACTATTGGATCGTCCCCACGACCACGGGCCAAAGTTGGCTAGCCGCCGACATGTCCGACGACTATAGGGTGGTCCCCACGACCCCGGGACTAGATTGGCCCGCCAACGTCATGTCCGACGATTATAGGGTCATCCCTACGACCCCGGGACGAGATTGGCCCCCCACCGTCATGTCCGACGACAATAGGGTCGTCCCCACGACCCCGGGACTAGATTGGCCCGCCGCCGACTTGTCCGACGACTATAGGGTCGTCCCCACGAACCCGGGGATAAGTTGGCCAGCCGCCGACTTGCCCGAACACTATAGGGTCGTCCCCACGACCCCGTGGCTAGATTGGCTCACCACCGTCAAGTCCGACGACTATAGGGTCGTCGCCACGACCACGGGCCAAAGTTGGCCAGCCGCCGTCTTGTCCAACGACTATCGGATCGTCCCCACGACCACGGGCCAAAGTTGGCCAGCCGCCGACATGTCCGACGACTATAGGGTCGTCCCCACGACCCCGGGACTAGATTGGGCCGCCACCGTCATGTCCGACGACTATAGGGTCGTCCACACGACCCCGGGCCAAAGTTGGCAAGCCGCCGAAATGTCCGACGACTGTGGGGTCGTCCCCACGACCCCGGGACTAGATTGGCCCGCCACCGTCAAGTCCGACGACCTCGGGACTAGGTTGGCCAGCCGCCGACATGTCCGACGACTATAGGGTCGTCCCCACGACCTCGGGCCAATTTTGGCCAGCCGCCGACATGTCCGACGACTATAGGGTCGTCCCCACGACCCCGGGCCAAAGTTGGCAAGCCGCCGAAATGTCCGACGACTGTAGGGTCGTCCCCACGACCTCGGGACTAGATTGGCCCGCCAACGTCAAGTCCGACGACTATAGGGTCGTCCCCACGACCCCGGGCCAAAGTTGGCAAGCCGCCGAAATGTCCGACGACTGTAGGGTCGTCCCCACAACCCCGGGACTAGATTGGCCCGCCGCCGTCATGTCCGACGACTATAGGGTCGTCCCCACGACCCCGGGACTAGATTGGCCCGCCGCCGTCATGTCCGACGACTATAGGGTCGTCCCCACGACCCCGGGACTAGATTGGCCCGCCACCGTCAAATCCGACGGCTATAGGGTCGTCCCCACGACTACGGGCTAAAGTTGGCCAGCCACCGAATTGTCCGACCACTATAGGGTCGTTCCCACGACGTTGGGAATAGGTTGGCCAGCCGCCAACATGTCCGACGACTATAGGGTCGTCCCCACGACCCCGGGCCAAAGTTGGCAAGCCGCCGAAATGTCCGACGACTGTGGGGTCGTCCCCACGACCCCGGGACTAGATTGGCCCGCCACCGTCAAGTCCGACGACTATAGGGTCGTCCCCACGACCCCGGGACTAGATTGGCCCGCCACCGTCAAATCCGACGGCTATAGGGTCGTCCCCACGACTACGGGCTAAAGTTGGCCAGCCACCGACATGTCCGACGACTATAGGGTGGTCCCCACGACCCCGGGACTAGATTGGCCCGCCAACGTCATGTCCGACGATTATAGGGTCATCCCTACGACCCCGGGACGAGATTGGCCCCCCACCGTCATGTCCGACGACAATAGGGTCGTCCCCACGACCCCGGGACTAGATTGGCCCGCCGCCGTCATGTCCGACGACTATAGGGTCGTCCCCACGACCCCGGGACTAGATTGGCCCGCCGCCGTCATGTCCGACGACTATAGGGTCGTCCCCACGACCCCGGGACTAGATTGGCCCGCCACCGTCAAATCCGACGGCTATAGGGTCGTCCCCACGACTACGGGCTAAAGTTGGCCAGCCACCGAATTGTCCGACCACTATAGGGTCGTTCCCACGACGTTGGGAATAGGTTGGCCAGCCGCCAACATGTCCGACGACTATAGGGTCGTCCCCACGAGCCTGGGACTAGATTGGCCCACCACCGTCATGTCCGACGACTATAGGGTCGTCCCCACGACCATGGGACTAGATTGGCCCGCCACCGTCATATCCGACGTCTATAGGGTCGTCCCCACGACCGCGGGCCAAAGTTGGCCAGCCGCCGAAATGTCCGACGACTGTAGGGTCGTCCCCACGACCTCGGGACTAGATTGGCCCGCCAACGTCAAGTCCGACGACTATAGGGTCGTCCCCACGACCCCGGGCCAAAGTTGGCAAGCCGCCGAAATGTCCGACGACTGTAGGGTCGTCCCCACAACCCCGGGACTAGATTGGCCCGCCACCGTCAAGTCCGACGACTATAGGGTCGTCCCCACGACCCCGGGCCAAAGTTGGCAAGCCGCCGAAATGTCCGACGACTGTAGGGTCGTCCCCACGACCCCCGGACTAGATTGGCCCGCCACCGACAAGTCCGACGACTATAGGGTCGTCCCCACGACCCCGGGACTAGATTGGCCCGCCACCGCCATGTCCGACGACAGTAGGGTCGTCCCCACGACCCCGGGCCAAAGTTGGCCAGCCGCCGACATGTCCGACGACTATTGGATCGTCCCCACGACCACGGGCCAAAGTTGGCCAGCCGCCGACATGTCCGACGACTATAGGGTGGTCCCCACGACCCCGGGACTAGATTGGCCCGCCAACGTCATGTCCGACGATTATAGGGTCATCCCTACGACCCCGGGACGAGATTGGCCCCCCACCGTCATGTCCGACGACAATAGGGTCGTCCCCACGACCCCGGGACTAGATTGGCCCGCCGCCGTCATGTCCGACGACTATAGGGTCGTCCCCACGACCCCGGGACTAGATTGGCCCGCCACCGTCAAATCCGACGGCTATAGGGTCGTCCCCACGACTACGGGCTAAAGTTGGCCAGCCACCGAATTGTCCGACCACTATAGGGTCGTTCCCACGACGTTGGGAATAGGTTGGCCAGCCGCCAACATGTCCGACGACTATAGGGTCGTCCCCACGAGCCTGGGACTAGATTGGCCCACCACCGTCATGTCCGACCACTATAGGGTCGTCCCCACGACCCTGGGACTAGATTGGCCCGCCACCGTCATATCCGACGTCTATAGGGTCGTCCCCACGACCGCGGGCCAAAGTTGGCCAGCCGCCGACTTGCCCGACGACTATAGGGTCGTCCCCATGACCCGGGACTAGACTGGCCCGCCACCGTCATGTCCGACCCACTATAGGGTCGTCCCCATGACCCCCGGACCAGGATGGTACGCCGCCGACTTGTCCGACGAGTATAGGGTCCTCCCCACGACCACGGGCCAAAGTTGGCCAGGCGCCGACATGTCCAACGACTATAGGGTCGTCCCCACGACCCGGGACTAGACTGGCCCGCCACCGTCATGTCCGACGACTATAGGGTCGTCCCCACGACCCCCGGACTAGGTTGGCCGGCCGCCGACTTGTCCGACGTCTATAGGGTCGTCCCCACGACCCCCCGACTAGGTGGGCTCGCCGCCGACTTGTCCGACGACTATAGGGTCGTCCCCACGACCCCGGGACTAGGTTGGCTCGCCACCGTCATGTCTGACGACTATAGGGTCGTCCCCACGACCACGGGCCAATGTTGGCCAGCCGCCGACATGTCCGACGACTATAGGGTGGTCCCCACGACCCCGGGACTAGATTGGCCCGCCAACGTCATGTCCGACGATTATAGGGTCATCCCTACGACCCCGGGACGAGATTGGCCCCCCACCGTCATGTCCGACGACAATAGGGTCGTCCCCACGACCCCGGGACTAGATTGGCCCGCCGCCGTCATGTCCGACGACTATAGGGTCGTCCCCACGACCCCGGGACTAGATTGGCCCGCCACCGTCAAATCCGACGGCTATAGGGTCGTCCCCACGACTACGGGCTAAAGTTGGCCAGCCACCGAATTGTCCGACCACTATAGGGTCGTTCCCACGACGTTGGGAATAGGTTGGCCAGCCGCCAACATGTCCGACGACTATAGGGTCGTCCCTACGAGCCTGGGACTAGATTGGCCCACCACCGTCATGTCCGACGACTATAGGGTCGTCCCCACGACCCCGGGCCAAAGTTGGCAAGCCGCCGAAATGTCCGACGACTGTAGGGTCGTCCCCACGACCACGGGCCAATGTTGGCCAGCCGCCGACATGTCCGACGACTATAGGGTGGTCCCCACGACCCCGGGACTAGATTGGCCCGCCAACGTCATGTCCGACGATTATAGGGTCATCCCTACGACCCCGGGACGAGATTGGCCCCCCACCGTCATGTCCGACGACAATAGGGTCGTCCCCACGACCCCGGGACTAGGTTGGCTCGCCACCGTCATGTCTGACGACTATAGGGTCGTCCCCACGACCACGGTCCAATGTTGGCCAGCCGCCGACATGTCCGACGACTATAGGGTGGCCCCCACGACCCCGGGACTAGATTGGCCCGCCAACGTCATGTCCGACGATTATAGGGTCATCCCTACGACCCCGGGACGAGATTGGCCCCCCACCGTCATGTCCGACGACAATAGGGTCGTCCCCACGACCCCGGGACTAGATTGGCCCGCCGCCGACTTGTCCGACGACTATAGGGTCGTCCCCACGAACCCGGGGATAAGTTGGCCAGCCGCCGACTTGCCCGAACACTATAGGGTTGTCCCCACGACCCCGGGGCTAGATTGGCTCACCACCGTCAAGTCCGACGACTATAGGGTCGTCCCCACGACCACGGGCCAAAGTTGGCCAGCCGCCGTCTTGTCCAACGACTATCGGATCGTCCCCACGACCACGGGCCAAAGTTGGCCAGCCGCCGACATGTCCGACGACAGTAGGGTCGTCCCCACGACCCCGGGACTAGATTGGCCCGCCACCGTCATGTCCAACGACTATAGGGTCGTCCCCACGACCACGGGCCAAAGTTGGCATGCCGCCGAAATGTCCGACGACTATAGGGTCGTCCCCACGACCCCGGGCCAAAGTTGGCAAGCCGCCGAAATGTCCGACGACTATAGGGTCGTCCCCATGACCCCGGGCCAAGCTTGGCCCGCCGCCGACTTGTCCGACGACTATAGGGTCGTCCCCACGACCCCGGGACTAGATTGGCCCGCCACCGTCATGTCCGACGACTATAGGGTCGTCCCCACGACCCCGGGCCAAAGTTGGCAAGCCGCCGAAATGTCCGAAGACTGTAGGGTCGTCCCCACGACCCCGGGACTAGTTTGGCCCGCCACCGTCAAATACGACGACTATAGGGTCGTCCCCACGACCCCGGGCCAAAGATGTCCAGCCGTCGTCTTGTCCGACGACTATAGGGTCGTCCCCACGACCCCGGGACTAGATTGGCCCGCCACCGTCATGTCCAACGACTATAGGGTCGTCCCCACAACCACGGGCCAAAGTTGGCCAGCCGCCGACATGTCCGACGACTATTGGATCGTCCCCACGACCACGGGCCAAAGTTGGCTAGCCGCCGACATGTCCGACGACTATAGGGTGGTCCCCACGACCCCGGGACTAGATTGGCCCGCCAACGCCATGTCCGACGATTATAGGGTCATCCCTACGACCCCGGGACGAGATTGGCCCCCCACCGTCATGTCCGACGACAATAGGGTCGTCCCCACGACCCCGGGACTAGATTGGCCCGCCGCCGACTTGTCCGACGACTATAGGGTCGTCCCCACGAACCCGGGGATAAGTTGGCCAGCCGCCGACTTGCCCGAACACTATAGGGTCGTCCCCACGACCCCGGGGCTAGATTGGCTCACCACCGTCAAGTCCGACGACTATAGGGTCGTCCCCACGACCACGGGCCAAAGTTGGCCAGCCGCCGTCTTGTCCAACGACTATCGGATCGTCCCCACGACCACGGGCCAAAGTTGGCCAGCCGCCGACATGTCCGACGACTATAGGGTTGTCCCCACGACCCCGGGACTAGATTGGGCCGCCACCGTCATGTCCGACGACTATAGGGTCGTCCACACGACCCCGGGCCAAAGTTGGCAAGCCGCCGAAATGTCCGACGACTGTGGGGTCGTCCCCACGACCCCGGGACTAGATTGGCCCGCCACCGTCAAGTCCGACGACCTCGGGACTAGGTTGGCCAGCCGCCGACATGTCCGACGACTATAGGGTCGTCCCCGCGACCTCGGGCCAATTTTGGCCAGCCGCCGACATGTCCGACGACTATAGGGTCGTCCCCACGACCCCGGGCCAAAGTTGGCAAGCCGCCGAAATGTCCGACGACTGTAGGGTCGTCCCCACGACCTCGGGACTAGATTGGCCCGCCAACGTCAAGTCCGACGACTATAGGGTCGTCCCCACGACCCCGGGCCAAAGTTGGCAAGCCGCCGAAATGTCCGACGACTGTAGGGTCGTCCCCACAACCCCGGGACTAGATTGGCCCGCCACCGTCAAGTCCGACGACTATAGGGTCGTCCCCACGACCCCGGGCCAAAGTTGGCAAGCCGCCGAAATGTCCGACGACTGTAGGGTCGTCCCCACGACCCCCGGACTAGATTGGCCCGCCACCGACAAGTCCGACGACTATAGGGTCGTCCCCACGACCCCGGGACTAGATTGGCCCGCCACCGTCATGTCCAACGACTATCGGATCGTCCCCACGACCACGGGCCAAAATTGGGCAGCCGCCGACATGTCCGACGACTATTGGGTCGTCCCCACGACACCGGGCCAAAGTTGGCCAGCCGCTGACATGTCCAACGACTATAGGGTCGTCCCCACGACCACGGGCCAAAGTTGACCAGCCGCCAACATGTCCGACGACTATTGGATCGTCCCCACGACCCCGGGCCAAAGTTGGCAAGCCGCCGAAATGGCCGACGACTGTAGGGTCGTCCCCACGACCCCGGGACTAGATTGGCCCGCCACCGTCATTTCGGACGACTATAGGGTCGTCCCCACGACCACGGGCCAAAGTTGGCCAGCCGCCGACTTGTCCGACGACTATAGGGTCGACCCCACGACCCCGGGACTAGATTGGCCCGCCACCGTTATGTCCGACGACTATAGGGTCGTCCCCACGACCACGGGCCAAAGTTGGCCAGCCGCCGACTTGTCCGACGACTATAGGGTCGTCCCCACGACCACGGGCCAAAGTTGGCCAGCCGCCGGCTTGCCCGACGATTATAGGGTCGTCCCCACGACCCCCGGACTAGGTTGGCTCGCCGCCGACTTTTCCGACGAGTACAGGGTCGTCCCCACGACCACGGGCCAAATTTGGCCAGCCGGCGACATGTCCGACGACTATAGGGACGTCCCTACGACCCCGGGACTAGGTTGGCCCGCCGCCGACTTCTCCGACGACTATGGGGTCGTCCCCACGACCCCCGGACTAGGTTGGCTCGCCGCCGACTTGTCCGACGAGTATAGAGTCCTCCCCACGACCACGGGCCAAAGTTGGCCAGCCGCCGACATGTCCGACGACTATAGGGTCGTCCCCACGACCCCGGGACTAGGTTGCCCCGCCGCCGACTTGTCCGACGACTATAGGGTCGTCCCCACGACCCCGGGACTAGGTTGGCTCGCCACCGTCATGTCTGACGACTATAGGGTCGTCCCCACGACCCCGGGACTAGATTGGCCCGACACCGTCATGTCCGACGACTACAGGGTCGTACCCACGACCCCGGTCCAAGGTTGGCCCGCCGCCGACATGTCCGACGACTATAGGGTCGTCCCCACGACCCCGGGACTAGATTGGCCCGACACCGTCATGTCCGACGACTACAGGGTCGTACCCACGACCACGGGCCAAAGTTGGCCAGCCGCCGACATGTCCGACGACTATAGGGTCGTCCCCACGACCCCGGGACTAGATTGGCCCGCCACCGTCATGTCCGTCGACTATAGGCTCGTCCCCACGACCCCGGGCCAATGTTGGCCAGCCGCCGACATGTCCGACGACTATAGGGTCGACCCCACGACCCGGGACTAGAGTGGCCCGCCACCGTCATGTCCAACGACTATAGGGTCGTCCCCACGACCTCCGGGCCAAAGTTGGACAGCCACCGACATTTCCGACGACTATAGGGTCGTCCCCACGACCACGGGCCAAAGTTGGCCAGCCGCCGATATGTCCAACGACTATTGGGTCGTCCCCACGACCACGGGCCAAAGTTAGCCAGCCGCCGACATGTCCGACGACTATAGGGTCGTCCCCACGACCCCGGGACTAGATTGGCCCGCCACCGTCATGTCCGACGACTATAGGGTCGTCCCCACGACCCCGGGCCAAAGTTGGCAAGCCGCCGAAATGTCCGACGACTATAGGGTCGTCCCCACGAACCCGGGCCAAAGTTGGCAAGCCGCCGAAATGTCCGACGACTGTAGGGTCGTCCCCACGACCCCGGGACTAGGTTGGCCAGCCGCCGACATGTCCGACGACTATAGGGTCGTCCCGACGACCCCGGGCCAATGTTGGCCAATCGCCAACATGTACGACGACTATAGGGTCGTCCCTACGACCCCGGGACTAGATTGGCCCGCCACCGTCATGTCCAACGACTATCGGATCGTCCCCACGACCACGGGCCAAAGTTGGCCAGCCGCCGACATGTCCGAAGACTATAAGGTCGTCCCCACGACCCCGGGACTAGATTGGCCAGCCGCCGACATGTCCGACGAATATAGAGTCGTCCCCACGACACCGGGACTAGATTGGCCCGCCACCGTCATGTCCAACGACTATCGGATCGTCCCCACGACCACGGGCCAAAGTTGGCCAGCCGCCGACATGTCCGAAGACTATAAGGTCGTCCCCACGACCCCGGGACTAGATTGGCCAGCCGCCGACATGTCCGACGAATATAGAGTCGTCCCCACGACACCGGGTCAAAGTTGGCCAGCCGCTGACATTTCCAACGACTATTGGGTCGTCCCCACGACCACGGGCCAATGTTGGCTAGCCGCCGACATGTCCGACGACTATAGGGTCGTCCCCACGACCACGGGCCAAAGCTGGCCAGCCGCCGACATGTCCGACGACTATAGGGTCGTCCCCACGACCCCGGGCCAAAGATGTCCAGCCGCCGACATGTCCGACGACTATAGGGTCGTCCCCACGACCCCGGGACTAGATTGGGCCGCCACCGTCATGTCCGACGACTATAGGGTCGTCCACACGACCCCGGGCCAAAGTTGGCAAGCCGCCGAAATGTCCGACGACTGTGGGGTCGTCCCCACGACCCCGGGACTAGATTAGCCCGCCACCGTCAAGTCCGACGACCTCGGGACTAGGTTGGCCAGCCGCCGACATGTCCCACGACTATAGGGTCGTCCCCACGACCTCGGGCCAATTTTGGCCAGCCGCCGACATGTCCGACGACTATAGGGTCGTCCCCACGACCCCGGGCCAAAGTTGGCAAGCCGCCGAAATGTCCGACGACTGTAGGGTCGTCCCCACGACCTCGGGACTAGATTGGCCCGCCAACGTCAAGTCCGACGACTATAGGGTCGTCCCCACGACCCCGGGCCAAAGTTGGCAAGCCGCCGAAATGTCCGACGACTGTAGGGTCGTCCCCACAACCCCGGGACTAGATTGGCCCGCCACCGTCAAGTCCGACGACTATAGGGTCGTCCCCACGACCCCGGGCCAAAGTTGGCAAGCCGCCGAAATGTCCGACGACTGTAGGGTCGTCCCCACGACCCCCGGACTAGATTGGCCCGCCACCGACAAGTCCGACGACTATAGGGTCGTCCCCACGACCCCGGGACTAGATTGGCCCGCCACCGTCATGTCCAACGACTATCGGATCGTCCCCACGACCACGGGCCAAAATTGGGCAGCCGCCGACATGTCCGACGACTATTGGGTCGTCCCCACGACACCGGGCCAAAGTTGGCCAGCCGCTGACATGTCCAACGACTATAGGGTCGTCCCCACGACCACGGGCCAAAGTTGACCAGCCGCCAACATGTCCGACGACTATTGGATCGTCCCCACGACCCCGGGCCAAAGTTGGCAAGCCGCCGAAATGGCCGACGACTGTAGGGTCGTCCCCACGACCCCCGGACTAGATTGGCCCGCCACCGACACGTCCGACGACTATAGGGTCGTCCCCACGACCCCGGGACTAGATTGGCCCGCCACCGCCTTGTCCGACGACAATAGGGTCGTCCCCACGACCCCGGGCCAAAGTTGGCCAGCCGCCGACATGTCCGACGACTATAGGGTCGTCCCCACGACCCCGAGACTAGATTGGCCCGCCACCGTCATGTTCGACGAAAATAGGGTCGTCCCCACAACCCCGGGTTCAGGTTGGCCAGCCGCCGACATTTCCGACGACTATAGAGTCGTCCCCACGACACCGGGTCAAAGTTGGCCAGACGCCGACATGTCCGACGACTATAGGGTCGTCCCCACGACCCCGGGACAAGGTTGGCCCGCCGCCGACTTGTCCGGCGACTATAGGGCCGTACCCTCGACCCCGGGACTAGGCTGACAAGCCGCCAACATGTCCGACGACTATAGGGTCGTCCCCAGGACCCCGGGCCAAAGTTGGCAAGCCGCCGAAATGTCCGACGACTGTAGGGTCGTACCCACGACCCCGGGACTAGGCTGACAAGCCGCCAACATGTCCGACGACTATAGGGTCGTCCCCACGACCCCGGCCCAAAGTTGGCAAGCCGCCGAAATGTCCGACGACTGTAGGGTCGTCCCCACGACCCCGGGACTAGATTGGTCCGCCACCGTCATGTCCGACGACTATAGGGTCGTCCCCACGACCCCGGGACTAGGCTGACAACCCGCCAACATGTCCGACGACTATAGGGTCGTCCCCACGACCCCGGGCCAAAGATGTCCAGCCGCCGTCTTGTCCGACGACTATAGGGTCTTACCCACGACCCCGGGACTAGATTGGCCCGCCACCGTCATGTCCACCGACTATAGGGTCGTCCCCACAACCACGGGCCAAAGTTGGCCTACCGCCGACATTTCCGACGACTATAGAGTCGTCCCCACGACACCGGGCCAAAGTTGACCAGCCGCCGACATGTCCGACGAGTATAGGGTCGTCCCCACGACCCCGGGCCAATGTTGGCCAATCGCCGACACGTCCAACGACTATAGGGTCGTCCCCACGACCCCGGGCCAAAGTTGGCAAGCCGCCGAAATGTCCGACGACTATAGGGTCGTACCCACGACCCCGGGACTAGATTGGCCCGCCGCCGACTTGTTCGACGACTATAGGGTCGTCCCCACGACCCCGGGACTAGATTGGCCCGCCACCGTCATGTCCGACGACTATTGGATCGTCCCCACGACCACGGGCCAAAGTTGGCCAGCCGCTGACATGTCCGACTATAGGGTCGTCCCCACGACCCCGGGACTAGATTGGTCCGCCACCGTCTTGTCCGACGACTATAGGGTCGTCCCCACGACCCCGGGCCAAAGTTGACCAGCCGCCGACATGTCCGACGACTGTAGGGTCGTCCCCACGACCCCGGGACTAGATTGGCCCGCCACAGTCAAGTCCGACGACTATAGGGTCGTCCCCACGACCTCGGGACTAGATTGGCCCGCTACCGTCAAGTCCGAGGACTATAGGGTCGTCCCACGAGCCCGGGCCAAAGTTGGCAAGCCGCCGAAATGTCCGACGACTGTAGGGTCGTCCCCACGACCCCGGGACTAGATTGGCCCGCCACCGTCAAGTCCGACGACTATAGGGTCGTCCCCACGACCTCGAGACTAGGTTGGCCAGCCGCCGACATGTCCGACCACTATTGGTTCGTCCCCACCACCACGGGCCATAGTTGGCCAGCCGCCGACATGTCCGACGACTATAGGGTCGTCCCCACGACCCCGGGCCAAAGATGTCCAGCCGCCGTCTTGTCCGACGCCTATAGGGTCGTCCCCTCGACCCCGGGACTAGATTAGCCCGCCACCGTCATGTCCGACGACTATAGGGTCGTCCCCACGACCCCGGGACTAGATTGGTCCGCCACCGTCTTGTCCGACGACTATAGGGTCGTCCCCACGACCCCGGGCCAAAGTTGGCCAGCCGCCGACATGTCCGACGACTATAGGGTCGTCCCCACGACCCCGAGACTAGATTGGCCCGCCACCGTCATGTCCGACGACAATAGGGTCGTCCCCACGACCCCGGGTCCAGGTTGGCCAGCCGCCGACATTTCCGACGACTATAGAGTCGTCCCCACGACACCGGGCCAAAGTTGGCCAGCCGCCGACATGTCCGACGACTATAGGGTCGTCCGCACGACCCCGGGACTAGATTGGCCCGCCACCGTCATGTCCGACGACTATAGGGTCGTCCCCACGACCCCGGGCCAAAGATGTCCAGCCGCCGTCTTGTCCGACGACTATAGGGTCTTACCCACGACCCCGGGACTAGATTGGCCCGCCACCGTCATGTCCGACGACAATAGGGTCGTCCCCACGACCCCGGGTCCAGGTTGGCCAGCCGCCGACATTTCCGACGACTATAGAGTCGTCCCCACGACACCGGGCCAAAGTTGGCCAGCCGCCGACATGTCCGACGACTATAGGGTCGTCCCCACGACCCCGAGACTAGATTGGCCCGCCACCGTCATGTCCGACGACAATAGGGTCGTCCCCACGACCCCGGGTCCAGGTTGGCCAGCCGCCGACATTTCCGACGACTATAGAGTCGTCCCCACGACACCGGGCCAAAGTTGGCCAGCCGCCGACATGTCCGACGACTATAGGGTCGTCCGCACGACCCCGGGACTAGATTGGCCCGCCACCGTCATGTCCGACGACTATAGGGTCGTCCCCACGACCCCGGGCCAAAGATGTCCAGCCGCCGTCTTGTCCGACGACTATAGGGTCTTATCCACGACCCCGGGACTAGATTGGCCCGCCACCGTCATGTCCAACGACTATAGGGTCGTCCCCACAACCACGGGCCAAAGTTGGCCAGCCGCCGACATTTCCGACGACTATAGAGTCGTCCCCACGACCCCGGGACTAGATTGGCCCGCCACCGTCATGTCCGACGACTATAGGGTCGTCCCCACGACCCCGGGCCAAAGTTGGCAAGCCGCCGAAATGTCCGACGTCTGTAGGGTCGTACCCACGACCCCGGGACTAGGCTGACAAGCCGCCAACATGTCCGACGACTATAGGGTCGTCCCCACGACCCCGGGCCAAAGTTGGCAAGCCGCCGAAATGTCCGACGACTGTAGGGTCGTCCCCACGACCCCGGGACTAGATTGGCCCGCCACCGTCAAGTCCGACGACTATAGGGTCGTCCCCAGGACCTCGGGACTAGATTGGCCCGCCACCGTCAAGTCCGACGACCATAGGGTCGTCCCCACGACACCGGGCCAAAGTTGGCAAGCCGCCGAAATGTCCGACGACTGTAGGGTCGTACCCACGACCCGGGACTAGGCTGACAAGCCGCCAACATGTCCGACGAGTATAGGGTCGCCCCCACGACCCCGGGCCAAAGTTGGCCAGCCGCCGACATGTCCGACGACTATAGGGTCGTCCCCACGACCTCGGGTCTAGATTGGCCCGCTACCGTCATGTCCGAAGACTATAGGGTCGTCCCCACGACACCGGTCCAAAGTTGGCCAGCCGCCGACATTTCCGACGACTATAGGGTCGTCCCCATGAACCCGGGCCAAAGTTGGCAAGCCGCCGAAATGTCCGACGACTATAGGGTCGTCCCCACGACCCCGGGACTAGGTTGGCCAGCCGCCGACATGTCCGACGACTATAGGGTCGTCCCGACGACCCCGTGCCAATGTTGGCCAATCGCCAACATGTCCGACGACTATAGGGTCGTCCCTACGACCCCGGGACTAGATTGGCCCACCACCGTCATGTCCAACGATTATAGGGTCGACCCCACGACCCCGGGTCTAGGTAGGCCAGCCGCCGACATGTCCGACGACTATAGAGTCGTCTCCACGACCACGCGCCAAAGTTGGCCAGCCGCCGACATGTCCGACGACTATTGGATCGTCCCCACGACCACGGGCCAAAGTTGGCCAGCCGCCGACATGTCCGACGACAATCGGATCGTCCCCACGACCACGCGCCAAAGTTGGCCAGCCGCCGACATGTCCGACGACTATAGGGTCGTCCCCACGACCCCGAGCCATTGTTGGCCAATCGCCGACATGTCCAACGACTATAGGGTCGTCCCTACGACCCCGGGACTAGATTAGCCCGCCACCGTCATGTCCAACGACTATAGGGTCGTCCCCACGACCACGGGCCAAAGTTGGCATGCCGCCGAAATGTCCGACGACTATAGGGTCGTCCCCACGACCCCCGGCCAAAGTTGGCAAGCCGCCGAAATGTCCGACGACTATAGGGTCGTACCCACTACCCCGGGACTAGATTGGCCCGCCGCCGAAATGTCCGACGACTGTAGGGTCGTCCCCACGACCCCGAGACTAGATTGGCCCGCCACCGTCATGTCCGACGACTATAGGGTCGTCCCCACTACCCCGGGCCAAAGTTGGCAAGCCGCCGAAATGTCCGACGACTGTAGGGTCGTCCCCACGACCCCGAGACTAGATTGGCCCGCCACCGTCAAGTCCGACGACTATAGGGTCGTCCCCACGACCACGGGCCAAAGTTTGCCAGCCGCCGACATGTCCGACGACTATAGGGTCGTCCCCACGACCCGGGACTAGACTGGCCCGCCATCGTCATGTCCGACGACTATAGGGTCGTCCCCACGACCCCCGGACTAGGTTGGCCGGCCGCCGACTTGTCCGACGACTATAGGGTCGTCCCCACGACCCCCCGACTAGGTGGGCTCGCCGCCGACTTGTTCGACGACTATAGGGTCGTCCCCACGACCGCGGGACTAGATTGGCTCGCCGCCGACTTGTCCGACGACTATAGGGTCGTCCCCATGACCCGGGACTAGACTGGCCCGCCACCGTCATGTCCGACGACTACAGGGTCGTCCCCACGACCCCCGGACTAGGTTGGTACGCCGCCGACTTGTCCGACGAGTATAGGGTCCTCCCCACGACCACGGGCCAAAGTTGGCCAGCCGCCGACATGTCCGACGACTATAGGGTCGTCCCCACGACCCGGGACTAGACTGGCCCGCCACCGTCATGTCCGACGACTATAGGGTCGTCCCCACGACCCCCGGACTAGGTTGGCCGGCCGCCGTCTTGTCCAACGACTATAGGGTCGTCCCCACGACCCCGGCCCAAAGTTGGCAAGCTGCCGACTTATCCGACGACTATAGGGTCGTCCCCACGACCCCGGGACTCGGTAGGCCTGCCGCCGACTTGTCCGACGACTATAGGGTCGTCCCCACGACCCCGGCACTAGATTGGCCCGCCACCTTTTTTGTCCGACGACTATAGGGTCGTCCCCACGACCACGGGCCAAAGTTGGCCAGCCGGCGACATGTCCGACGACTATAGGGTCGTCCCCACGACCCAGGGACTAGATTGGCCCGCCACCGTCTTGTCCGACGACTATAGGGTCGTCTTCACGACCACGGGCCAAAGTTGGCCAGCCGCCGACATTTCCGACGACTATAGGGTCGTCCTCACGACCACGGGCCAAATTTGGCCAGCTGCCGACTTGTCCGAACATTATAGGGTCGTCCCCACGACCCCGGGACTAGGTTGACCAGCCGCCAACATGTCCGACGACTATAGGGTCGTCCCCACGACCCCGGGACTAGGTTGGCTCGCCACCGTCATGTCTGACGACTATAGGGTCGTCCCCACGACACCGGGACTAGATTGGCCCGCCACCGTCAAGTCCGACGACTATAGGGTCGTCCCCACGACCACGGGCCAAAGTTGGCCAGCCGCCGACTTGTCCGACGACTATAGGGTCGTCCCCACGACCCCGGGACTAGGTTGGCTCGCCACCGATATGTCTGACGACTATAGGGTCGTCCCGACGACCCCGGGACTAGGTTGGCCGGCCGCCGACTTGTCCGACGACTATAGATTCGTCCCCACGACCCCGGGCCAAAGTTGGCCAGCCGCCGACATGTCCGACGACTATAGGGTCGTCCCCACGACCCGGGACTAGACTGGCCCGCCACCGTCATGTCCGACGATTATAGGGTCGTCCCCACGACCCCGGGACAAGCTTGGCCCGCCGCCGACTTGTTCGACGACTATAGGGTCGTCCCCACGACCACGGGCCAAAGTTGGCCAGCCGGCGACATTTCCGACGACTATAGGGTCGTCCCCACGGCCACGGGCCAAAGTTGGCCAGCCGCCGACATGTCCGGCGACTATAGATTCGTCCCCACAACCCCGGGCCAAAGATGGCCAGCCGCCGACATGTCCGACGACTATAGATTCGTCCCCACGACCCCGGGCCCAAGTTGGCCAGCCGCCGACTTGTTCGACGACTATAGGGTCTTACCCACGACCCCGGGACTAGATTGGCCCGCCACCGTCATGTCCAACGACTATAGGGTCGTCCCCACAACCACGGGCCAAAGTTGGCCAGCCGCCGACATGTCCGACGACTATAGGGTCGGCCCCACAACCCCGGGACTAGATTGGTCCGCCACCGTCAAGTCCGACGACTATAGGGTCGTCCCCACGACCTCGGGACTAGGTTGGCCAGCCGCCGACATGTCCGACCACTATAGGGTCGTCCCCACGACCACGGGCCAAAGATGTCCAGCCGCCGTCTTGTCCGACGCCTATAGGATCGTCCCCACGACCCCGGGACTAGATTAGCCCGCCACCGTCATGTCACACGACTATAGGGTCGTCCCCACGACCCCGGGACTAGATTGGTCCGCCACCGTCTTGTCCGACGACTATAGGGTCGTCCCCACGACCCCGGGCCAAAGTTGGCCAGCCGCCGACATGTCCGACGACTATAGGGTCGTCCCCACGACCCCGAGACTAGATTGGCCCGCCACCGTCATGTCCGACGACAATAGGGTCGTCCACACGACCCCGGGTCCAGGTTGGCCAGCCGCCGACATTTCCGACGACTATAGAGTCGTCCCAACGACACCGGGCCAAAGTTGGCCAGCCGCCGACATGTCCGACGACTATAGGGTCGTCCGCACGACCCCGGGACTAGATTGGCCCGCCACCGTCATGTCCGACGATTATAGGGTCGTCCCCACGACCGCGAGACTAGATTGGCCCGCCACCGTCATGTCCGACGACAATAGGGTCGTACCCACGACCCCGGGACTAGGCTGACAACCCGCCAAAATGTCCGACGACTATAGGGTCGTCCCCACGACCCCGGGCCAAAGATGTCCAGCCGCCATCTTGTCCGACGACTATAGGGTCTTACCCACGACCCCGGGACCAGATTGGCCCGCCACCGTCATGTCCAACGACTATAGGGTCGTCCCCACAACCACGGGCCAAAGTTGGCCAGCCGCCGACATGTCCGACGACTATAGGGTCGTCCCCACGACCCCGGGCCAAAGTTGGCAAGCCGCCGAAATGACCGACGACTGTAGGGTCGTCCCCACGACCCCGGGCCAAAGATGTCCAGCCGCCGTCTTGTCCGACGACTATAGGGTCGTCCCCACGACCCCGGGACTAGATTGGCCCGCCGCCGACTTGTCCGAAGACTATAGGCTCGTCCCCACGTCCCCGGGTCATATTTGGCCAGCCGCCGACATGTCCGACGACTATAGAGTCGTCCCCACGACCCCGGGTCAATGTTGGCTCGCCGCCGACATGTCCGACGACTATAGGGTCGTCACCACGACCCCCGGGCCAAAGTTGGACAGCCACCGACATTTCCGACGACTATTGGGTCGTCCCCACGACCACGGGCCAAAGTTGGCCAGCCGCCGACATGTCCGACGACTATACGGTCTTCCCCACGACCCCGGGACTAGATTGGCCCGACACCGTCATGTCCGACGACTATAGGGTCGTACCCACGAGTACGGGCCAAAGTTGGCCAGCCGCCGACATGTCCGACGACTATTGGATCGTCCCCACGACCACGGGCCAAAGTTGGCCAGCCGCCGACATGTCCGACGACTATCGGATCGTCCCCACGACCACGGGCCAAAGATAGCCAGCCGCCGACATGTCCGACGACAATAGGGTCGTCCCCACGACCCCGGGTCTAGGTTGGCCAGCCGGCGACATGTCCGACGACTATAGGGTCGTCCCTACGACCCCGGGACTAGGTTGGCCCGCCGCCGACTTCTCCGACGACTATAGGGTCGTCCCCACGACCCCCGGACTAGGTTGGCTCGCCGCCGACTGGTCCGACGAGTATAGGGTCGTCCCCACGACCACGGGCCAAATTTGGCCAGCCGGCGACATGACCGACGACTATAGGGTCGTCCCTACGACCCCGGGACTAGGTTGGCCCGCCGCCGACTTCTCCGACGACTATAGGGTCGTCCCCACGACCCCCGGACTAGGTTGGCTCGCCGCCGACTTGTCCGACGAGTATAGGGTCGTCCCCACGACCACGGGCCAAATTTGGCCAGCCGCCGACATGTCCGACGACTATAGGGTCGTCCCCACGACCCCGAGACTAGATTGGCCCGCCACCGTCATGTCCGACGACAATAGGGTCGTCTCCACGACCCCGGGTCCAGGTTGGCCAGCCGCCGACATTTCCGACGACTATAGAGTCGTCCCCACGACCCCGGGCCAAAGTTGACCAGCCGCCGACATGTCCGACGACTATAGGGTCGTCCCCATGACCCGGGACTAGACTGGCCCGCCACCGTCATGTCCGACGACAATAGGGTCGTCTCCACGACCCCGGGTCCAGGTTGGCCAGCCGCCGACATTTCCGACGACTATAGAGTCGTCCCCACGACCCCGGGCCAAAGTTGACCAGCCGCCGACATGTCCGACGACTATAGGGTCGTCCCCACGACCCCGAGACTAGATTGGCCCGCCACCGTCATGTCCGACGACAATAGGGTCGTCCCCACGACCCCGGGTCCAGGTTGGCCAGCCGCCGACATTTCCGACGACTATAGAGTCGTCCCCACGACACCGGGCCAAAGTTGGCAAGCCGCCGAAATGTCCGACGACTGTAGGGTCGTCCCCACGACCCCGGGACTAGATTGGCCCGCCACAGTCAAGTCCGACGACTATAGGGTCGTCCCCACGACCTCGGGACTAGATTGGCCCGCTACCGTCAAGTCCGACGACTATAGGGTCGTCCCACGACCCCGGGCCAAAGTTGGCAAGCCGCCGAAATGTCCGACGACTGTAGGGTCGTCCCCACGACCCCGGGACTAGATTGGCCCGCCACAGTCAAGTCCGACGACTATAGGGTCGTCCCCACGACCTCGGGACTAGATTGGCCCGCTACCGTCAAGTCCGACGACTATAGGGTCGTCCCACGACCCCGGGCCAAAGTTGGCAAGCCGCCGAAATGTCCGACGACTGTAGGGTCGTCCCCACGACCCCGGGACTAGATTGGCCCGCCACCGTCAAGTCCGACGACTATAGGGTCGTCCCCACGACCTCGGGACTAGGTTGGCCAGCCGCCGACATGTCCGACCACTATTGGGTCGTCCCCACGACCACGGGCCAAAGTTGGCCAGCCGCCGACATGTCCGACGACTATAGGGTCGTCCCCACGACCCCGGGCCAAAGATGTCCAGCCGCCGTCTTGTCCGACGCCTATAGGGTCGTCCCCTCGACCCCGGGACTAGATTAGCCCGCCACCGTCATGTCCGACGACTATAGGGTCGTCCCCACGACCCCCGGACTAGGTTGGCCGGCCGCCGACTTGTCCGACGACTATAGGGTCGTCCCCACGACCCCCGGACTAGGTGGGCTCGCCCCCGACTTGTCCGACGACTATAGGGTCGTTCCCACGACCCCGGCCCAAAGTTGGCAAGCTGCCGACTTATCCGACGACTGTAGGGTCGTCCCCACGACCCCGGGACTAGGTAGGCCCGCCGCCGACTTGTCCGACGACTATAGGGTCGTCCCCACGACCCCGGGACTAGATTGGCCCGCCACCGTCATGTCCAACGACTATAGGGTCGTCCCCACAACCACGGGCCAAAGTTGGCCAGCCGCCGACATGTCCGACGACTATAGGGTCGTCCCCACGACCCCGGGCCAAAGTTGGCAAGCCGCCGAAATGACCGACGACTGTAGGGTCGTCCCCACGACCCCGGGCCAAAGATGTCCAGCCGCCGTCTTGTCCGACGACTATAGGGTCGTCCCCACGACCCCGGGACTAGATTGGCCCGCCGCCGACTTGTCCGAAGACTATAGGCTCGTCCCCACGTCCCCGGGTCATATTTGGCCAGCCGCCGACATGTCCGACGACTATAGAGTCGTCCCCACGACCCCGGGTCAATGTTGGCTCGCCGCCGACATGTCCGACGACTGTAGGGTCGTCCCCACGACCCCCGGGCCAAAGTTGGACAGCCACCGACATTTCCGACGACTATTGGGTCGTCCCCACGACCACGGGCCAATGTTGGCCAGCCGCCGACATGTCCGACGACTATAGGGTCTTCCCCACGACCCCGGGACTAGATTGGCCCGACACCGTCATGTCCGACGACTATAGAGTCGTACCCACAAGTACGGGCCAAAGTTGGCCAGCCGCCGACATGTCCGACGACTATAGGGTCGTCCCCACGACCCCCGGGCCAAAGTTGGACAGCCACCGACATTTCCGACGACTGTAGGGTCGTCCCCACGACCACGGGCCCAAGTTGGCCAGCCGCCGACATGTCCGACGACTATAGGGTCGTCCCCACGACCACGGGACTAGATTGGCCCGCCACCGCCATGTCCGACGACAATAGGGTCGTCCCCACGACACCGGGTCTAGGTTGGCCAGCCGCCGACATGTCCGACGACTATTGGATCGTCCCCACGACCACGGGCCAAAGTTGGCCAGCCGCCGACATGTCCGACGACTATCGGATCGTCCCGACGACCACGGGCCAAAGATGGCCAGCCGCCGACATGTCCGACGACAATAGGGTCGCCCCACGACCCCGGGAATAGATTGGCCGGCCACCGTCAAGTCCGACGATTATAGGGTCGTCCCCACGACCTCGGGACTAGATTGGCCCGCCAACGTCAAGTCGACGACTATAGGGTCGTCCCCACGACCCCGGGCCAAAGTTGGCAAGCCGCCGAAATGTCCGACGACTGTAGGGTCGTCCCCACAACCCCGGGACTAGATTGGCCCGCCACCGTCAAGTCCGACGACTATAGGGTCGTCCCCACGACCCCGGGCCAAAGTTGGCAAGCCGCCGAAATGTCCGACGACTGTAGGGTCGTCCCCACGACCCCGGGACTAGATTGGCCCGCCACCATCATGTCCGTCGACAATAGGGTCGTCCCCACGACCCCGGGACTAGATTGGCCCGCAACCGTCAAGTCCGACGACTATAGGGTCGTCCCCAGGACCTCGGGACTAGATTGGCCCGCCACCGTCAACTCCGACGACTATAGGGTCGTCCCCACGACCCCGGGCCAAAGTTGGCAAGCCGCCGAAATGTCCGACGACTGTAGGGTCGTACCCACGACCCCGGGACTAGGCTGACAAGCCGCCAACATGTCCGACGACTATAGGGTCGCCCCCACGACCCCGGGCCAAAGTTGGCAAGCCGCCGACCTGTCCGACGACTATAGGGTCGTCCCCACGACCCCGAGACTAGATTGGCCCGCGACCGTCATGTCCGACGACAATAGGGTCGTCCCCACGACCCCGGGTCCAGGTTGGCCAGCCGCCGACATGTCCGACGACTATAGGGTCGTCCCCACGACCCCGGGACTAGATTGGCCCGCCACCGTCATGTCCAACGACTATAGGGTCGTCCCCACAACCACGGGCCAAAGTTGGCCAGCCGCCGACATGTCCGACGACTATAGGGTCGTCCCCACGAACCCGGGCCAAAGTTGGCAAGCCGCCGAAATGTCCGACGACTATAGGGTCGTCCCCACGACCCCGGGACTAGGTTGGCCAGCCGCCGACATGTCCGAAGACTATAGGGTCGTCCCGACGACCCCGGGCAAATGTTGGCCAATCGCCAACATGTCCGACGACTATAGGGTCGTCCCTACGACCCCGGGACTAGATTGGCCCGCCACCGTCATGTCCAACGATTATAGGGTCGTCCCCACGACCCCGGGACTAGATTGGCCCGCCACCGTCATGTCCGACGATTATAAGGTCGTCCCCACGACCCCGGGACAAGCTTGGCCCGCCGCCGACTTGTCCGACGACTATAGGGTCGTCCCCACGACCCCGGGACTAGATTGGCCCGCCATCGTCATGTCCGACGACAATAGGGTCGTCCCCACGACCCCGGGTCTAGGTTGGCCAGCCGCCGACATGTCCGACGACTATAGAGTCGTCCCCACGACCCCGGGTCTAGGCTGGCCAGCCGCCGACATGTCCGACGACAATCGGATCGTCCCCACGACCACGCGCCAAAGTTGGCCAGCCGCCGACATGTCCGACGACTATTGGATTGTCCCCACGACCACGGGCCAAAGTTAGCCAGCCGCCGACATGTCCGACGACAATCGGATCGTCCCCACGACCACGCGCCAATGTTGGCCAGCCGCCGACATGTCCGACGACTATAGGGTCGTCCCCACGACCCCGGGCCAATGTTGGCCAATCGCCGACATGTCCAACGACTATAGGGCCGTCCCTACGACCCCGGGACTAGATTAGCCCGCCACCGTCATGTCCAACGACTATAGGGTCGTCCCCACGACCACGGGCCAAAGTTGGCATGCCGCCGAAATGTCCGACGACTATAGGGTCGTCCCCACGACCCCGGGACTAGATTGGCCCGCCACCGTCATGTCCGACGACTATAGGGTCGTCCCCACGACCCCGGGCCAAAGTTGGCAAGCCGCCGAAATGTCCGAAGACTGTAGGGTCGTCCCCACGACCACGGGACTAGATTGGCCCGCCACCGTCATGTCCAACGACTATAGGGTCGTTCCCACAACCACGGGCCAAAGTTGGCCAGCCGCCGACATGTCCGACGACATTGGATCGTCCCCACGACCACGGGCCAAAGTTGGCCAGCCGCCGACATGTCCGACGACTATAGGGTCGTCCCCACGACCCCGGGACTAGATTGGCCCGCCACCGTCATGTCCGACGATTATAGGGTCGTCCCCACGACCGCGAGGCTAGATTGGCCCGCCACCGTCATGTCCGACGACAATAGGGTCGTCCCCCCGACCCCGGGTCCAGGTTGGCCAGCCGCCGACATTTCCGACGACTATAGAGTCGTCCCCACGACCCCGGGCCAAAGTTGGCCAGCTGCCGACATGTCCGACGACTATAGGGTCGTCCCCACGACCCCGGGACAAGGTTGGCCCGCCGCCGACTTGTCCGACGACTATAGGGTCGTACCCACCACCCCTGGACTAGGCTGACAAGCCGCCAACATGTCCGACGACTATAGGGTCGTCCCCACGACCCCGGGCCAAAGATGTCCAGCCGCCGTCTTGTCCTACGACTATAGGGTAGTCCCCACGACCCCGGGACTAGATTGGCCCGCCAGCGTCATGTCCAACGACTGTAGGGTCGTTCCCACAACCACGGGCCAAAGTTGGCCAGCCGCCGACATGTCCGACGACTATTGGATCGTCCCCACGACCACGGGCCAAAGTTGGCCAGCCGCCGACATGTCCGACGACTATAGGGTCGTCCCCACGACCCCGGGACTAGATTGGTCCGCCACCGTCTTGTCCGACGACTATAGGGTCGTCCCCACGACCACGGGCCAAAGTTGACCAGCCGCCGACATGTCCGACGATTATAGGGTCGTCCCCACGACCCCGGGCCAAAGTTGGCAAGCCGCCGAAATGTCCGAAGACTGTAGGGTCGTCCCCACGACCCCGGGACTAGATTGGCCCGCCACCGTCATGTCCAACGACTATAGGGTCGTTCCCACAACCACGGGCCAAAGTTGGCCAGCCGCCGGCATGTCCGACGACTATTGGATCGTCCCCACGACCACGGGCCAAAGTTGGCCAGCCGCCGACATGTCCGACGACTATAGGGTCGTCCCCACGACCACGCGCCAAAGTTGGCCCGCCACCGTCATGTCCGACGATTATAGGGTCGTCCCCACGACCCCGGGACTAGATTGGCCCGCCACCGTCATTTCCGACGGCTATAGGGTCGTCTCCACGACCACGGGCCAAAGTTGGCCAGCCGCCGGCTTGTCCGACGACTATAGGGTCGTCCCCATGACCCGGAACTAGACTGGCCTGCCACCGTATAGTCCGACGACTATAGGGTCGTCCTCACGACCCCCGGACTAGGTTGGTACGCCCCCGACTTGTCCGACCACTATAGGGTCGTCCCCACGACTCCGGGCCAAAGTTGGCAAGCCGCCGAAATGTCCGACGACTATAGGGTCGTCCCCACGACCACGGGCCAAAGTTGGCCAGCCGCCGACATGTCCGACGACTATAGGGTCGTCCCCACGACCCCGGGACTAGGTTGGCCAGCCGCCGACATGTCCGACGACTATAGGGTCGTCCCCACGACCCGGGACTAGAGTGGCCCGCCACCGTCATGTCCGACGACTATAAGGTCGTCCCCACGACCACGGGCCAATGTTGGCCAGCCGCTGACTTGTCCGACGACTATAGGGTCGTCCCCACGACCGCGGGACTAGATTGGCTCGCCGCCGACTTGTCCGACGACTGTAGGGTCGTCCCCACGACCCCGGGACTAGATTGGCCCGCCACCGTCATTTCCGACGACTATAGGGTCGTCCCCACGACCACGGGCCAAAGTTGGCCAGCCGCCGACATGTCCGACGACTATAGGGTCGTCCCCACGACCCGGGACTAGAGTGGCCCGCCACCGTCATGTCCGACGACTATAAGGTCGTCCCCACGACCACGGGCCAATGTTGGCCAGCCGCTGACTTGTCCGACGACTATAGGGTCGTCCCCACGACCGCGGGACTAGATTGGCTCGCCGCCGACTTGTCCGACGACTGTAGGGTCGTCCCCACGACCCCGGGACTAGATTGGCCCGCCACCGTCATTTCCGACGACTATAGGGTCGTCCCCACGACCACGGGCCAAAGTTGGCCAGCCGCCGACTTGCCCGACGACTATAGGGTCGTCCCCATGACCCGGGACTAGACTGGCCCCCCACCGTCATGTCCGACCCACTATAGGGTCGTCCCCACGACCCCCGGACTAGGTTGGTACGCCGCCGACTTGTCCGACGAGTATAGGGTCCTCCCCACGACCACGGGCCAAAGTTGGCCAGCCGCCGACATGTCCGACGACTATAGGGTCGTCCCCACGACCCCGGGCCAAAGTTGGCAAGCCGCCGAAATGTCCGACGACTATAGGGTCGTCTCCACGACCCCGGGCCAATGTTGGCCAATCGCCGACATCTCCGACGACTATAGGGTCGTCCCCACGACCCCGGGACTAGATTGGCCCGCCATCGTCATGTCCAACGACAATAGGGTCGTCCCCACGACCCCGGGACTAGGTTGACAAGTCGCCAACATGTCCGACGACTATAGGGTCGTCCCCACGACACCGGGCCAAAGATGGCATGCCGCCGAAATGGCCGACGACTATAGGGTCGTCCCCAGGACCGCGGGCCAAAGATGTCAAGCCGTCGTCTTCTCCGACGACTATAGGGTCGTCCCCACGACCCCGGGCCAATGTTGGCCAATTGCCGACATGTCCGACGACTATAGGGTCGTCCCTACGACCCCGGGACTAGATTGGGCCGCCACCGTCATGTCCAACGACTATAGGGTCGTCCCCACGACCATGGGCCAAAGTTGGCCAGCCGCCGATATGTCCAACGACTATTGGGTCGTCCCCACGACCACGGGCGAAGTTAGCCAGCCGCCGACATGTCCGACGACTATAGGGTCGTCCCCATGACCCGGGACTAGACTGGCCCGCCACCGTCATGTCCGACGACTGTTGGGTCGTCCCCACGACCCCGGGACTAGATTGGCCCGCCACCGTCATTTCCGACGACTATAGGGTCGTCCCCACGACCACGGGCCAAAGTTGGCCAGCCGCCGACTTGTCCGACGACTATAGGGTCGTCCCCACGACCCCGGGACTAGATTGGCCCGCCACCGTTATGTCCGACGACAATAGGGTCGTCCCCACGACCACGGGCCAAAGATGGCATGCCGCCGAAATGGCCGACGACTATAGGGTCGTCCCCAGGACCGCGGGCCAAAGATGTCAAGCCGTCGTCTTCTCCGACGACTATAGGGTCGTCCCCACGACCCCGGGCCAATGTTGGCCAATTGCCGACATGTCCGACGGCTATAGGGTCGTCCCTACGACCCCGGGACTAGGTTGGCCCGCCGCCGACTTCTCCGACGACTATAGGGTCTTCCCCACGACCCCCGGACTAGGTTGGCTCGCCGCCGACTTGTCCGACGAGTATAGGGTCCTCCCCACGACCACGGGCCAAAGTTGGCCAGCGGCCGACATGTCCGACGACTATAGGGTCGTCCCCACGACCCGGGACTAGACTGGCCCGCCACCGTCATGTCCGACGACTATAGGGTCGTCCCCACGACCCCGGGACTAGGTTGCCCCGCCGCCGACTTGTCCGACGACTATAGGGTCGTCCCCACGACCCCGGGACTAGGTTGGCCAGCCGCTGACATGTCCAACGACTATCGGATCGTCCCCACGACCACGGGCCAAAGTTGGCCAGCCGCCGACATGTCCGACGACTATAGGGTCGTCCCCACGACCCCGGGCCAAAGTTGGCAAGCTGCCGACTTGTCCGACGATTATTGGGTCGTCCCCACGGCCCCGGGACTAGATTGGCCCGCCACCGTCATGTCCGACGACTATCGGATCGTCCCCACGACCACGGGCCAAAGTTGGCCAGCCGCCGACATGTCCGACGACTATAGGGTCGTCCCCACGACCCTGGGACTAGATTGGCCAGCCACCGTCATGTCCGACGACTATCGGGTCGTCCCCACGACCACGGGCCAATGTTGGCCAATTACCGACATGTCCGACGGCTATAGGGTCGTCCCTACGACCCCGGGACTAGGTTGGCCCGCCGCCGACATCTCCGACGACTATAGGGTCGTCCCCACGACCCCCGGACTAGGTTGGCTCGCCGCCGACTTGTCCGACGAGTATAGGGTCCTCCCCACGACCACGGGCCAAAGTTGGCCAGCGGCCGACATGTCCGACGACTATAGGGTCGTCCCCACGACCCGGGACTAGACTGGCCCGCCACCGTCATGTCCGACGACTATAGGGTCGTCCCCACGACCCCGGGACTAGGTTGCCCCGCCGCCGACTTGTCCGACGACTATAGGGTCGTCCCCACGACCCCGAGCCAAAGTTGGCAAGCCGCCGAAATGTCCGACGACTGTAGGTTCGTCCCCACAACCCCGGGACTAGATTGGCCGGCCACCGTCAAGTCCGACGACTATAGAGTCGTCCCCACGACCCCGGGCCAAAGTTGGCAAGCCGCCGAAATGTCCGACGACTGTAGGGTCGTCCCCACGACCACGGGCCAAAGTTGGCCAGACGCCGACATGTCCGACGACTATTGGGTCGTCCCCACGACCATGGGCCAAAGTTGGCCAGCCGCCGACATGTCCGACGACTTTAGGGTCGTCCCCTCGACCCCGGGCCAATAATGGCCAATCGCCGACATGTCCGACGACTATAGGGTCGTACCTACTACCCCGGGACTCGATTGCCCCGGCACCGTCATGTTCAACGACTATCGGATCGTCCCCACGACCACGGGCCAAAGTTGGCCTGCCGCCGACATGTCCGACGACTATAGGGTCGTGCCCACGACCCGGGGACTAGATTGGCCCGCCGCCGACATGTCCGACGACTGTAGGGTTATCGCCACGACCCTGGGCCTATGTTGGCCTGCCGTCGACTTGCCCGACGACTATAGGGTCGTCCCCACGACCACGGGTCAAAGTTGGCCAGCCGCCGACTTGTCCGAGGACTATAGGGTCGTCCCCACGACCCCCGGACTAGGTTGGCCAGCCGCCGACTTGTCCGACCAATATAGGGACGTCCCCACGACCCCGGGTCTAGGTTGGCCAGCCGCCGACATGTCCGACGACAATCGGATCGTCCACACGACCACGCGCCAAAGTTGGCCAGCCGCCGACATGTCCGACGACTTTTGGATCGTCCCCACGACCACGGGCCAAAGTTGGCCAGCCGCCGACATGTCCGACGACTATAGGGTCGTCCCCACGACCCCGGGACTAGATTGGTCCGCCACCGTCATGTCCAACGACTATCGGATCGTCCCCACGACCACGGGCCAAAGTTGGCCAGCCGCCGACATGTCCGACGACTATTGGGTCGTCCCCACGACTCCGGGCCAAAGTTGGCCAGCCGCTGACATGTCCAACGACTATAGGGTCGTCCCCACGACCACGGGCCAAAGTTGACCAGCCGCCGACATGTCCGACGACTATTGGATCGTCCCCACGACCCCGGGCCAAAGTTGGCAAGCCGCCGACATGTCCGACGACTATAGGGTCGTCCCCACGACCTCGGGACTAGGTTGGCCAGCCGCCGACATGTCCGACGACTATAGGGTTGCCCCCACGACCTCGGGCCAATTTTGGCCAGCCGCCGACATGTCCGACGACTATAGGGTCGTCCCCACGACCCCGGGCCAAAGTTGGCAAGCCGCCGAAATGTCCGACGACTGTAGGGTCGTCCCCACGACCCCGGGAATAGATTGGCCGGCCACCGTCAAGTCCGACGACTATAGGGTCGTCCCCGCGACCTCGGGACTAGATTGGCCCGCCAACGTCAAGTCCGACGACTATAGGGTCGTCCCCACGACCCCGGGCCAAAGTTGGCAAGCCGCCGAAATGTCCGACGACTGTAGGGTCGTCCCCACAACCCCGGGACTAGATTGGCCCGCCACCGTCAAGTCCGACGACTATAGGGTCGTCCCCACGACCCCGGGCCAAAGTTGGCAAGCCGCCGAAATGTCCGACGACTGTAGGGTCGTACCCACGACCCCGGTCTAGGCTGACAAGCCGCCAACATGTCCGACGACTATAGGGTCGTCCCCACGACCCCGGGACTAGATTGGCCCGCCACCGTCATGTCCGACGATTATAGGGTCGTCCCCACGACCCCGGGACAAGCTTGGCCCGCCGCCGACTTGTCCGACGACTATAGGGTCGTCCCCACGACCCCGGGACTAGATTGGCCCGCCGCCGAAATGTCCGACAACTGTAGGGTCGTACCCACGACCCCGGTCTAGGCTGACAAGCCGCCAACATGTCCGACGACTATAGGGTCGTCCCCACGACCCCGGGACTAGATTGGCCCGCCACCGTCATGTCCGACGATTATAGGGTCGTCCCCACGACCCCGGGACAAGCTTGGCCCGCCGCCGACTTGTCCGACGACTATAGGGTCGTCCCCACGACCCCGGGACTAGATTGGCCCGCCACCGTCATGTCCGACGACAATAGGGTCGTCCCCACGACCCCGGGTCTAGGTTGGCCAGCCGCCGACATGTCCGACGACTATAGGGTCGTCCCCACGACCACGGGCCAAAGTTGGCCAGACGCCGACATGTCCGACGACTATTGGGTCGTCCCCACGACCATGGGCCAAAGTTGGCCAGCCGCCGACATGTCCGACGACTATAGGGTCGTCCCCTCGACCCCGGGCCAATAATGGCCAATCGCCGACATGTCCGACGACTATAGGGTCGTACCTACTACCCCGGGACTCGATTGCCCCGGCACCGTCATGTCCAACGACTATCGGATCGTCCCCACGACCACGGGCCAAAGTTGGCCTGCCGCCGACATGTCCGACGACTATAGGGTCGTGCCCACGACCCGGGGACTAGATTGGCCCGCCGCCGACATGTCCGACGACTGTAGGGTTATCGCCACGACCCTGGGCCTATGTTGGCCTGCCGTCGACTTGCCCGACGACTATAGGGTCGTCCCCACGACCACGGGCCAAAGTTGGCCAGCCGCCGACTTGTCCGAGGACTATAGGGTCGTCCCCACGACCCCCGGACTAGGTTGGCCAGCCGCCGACTTGTCCGACCACTATAGGGTCGTCCCCACGACCCCGGGTCTAGGTTGGCCAGCCGCCGACATGTCCGACGACAATCGGATCGTCCCCACGACCACGCGCCAAAGTTGGCCAGCCGCCGACATGTCCGACGACTTTTGGATCGTCCCCACGACCACGGGCCAAAGTTGGCCAGCCGCCGACATGTCCGACGACTATAGGGTCGTCCCCACGAGACCGGGCCAAAGTTGGCCAGCCGCTGACATGTCCAACGACTATAGGGTCGTCCCCACGACCACGGGCCAAAGTTGACCAGCCGCCGACATGTCCGACGACTATTGGATCGTCCCCACGACCCCGGGCCAAAGTTGGCAAGCCGCCGACATGTCCGACGACTATAGGGTCGTCCCCACGACCTCGGGACTAGGTTGTCCACCCGCCGACATGTCCGACGACTATAGGGTCGTCCCCACGACCCCGGGTCTAGGTTGGCCAGCCGCCGACATGTCCGACGACTATTGGGTCGTCCCGACGACACCGGGCCAAAGTTGGCCAGCCGCCGACATGTCCGAAGACTATAGGGTCGTCCCCACGACCCCGGGACTAGATTGGCCAGCCGCCGACATGTCCGACGACTATAGAGTCGTCCCCACGACACCGGGTCAAAGTTGGCCAGCCGCTGACATTTCCAACGACTATAGGGTCGTACCCACGACCCCGGGACTAGGCTGACAAGCCGCCAACATGTCCGACGACTATAGGGTCGTCCCCACGACCCCGGGACTAGATTGGCCCGCCACCGTCATGTCCGACGATTATAGGGTCGTCCCCACGACCCCGGGACAAGCTTGGCCCGCCGCCGAATTGTTCGACGACTGTAGGGTCGTCCCCACGACCCCGGGACTAGATTGGCCCGCCACCGTCAAGTCCGACGACTATAGGGTCGTCCCCAGGACCTCGGGACTAGATTGGCCCGCCACCGTCAAGTCCGACGACTATAGGGTCGTCCCCACGACCCCGGGCCAAAGTTGGCAAGCCGCCGAAATGTCCGACGACTGTAGGGTCGTACCCACGACCCCGGTCTAGGCTGACAAGCCGCCAACATGTCCGACGACTATAGGGTCGCCCCCACGACCCCGGGCCAAAGTTGGCCAGCCGCCGACCTGTCCGACGACTATAGGGTCGTCTCCACGACCCCGAGACTAGATTGGCCCGCGACCGTCATGTCCGACGACAATAGGGTCGTCCCCACGACCCCGGGTCCAGGTTGGCCAGCCGCCGACATTTCCGACGACTATAGAGTCGTCCCCACGACACCGGTCCAAAGTTGGCCAGCCGCCGACATGTCCGACGACTATAGGGTCGTCCCTACGACCCCGGGACTAGATTGGCCCGCCACCGTCATGTCCAACGACTATAGGGTCGTCCCCACAACCACGGGCCAAAGTTGGCCAGCCGCCGACATGTCCGACGACTATAGGGTCGTCCCCACGAACCCGGGCCAAAGTAGGCAAGCCGCCGAAATGTCCGACGACTATAGGGTCGTCCCCACGACCCCGGGACTAGGTTGGCCAGCCGCCGACATGTCCGAAGACTATAGGGTCGTCCCGACGACCCCGGGCAAATGTTGGCCAATCGCCAACATGTCCGACGACTATAGGGTCGTCCCTACGACCCCGGGACTAGATTGGCCCGCCACCGTCATGTCCAACGATTATAGGGTCGTCCCCACGACCCCGGGACTAGATTGGCCAGACGCCGACATGTCCGACGACTATTGGGTCGTCCCCACGACCATGGGCCAAAGTTGGCCAGCCGCCGACATGTCCGACGACTATAGGGTCGTCCCCTCGACCCCGGGCCAATAATGGCCAATCGCCGACATGTCCGACGACTATAGGGTCGTACCTATTACCCCGGGACTCGATTGCCCCGGCACCGTCATGTCCAACGACTATCGGATCGTCCCCACGACACCGGGCCAAAGTTGGCCAGCCGCCGACATGTCCGACGACTATAGGGTCGTCCCCACGACCCCGGGACAAGGTTGGCCCGCCTCAGACTTGTCCGACGACTATAGGGTCGTACCCACGACCCTGGGACTAGGCTGACAAGCCGCCAACATGTCCGACGACTATAGGGTCGTCCCCACGACCCCGGGCCAACGATGTCCAGCCGCCGTCTTGTCCGACGACTATAGGGTCGTCCCCACGACCCCGGGACTAGATTGGCCCGCCACCGTCCTGTCCAACGACTATAGGGTCGTCCCCACAACCACGGGCCAAAGTTGGCCAGCCGCCGACATGTCCGACGACTATAGGGTCGTCCCCACGACCCCGGGCCAAAGTTGGCCAGCTGCCGACATGTCCGACGACTATAGGGTCGTCCCCACGACCCCGGGACAAGGTTGGCCCGCCGCCGACTTGTCCGACGACTATAGGGTCGTACCCACCACCCCGGGACTAGGCTGACAAGCCGCCAACATGTCCGACGACTATAGGGTCGTCCCCACGACCCCGGGCCAACGATGTCCAGCCGCCGTCTTGTCCGACGACTATAGGGTCGTCCCCAGGACCTCGGGACTAGATTGGCCCGCCACCGTCATGTCCAACGACTATAGGGTCGTCCCCACGACCACGGGCCAAAGTTGGCATGCCGCCGAAATGTCCGACGATTATAGGGTCGTCCCCACGACCCCGGGCCAAAGTTGGCAAGCCGCCGAAATGTCCGAAGACTGTAGGGTCGTCCCCACGACCCCGGGACTAGATTGGCCCGCCACCGTCATGTCCAACGACTATAGGGTCGTTCCCACAACCACGGGCCAAAGTTGGCCAGCCGCCGACATGTCCGACGACTATTGGATCGTACCCCACGACCACGGGCCAAAGTTGGCCAGCCGCCGACATGTCCGACGACTATAGGGTCGTCCCCACGACCCCGGGACTAGATTGGTCCGCCACCGTCTTGTCCGACGACTATATGGTCGTCCCCACGACCACGGGCCAAAGTTGACCAGCCGCCGACATGTCCGACGATTATAGGGTCGTCCCCACGACCCCGGGCCAAAGTTGGCAAGCCGCCGAAATGTCCGCAGACTGTAGGGTCGTCCCCACGACCCCGGGACTAGATTGGCCCGCCACCGTCATGTCCAACGACTATAGGGTCGTTCCCACAACCACGGGCCAAAGTTGGCCAGCCGCCGACATGTCCAACGACTATTGGGTCGTCCCCACGACCACGGGCCAAAGTTAGCCAGCCGCCGACATGTCCGACGACTATAGGGTCGTCCCCACGACCCCGGGACTAGATTGGCCGCCAGCGACAAGTCCGACGACTATAGGGTCGTCCCCACGACCTCGGGACTAGGTTGGCCAGCCGCAGACATGTCCGACGACTATTGGGTCGTCCCCACGACCACGGGCCAAAGTTAGCCAGCCGCCGAAATGTCCGACGACTGTAGGGTCGTCCCCACGACCCCGGGAATAGATTGGCCGGCCACCGTCAAGTCCGACGACTATAGGGTCGTCCCCACGACCTCGGGACTAGATTGGCCCGCCAACGTCAAGTCGACGACTATAGGGTCGTCCCCACGACCCCGGGCCAAAGTTGGCAAGCCGCCGAAATGTCCAACGACTGTAGGGTCGTGCCCACAACCCCGGGACTAGATTGGCCCGCCACCGTCAAGTCCGACGACTATAGGGTCGTCCCCACGACCACGGGCCAAAGTTGGCAAGCCGCCGAAATGTCCGACGACTGTAGGGTCGTCCCCACGACCCCCGGACTAGATTGGCCCGCCACCGTCATGTCCAACGACTATCGGATCGTCCTCACGACCCCGGGCCAAAGTTGGCAAGCCGCCGAAATGTCCGACGACTGTAGGGTCGTCCCCACGACCCCGGGACTAGATTGGCCCGCCACCGTCAAGTCCGACGACCTCGGGACTAGGTTGGCCAGCCGCCGACATGTCCGACGACTATAGGGTCGCCCCCACGACCTCGGGCCAATTTTGGCCAGCCGCCGACATGTCCGACGACTATAGGGTCGTCCCCACGACCCCGGGCCAAAGCTGGCAAGCCGCCGAAATGTCCGACGACTGTAGGGTCGTCCCCACGACCCCGGGAATAGATTGGCCGGCCACCGTCAAGTCCGACGACTATAGGGTCGTCCCCACGACCTCGGGACTAGATTGGCCCGCCACCGTCAAGTCCGACGACTATAGGGTCGTCCCCACGACCCCGGGCCAAAGTTGGCAAGCCGCCGAAATGCCCGACGACTGTAGGGTCGTCCCCACGACCCCGGGACTAGATTGGCCCGCCACCATCATGTCCGACGACAATAGGGTCGTCCCCACGACCCCCGGACTAGGTTGGCTCGCCGCCGACTTGTCCGACGAGTATAGGGTCCTCCCCACGACCACGGGCCAAAGTTGGCCAGCGGCCGACATGTCCGACGACTATAGGGTCGTCCCCACGACCCGGGACTAGACTGGCCCGCCACCGTCATGTCCGACGACTATAGGGTCGTCCCCACGACCCCGGGACTAGGTTGCCCCGCCGCCGACTTGTCCGACGACTATAGGGTCGTCCCCACGACCCCGGGACTAGGTTGGCCAGCCGCTGACATGTCCAACGACTATCGGATCGTCCCCACGACCACGGGCCAAAGTTGGCCAGCCGCCGACATGTCCGACGACTATAGGGTCGTCCCCACGACCCCGGGCCAAAGTTGGCAAGCTGCCGACTTGTCCGACGATTATTGGGTCGTCCCCACGGCCCCGGGACTAGATTGGCCCGCCACCGTCATGTCCGACGACTATCGGATCGTCCCCACGACCACGGGCCAAAGTTGGCCAGCCGCCGACATGTCCGACGACTATAGGGTCGTCCCCACGACCCTGGGACTAGATTGGCCAGCCACCGTCATGTCCGACGACTATCGGGTCGTCCCCACGACCACGGGCCAATGTTGGCCAATTGCCGACATGTCCGACGGCTATAGGGTCGTCCCTACGACCCCGGGACTAGGTTGGCCCGCCGCCGACTTCTCCGACGACTATAGGGTCGTCCCCACGACCCCCGGACTAGGTTGGCTCGCCGCCGACTTGTCCGACGAGTATAGGGTCCTCCCCACGACCACGGGCCAAAGTTGGCCAGCGGCCGACATGTCCGACGACTATAGGGTCGTCCCCACGACCCGGGACTAGACTGGCCCGCCACCGTCATGTCCGACGACTATAGGGTCGTCCCCACGACCCCGGGACTAGGTTGCCCCGCCGCCGACTTGTCCGACGACTATAGGGTCGTCCCCACGACCCCGGGACTAGGTTGGCCAGCCGCTGACATGTCCAACGACTATCGGATCGTCCCCACGACCACGGGCCAAAGTTGGCCAGCCGCCGACATGTCCGACGACTATAGGGTCGTCCCCACGACCCCGGGCCAAAGTTGGCAAGCTGCCGACTTGTCCGACGATTATTGGGTCGTCCCCACGGCCCCGGGACTAGATTGGCCCGCCACCGTCATGTCCGACGACTATCGGATCGTCCCCACGACCACGGGCCAAAGTTGGCCAGCCGCCGACATGTCCGACGACTATAGGGTCGTCCCCACGACCCTGGGACTAGATTGGCCAGCCACCGTCATGTCCGACGACTATCGGGTCGTCCCCACGATCACGGGCCAATGTTGGCCAATTGCCGACATGTCCGACGGCTATAGGGTCGTCCCTACGACCCCGGGACTAGGTTGGCCCGCCGCCGACTTCTCCGACGACTATAGGGTCGTCCCCACGACCCCCGGACTAGGTTGGCTCGCCGCCGACTTGTCCGACGAGTATAGGGTCCTCCCCACGACCACGGGCCAAAGTTGGCCAGCGGCCGACATGTCCGACGACTATAGGGTCGTCCCCACGACCCGGGACTAGACTGGCCCGCCACCGTCATGTCCGACGACTATAGGGTCGTCCCCACGACCCCGGGACTAGGTTGCCCCGCCGCCGACTTGTCCGACGACTATAGGGTCGTCCCCACGACCCCGGGACTAGGTTGGCCAGCCGCTGACATGTCCAACGACTATCGGATCGTCCCCACGACCACGGGCCAAAGTTGGCCAGCCGCCGACATGTCCGACGACTATAGGGTCGTCCCCACGACCCCGGGTCAGAGTTGGCAAGCTGCCGACTTGTCCGACGATTATTGGGTCGTCCCCACGGCCCCGGGACTAGATTGGCCCGCCACCGTCATGTCCGACGACTATCGGATCGTCCCCACGACCACGGGCCAAAGTTGGCCAGCCGCCGACATGTCCGACGACTATAGGGTCGTCCCTACGACCCTGGGACTAGATTGGCCAGCCACCGTCATGTCCGACGACTATCGGGTCGTCCCCACGACCACGGGCCAATGTTGACCAGCCGCCGACATGTCCGACGACTATAGGGTCGTCCCCACGACACCGGGCCAAAGTTGGCCAGCCGCCGACATGTCCGACGACTATAGGGTCGACCCCACGACCCGGGACTAGAGTGGCCCGCCACCGTCATGTCCGACGACTATATGGTCGTCCCCACGACCACGGGCCAATGTTGGCCAGCCGCTGACTTGTCCGACGACTATAGGGTCGTTCCCACGACCACGGGACTAGATTGGCTCGCCGCCGACTTGTCCGATGACTGTTGGGTCGTCCCCACGACCCCGGGACTAGATTGGCCCGCCACCGTCATTTCCGAAGACTATAGGGTCGTCCCCACGACCACGGGCCAAAGTTGGCCAGCCGCCGACTTGTCCGACGACTATAGGGTCGTCCCCACGACCCCGGGACTAGATTGGCCCGCCACCGTTATGTCCGACGACTATAGGGTCGTCCCCACGACCACGGGCCAAAGTTGGCCAGCCGCCGACATGTCCGACGACTATAGGGTCGTCCCCACGACCACGGGCCAAAGTTGGCCAGCCGCCGACATGTCCGACGACTATAGGGTCGTCCCCACGACCACGGGCCAAAGTTGGCCAGCCGCCGGCTTGCCCGACGATTATAGGGTCGTCCCCACGACCCCGGGACTAGGTTGGCCCGCCGCCGACTTGTCCGACGACTATAGGGTCGTCCCCACGACCACGGGCCAAAGTTGGCCAGCCGCCGACATGTCCGACGACTATAGGGTCGTCCCCACGACCCCGGGCCAAAGTTGGCAAGCCGCCGAAATGTCCGACGACTATAGGGTCGTCCCCACGACCACGGGCCAAAGTTGGCCAGCCGCCGACATGTCCGACGACTGTAGGGTCGTCCCCACGACCCCGGGACTAGATTGGCCCGCCACCGTCATTTCCGACGACTATAGGGTCGTCCCCACGACCACGGGCCAAAGTTGGCCAGCCGCCGACTTGCCCGACGACTATAGGGTCGTCCCCATGACCCGGGACTAGACTGGCCCGCCACCGTCATGTCCGACCCACTATAGGGTCGTCCCCACGACCACGGGCCAAAGTTGGCCAGCCGCCGACATGTCCGACGACTATAGGGTCGTCCCCACGACCACGGGCCAAAGTTGGCCAGCCGCCAGCTTGCCCGACGATTATAGGGTCGTCCCCACGTCCCCGGGACTAGGTTGGCCCGCCGCCGACTTGTCCGACGACTATAGGGTCGTCCCCACGACTCCGGGCCAAAGTTGGCAAGCCGCCGAAATGTCCGACGACTATAGGGTCGTCCCCACGACCACGGGCCAAAGTTGGCCAGCCGCCGACATGTCCGACGACTATAGGGTCGTCCCCACGACCCCGGGACTAGGTTGGCCAGCCGCCGACATGTCCGACGACTATAGGGTCGTCCCCACGACCCGGGACTAGAGTGGCCCGCCACCGTCATGTCCGACGACTATAAGGTCGTCCCCACGACCACGGGCCAATGTTGGCCAGCCGCTGACTTGTCCGACGACTATAGGGTCGTCCCCACGACCGCGGGACTAGATTGGCTCGCCGCCGACTTGTCCGACGACTGTAGGGTCGTCCCCACGACCCCGGGGCTAGATTGGCCCGCCACCGTCATTTCCGACGACTATAGGGTCGTCCCCACGACCACGGGCCAAAGTTGGCCAGCCGCCGACTTGCCCGACGACTATAGGGTCGTCCCCATGACCCGGGACTAGACTGGCCCCCCACCGTCATGTCCGACCCACTATAGGGTCGTCCCCACGACCCCCGGACTAGGTTGGTACGCCGCCGACTTGTCCGACGAGTATAGGGTCCTCCCCACGACCACGGGCCAAAGTTGGCCAGCCGCCGACATGTCCGACGACTATAGGGTCGTCCCCACGACCCGGGACTAGAGTGGCCCGCCACCGTCATGTCCGACGACTATAAGGTCGTCCCCACGACCACGGGCCAATGTTGGCCAGCCGCTGACTTGTCCGACGACTATAGGGTCGTCCCCACGACCGCGGGACTAGATTGGCTCGCCGCCGACTTGTCCGACGACTGTAGGGTCGTCCCCACGACCCCGGGACTAGATTGGCCCGCCACCGTCATTTCCGACGACTATAGGGTCGTCCCCACGACCACGGGCCAAAGTTGGCCAGCCGCCGACTTGCCCGACGACTATAGGGTCGTCCCCATGACCCGGGACTAGACTGGCCCCCCACCGTCATGTCCGACCCACTATAGGGTCGTCCCCACGACCCCCGGACTAGGTTGGTACGCCGCCGACTTGTCCGACGAGTATAGGGTCCTCCCCACGACCACGGGCCAAAGTTGGCCAGCCGCCGACATGTCCGACGACTATAGGGTCGTCCCCACGACCCCGGGCCAAAGTTGGCAAGCCGCCGAAATGTCCGACGACTATAGGGTCGTCTCCACGACCCCGGGCCAATGTTGGCCAATCGCCGACATCTCCGACGACTATAGGGTCGTCCCCACGACCCCGGGACTAGATTGGCCCGCCATCGTCATGTCCAACGACAATAGGGTCGTCCCCACGACCCCGGGACTAGGTTGACAAGTCGCCAACATGTCCGACGAGTATAGGGTCGTCCCCACGACCCCGGGCCAAAGATGGCATGCCGCCGAAATGGCCGACGACTATAGGGTCGTCCCCAGGACCGCGGGCCAAAGATGACAAGCCGTCGTCTTCTCCGACGACTATAGGGTCGTCCCCACGACCCCGGGCCAATGTTGGCCAATTGCCGACATGTCCGACGACTATAGGGTCGTCCCTACGACCCCGGGACTAGATTGGGCCGCCACCGTCATGTCCGACGACTATAGGGTCGTCCCCACGACCACGGGCCAAAGTTGGCCAGCCGCTGACATGTCCGACGACAATCGGATCGTCCCCACGACCACGCGACAAAGTTGGCCAGCCGCCGACATGTCCAACGACTAATGGGTCGTCCCCACGACCACGGGCGAAGTTAGCCAGCCGCCGACATGTCCGACGACTATAGGGTCGTCCCCATGACCCGGGACTAGACTGGCCCGCCACCGTCATGTCCGACGACTGTTGGGTCGTCCCCACGACCCCGGGACTAGATTGGCCCGCCACCGTCATTTCCGACGACTATAGGGTCGTCCCCACGACCACGGGCCAAAGTTGGCCAGCCGCCGACTTGTCCGACGACTATAGGGTCGTCCCCACGACCCCGGGACTAGATTGGCCCGCCACCGTTATGTCCGACGACAATAGGGTCGTCCCCACGACCACGGGCCAAAGATGGCATGCCGCCGAAATGGCCGACGACTATAGGGTCGTCCCCAGGACCGCGGGCCAAAGATGTCAAGCCGTCGTCTTCTCCGACGACTATAGGGTCGTCCCCACGACCCCGGGCCAATGTTGGCCAATTGCCGACATGTCCGACGGCTATAGGGTCGTCCCTACGACCCCGGGACTAGGTTGGCCCGCCGCCGACTTCTCCGACGACTATAGGGTCGTCCCCACGACCCCCGGACTAGGTTGGCTCGCCGCCGACTTGTCCGACGAGTATAGGGTCCTCCCCACGACCACGGGCCAAAGTTGGCCAGCGGCCGACATGTCCGACGACTATAGGGTCGTCCCCACGACCCGGGACTAGACTGGCCCGCCACCGTCATGTCCGACGACTATAGGGTCGTCCCCACGACCCCGGGACTAGGTTGCCCCGCCGCCGACTTGTCCGACGACTATAGGGTCGTCCCCACGACCCCGGGACTAGGTTGGCCAGCCGCTGACATGTCCAACGACTATCGGATCGTCCCCACGACCACGGGCCAAAGTTGGCCAGCCGCCGACATGTCCGACGACTATAGGGTCGTCCCCACGACCCCGGGCCAAAGTTGGCAAGCTGCCGACTTGTCCGACGATTATTGGGTCGTCCCCACGGCCCCGGGACTAGATTGGCCCGCCACCGTCATGTCCGACGACTATCGGATCGTCCCCACGACCACGGGCCAAAGTTGGCCAGCCGCCGACATGTCCGACGACTATAGGGTCGTCCCCACGACCCTGGGACTAGATTGGCCAGCCACCGTCATGTCCGACGACTATCGGGTCGTCCCCACGACCACGGGCCAATGTTGGCCAATTACCGACATGTCCGACGGCTATAGGGTCGTCCCTACGACCCCGGGACTAGGTTGGCCCGCCGCCGACATCTCCGACGACTATAGGGTCGTCCCCACGACCCCCGGACTAGGTTGGCTCGCCGCCGACTTGTCCGACGAGTATAGGGTCCTCCCCACGACCACGGGCCAAAGTTGGCCAGCGGCCGACATGTCCGACGACTATAGGGTCGTCCCCACGACCCGGGACTAGACTGGCCCGCCACCGTCATGTCCGACGACTATAGGGTCGTCCCCACGACCCCGGGACTAGGTTGCCCCGCCGCCGACTTGTCCGACGACTATAGGGTCGTCCCCACGACCCCGGGACTAGGTTGGCCAGCCGCTGACATGTCCAACGACTATCGGATCGTCCCCACGACCACGGGCCAAAGTTGGCCAGCCGCCGACATGTCCGACGACTATAGGGTCGTCCCCACGACCCCGGGCCAAAGTTGGCAAGCTGCCGACTTGTCCGACGATTATTGGGTCGTCCCCACGGCCCCGGGACTAGATTGGCCCGCCACCGTCATGTCCGACGACTATCGGATCGTCCCCACGACCACGGGCCAAAGTTGGCCAGCCGCCGACATGTCCGACGACTATAGGGTCGACCCCACGACCCGGGACTAGAGTGGCCAGCCACCGTCATGTCCGACGACTATCGGGTCGTCCCCACGACCACGGGCCAATGTTGACCAGCCGCCGACATGTCCGACGACTATAGAGTCGTCCCCACGACACCGGGCCAAAGTTGGCCAGCCGCCGACATGTCCGACGACTATAGGGTCGACCCCACGACCCGGGACTAGAGTGGCCCGCCACCGTCATGTCCGACGACTATATGGTCGTCCCCACGACCACGGGCCAATGTTGGCCAGCCGCTGACTTGTCCGACGACTATAGGGTCGTTCCCACGACCGCGGGACTAGATTGGCTCGCCGCCGACTTGTCCGACGACTGTTGGGTCGTCCCCACGACCCCGGGACTAGGTTGGCTCGCCACCGTCATGTCTGACGAGTATAGGGTCGTCCCCACGACCACGGGCCAAAGTTGGCCAGCCGCCGACATGTCCGACGACTATAGGGTCGTCCCCACGACCCGGGACTAGACTGGCCCGCCACCGACATGTCCGACGACTATAGAGTCGTCCCCACGACCCCGGGTCAATGTTGGCTCGCCGCCGACATGTCCGACGACTATAGGGTCGTCCCCACGACCACGGGCCAAAGTTGGCCAGCCGCCGACATGTCCGACGACTATAGGGTCGTCCCCACGACCACGGGCCAAAGTTGGCCAGCCGCTGACATGTCTGACGACTATAGGGTCGTCCCCACGACCCCGGGACTAGATTGGCCCGCCACCGTCATTTCCGACGACTATAGGGTCGTCCCCACGACCACGGGCCAAAGTTGGCCAGCCGCCGACATGTCCGACGACTATAGGGCCGTCCCCACGACCCGGGACTAGACTGGCCCGCCACCATCATGTCCGACGACTATAGGGTCGTCCCCACGACCCCCGGACTAGGTTGGCCGGCCGCCGACTTGTCCGACGACTATAGGGTCATCCCCACGACCCCGGGACTAGGTTGGCCCGCCGCCGACTTGTCCGACGACTATAGGGTCGTCCCCACGACCCCGGGACTAGGTTGGCTCGCCACCGACATGTCTGACGACTATAGGGTCGTCCCCACGACCCCGGGACTAGATTGGCCCGCCACCGTCAAGTCCGACAACTATAGGGTCGTCCCCACGACCCCGGGCCACAGTTGGACAGCCGCCGACTTGTCCGACGACTATAGGGTCGTCCCCACGACCACGGGCCAAAGTTGGCCAGCCGCCGGCTTGTCCGACGAATATAGGGTCGTCCCCACGACCCCGGGACTAGGTTGGCCCCTCGCCGACTTGTCCGACGACTATAGGGTCGTCCCCACGACCTCGGGACTAGGTTGGCCAGCCGCCGACATGTCCGACGACTATAGGGTCGTCCCCAAGACCCCGGGCCAAAGTTGGCAAGCCGCCGACATGTCCGACGACTATAGGGTCGTTCCTACGACCCCGGGACTAGATTGGCCCGCCACCGTCATGTCCAACGACTATAGGGTCGTCCCCACAACCCCGGGACTAGGTTGACAAGCCGCCAACATGTCCGACGACTATAGGGTCGTCCCTACGACCCCGGGACTAGATTGGCCCGCCACCGTCATGTCCAACGACAATAGGGTCGTCCCCACGACCATGGGCCAAAGTTGGCCAGCCGCCGTAATGTCCAACGACTATTGGGTCGTCCCCACGACCCCGGGACTAGATTGGCCCGCCACCGTCAAGTCCGACGACTATAGGGTCGTCCCCATGACCCCGGGCAAATTTGGCAAGCCGCCGACATGTCCGACGACTGTAGGGTCGTCACCACGACCCCGGGACTAGATTGGCCCGCCACCGTCATTTCCAACGACTATAGGGTCGTCCCCACGACCATGGGCCAAAGTTGGCCAGCCGCCGTAATGTCCAACGACTATTGGGTCGTCCCCACGACCCCGGGACTAGATTGGCCCGCCACCGTCTTGTCCGACGACTATAGGGTCGTCCCCACGACCCCGGGACTAGATTGGCCCGCCACCGTCATTTCCGACGACTATAGGGTCGTCCTCACGACCACGGGCCAAAGTTGGCCAGCCGCCGACTTGCCCGACGACTATAGGGTCGTCCCCACGACCCCGGGACTAGGTTGGCTCGCCGCCGTCATGTCCGACCCACTATAGGGTCGTCCCCACGACCCCCGGACTAGGTTGGTACGCCGCCGACTTGTCCGACGAGTATAGGGTCCTCCCCACGACCACGGGCCAAAGTTGGCCAGCCGCCGACATGTCCGACGACTATAGGGTCGTCCCCACGACCCCGGGCCAAAGTTGGCAAGCCGCCGAAATGTCCGACGACTGTAGGGTCGTCCCACGACCCCGGGACTAGATTGGCCCGCCACCGTCAAGTCCGACGACTATAGGGTCGTCCCCACGACCTCGGGACTAGGTTGGCCAACCGCCGACATGTCCGACGACTATAGGGTCGTCCCCACGACCCCGGGCCAATGTTGGCCAATCGCCGACATGTCCGACGACTATAGGGTCGTCCCCACGACCCCGGGCCAAAGTTGGCAAGCCGCCGAAATGTCCGACGACTGTTGGGTCGTCCCCACGACCCAGGGACTAGATTGGCCCGCCACCGTCAAATCCGACGGCTATAGGGTCGTCCACACGACCACGCGCTAAAGGTGGCCAATCCCCGACATGTCCGACGACTATAGGGTCGTACCTACGACCCCGGGACTCGATTGCCCCGGCACCGTCATGTCCAACGACTATCGGATCGTCCCCACGACCACGGGCCAAAGTTGGCCAGCCGCTGACATGCCCAACGACTATAGGGTCGTCCCCACGACCTCGGGCCAAAGTTGGCCAGCCGCCGACATGTCCGACGACAATAGGGTCGTCCCCACGAACCCCGGGTCTAGGTTGGCCAGCCGCCGACATCTCCGACGACTATAGAGTCGTCCCCACGACACCGGGCCAAAGTTGGCCAGCCGCTGACATGTCCAACGACTATAGGGTCGTTCCCACGACCACGGGCCAAAGTTGGCCAGCCGCCGACATGTCCGACGACTATTGGATCGTTCCCACGACCACGGGCCAATTTTGGCCAGCCGCCGACATGTCCGACGACTATCGGGTCGCCCCCACGACCCCGGGCCAAAGTTGGCAAGCCGCCGAAATGTCCGACGACTGTAGGGTCGTCCCCACGACATCGGGACTAGATTGGCCCGCCAACGTCAAGTCCGACGAATATAGGGTCGTCCCCACGACCCCGGGCCAAAGTTGGCAAGCTGCCGAAATGTCCGACGACTGTAGGGTCGTCCCCACAACCCCGGGACTAGATTGGCCCGCCACCGTCAAGTCCGACGACTATAGGGTCGTCCCCACGACCCCGGGCCAAAGTTGGCAAGCCGCCGAAATGTCCGACGACTGTAGGGTCGTCCCCACGACCCCGGGACTAGATTGGCTCGCCACCATCATGTCCGACGACAATAGGGTCGTCCCCTCGACCCCGGGTCTAGGTGGGCCAGCCGCCGATTTGTCCGACGACTATAGGGTCGTACCCACGACCCCGGGACTAGGCTGACAAGCCGCCAACATGTCCGACGACTATAGGGTCGTCCCCACGACCCCGGGACTAGATTGGCCCGCCACCGTCATGTCCGACGATTATAGGGTCGTCCCCACGACCCCGGGACAAGCTTGGCCCGCCGCCGAATTGTTCGACGACTGTAGGGTCGTCCCCACGACCCCGGGACTAGATTGGCCCGCCACCGTCAAGTCCGACGACTATAGGGTCGTCCCCAGGACCTCGGGACTAGATTGGCCCGCCACCGTCAAGTCCGACGACTATAGGGTCGTCCCCACGACCCCGGGCCAAAGTTGGCAAGCCGCCGAAATGTCCGACGACTGTAGGGTCGTACCCACGACCCCGGGACTAGGCTGACAAGCCGCCAACATGTCCGACGACTATAGGGTCGTCCCCTCGACCCCGGGCCAATAATGGCCAATCGCCGACATGTCCGACGACTATAGGGTCGTACCTACTACCCCGGGACTCGATTGCCCCGGCACCGTCATGTCCAACGACTATCGGATCGTCCCCACGACCACGGGCCAAAGTTGGCCTGCCGCCGACATGTCCGACGACTATAGGGTCGTGCCCACGACCCGGGGACTAGATTGGCCCGCCGCCGACATGTCCGACGACTGTAGGGTTATCGCCACGACCCTGGGCCTATGTTGGCCTGCCGTCGACTTGCCCGACGACTATAGGGTCGTCCCCACGACCCCGGGAATAGATTGGCCGGCCACCGTCAAGTCCGACGACTATAGGGTCGTCCCCACGACCTCGGGACTAGATTGGCCCGCCAACGTCAAGTCCGACGACTATAGGGTCGTCCCCACGACCCCGAGCCAAAGTTGGCAAGCCGCCGAAATGTCCGACGACTGTAGGTTCGTCCCCACAACCCCGGGACTAGATTGGCCGGCCACCGTCAAGTCCGACGACTATAGAGTCGTCCCCACGACCCCGGGCCAAAGTTGGCAAGCCGCCGAAATGTCCGACGACTGTAGGGTCGTCCCCACGACCACGGGCCAAAGTTGGCCAGACGCCGACATGTCCGACGACTATTGGGTCGTCCCCACGACCATGGGCCAAAGTTGGCCAGCCGCCGACATGTCCGACGACTATAGGGTCGTCCCCTCGACCCCGGGCCAATAATGGCCAATCGCCGACATGTCCGACGACTATAGGGTCGTACCTACTACCCCGGGACTCGATTGCCCCGGCACCGTCATGTCCAACGACTATCGGATCGTCCCCACGACCACGGGCCAAAGTTGGCCTGCCGCCGACATGTCCGACGACTATAGGGTCGTGCCCACGACCCGGGGACTAGATTGGCCCGCCGCCGACATGTCCGACGACTGTAGGGTTATCGCCACGACCCTGGGCCTATGTTGGCCTGCCGTCGACTTGCCCGACGACTATAGGGTCGTCCCCACGACCACGGGTCAAAGTTGGCCAGCCGCCGACTTGTCCGAGGACTATAGGGTCGTCCCCACGACCCCCGGACTAGGTTGGCCAGCCGCCGACTTGTCCGACCAATATAGGGTCGTCCCCACGACCCCGGGTCTAGGTTGGCCAGCCGCCGACATGTCCGACGACAATCGGATCGTCCACACGACCACGCGCCAAAGTTGGCCAGCCGCCGACATGTCCGACGACTTTTGGATCGTCCCCACGACCACGGGCCAAAGTTGGCCAGCCGCCGACATGTCCGACGACTATAGGGTCGTCCCCACGACCCCGGGACTAGATTGGTCCGCCACCGTCATGTCCAACGACTATCGGATCGTCCCCACGACCACGGGCCAAAGTTGGCCAGCCGCCGACATGTCCGACGACTATTGGGTCGTCCCCACGACTCCGGGCCAAAGTTGGCCAGCCGCTGACATGTCCAACGACTATAGGGTCGTCCCCACGACCATGGGCCAAAGTTGACCAGCCGCCGACATGTCCGACGACTATTGGATCGTCCCCACGACCCCGGGCCAAAGTTGGCAAGCCGCCGACATGTCCGACGACTATAGGGTCGTCCCCACGACCTCGGGACTAGGTTGGCCAGCCGCCGACATGTCCGACGACTATAGGGTTGCCCCCACGACCTCGGGCCAATTTTGGCCAGCCGCCGACATGTCCGACGACTATAGGGTCGTCCCCACGACCCCGGGCCAAAGTTGGCAAGCCGCCGAAATGTCCGACGACTGTAGGGTCGTCCCCACGACCCCGGGAATAGATTGGCCGGCCACCGTCAAGTCCGACGACTATAGGGTCGTCCCCGCGACCTCGGGACTAGATTGGCCCGCCAACGTCAAGTCCGACGACTATAGGGTCGTCCCCACGACCCCGGGCCAAAGTTGGCAAGCCGCCGAAATGTCCGACGACTGTAGGGTCGTCCCCACAACCCCGGGACTAGATTGGCCCGCCACCGTCAAGTCCGACGACTATAGGGTCGTCCCCACGACCCCGGGCCAAAGTTGGCAAGCCGCCGAAATGTCCGACGACTGTAGGGTCGTACCCACGACCCCGGTCTAGGCTGACAAGCCGCCAACATGTCCGACGACTATAGGGTCGTCCCCACGACCCCGGGACTAGATTGGCCCGCCACCGTCATGTCCGACGATTATAGGGTCGTCCCCACGACCCCGGGACAAGCTTGGCCCGCCGCCGACTTGTCCGACGACTATAGGGTCGTCCCCACGACCCCGGGACTAGATTGGCCCGCCGCCGAAATGTCCGACGACTGTAGGGTCGTACCCACGACCCCGGTCTAGGCTGACAAGCCGCCAACATGTCCGACGACTATAGGGTCGTCCCCACGACCCCGGGACTAGATTGGCCCGCCACCGTCATGTCCGACGATTATAGGGTCGTCCCCACGACCCCGGGACAAGCTTGGCCCGCCGCCGACTTGTCCGACGACTATAGGGTCGTCCCCACGACCCCGGGACTAGATTGGCCCGCCACCGTCATGTCCGACGACAATAGGGTCGTCCCCACGACCCCGGGTCTAGGTTGGCCAGCCGCCGACATGTCCGACGACTATAGGGTCGTCCCCACGACCACGGGCCAAAGTTGGCCAGACGCCGACATGTCCGACGACTATTGGGTCGTCCCCACGACCATGGGCCAAAGTTGGCCAGCCGCCGACATGTCCGACGACTATAGGGTCGTCCCCTCGACCCCGGGCCAATAATGGCCAATCGCCGACATGTCCGACGACTATAGGGTCGTACCTACTACCCCGGGACTCGATTGCCCCGGCACCGTCATGTCCAACGACTATCGGATCGTCCCCACGACCACGGGCCAAAGTTGGCCTGCCGCCGACATGTCCGACGACTATAGGGTCGTGCCCACGACCCGGGGACTAGATTGGCCCGCCGCCGACATGTCCGACGACTGTAGGGTTATCGCCACGACCCTGGGCCTATGTTGGCCTGCCGTCGACTTGCCCGACGACTATAGGGTCGTCCCCACGACCCCGGGAATAGATTGGCCGGCCACCGTCAAGTCCGACGACTATAGGGTCGTCCCCACGACCTCGGGACTAGATTGGCCCGCCAACGTCAAGTCCGACGACTATAGGGTCGTCCCCACGACCCCGAGCCAAAGTTGGCAAGCCGCCGAAATGTCCGACGACTGTAGGTTCGTCCCCACAACCCCGGGACTAGATTGGCCGGCCACCGTCAAGTCCGACGACTATAGAGTCGTCCCCACGACCCCGGGCCAAAGTTGGCAAGCCGCCGAAATGTCCGACGACTGTAGGGTCGTCCCCACGACCACGGGCCAAAGTTGGCCAGACGCCGACATGTCCGACGACTATTGGGTCGTCCCCACGACCATGGGCCAAAGTTGGCCAGCCGCCGACATGTCCGACGACTATAGGGTCGTCCCCTCGACCCCGGGCCAATAATGGCCAATCGCCGACATGTCCGACGACTATAGGGTCGTACCTACTACCCCGGGACTCGATTGCCCCGGCACCGTCATGTCCAACGACTATCGGATCGTCCCCACGACCACGGGCCAAAGTTGGCCTGCCGCCGACATGTCCGACGACTATAGGGTCGTGCCCACGACCCGGGGACTAGATTGGCCCGCCGCCGACATGTCCGACGACTGTAGGGTTATCGCCACGACCCTGGGCCTATGTTGGCCTGCCGTCGACTTGCCCGACGACTATAGGGTCGTCCCCACGACCACGGGTCAAAGTTGGCCAGCCGCCGACTTGTCCGAGGACTATAGGGTCGTCCCCACGACCCCCGGACTAGGTTGGCCAGCCGCCGACTTGTCCGACCAATATAGGGTCGTCCCCACGACCCCGGGTCTAGGTTGGCCAGCCGCCGACATGTCCGACGACAATCGGATCGTCCACACGACCACGCGCCAAAGTTGGCCAGCCGCCGACATGTCCGACGACTTTTGGATCGTCCCCACGACCACGGGCCAAAGTTGGCCAGCCGCCGACATGTCCGACGACTATAGGGTCGTCCCCACGACCCCGGGACTAGATTGGTCCGCCACCGTCATGTCCAACGACTATCGGATCGTCCCCACGACCACGGGCCAAAGTTGGCCAGCCGCCGACATGTCCGACGACTATTGGGTCGTCCCCACGACTCCGGGCCAAAGTTGGCCAGCCGCTGACATGTCCAACGACTATAGGGTCGTCCCCACGACCATGGGCCAAAGTTGACCAGCCGCCGACATGTCCGACGACTATTGGATCGTCCCCACGACCCCGGGCCAAAGTTGGCAAGCCGCCGACATGTCCGACGACTATAGGGTCGTCCCCACGACCTCGGGACTAGGTTGGCCAGCCGCCGACATGTCCGACGACTATAGGGTTGCCCCCACGACCTCGGGCCAATTTTGGCTAGCCGCCGACATGTCCGACGACTATAGGGTCGTCCCCACGACCCCGGGCCAAAGTTGGCAAGCCGCCGAAATGTCCGACGACTGTAGGGTCGTCCCCACGACCCCGGGAATAGATTGGCCGGCCACCGTCAAGTCCGACGACTATAGGGTCGTCCCCGCGACCTCGGGACTAGATTGGCCCGCCAACGTCAAGTCCGACGACTATAGGGTCGTCCCCACGACCCCGGGCCAAAGTTGGCAAGCCGCCGAAATGTCCGACGACTGTAGGGTCGTCCCCACAACCCCGGGACTAGATTGGCCCGCCACCGTCAAGTCCGACGACTATAGGGTCGTCCCCACGACCCCGGGCCAAAGTTGGCAAGCCGCCGAAATGTCCGACGACTGTAGGGTCGTACCCACGACCCCGGTCTAGGCTGACAAGCCGCCAACATGTCCGACGACTATAGGGTCGTCCCCACGACCCCGGGACTAGATTGGCCCGCCACCGTCATGTCCGACGATTATAGGGTCGTCCCCACGACCCCGGGACAAGCTTGGCCCGCCGCCGACTTGTCCGACGACTATAGGGTCGTCCCCACGACCCCGGGACTAGATTGGCCCGCCGCCGAAATGTCCGACGACTGTAGGGTCGTACCCACGACCCCGGTCTAGGCTGACAAGCCGCCAACATGTCCGACGACTATAGGGTCGTCCCCACGACCCCGGGACTAGATTGGCCCGCCACCGTCATGTCCGACGATTATAGGGTCGTCCCCACGACCCCGGGACAAGCTTGGCCCGCCGCCGACTTGTCCGACGACTATAGGGTCGTCCCCACGACCCCGGGACTAGATTGGCCCGCCACCGTCATGTCCGACGACAATAGGGTCGTCCCCACGACCCCGGGTCTAGGTTGGCCAGCCGCCGACATGTCCGATGACTATAGGGTCGTCCCCACGACCACGGGCCAAAGTTGGCCAGACGCCGACATGTCCGACGACTATTGGGTCGTCCCCACGACCATGGGCCAAAGTTGGCCAGCCGCCGACATGTCCGACGACTATAGGGTCGTCCCCTCGACCCCGGGCCAATAATGGCCAATCGCCGACATGTCCGACGACTATAGGGTCGTACCTACTACCCCGGGACTCGATTGCCCCGGCACCGTCATGTCCAACGACTATCGGATCGTCCCCACGACCACGGGCCAAAGTTGGCCTGCCGCCGACATGTCCGACGACTATAGGGTCGTGCCCACGACCCGGGGACTAGATTGGCCCGCCGCCGACATGTCCGACGACTGTAGGGTTATCGCCACGACCCTGGGCCTATGTTGGCCTGCCGTCGACTTGCCCGACGACTATAGGGCCGTCCCCACGACCACGGGCCAAAGTTGGCCAGCCGCCGACTTGTCGAGGACTATAGGGTCGTCCCCACGACCCCCGGACTAGGTTGGCCAGCCGCCGACTTATGCGACCACTATAGGGTCGTCCCCACGACCCCGGGTCTAGGTTGGCCAGCCGCCGACATGTCCGACGACAATCGGATCGTCCCCACGACCACGCGCCAAAGTTGGCCAGCCGCCAACATGTCCGACGACTATAGGGTCGTCCCCACGACCCCGGGACTAGATTGGCCCGCCACCGTCATGTCCGACGATTATAGGGTCGTCCCCACGACCCCGGGACAAGCTTGGCCCGCCGCCGAATTGTTCGACGACTGTAGGGTCGTCCCCACTACCCCGGGACTAGATTGGCCCGCCACCGTCAAGTCCGACGACTATAGGGTCGTCCCCAGGACCTCGGGACTAGATTGGCCCGCCACCGTCAAGTCCGACGACTATAGGGTCGTCCCCACGACCCCGGGCCAAAGTTGGCAAGCCACCGTCAAGTCCGACGACTATAGGGTCGTCCCCACGACCTCGGGACTAGATTGGCCCGCCAACGTCAAGTCCGACGACTATAGGGTCGTCCCCACGACCCCGAGCCAAAGTTGGCAAGCCGCCGAAATGTCCGACGACTGTAGGTTCGTCCCCACAACCCCGGGACTAGATTGGCCGGCCACCGTCAAGTCCGACGACTATAGAGTCGTCCCCACGACCCCGGGCCAAAGTTGGCAAGCCGCCGAAATGTCCGACGACTGTAGGGTCGTCCCCACGACCACGGGCCAAAGTTGGCCAGACGCCGACATGTCCGACGACTATTGGGTCGTCCCCACGACCATGGGCCAAAGTTGGCCAGCCGCCGACATGTCCGACGACTATAGGGTCGTCCCCTCGACCCCGGGCCAATAATGGCCAATCGCCGACATGTCCGACGACTATAGGGTCGTACCTACTACCCCGGGACTCGATTGCCCCGGCACCGTCATGTCCAACGACTATCGGATCGTCCCCACGACCACGGGCCAAAGTTGGCCTGCCGCCGACATGTCCGACGACTATAGGGTCGTGCCCACGACCCGGGGACTAGATTGGCCCGCCGCCGACATGTCCGACGACTGTAGGGTTATCGCCACGACCCTGGGCCTATGTTGGCCTGCCGTCGACTTGCCCGACGACTATAGGGTCGTCCCCACGACCACGGGTCAAAGTTGGCCAGCCGCCGACTTGTCCGAGGACTATAGGGTCGTCCCCACGACCCCCGGACTAGGTTGGCCAGCCGCCGACTTGTCCGACCAATATAGGGTCGTCCCCACGACCCCGGGTCTAGGTTGGCCAGCCGCCGACATGTCCGACGACAATCGGATCGTCCACACGACCACGCGCCAAAGTTGGCCAGCCGCCGACATGTCCGACGACTTTTGGATCGTCCCCACGACCACGGGCCAAAGTTGGCCAGCCGCCGACATGTCCGACGACTATAGGGTCGTCCCCACGACCCCGGGACTAGATTGGTCCGCCACCGTCATGTCCAACGACTATCGGATCGTCCCCACGACCACGGGCCAAAGTTGGCCAGCCGCCGACATGTCCGACGACTATTGGGTCGTCCCCACGACTCCGGGCCAAAGTTGGCCAGCCGCTGACATGTCCAACGACTATAGGGTCGTCCCCACGACCATGGGCCAAAGTTGACCAGCCGCCGACATGTCCGACGACTATTGGATCGTCCCCACGACCCCGGGCCAAAGTTGGCAAGCCGCCGACATGTCCGACGACTATAGGGTCGTCCCCACGACCTCGGGACTAGGTTGGCCAGCCGCCGACATGTCCGACGACTATAGGGTTGCCCCCACGACCTCGGGCCAATTTTGGCCAGCCGCCGACATGTCCGACGACTATAGGGTCGTCCCCACGACCCCGGGCCAAAGTTGGCAAGCCGCCGAAATGTCCGACGACTGTAGGGTCGTCCCCACGACCCCGGGAATAGATTGGCCGGCCACCGTCAAGTCCGACGACTATAGGGTCGTCCCCGCGACCTCGGGACTAGATTGGCCCGCCAACGTCAAGTCCGACGACTATAGGGTCGTCCCCACGACCCCGGGCCAAAGTTGGCAAGCCGCCGAAATGTCCGACGACTGTAGGGTCGTCCCCACAACCCCGGGACTAGATTGGCCCGCCACCGTCAAGTCCGACGACTATAGGGTCGTCCCCACGACCCCGGGCCAAAGTTGGCAAGCCGCCGAAATGTCCGACGACTGTAGGGTCGTACCCACGACCCCGGTCTAGGCTGACAAGCCGCCAACATGTCCGACGACTATAGGGTCGTCCCCACGACCCCGGGACTAGATTGGCCCGCCACCGTCATGTCCGACGATTATAGGGTCGTCCCCACGACCCCGGGACAAGCTTGGCCCGCCGCCGACTTGTCCGACGACTATAGGGTCGTCCCCACGACCCCGGGACTAGATTGGCCCGCCGCCGAAATGTCCGACGACTGTAGGGTCGTACCCACGACCCCGGTCTAGGCTGACAAGCCGCCAACATGTCCGACGACTATAGGGTCGTCCCCACGACCCCGGGACTAGATTGGCCCGCCACCGTCATGTCCGACGATTATAGGGTCGTCCCCACGACCCCGGGACAAGCTTGGCCCGCCGCCGACTTGTCCGACGACTATAGGGTCGTCCCCACGACCCCGGGACTAGATTGGCCCGCCACCGTCATGTCCGACGACAATAGGGTCGTCCCCACGACCCCGGGTCTAGGTTGGCCAGCCGCCGACATGTCCGACGACTATAGGGTCGTCCCCACGACCACGGGCCAAAGTTGGCCAGACGCCGACATGTCCGACGACTATTGGGTCGTCCCCACGACCATGGGCCAAAGTTGGCCAGCCGCCGACATGTCCGACGACTATAGGGTCGTCCCCTCGACCCCGGGCCAATAATGGCCAATCGCCGACATGTCCGACGACTATAGGGTCGTACCTACTACCCCGGGACTCGATTGCCCCGGCACCGTCATGTCCAACGACTATCGGATCGTCCCCACGACCACGGGCCAAAGTTGGCCTGCCGCCGACATGTCCGACGACTATAGGGTCGTGCCCACGACCCGGGGACTAGATTGGCCCGCCGCCGACATGTCCGACGACTGTAGGGTTATCGCCACGACCCTGGGCCTATGTTGGCCTGCCGTCGACTTGCCCGACGACTATAGGGTCGTCCCCACGACCCCGGGAATAGATTGGCCGGCCACCGTCAAGTCCGACGACTATAGGGTCGTCCCCACGACCTCGGGACTAGATTGGCCCGCCAACGTCAAGTCCGACGACTATAGGGTCGTCCCCACGACCCCGAGCCAAAGTTGGCAAGCCGCCGAAATGTCCGACGACTGTAGGTTCGTCCCCACAACCCCGGGACTAGATTGGCCGGCCACCGTCAAGTCCGACGACTATAGAGTCGTCCCCACGACCCCGGGCCAAAGTTGGCAAGCCGCCGAAATGTCCGACGACTGTAGGGTCGTCCCCACGACCACGGGCCAAAGTTGGCCAGACGCCGACATGTCCGACGACTATTGGGTCGTCCCCACGACCATGGGCCAAAGTTGGCCAGCCGCCGACATGTCCGACGACTATAGGGTCGTCCCCTCGACCCCGGGCCAATAATGGCCAATCGCCGACATGTCCGACGACTATAGGGTCGTACCTACTACCCCGGGACTCGATTGCCCCGGCACCGTCATGTCCAACGACTATCGGATCGTCCCCACGACCACGGGCCAAAGTTGGCCTGCCGCCGACATGTCCGACGACTATAGGGTCGTGCCCACGACCCGGGGACTAGATTGGCCCGCCGCCGACATGTCCGACGACTGTAGGGTTATCGCCACGACCCTGGGCCTATGTTGGCCTGCCGTCGACTTGCCCGACGACTATAGGGTCGTCCCCACGACCACGGGTCAAAGTTGGCCAGCCGCCGACTTGTCCGAGGACTATAGGGTCGTCCCCACGACCCCCGGACTAGGTTGGCCAGCCGCCGACTTGTCCGACCAATATAGGGTCGTCCCCACGACCCCGGGTCTAGGTTGGCCAGCCGCCGACATGTCCGACGACAATCGGATCGTCCACACGACCACGCGCCAAAGTTGGCCAGCCGCCGACATGTCCGACGACTTTTGGATCGTCCCCACGACCACGGGCCAAAGTTGGCCAGCCGCCGACATGTCCGACGACTATAGGGTCGTCCCCACGACCCCGGGACTAGATTGGTCCGCCACCGTCATGTCCAACGACTATCGGATCGTCCCCACGACCACGGGCCAAAGTTGGCCAGCCGCCGACATGTCCGACGACTATTGGGTCGTCCCCACGACTCCGGGCCAAAGTTGGCCAGCCGCTGACATGTCCAACGACTATAGGGTCGTCCCCACGACCATGGGCCAAAGTTGACCAGCCGCCGACATGTCCGACGACTATTGGATCGTCCCCACGACCCCGGGCCAAAGTTGGCAAGCCGCCGACATGTCCGACGACTATAGGGTCGTCCCCACGACCTCGGGACTAGGTTGGCCAGCCGCCGACATGTCCGACGACTATAGGGTTGCCCCCACGACCTCGGGCCAATTTTGGCTAGCCGCCGACATGTCCGACGACTATAGGGTCGTCCCCACGACCCCGGGCCAAAGTTGGCAAGCCGCCGAAATGTCCGACGACTGTAGGGTCGTCCCCACGACCCCGGGAATAGATTGGCCGGCCACCGTCAAGTCCGACGACTATAGGGTCGTCCCCGCGACCTCGGGACTAGATTGGCCCGCCAACGTCAAGTCCGACGACTATAGGGTCGTCCCCACGACCCCGGGCCAAAGTTGGCAAGCCGCCGAAATGTCCGACGACTGTAGGGTCGTCCCCACAACCCCGGGACTAGATTGGCCCGCCACCGTCAAGTCCGACGACTATAGGGTCGTCCCCACGACCCCGGGCCAAAGTTGGCAAGCCGCCGAAATGTCCGACGACTGTAGGGTCGTACCCACGACCCCGGTCTAGGCTGACAAGCCGCCAACATGTCCGACGACTATAGGGTCGTCCCCACGACCCCGGGACTAGATTGGCCCGCCACCGTCATGTCCGACGATTATAGGGTCGTCCCCACGACCCCGGGACAAGCTTGGCCCGCCGCCGACTTGTCCGACGACTATAGGGTCGTCCCCACGACCCCGGGACTAGATTGGCCCGCCGCCGAAATGTCCGACGACTGTAGGGTCGTACCCACGACCCCGGTCTAGGCTGACAAGCCGCCAACATGTCCGACGACTATAGGGTCGTCCCCACGACCCCGGGACTAGATTGGCCCGCCACCGTCATGTCCGACGATTATAGGGTCGTCCCCACGACCCCGGGACAAGCTTGGCCCGCCGCCGACTTGTCCGACGACTATAGGGTCGTCCCCACGACCCCGGGACTAGATTGGCCCGCCACCGTCATGTCCGACGACAATAGGGTCGTCCCCACGACCCCGGGTCTAGGTTGGCCAGCCGCCGACATGTCCGATGACTATAGGGTCGTCCCCACGACCACGGGCCAAAGTTGGCCAGACGCCGACATGTCCGACGACTATTGGGTCGTCCCCACGACCATGGGCCAAAGTTGGCCAGCCGCCGACATGTCCGACGACTATAGGGTCGTCCCCTCGACCCCGGGCCAATAATGGCCAATCGCCGACATGTCCGACGACTATAGGGTCGTACCTACTACCCCGGGACTCGATTGCCCCGGCACCGTCATGTCCAACGACTATCGGATCGTCCCCACGACCACGGGCCAAAGTTGGCCTGCCGCCGACATGTCCGACGACTATAGGGTCGTGCCCACGACCCGGGGACTAGATTGGCCCGCCGCCGACATGTCCGACGACTGTAGGGTTATCGCCACGACCCTGGGCCTATGTTGGCCTGCCGTCGACTTGCCCGACGACTATAGGGCCGTCCCCACGACCACGGGCCAAAGTTGGCCAGCCGCCGACTTGTCGAGGACTATAGGGTCGTCCCCACGACCCCCGGACTAGGTTGGCCAGCCGCCGACTTATGCGACCACTATAGGGTCGTCCCCACGACCCCGGGTCTAGGTTGGCCAGCCGCCGACATGTCCGACGACAATCGGATCGTCCCCACGACCACGCGCCAAAGTTGGCCAGCCGCCAACATGTCCGACGACTATAGGGTCGTCCCCACGACCCCGGGACTAGATTGGCCCGCCACCGTCATGTCCGACGATTATAGGGTCGTCCCCACGACCCCGGGACAAGCTTGGCCCGCCGCCGAATTGTTCGACGACTGTAGGGTCGTCCCCACGACCCCGGGACTAGATTGGCCCGCCACCGTCAAGTCCGACGACTATAGGGTCGTCCCCAGGACCTCGGGACTAGATTGGCCCGCCACCGTCAAGTCCGACGACTATAGGGTCGTCCCCACGACCCCGGGCCAAAGTTGGCAAGCCGCCGAAATGTCCGACGACTGTAGGGTCGTACCCACGACCCCGGTCTAGGCTGACAAGCCGCCAACATGTCCGACGACTATAGGGTCGCCCCCACGACCCCGGGCCAAAGTTGGCCAGCCGCCGACCTGTCCGACGACTATAGGGTCGTCCCCACGACCCCGAGACTAGATTGGCCCGCGACCGTCATGTCCGACGACTATAGGGTCGTCCCCACGACCCCGGGCCAAAGTTGGCAAGCCGCCGAAATGTCCGACGACTGTAGGGTCGTCCCCACGACCCCGGGACTAGATTGGCCCGCCACCATCATGTCCGTCGACAATAGGGTCGTCCCCTCGACCCCGGGTCTAGGTTGGCCAGCCGCCGACTTGTCCGACGACTATAGGGTCGTACCCACGACCCCGGGACTAGGCTGACAAGCCGCCAACATGTCCGACGACTATAGGGTCGTCCCCACGACCCCGGGACTAGATTGGCCCGCCACCGTCATGTCCGACGATTATAGGGTCGTCCCCACGACCCCGGGACAAGCTTGGCCCGCCGCCGAATTGTTCGACGACTGTAGGGTCGTCCCCACGACCCCGGGACTAGATTGGCCCGCCACCGTCAAGTCCGACGACCTCGGGACTTGGTTGGCCAGCCGCCGACATGTCCGACGACTATAGGGTCGCCCCCACGACCTCGGGCCAATTTTGGCCAGCCGCCGACATGTCCGACGACTATAGAGTCGTCCCCACGACACCGGGTCAAAGTTGGCCAGCCGCTGACATTTCCAACGACTATTGGGTCGTCCCCACGATCACAGGCCAATGTTGGCTAGCCGCCGACATGTCCGACGACTATAGGGTCGCCCCCACGACCTCGGGCCAATTTTGGCCAGCCGCCGACATGTCCGACGACTATAGGGTCGTCCCCACAACCCCGGGCCAAAGTTGGCAAGCCGCCGAAATGTCCGACGACTGTAGGGTTGTCCCCACGACCCCGGGAATAGATTGGCCGGCCACCGTCAAGTCCGACGATTATAGGGTCGTCCCCACGACCTCGGGACTAGATTGGCCCGCCAACGTCAAGTCGACGACTATAGGGTCGTCCCCACGACCCCGGGCCAAAGTTGGCAAGCCGCCGAAATGTCCGACGACTGTAGGGTCGTCCCCACAACCCCGGGACTAGATTGGCCCGCCACCGTCAAGTCCGACGACTATAGGGTCGTCCCCACGACCCCGGGCCAAAGTTGGCAAGCCGCCGAAATGTCCGACGACTGTAGGGTCGTCCCCACGACCCCCGGACTAGATTGGCCCGCCACCGTCATGTCCAACGACTATCGGATCGTCCCCACGACCCCGGGCCAAAGTTGGCAAGCCGCCGAAATGTCCGACGACTGTAGGGTCGTCTCCACGACCCCGGGACTAGATTGGCCCGCCACCGTCAAGTCAGACGACCTCGGGACTAGGTTGGCCAGCCGCCGACATGTCCGACGACTATAGGGTCGCCCCCACGACCTCGGGCCAATTTTGGCCAGCCGCCGACATGTCCGACGACTATAGGGTCGTCCCCACGACCCCCGGACTAGATTGGCCCGCCACCGTCATGTCCAACGACTATCGGATCGTCCCCACGACCCCGGGCCAAAGTTGGCAAGCCGCCGAAATGTCCGACGACTGTAGGGTCGTCTCCACGACCCCGGGACTAGATTGGCCCGCCACCGTCAAGTCAGACGACCTCGGGACTAGGTTGGCCAGCCGCCGACATGTCCGACGACTATAGGGTCGCCCCCACGACCTCGGGCCAATTTTGGCCAGCCGCCGACATGTCCGACGACTATAGGGTCGTCCCCACGACCCCGGGCCAAAGTTGGCAAGCCGCCGAAATGTCCGACGACTGTAGGGTCGTCCCCACAACCCCGGGACTAGATTGGCCCGCCACCGTCAAGTCCGACGACTATAGGGTCGTCCCCACGACCCCGGGCCAAAGTTGGCAAGCCGCCGAAATGTCCGACGACTGTAGGGTCGTCCCCACGACCCCGGGACTAGATTGGCCCGCCACCATCATGTCCGTCGACAATAGGGTCGTCCCCTCGACCCCGGGTCTAGGTTGGCCAGCCGCCGACTTGTCCGACGACTATAGGGTCGTACCCACGACCCCGGGACTAGGCTGACAAGCCGCCAACATGTCCGACGACTATAGGGTCGTCCCCACGACCCCGGGACTAGATTGGCCCGCCACCGTCATGTCCGACGATTATAGGGTCGTCCCCACGACCCCGGGACAAGCTTGGCCCGCCGCCGAATTGTTCGACGACTGTAGGGTCGTCCCCACGACCCCGGGACTAGATTGGCCCGCCACCGTCAAGTCCGACGACTATAGGGTCGTCCCCAGGACCTCGGGACTAGATTGGCCCGCCACCGTCAACTCCGACGACTATAGGGTCGTCCCCACGACCCCGGGCCAAAGTTGGCAAGCCGCCGAAATGTCCGACGACTGTAGGGTCGTACCCACGACCCCGGGACTAGGCTGACAAGCCGCCAACATGTCCGACGACTATAGGGTCGCCCCCACGACCCCGGGCCAAAGTTGGCAAGCCGCCGACCTGTCCGACGACTATAGGGTCGTCCCCACGACCCCGAGACTAGATTGGCCCGCGACCGTCATGTCCGACGACAATAGGGTCGTCCCCACGACCCCGGGTCCAGGTTGGCCAGCCGCCGACATGTCCGACGACTATAGGGTCGTCCCCACGACCCCGGGACTAGATTGGCCCGCCACCGTCATGTCCAACGACTATAGGGTCGTCCCCACAACCACGGGCCAAAGTTGGCCAGCCGCCGACATGTCCGACGACTATAGGGTCGTCCCCACGAACCCGGGCCAAAGTTGGCAAGCCGCCGAAATGTCCGACGACTATAGGGTCGTCCCCACGACCCCGGGACTAGGTTGGCCAGCCGCCGACATGTCCGAAGACTATAGGGTCGTCCCGACGACCCCGGGCAAATGTTGGCCAATCGCCAACATGTCCGACGACTATAGGGTCGTCCCTACGACCCCGGGACTAGATTGGCCCGCCACCGTCATGTCCAACGATTATAGGGTCGTCCCCACGACCCCGGGACTAGATTGGCCCGCCACCGTCATGTCCGACGATTATAGGGTCGTCCCCACGACCCCGGGACAAGCTTGGCCCGCCGCCGACTTGTCCGACGACTATAGGGTCGTCCCCACGACCCCGGGACTAGATTGGCCCGCCATCGTCATGTCCGACGACAATAGGGTCGTCCCCACGACCCCGGGTCTAGGTTGGCCAGCCGCCGACATGTCCGACGACTATAGAGTCGTCCCCACGACCCCGGGTCTAGGCTGGCCAGCCGCCGACATGTCCGACGACAATCGGATCGTCCCCACGACCACGCGCCAAAGTTGGCCAGCCGCCGACATGTCCGACGACTATTGGATTGTCCCCACGACCACGGGCCAAAGTTAGCCAGCCGCCGACATGTCCGACGACAATCGGATCGTCCCCACGACCACGCGCCAATGTTGGCCAGCCGCCGACATGTCCGACGACTATAGGGTCGTCCCCACGACCCCGGGCCAATGTTGGCCAATCGCCGACATGTCCAACGACTATAGGGCCGTCCCTACGACCCCGGGACTAGATTAGCCCGCCACCGTCATGTCCAACGACTATAGGGTCGTCCCCACGACCACGGGCCAAAGTTGGCATGCCGCCGAAATGTCCGACGACTATAGGGTCGTCCCCACGACCCCGGGCCAAAGTTGGCAAGCCGCCGAAATGTCCGACGACTATAGGGTCGTCCCCACGACCCCGGGACTAGATTGGCCCGCCACCGTCATGTCCGACGACTATAGGGTCGTCCCCACGACCCCGGGCCAAAGTTGGCAAGCCGCCGAAATGTCCGAAGACTGTAGGGTCGTCCCCACGACCACGGGACTAGATTGGCCCGCCACCGTCATGTCCAACGACTATAGGGTCGTTCCCACAACCACGGGCCAAAGTTGGCCAGCCGCCGACATGTCCGACGACTATTGGATCGTCCCCACGACCACGGGCCAAAGTTGGCCAGCCGCCGACATGTCCGACGACTATAGGGTCGTCCCCACGACCCCGGGACTAGATTGGCCCGCCACCGTCATGTCCGACGATTATAGGGTCGTCCCCACGACCGCGAGGCTAGATTGGCCCGCCACCGTCATGTCCGACGACAATAGGGTCGTCCCCACGACCCCGGGTCCAGGTTGGCCAGCCGCCGACATTTCCGACGACTATAGAGTCGTCCCCACGACCCCGGGCCAAAGTTGGCCAGCTGCCGACATGTCCGACGACTATAGGGTCGTCTCCACGACCCCGGGACAAGGTTGGCCCGCCGCCGACTTGTCCGACGACTATAGGGTCGTACCCACCACCCCGGGACTAGGTTGACAAGCCGCCAACATATCCGACGACTATACGGTCGTCCCCACGACCTCGGGACTAGGTCGGCCAGCCGCCGACATGTCCGACGACTATTGGGTCGTCCCCACGACCATGGGCCAAAGTTGGCCAGCCGCCGACTTGTCGAGGACTATAGGGTCGTCCCCACGACCCCCGGACTAGGTTGGCCAGCCGCCGACATGTCCGACGACTATAGGGTCGTCCCCACGAGACCGGGCCAAAGTTGGCCAGCCGCTGACATGTCCAACGACTATAGGGTCGTCCCCACGACCACGGGCCAAAGTTGACCAGCCGCCGACATGTCCGACGACTATTGGATCGTCCCCACGACCCCGGGCCAAAGTTGGCAAGCCGCCGACATGTCCGACGACTATAGGGTCGTCCCCACGACCTCGGGACTAGGTTGGCCACCCGCCGACATGTCCGACGACTATAGGGTCGTCCCCACGACCCCGGGTCTAGGTTGGCCAGCCGCCGACATGTCCGAAGACTATAGGGTCGTCCCCACGACCCCGGGACTAGATTGGCCAGCCGCCGACATGTCCGACGACTATAGAGTCGTCCCCACGACACCGGGTCAAAGTTGGCCAGCCGCTGACATTTCCAACGACTATTGGGTCGTCCCCACGACCACGGGCCAATGTTGGCAAGCCGCCGACATGTCCGACGACTATAGGGTCGTCCCCACGACCACGGGCCAAAGTTGGTCAGCCGCTGACATGTCCGACGACAATCGGATCGTCCCCACGACCACGCGACAAAGTTGGCCAGCCGCCGACATGTCCGACGACTTTTGGATCGTCCCCACGACCACGGGCCAAAGTTGGCCAGCCGCCGACATGTCCGACAACTATAGGGTCGTCCCCACGACCCCGGGACTAGATTGGTCCGCCACCGTCATGTCCGACGACTATAGGGTCGTCCCCACGACCCCGGGCCAAAGTTGGCAAGACGCCGAAATGTCCGACGACTGTAGGGTCGTCCCCACGACACCGGGACTAGATTGGCCCGCCACCGTCAAGTCCGACGACTATAGGGTCGTCCCCACGACCTCGGGACTAGGTTGGCCAGCCGCCGACATGTCCGACGACTATAATGTCGTCCCCACGACCCCGGGCCAATGTTGGCCAATCGCCGACATGTCCGACGACTATAGGGTCGTCCCTACGACCCCGGGCCAAAGCTGGCCAGCCGCCGACATGTCCGACGACTATTGGATCGTCCCCACGACCACGGGCCAAAGTTGGCCAGCCGCCGGCTTGTCCGACGAATATAGGGTCGTCCCCACGACCTCGGGACTAGGTTGGCCAGCCGCCAACATGTCCGACGACTATAGGGTCGTCCCCAAGACCCCGGGCCAAAGTTGGCAAGCCGCCGACATGTCCGACGACTATAGGGTCGTTCCTACGACCCCGGGACTAGATTGGCCCGCCACCGTCATGTCCAACGACTATAGGGTCGTCCCCACAACCCCGGGACTAGGTTGACAAGCCGCCAACAAGTCCGACGACTATAGGGTCGTCCCTACGACCCCGGGACTAGATTGGCCCGCCACCGTCATGTCCAACGACTATAGGGTCGTCCCCACGACCATGGGCCAAAGTTGGCCAGCCGCCGTAATGTCCAACGACTATTGGGTCGTCCCCACGACCCCGGGACTAGATTGGCCCGCCACCGTCAAGTCCGACGACTATAGGGTCGTCCCCACGACCCCGGGCAAATTTGGCAAGCCACCGACATGTCCGACGACTGTAGGGTCGTCACCACGACCCCGGGACTAGATTGGCCCGCCACCGTCATGTCCAACGACTATAGGGTCGTCCCCAAGACCCCGGGCCAAAGTTGGCAAGCCGCCGACATGTCCGACGACTATAGGGTCGTTCCTACGACCCCGGGACTAGATTGGCCCGCCACCGTCATGTCCAACGACTATAGGGTCGTCCCCACAACCCCGGGACTAGGTTGACAAGCCGCCAACATGTCCGACGACTATAGGGTCGTCCCTACGACCCCGGGACTAGATTGGCCCGCCACCGTCATGTCCAACGACTATAGGGTCGTCCCCACGACCATGGGCCAAAGTTGGCCAGCCGCCGTAATGTCCAACGACTATTGGGTCGTCCCCACGACCCCGGGACTAGATTGGCCCGCCACCGTCAAGTCCGACGACTATAGGGTCGTCCCCATGACCCCGGGCAAATTTGGCAAGCCGCCGACATGTCCGACGACTGTAGGGTCGTCACCACGACCCCGGGACTAGATTGGCCCGCCACCGTCATGTCCAACGACTATAGGGTCGTCCCCACGACCATGGGCCAAAGTTGGCCAGCCGCCGTAATGTCCAACGACTATTGGGTCGTCCCCACGACCCCGGGACTAGATTGGCCCGCCACCGTCTTGTCCGACGACTATAGGGTCGTCCCCACGACCCCGGGACTAGATTGGCCCGCCACCGTCATTTCCGACGACTATAGGGTCGTCCTCACGACCACGGGCCAAAGTTGGCCAGCCGCCGACTTGCCCGACGACTATAGGGTCGTCCCCACGACCCCGGGACTAGGTTGGCTCGCCGCCGTCATGTCCGACCCACTATAGGGTCGTCCCCACGACCCCCGGACTAGGTTGGTACGCCGCCGACTTGTCCGACGAGTATAGGGTCCTCCCCACGACCACGGGCCAAAGTTGGCCAGCCGCCGACATGTCCGACGACTATAGGGTCGTCCCCACGACCCCGGGCCAAAGTTGGCAAGCCGCCGAAATGTCCGACGACTGTAGGGTCGTCCCACGACCCCGGGACTAGATTGGCCCGCCACCGTCAAGTCCGACGACTATAGGGTCGTCCCCACGACCTCGGGACTAGGTTGGCCAACCGCCGACATGTCCGACGACTATAGGGTCGTCCCCACGACCCCGGGCCAATGTTGGCCAATCGCCGACATGTCCGACGACTATAGGGTCGTCCCCACGACCCCGGGCCAAAGTTGGCAAGCCGCCGAAATGTCCGACGACTGTTGGGTCGTCCCCACGATCCAGGGACTAGATTGGCCCGCCACCGTCAAATCCGACGGCTATAGGGTCGTCCCCACGACCACGCGCTAAAGGTGGCCAATCCCCGACATGTCCGACGACTATAGGGTCGTACCTACGACCCCGGGACTCGATTGCCCCGGCACCGTCATGTCCAACGACTATCGGATCGTCCCCACGACCACGGGCCAAAGTTGGCCAGCCGCTGACATGCCCAACGACTATAGGGTCGTCCCCACGACCTCGGGCCAAAGTTGGCCAGCCGCCGACATGTCCGACGACAATAGGGTCGTCCCCACGAACCCCGGGTCTAGGTTGGCCAGCCGCCGACATCTCCGACGACTATAGAGTCGTCCCCACGACACCGGGCCAAAGTTCGCCAGCCGCTGACATGTCCAACGACTATAGGGTCGTTCCCACGACCACGGGCCAAAGTTGGCCAGCCGCCGACATGTCCGACGACTATTGGATCGTTCCCACGACCACGGGCCAATTTTGGCCAGCCGCCGACATGTCCGACGACTATCGGGTCGCCCCCACGACCCCGGGCCAAAGTTGGCAAGCCGCCGAAATGTCCGACGACTGTAGGGTCGTCCCCACGACATCGGGACTAGATTGGCCCGCCAACGTCAAGTCCGACGAATATAGGGTCGTCCCCACGACCCCGGGCCAAAGTTGGCAAGCTGCCGAAATGTCCGACGACTGTAGGGTCGTCCCCACAACCCCGGGACTAGATTGGCCCGCCACCGTCAAGTCCGACGACTATAGGGTCGTCCCCACGACCCCGGGCCAAAGTTGGCAAGCCGCCGAAATGTCCGACGACTGTAGGGTCGTCCCCACGACCCCGGGACTAGATTGGCCCGCCACCATCATGTCCGACGACAATAGGGTCGTCCCCTCGACCCCGGGTCTAGGTTGGCCAGCCGCCGATTTGGCCGACGACTATAGGGTCGTACCCACGACCCCGGGACTAGGCTGACAAGCCGCCAACATGTCCGACGACTATAGGGTCGTCCCCTCGACCCCGGGCCAATAATGGCCAATCGCCGACATGTCCGACGACTATAGGGTCGTACCTACTACCCCGGGACTCGATTGCCCCGGCACCGTCATGTCCAACGACTATCGGATCGTCCCCACGACCACGGGCCAAAGTTGGCCTGCCGCCGACATGTCCGACGACTATAGGGTCGTGCCCACGACCCGGGGACTAGATTGGCCCGCCGCCGACATGTCCGACGACTGTAGGGTTATCGCCACGACCCTGGGCCTATGTTGGCCTGCCGTCGACTTGCCCGACGACTATAGGGTCGTCCCCACGACCCCGGGAATAGATTGGCCGGCCACCGTCAAGTCCGACGACTATAGGGTCGTCCCCACGACCTCGGGACTAGATTGGCCCGCCAACGTCAAGTCCGACGACTATAGGGTCGTCCCCACGACCCCGAGCCAAAGTTGGCAAGCCGTCGAAATGTCCGACGACTGTAGGTTCGTCCCCACAACCCCGGGACTAGATTGGCCGGCCACCGTCAAGTCCGACGACTATAGAGTCGTCCCCACGACCCCGGGCCAATGTTGGCAAGCCGCCGAAATGTCCGACGACTGTAGGGTCGTCCCCACGACCACGGGCCAAAGTTGGCCAGACGCCGACATGTCCGACGACTATTGGGTCGTCCCCACGACCATGGGCCAAAGTTGGCCTGCCGCCGACATGTCCGACGACTATAGGGTCGTCCCCTCGACCCCGGGCCAATAATGGCCAATCGCCGACATGTCCGACGACTATAGGGTCGTACCTACTACCCCGGGACTCGATTGCCCCGGCACCGTCATGTCCAACGACTATCGGATCGTCCCCACGACCACGGGCCAAAGTTGGCCTGCCGCCGACATGTCCGACGACTATAGGGGCGTGCCCACGACCCGGGGACTAGATTGGCCCGCCGCCGACATGTCCGACGACTGTAGGGTTATCGCCACGACCCTGGGCCTATGTTGGCCTGCCGTCGACTTGCCCGACGACTATAGGGTCGTCCCCACGACCACGGGTCAAAGTTGGCCAGCCGCCGACTTGTCCGAGGACTATAGGGTCGTCCCCACGACCCCCGGACTAGGTTGGCCAGCCGCCGACTTGTCCGACCAATATAGGGTCGTCCCCACGACCCCGGGTCTAGGTTGGCCAGCCGCCGACATGTCCGACGACAATCGGATCGTCCACACGACCACGCGCCAAAGTTGGCCAGCCGCCGACATGTCCGACGACTTTTGGATCGTCCCCACGACCACGGGCCAAAGTTGGCCAGCCGCCGACATGTCCGACGACTATAGGGTCGTCCCCACGACCCCGGGACTAGATTGGTCCGCCACCGTCATGTCCAACGACTATCGGATCGTCCCCACGACCACGGGCCAAAGTTGGCCAGCCGCCGACATGTCCGACGACTATTGGGTCGTCCCCACGACTCCGGGCCAAAGTTGGCCAGCCGCTGACATGTCCAACGACTATAGGGTCGTCCCCACGACCACGGGCCAAAGTTGACCAGCCGCCGACATGTCCGACGACTATTGGATCGTCCCCACGACCCCGGGCCAAAGTTGGCAAGCCGCCGACATGTCCGACGACTATAGGGTCGTCCCCACGACCTCGGGACTAGGTTGGCCAGCCGCCGACATGTCCGACGACTATAGGGTTGCCCCCACGACCTCGGGCCAATTTTGGCCAGCCGCCGACATGTCCGACGACTATAGGGTCGTCCCCACGACCCCGGGCCAAAGTTGGCAAGCCGCCGAAATGTCCGACGACTGTAGGGTCGTCCCCACGACCCCGGGAATAGATTGGCCGGCCACCGTCAAGTCCGACGACTATAGGGTCGTCCCCGCGACCTCGGGACTAGATTGGCCCGCCAACGTCAAGTCCGACGACTATAGGGTCGTCCCCACGACCCCGGGCCAAAGTTGGCAAGCCGCCGAAATGTCCGACGACTGTAGGGTCGTCCCCACAACCCCGGGACTAGATTGGCCCGCCACCGTCAAGTCCGACGACTATAGGGTCGTCCCCACGACCCCGGGCCAAAGTTGGCAAGCCGCCGAAATGTCCGACGACTGTAGGGTCGTACCCACGACCCCGGTCTAGGCTGACAAGCCGCCAACATGTCCGACGACTATAGGGTCGTCCCCACGACCCCGGGACTAGATTGGCCCGCCACCGTCATGTCCGACGATTATAGGGTCGTCCCCACGACCCCGGGACAAGCTTGGCCCGCCGCCGACTTGTCCGACGACTATAGGGTCGTCCCCACGACCCCGGGACTAGATTGGCCCGCCGCCGAAATGTCCGACGACTGTAGGGTCGTACCCACGACCCCGGTCTAGGCTGACAAGCCGCCAACATGTCCGACGACTATAGGGTCGTCCCCACGACCCCGGGACTAGATTGGCCCGCCACCGTCATGTCCGACGATTATAGGGTCGTCCCCACGACCCCGGGACAAGCTTGGCCCGCCGCCGACTTGTCCGACGACTATAGGGTCGTCCCCACGACCCCGGGACTAGATTGGCCCGCCACCGTCATGTCCGACGACAATAGGGTCGTCCCCACGACCCCGGGTCTAGGTTGGCCAGCCGCCGACATGTCCGACGACTATAGGGTCGTCCCCACGACCACGGGCCAAAGTTGGCCAGACGCCGACATGTCCGACGACTATTGGGTCGTCCCCACGACCATGGGCCAAAGTTGGCCAGCCGCCGACATGTCCGACGACTATAGGGTCGTCCCCTCGACCCCGGGCCAATAATGGCCAATCGCCGACATGTCCGACGACTATAGGGTCGTACCTACTACCCCGGGACTCGATTGCCCCGGCACCGTCATGTCCAACGACTATCGGATCGTCCCCACGACCACGGGCCAAAGTTGGCCTGCCGCCGACATGTCCGACGACTATAGGGTCGTGCCCACGACCCGGGGACTAGATTGGCCCGCCGCCGACATGTCCGACGACTGTAGGGTTATCGCTACGACCCTGGGCCTATGTTGGCCTGCCGTCGACTTGCCCGACGACTATAGGGTCGTCCCCACGACCACGGGCCAAAGTTGGCCAGCCGCCGACTTGTCCGAGGACTATAGGGTCGTCCCCACGACCCCCGGACTAGGTTGGCCAGCCGCCGACTTGTCCGACCACTATAGGGTCGTCCCCACGACCCCGGGTCTAGGTTGGCCAGCCGCCGACATGTCCGACGACAATCGGATCGTCCCCACGACCACGCGCCAAAGTTGGCCAGCCGCCAACATGTCCGACGACTATAGGGTCGTCCCCACGACCCCGGGACTAGATTGGCCCGCCACCGTCATGTCCGACGATTATAGGGTCGTCCCCACGACCCCGGGACAAGCTTGGCCCGCCGCCGAATTGTTCGACGACTGTAGGGTCGTCCCCACGACCCCGGGACTAGATTGGCCCGCCACCGTCAAGTCCGACGACTATAGGGTCGTCCCCAGGACCTCGGGACTAGATTGGCCCGCCACCGTCAAGTCCGACGACTATAGGGTCGTCCCCACGACCCCGGGCCAAAGTTGGCAAGCCGCCGAAATGTCCGACGACTGTAGGGTCGTACCCACGACCCCGGTCTAGGCTGACAAGCCGCCAACATGTCCGACGACTATAGGGTCGCCCCCACGACCCCGGGCCAAAGTTGGCCAGCCGCCGACCTGTCCGACGACTATAGGGTCGTCCCCACGACCCCGAGACTAGATTGGCCCGCGACCGTCATGTCCGACGACAATAGGGTCGTCCCCACGACCCCGGGTCCAGGTTGGCCAGCCGCCGACATTTCCGACGACTATAGAGTCGTCCCCACGACACCGGTCCAAAGTTGGCCAGCCGCCGACATGTCCGACGACTATAGGGTCGTCCCTACGACCCCGGGACTAGATTGGCCCGCCACCGTCATGTCCAACGACTATAGGGTCGTCCCCACAACCACGGGCCAAAGTTGGCCAGCCGCCGACATGTCCGACGACTATAGGGTCGTCCCCACGAACCCGGGCCAAAGTTGGCAAGCCGCCGAAATGTCCGACGACTATAGGGTCGTCCCCACGACCCCGGGACTAGGTTGGCCAGCCGCCGACATGTCCGAAGACTATAGGGTCGTCCCGACGACCCCGGGCAAATGTTGGCCAATCGCCAACATGTCCGACGACTATAGGGTCGTCCCTACGACCCCGGGACTAGATTGGCCCGCCACCGTCATGTCCAACGATTATAGGGTCGTCCCCACGACCCCGGGACTAGATTGGCCAGACGCCGACATGTCCGACGACTATTGGGTCGTCCCCACGACCATGGGCCAAAGTTGGCCAGCCGCCGACATGTCCGACGACTATAGGGTCGTCCCCTCGACCCCGGGCCAATAATGGCCAATCGCCGACATGTCCGACGACTATAGGGTCGTACCTACTACCCCGGGACTCGATTGCCCCGGCACCGTCATGTCCAACGACTATCGGATCGTCCCCACGACCACGGGCCAAAGTTGGCCTGCCGCCGACATGTCCGACGACTATAGGGTCGTGCCCACGACCCGGGGACTAGATTGGCCCGCCGCCGACATGTCCGACGACTGTAGGGTTATCGCCACGACCCTGGGCCTATGTTGGCCTGCCGTCGACTTGCCCGACGACTATAGGGCCGTCCCCACGACCACGGGCCAAAGTTGGCCAGCCGCCGACTTGTCGAGGACTATAGGGTCGTCCCCACGACCCCCGGACTAGGTTGGCCAGCCGCCGACTTGTCCGACCACTATAGGGTCGTCCCCACGACCCCGGGTCTAGGTTGGCCAGCCGCCGACATGTCCGACGACAATCGGATCGTCCCCACGACCACGCGCCAAAGTTGGCCAGCCGCCGACATGTCCAACGACTATAGGGTCGTCCCCACGACCACGGGCCAAAGTTGACCAGCCGCCGACATGTCCGACGACTATTGGATCGTCCCCACGACCCCGGGCCAAAGTTGGCAAGCCGCCGACATGTCCGACGACTATAGGGTCGTCCCCACGACCTCGGGACTAGGTTGGCCACCCGCCGACATGTCCGACGACTATAGGGTCGTCCCCACGACCCCGGGTCTAGGTTGGCCAGCCGCCGACATGTCCGAAGACTATAGGGTCGTCCCCACGACCCCGGGACTAGATTGGCCAGCCGCCGACATGTCCGACGACTATTGGATCGTCCCCACGACCCCGGGCCAAAGTTGGCAAGCCGCCGACATGTCCGACGACTATAGGGTCGTCCCCACGACCTCGGGACTAGGTTGGCCAGCCGCCGACATGTCCGACGACTATAGAGTCGTCCCCACGACACCGGGTCAAAGTTGGCCAGCCGCTGACATTTCCAACGACTATTGGGTCGTCCCCACGACCACGGGCCAATGTTGGCAAGCCGCCGACATGTCCGACGACTATAGGGTCGTACCTACTACCCCGGGACTCGATTGCCCCGGCACCGTCATGTCCAACGACTATCGGATCGTCCCCACGACCACGGGCCAAAGTTGGCCTGCCGCCGACATGTCCGACGACTATAGGGTCGTCCCCACGACCCCGGGTCTAGGTTGGCCAGCCGCCGACATGTCCGAAGACTATAGGGTCGTCCCCACGACCCCGGGACTAGATTGGCCAGCCGCCGACATGTCCGACGACTATAGAGTCGTCCCCACGACACCGGGTCAAAGTTGGCCAGCCGCTGACATTTCCAACGACTTTTGGATCGTCCCCACGACCACGGGCCAAAGTTGGCCAGCCGCCGACATGTCCGACGACTATAGGGTCGTCCCCACGAGACCGGGCCAAAGTTGGCCAGCCGCTGACATGTCCAACGACTATAGGGTCGTCCCCACGACCACGGGCCAAAGTTGACCAGCCGCCGACATGTCCGACGACTATTGGATCGTCCCCACGACCCCGGGCCAAAGTTGGCAAGCCGCCGACATGTCCGACGACTATAGGGTCGTCCCCACGACCTCGGGACTAGGTTGGCCACCCGCCGACATGTCCGACGACTATAGGGTCGTCCCCACGACCCCGGGTCTAGGTTGGCCAGCCGCCGACATGTCCGAAGACTATAGGGTCGTCCCCACGACCCCGGGACTAGATTGGCCAGCCGCCGACATGTCCGACGACTATAGAGTCGTCCCCACGACACCGGGTCAAAGTTGGCCAGCCGCTGACATTTCCAACGACTATTGGGTCGTCCCCACGACCACGGGCCAATGTTGGCAAGCCGCCGACATGTCCGACGACTATAGGGTCGTCCCCACGACCACGGGCCAAAGTTGGCCAGCCGCTGACATGTCCGACGACAATCGGATCGTCCCCACGACCACGCGACAAAGTTGGCCAGCCGCCGACATGTCCGACGACTTTTGGATCGTCCCCACGACCACGGGCCAAAGTTGGCCAGCCGCCGACATGTCCGACAACTATAGGGTCGTCCCCACGACCCCGGGACTAGATTGGTCCGCCACCGTCATGTCCGACGACTATAGGGTCGTCCCCACGACCCCGGGCCAATGTTGGCAAGCCGCCGACATGTCCGACGACTATAGGGTCGTACCTACTACCCCGGGACTCGATTGCCCCGGCACCGTCATGTCCAACGACTATCGGATCGTCCCCACGACCACGGGCCAAAGTTGGCCTGCCGCCGACATGTCCGACGACTATAGGGTCGTCCCCACGACCCCGGGTCTAGGTTGGCCAGCCGCCGACATGTCCGAAGACTATAGGGTCGTCCCCACGACCCCGGGACTAGATTGGCCAGCCGCCGACATGTCCGACGACTATAGAGTCGTCCCCACGACACCGGGTCAAAGTTGGCCAGCCGCTGACATTTCCAACGACTTTTGGATCGTCCCCACGACCACGGGCCAAAGTTGGCCAGCCGCCGACATGTCCGACGACTATAGGGTCGTCCCCACGAGACCGGGCCAAAGTTGGCCAGCCGCTGACATGTCCAACGACTATAGGGTCGTCCCCACGACCACGGGCCAAAGTTGACCAGCCGCCGACATGTCCGACGACTATTGGATCGTCCCCACGACCCCGGGCCAAAGTTGGCAAGCCGCCGACATGTCCGACGACTATAGGGTCGTCCCCACGACCTCGGGACTAGGTTGGCCACCCGCCGACATGTCCGACGACTATAGGGTCGTCCCCACGACCCCGGGTCTAGGTTGGCCAGCCGCCGACATGTCCGAAGACTATAGGGTCGTCCCCACGACCCCGGGACTAGATTGGCCAGCCGCCGACATGTCCGACGACTATAGAGTCGTCCCCACGACACCGGGTCAAAGTTGGCCAGCCGCTGACATTTCCAACGACTATTGGGTCGTCCCCACGACCACGGGCCAATGTTGGCAAGCCGCCGACATGTCCGACGACTATAGGGTCGTCCCCACGACCACGGGCCAAAGTTGGCCAGCCGCTGACATGTCCGACGACAATCGGATCGTCCCCACGACCACGCGACAAAGTTGGCCAGCCGCCGACATGTCCGACGACTTTTGGATCGTCCCCACGACCACGGGCCAAAGTTGGCCAGCCGCCGACATGTCCGACAACTATAGGGTCGTCCCCACGACCCCGGGACTAGATTGGTCCGCCACCGTCATGTCCGACGACTATAGGGTCGTCCCCACGACCCCGGGACTAGATTGGCCCGCCACCGTCATGTCCGACGATTATAGGGTCGTCCCCACGACCCCGGGACAAGCTTGGCCCGCCGCCGAATTGTTCGACGACTGTAGGGTCGTCCCCACGACCCCGGGACTAGATTGGCCCGCCACCGTCAAGTCCGACGACTATAGGGTCGTCCCCAGGACCTCGGGACTAGATTGGCCCGCCACCGTCAAGTCCGACGACTATAGGGTCGTCCCCACGACCCCGGGCCAAAGTTGGCAAGCCGCCGAAATGTCCGACGACTGTAGGGTCGTACCCACGACCCCGGTCTAGGCTGACAAGCCGCCAACATGTCCGACGACTATAGGGTCGCCCCCACGACCCCGGGCCAAAGTTGGCCAGCCGCCGACCTGTCCGACGACTATAGGGTCGTCCCCACGACCCCGAGACTAGATTGGCCCGCGACCGTCATGTCCGACGACAATAGGGTCGTCCCCACGACCCCGGGTCCAGGTTGGCCAGCCGCCGACATTTCCGACGACTATAGAGTCGTCCCCACGACACCGGTCCAAAGTTGGCCAGCCGCCGACATGTCCGACGACTATAGGGTCGTCCCTACGACCCCGGGACTAGATTGGCCCGCCACCGTCATGTCCAACGACTATAGGGTCGTCCCCACAACCACGGGCCAAAGTTGGCCAGCCGCCGACATGTCCGACGACTATAGGGTCGTCCCCACGAACCCGGGCCAAAGTTGGCAAGCCGCCGAAATGTCCGACGACTATAGGGTCGTCCCCACGACCCCGGGACTAGGTTGGCCAGCCGCCGACATGTCCGAAGACTATAGGGTCGTCCCGACGACCCCGGGCAAATGTTGGCCAATCGCCAACATGTCCGACGACTATAGGGTCGTCCCTACGACCCCGGGACTAGATTGGCCCGCCACCGTCATGTCCAACGATTATAGGGTCGTCCCCACGACCCCGGGACTAGATTGGCCAGACGCCGACATGTCCGACGACTATTGGGTCGTCCCCACGACCATGGGCCAAAGTTGGCCAGCCGCCGACATGTCCGACGACTATAGGGTCGTCCCCTCGACCCCGGGCCAATAATGGCCAATCGCCGACATGTCCGACGACTATAGGGTCGTACCTACTACCCCGGGACTCGATTGCCCCGGCACCGTCATGTCCAACGACTATCGGATCGTCCCCACGACCACGGGCCAAAGTTGGCCTGCCGCCGACATGTCCGACGACTATAGGGTCGTGCCCACGACCCGGGGACTAGATTGGCCCGCCGCCGACATGTCCGACGACTGTAGGGTTATCGCCACGACCCTGGGCCTATGTTGGCCTGCCGTCGACTTGCCCGACGACTATAGGGCCGTCCCCACGACCACGGGCCAAAGTTGGCCAGCCGCCGACTTGTCGAGGACTATAGGGTCGTCCCCACGACCCCCGGACTAGGTTGGCCAGCCGCCGACTTGTCCGACCACTATACGGTCGTCCCCACGACCCCGGGTCTAGGTTGGCCAGCCGCCGACATGTCCGACGACAATCGGATCGTCCCCACGACCACGCGCCAAAGTTGGCCAGCCGCCGACATGTCCAACGACTATAGGGTCGTCCCCACGACCACGGGCCAAAGTTGACCAGCCGCCGACATGTCCGACGACTATTGGATCGTCCCCACGACCCCGGGCCAAAGTTGGCAAGCCGCCGACATGTCCGACGACTATAGGGTCGTCCCCACGACCTCGGGACTAGGTTGGCCACCCGCCGACATGTCCGACGACTATAGGGTCGTCCCCACGACCCCGGGTCTAGGTTGGCCAGCCGCCGACATGTCCGAAGACTATAGGGTCGTCCCCACGACCCCGGGACTAGATTGGCCAGCCGCCGACATGTCCGACGACTATTGGATCGTCCCCACGACCCCGGGCCAAAGTTGGCAAGCCGCCGACATGTCCGACGACTATAGGGTCGTCCCCACGACCTCGGGACTAGGTTGGCCAGCCGCCGACATGTCCGACGACTATAGAGTCGTCCCCACGACACCGGGTCAAAGTTGGCCAGCCGCTGACATTTCCAACGACTATTGGGTCGTCCCCACGACCACGGGCCAATGTTGGCAAGCCGCCGACATGTCCGACGACTATAGGGTCGTACCTACTACCCCGGGACTCGATTGCCCCGGCACCGTCATGTCCAACGACTATCGGATCGTCCCCACGACCACGGGCCAAAGTTGGCCTGCCGCCGACATGTCCGACGACTATAGGGTCGTCCCCACGATCCCGGGTCTAGGTTGGCCAGCCGCCGACATGTCCGAAGACTATAGGGTCGTCCCCACGACCCCGGGACTAGATTGGCCAGCCGCCGACATGTCCGACGACTATAGAGTCGTCCCCACGACACCGGGTCAAAGTTGGCCAGCCGCTGACATTTCCAACGCCTTTTGGATCGTCCCCACGACCACGGGCCAAAGTTGGCCAGCCGCCGACATGTCCGACGACTATAGGGTCGTCCCCACGAGACCGGGCCAAAGTTGGCCAGCCGCTGACATGTCCAACGACTATAGGGTCGTCCCCACGACCACGGGCCAAAGTTGACCAGCCGCCGACATGTCCGACGACTATTGGATCGTCCCCACGACCCCGGGCCAAAGTTGGCAAGCCGCCGACATGTCCGACGACTATAGGGTCGTCCCCACGACCTCGGGACTAGGTTGGCCACCCGCCGACATGTCCGACGACTATAGGGTCGTCCCCACGACCCCGGGTCTAGGTTGGCCAGCCGCCGACATGTCCGAAGACTATAGGGTCGTCCCCACGACCCCGGGACTAGATTGGCCAGCCGCCGACATGTCCGACGACTATAGAGTCGTCCCCACGACACCGGGTCAAAGTTGGCCAGCCGCTGACATTTCCAACGACTATTGGGTCGTCCCCACGACCACGGGCCAATGTTGGCAAGCCGCCGACATGTCCGACGACTATAGGGTCGTCCCCACGACCACGGGCCAAAGTTGGCCAGCCGCTGACATGTCCGACGACAATCGGATCGTCCCCACGACCACGCGACAAAGTTGGCCAGCCGCCGACATGTCCGACGACTTTTGGATCGTCCCCACGACCACGGGCCAAAGTTGGCCAGCCGCCGACATGTCCGACAACTATAGGGTCGTCCCCACGACCCCGGGACTAGATTGGTCCGCCACCGTCATGTCCGACGACTATAGGGTCGTCCCCACGACCCCGGGCCAAAGTTGGCAAGACGCCGAAATGTCCGACGACTGTAGGGTCGTCCCCACGACACCGGGACTAGATTGGCCCGCCACCGTCAAGTCCGACGACTATAGGGTCGTCCCCACGACCTCGGGACTAGGTTGGCCAGCCGCCGACATGTCCGACGACTATAGGGTCGTCCCCACGACCCCGGGTCTAGGTTGGCCAGCCGCCGACATGTCCGAAGACTATAGGGTCGTCCCCACGACCCCGGGACTAGATTGGCCAGCCGCCGACATGTCCGACGACTATAGAGTCGTCCCCACGACACCGGGTCAAAGTTGGCCAGCCGCTGACATTTCCAACGACTTTTGGATCGTCCCCACGACCACGGGCCAAAGTTGGCCAGCCGCCGACATGTCCGACGACTATAGGGTCGTCCCCACGACCCCGGGACTAGATTGGTCCGCCACCGTCATGTCCGACGACTATAGGGTCGTCCCCACGACCCCGGGCCAAAGTTGGCAAGCCGCCGAAATGTCCGACGACTGTAGGGTCGTCCCCACGACCCCGGGACTAGATTGGCCCGCCACCGTCAAGTCCGACGACCTCGGGACTAGGTTGGCCAGCCGCCGACATGTCCGACGACTATAGGGTCGCCCCCACGACCTCGGGCCAATTTTGGCCAGCCGCCGACATGTCCGACGACTATAGGGTCGTCCCCACAACCCCGGGCCAAAGTTGGCAAGCCGCCGAAATGTCCGACGACTGTAGGGTTGTCCCCACGACCCCGGGAATAGATTGGCCGGCCACCGTCAAGTCCGACGATTATAGGGTCGTCCCCACGACCTCGGGACTAGATTGGCCCGCCAACGTCAAGTCGACGACTATAGGGTCGTCCCCACGACCCCGGGCCAAAGTTGGCAAGCCGCCGAAATGTCCGACGACTGTAGGGTCGTCCCCACAACCCCGGGACTAGATTGGCCCGCCACCGTCAAGTCCGACGACTATAGGGTCGTCCCCACGACCCCGGGCCAAAGTTGGCAAGCCGCCGAAATGTCCGACGACTGTAGGGTCGTCCCCACGACCCCCGGACTAGATTGGCCCGCCACCGTCATGTCCAACGACTATCGGATCGTCCCCACGACCCCGGGCCAAAGTTGGCAAGCCGCCGAAATGTCCGACGACTGTAGGGTCGTCTCCACGACCCCGGGACTAGATTGGCCCGCCACCGTCAAGTCAGACGACCTCGGGACTAGGTTGGCCAGCCGCCGACATGTCCGACGACTATAGGGTCGCCCCCACGACCTCGGGCCAATTTTGGCCAGCCGCCGACATGTCCGACGACTATAGGGTCGTCCCCACGACCCCGGGCCAATGTTGGCAAGCCGCCGAAATGTCCGACGACTGTAGGGTCGTCCCCACGACCCCGGGAATAGATTGGCCGGCCACCGTCAAGTCCGACGACTATAGGGTCGTCCCCACGACCTCGGGACTAGATTGGCCCGCCAACGTCAAGTCCGACGACTATAGGGTCGTCCCCACGACCACGGGCCAAAGTTGGCCAGCCGCCGACATGTCCGAAGACTATAGGGTCGTCCCCACGACCCCGGGACTAGATTGGCCAGCCGCCTACATGTCCGACGACTATAGAGTCGTCCCCACGACACCGGGTCAAAGTTGGCCAGCCGCTGACATTTCCAACGACTATTGGGTCGTCCCCACGATCACAGGCCAATGTTGGCTAGCCGCCGACATGTCCGACGACTATAGGGTCGTCCCCACGACCACGGGCCAAAGCTGGCCAGCCGCCGACATGTCCGACGACTATTGGATCGTCCCCACGACCACGGGCCAAAGTTGGCCAGCCGCCGACATGTCCGACGACTATAGGGTCGTCCCCACGACCCCGGGACTAGATTGGTCCGCCACCGTCATGTCCGACGACTATAGGGTCGTCCCCACGACCCCGGGCCAAAGTTGGCAAGCCGCCGAAATGTCCGACGACTGTAGGGTCGTCCCCACGACCCCGGGACTAGATTGGCCCGCCACCGTCAAGTCCGACGACCTCGGGACTAGGTTGGCCAGCCGCCGACATGTCCGACGACTATAGGGTCGCCCCCACGACCTCGGGCCAATTTTGGCCAGCCGCCGACATGTCCGACGACTATAGGGTCGTCCCCACAACCCCGGGCCAAAGTTGGCAAGCCGCCGAAATGTCCGACGACTGTAGGGTTGTCCCCACGACCCCGGGAATAGATTGGCCGGCCACCGTCAAGTCCGACGATTATAGGGTCGTCCCCACGACCTCGGGACTAGATTGGCCCGCCAACGTCAAGTCGACGACTATAGGGTCGTCCCCACGACCCCGGGCCAAAGTTGGCAAGCCGCCGAAATGTCCGACGACTGTAGGGTCGTCCCCACAACCCCGGGACTAGATTGGCCCGCCACCGTCAAGTCCGACGACTATAGGGTCGTCCCCACGACCCCGGGCCAAAGTTGGCAAGCCGCCGAAATGTCCGACGACTGTAGGGTCGTCCCCACGACCCCCGGACTAGATTGGCCCGCCACCGTCATGTCCAACGACTATCGGATCGTCCCCACGACCCCGGGCCAAAGTTGGCAAGCCGCCGAAATGTCCGACGACTGTAGGGTCGTCTCCACGACCCCGGGACTAGATTGGCCCGCCACCGTCAAGTCAGACGACCTCGGGACTAGGTTGGCCAGCCGCCGACATGTCCGACGACTATAGGGTCGCCCCCACGACCTCGGGCCAATTTTGGCCAGCCGCCGACATGTCCGACGACTATAGGGTCGTCCCCACGACCCCGGGCCAATGTTGGCAAGCCGCCGAAATGTCCGACGACTGTAGGGTCGTCCCCACGACCCCGGGAATAGATTGGCCGGCCACCGTCAAGTCCGACGACTATAGGGTCGTCCCCACGACCTCGGGACTAGATTGGCCCGCCAACGTCAAGTCCGACGACTATAGGGTCGTCCCCACGACCCCGGGCCAAAGTTGGCAAGCCGCCGAAATGTCCGACGACTGTAGGGTCGTCCCCACAACCCCGGGACTAGATTGGCCCGCCACCGTCAAGTCCGACGACTATAGGGTCGTCCCCACGACCCCGGGCCAAAGTTGGCAAGCCGCCGAAATGTCCGACGACTGTAGGGTCGTCCCCACGACCCCGGGACTAGATTGGCCCGCCACCATCATGTCCGTCGACAATAGGGTCGTCCCCTCGACCCCGGGTCTAGGTTGGCCAGCCGCCGACTTGTCCGACGACTATAGGGTCGTACCCACGACCCCGGGACTAGGCTGACAAGCCGCCAACATGTCCGACGACTATAGGGTCGTCCCCACGACCCCGGGACTAGATTGGCCCGCCACCGTCATGTCCGACGATTATAGGGTCGTCCCCACGACCCCGGGACAAGCTTGGCCCGCCGCCGAATTGTTCGACGACTGTAGGGTCGTCCCCACGACCCCGGGACTAGATTGGCCCGCCACCGTCAAGTCCGACGACTATAGGGTCGTCCCCAGGACCTCGGGACTAGATTGGCCCGCCACCGTCAACTCCGACGACTATAGGGTCGTCCCCACGACCCCGGGCCAAAGTTGGCAAGCCGCCGAAATGTCCGACGACTGTAGGGTCGTACCCACGACCCCGGGACTAGGCTGACAAGCCGCCAACATGTCCGACGACTATAGGGTCGCCCCCACGACCCCGGGCCAAAGTTGGCAAGCCGCCGACCTGTCCGACGACTATAGGGTCGTCCCCACGACCCCGAGACTAGATTGGCCCGCGGCGGTCATGTCCGACGACAATAGGGTCGTCCCCACGACCCCGGGTCCAGGTTGGCCAGCCGCCGACATGTCCGACGACTATAGGGTCGTCCCCACGACCCCGGGACTAGATTGGCCCGCCACCGTCATGTCCAACGACTATAGGGTCGTCCCCACAACCACGGGCCAAAGTTGGCCAGCCGCCGACATGTCCGACGACTATAGGGTCGTCCCCACGAACCCGGGCCAAAGTTGGCAAGCCGCCGAAATGTCCGACGACTATAGGGTCGTCCCCACGACCCCGGAACTAGGTTGGCCAGCCGCCGACATGTCCGAAGACTATAGGGTCGTCCCGACGACCCCGGGCAAATGTTGGCCAATCGCCAACATGTCCGACGACTATAGGGTCGTCCCTACGACCCCGGGACTAGATTGGCCCGCCACCGTCATGTCCAACGATTATAGGGTCGTCCCCACGACCCCGGGACTAGATTGGCCCGCCACCGTCATGTCCGACGATTATAGGGTCGTCCCCACGACCCCGGGACTAGATTGGCCCGCCATCGTCATGTCCGACGACAATAGGGTCGTCCCCACGACCCCGGGTCTAGGTTGGCCAGCCGCCGACATGTCCGACGACTATAGAGTCGTCCCCACGACCCCGGGTCTAGGCTGGCCAGCCGCCGACATGTCCGACGACAATCGGATCGTCCCCACGACCACGCGCCAAAGTTGGCCAGCCGCCGACATGTCCGACGACTATTGGATTGTCCCCACGACCACGGGCCAAAGTTAGCCAGCCGCCGACATGTCCGACGACAATCGGATCGTCCCCACGACCACGCGCCAATGTTGGCCAGCCGCCGACATGTCCGACGACTATAGGGTCGTCCCCACGACCCCGGGCCAATGTTGGCCAATCGCCGACATGTCCAACGACTATAGGGCCGTCCCTACGACCCCGGGACTAGATTAGCCCGCCACCGTCATGTCCAACGACTATAGGGGCGTCCCCACGACCACGGGCCAAAGTTGGCATGCCGCCGAAATGTCCGACGACTATAGGGTCGTCCCCACGACCCCGGGCCAAAGTTGGCAAGCCGCCGAAATGTCCGACGACTATAGGGTCGTCCCCACGACCCCGGGACTAGATTGGCCCGCCACCGTCATGTCCGACGACTATAGGGTCGTCCCCACGACCCCGGGCCAAAGTTGGCAAGCCGCCGAAATGTCCGAAGACTGTAGGGTCGTCCCCACGACCACGGGACTAGATTGGCCCGCCACCGTCATGTCCAACGACTATAGGGTCGTTCCCACAACCACGGGCCAAAGTTGGCCAGCCGCCGACATGTCCGACGACTATTGGATCGTCCCCACGACCCCGGGACAAGGTTGGCCCGCCGCCGACTTGTCCGACGACTATAGGGTCGTACCCACCACCCCGGGACTAGATTGGCCCGCCACCGTCATGTCCGACGATTATAGGGTCGTCCCCACGACCGCGAGGCTAGATTGGCCCGCCACCGTCATGTCCGACGACAATAGGGTCGTCCCCACGACCCCGGGTCCAGGTTGGCCAGCCGCCGACATTTCCGACGACTATAGAGTCGTCCCCACGACCCCGGGCCAAAGTTGGCCAGCTGCCGACATGTCCGACGACTATAGGGTCGTCTCCACGACCCCGGGACAAGGTTGGCCCGCCACCGTCATGTCCGACGATTATAGGGTCGTCCCCACGACCGCGAGGCTAGATTGGCCCGCCACCGTCATGTCCAACGACTATAGGGTCGTTCCCACAACCACGGGCCAAAGTTGGCCAGCCGCCGACATGTCCGACGACTATAGGGTCGTCCCCACGACCCCGGGACTAGATTGGCCCGCCACCGTCATGTCCGACGATTATAGGGTCGTCCCCACGACCGCGAGGCTAGATTGGCCCGCCACCGTCATGTCCGACGACAATAGGGTCGTCCCCACGACCCCGGGTCCAGGTTGGCCAGCCGCCGACATTTCCGACGACTATAGAGTCGTCCCCACGACCCCGGGCCAAAGTTGGCCAGCTGCCGACATGTCCGACGACTATAGGGTCGTCTCCACGACCCCGGGACAAGGTTGGCCCGCCGCCGACTTGTCCGACGACTATAGGGTCGTACCCACCACCCCGGGACTAGGTTGACAAGCCGCCAACATATCCGACGACTATACGGTCGTCCCCACGACCTCGGGACTAGGTCGGCCAGCCGCCGACATGTCCGACGACTATTGGGTCGTCCCCACGACCATGGGCCAAAGTTGGCCAGCCGCCGACTTGTCGAGGACTATAGGGTCGTCCCCACGACCCCCGGACTAGGTTGGCCAGCCGCCGACATGTACGACGACTATAGGGTCGTCCCCACGACCCCGGGTCTAGGTTGGCCAGCCGCCGACATGTCCGAAGACTATAGGGTCGTCCCCACGACCCCGGGACTAGATTGGCCAGCCGCCGACATGTCCGACGACTATAGAGTCGTCCCCACGACACCGTGTCAAAGTTGGCCAGCCGCTGACATTTCCAACGACTTTTGGATCGTCCCCACGACCACGGGCCAAAGTTGGCCAGCCGCCGACATGTCCGACGACTATAGGGTCGTCCCCACGAGACCGGGCCAAAGTTGGCCAGCCGCTGACATGTCCAACGACTATAGGGTCGTCCCCACGACCACGGGCCAAAGTTGACCAGCCGCCGACATGTCCGACGACTATTGGATCGTCCCCACGACCCCGGGCCAAAGTTGGCAAGCCGCCGACATGTCCGACGACTATAGGGTCGTCCCCACGACCTCGGGACTAGGTTGGCCACCCGCCGACATGTCCGACGACTATAGGGTCGTCCCCACGACCCCGGGTCTAGGTTGGCCAGCCGCCGACATGTCCGAAGACTATAGGGTCGTCCCCACGACCCCGGGACTAGATTGGCCAGCCGCCGACATGTCCGACGACTATAGAGTCGTCCCCACGACACCGGGTCAAAGTTGGCCAGCCGCTGACATTTCCAACGACTATTGGGTCGTCCCCACGACCACGGGCCAATGTTGGCAAGCCGCCGACATGTCCGACGACTATAGGGTCGTCCCCACGACCACGGGCCAAAGTTGGCCAGCCGCTGACATGTCCGACGACAATCGGATCGTCCCCACGACCACGCGACAAAGTTGGCCAGCCGCCGACATGTCCGACGACTTTTGGATCGTCCCCACGACCACGGGCCAAAGTTGGCCAGCCGCCGACATGTCCGACAACTATAGGGTCGTCCCCACGACCCCGGGACTAGATTGGTCCGCCACCGTCATGTCCGACGACTATAGGGTCGTCCCCACGACCCCGGGCCAAAGTTGGCAAGACGCCGAAATGTCCGACGACTGTAGGGTCGTCCCCACGACACCGGGACTAGATTGGCCCGCCACCGTCAAGTCCGACGACTATAGGGTCGTCCCCACGACCTCGGGACTAGGTTGGCCAGCCGCCGACATGTCCGACGACTGTAATGTCGTCCCCACGACCCCGGGCCAATGTTGGCCAATCGCCGACATGTCCGACGACTATAGGGTCGTCCCTACGACCCCGGGCCAAAGCTGGCCAGCCGCCGACATGTCCGACGACTATTGGATCGTCCCCACGACCACGGGCCAAAGTTGGCCAGCCGCCGACATGTCCGAAGACTATAGGGTCGTCCCCACGACCCCGGGACTAGATTGGCCAGCCGCCTACATGTCCGACGACTATAGAGTCGTCCCCACGACACCGGGTCAAAGTTGGCCAGCCGCTGACATTTCCAACGACTATTGGGTCGTCCCCACGATCACAGGCCAATGTTGGATAGCCGCCGACATGTCCGACGACTATAGGGTCGTCCCCACGACCACGGGCCAAAGCTGGCCAGCCGCCGACATGTCCGACGACTATTGGATCGTCCCCACGACCACGGGCCAAAGTTGGCCAGCCGCCGACATGTCCGACGACTATAGGGTCGTCCCCACGACCCCGGGACTAGATTGGTCCGCCACCGTCATGTCCGACGACTATAGGGTCGTCCCCACGACCCCGGGCCAAAGTTGGCAAGCCGCCGAAATGTCCGACGACTGTAGGGTCGTCCCCACGACCCCGGGACTAGATTGGCCCGCCACCGTCAAGTCCGACGACCTCGGGACTAGGTTGGCCAGCCGCCGACATGTCCGACGACTATAGGGTCGCCCCCACGACCTCGGGCCAATTTTGGCCAGCCGCCGACATGTCCGACGACTATAGGGTCGTCCCCACAACCCCGGGCCAAAGTTGGCAAGCCGCCGAAATGTCCGACGACTGTAGGGTCGTCCCCACGACCCCGGGAATAGATTGGCCGGCCACCGTCAAGTCCGACGACTATAGGGTCGTCCCCACGACCTCGGGACTAGATTGGCCCGCCAACGTCAAGTCGACGACTATAGGGTCGTGCCCACGACCCCGGGCCAAAGTTGGCAAGCCGCCGAAATGTCCGACGACTGTAGGGTCGTCCCCACAACCCCGGGACTAGATTGGCCCGCCACCGTCAAGTCCGACGACTATAGGGTCGTCCCCACGACCCCGGGCCAAAGTTGGCAAGCCGCCGAAATGTCCGACGACTGTAGGGTCGTCCCCACGACCCCCGGACTAGATTGGCCCGCCACCGTCATGTCCAACGACTATCGGATCGTCCCCACGACCCCGGGCCAAAGTTGGCAAGCCGCCGAAATGTCCGACGACTGTAGGGTCGTCTCCACGACCCCGGGACTAGATTGGCCCGCCACCGTCAAGTCCGACGACCTCGGGACTAGGTTGGCCAGCCGCCGACATGTCCGACGACTATAGGGTCGCCCCCACGACCTCGGGCCAATTTTGGCCAGCCGCCGACATGTCCGACGACTATAGGGTCGTCCCCACGACCCCGGGCCAATGTTGGCAAGCCGCCGAAATGTCCGACGACTGTAGGGTCGTCCCCACGACCCCGGGAATAGATTGGCCGGCCACCGTCAAGTCCGACGACTATAGGGTCGTCCCCACGACCTCGGGACTAGATTGGCCCGCCAACGTCAAGTCCGACGACTATAGGGTCGTCCCCACGACCCCGGGCCAAAGTTGGCAAGCCGCCGAAATGTCCGACGACTGTAGGGTCGTCCCCACAACCCCGGGACTAGATTGGCCCGCCACCGTCAAGTCCGACGACTATAGGGTCGTCCCCACGACCCCGGGCCAAAGTTGGCAAGCCGCCGAAATGTCCGACGACTGTAGGGTCGTCCCCACGACCCCGGGACTAGATTGGCCAGCCACCATCATGTCCGACGACAATAGGGTCGTCCCCTCGACCCCGGGTCTAGGTTGGCCAGCCGCCGACTTGTCCGACGACTATAGGGTCGTACCCACGACCCCGGGACTAGGCTGACAAGCCGCCAACATGTCCGACGACTATAGGGTCGTCCCCACGACCCCGGGACTAGATTGGCCCGCCACCGTCATGTCCGACGATTATAGGGTCGTCCCCACGACCCCGGGACAAGCTTGGCCCGCCGCCGAATTGTTCGACGACTGTAGGGTCGTCCCCACGACCCCGGGACTAGATTGGCCCGCCACCGTCAAGTCCGACGACTATAGGGTCGTCCCCAGGACCTCGGGACTAGATTGGCCCGCCACCGTCAAGTCCGACGACTATAGGGTCGTCCCCACGACCCCGGGCCAAAGTTGGCAAGCCGCCGAAATGTCCGACGACTATAGGGTCGTCCCCACGACCCCGGGACTAGATTGGCCCGCCACCGTCATGTCCAACGACTATAGGGTCGTCCCCACAACCACGGGCCAAAGTTGGCCAGCCGCCGACATGTCCGACGACTATAGGGTCGTCCCCACGAACCCGGGCCAAAGTTGGCAAGCCGCCGAAATGTCCGACGACTATAGGGTCGTCCCCACGACCCCGGGACTAGGTTGGCCAGCCGCCGACATGTCCGAAGACTATAGGGTCGTCCCGACGACCCCGGGCAAATGTTGGCCAATCGCCAACATGTCCGACGACTATAGGGTCGTCCCTACGACCCCGGGACTAGATTGGCCCGCCACCGTCATGTCCAACGATTATAGGGTCGTCCCCACGACCCCGGGACTAGATTGGCCCGCCACCGTCATGTCCGACGATTATAGGGTCGTCCCCACGACCCCGGGACAAGCTTGGCCCGCCGCCGACTTGTCCGACGACTATAGGGTCGTACCCACCACCCCGGGACTAGGCTGACAAGCCGCCAACATGTCCGACGACTATAGGGTCGTCCCCACGACCCCGGGCCAAAGATGTCCAGCCGCCGTCTTGTCCTACGACTATAGGGTAGTCCCCACGACCCCGGGACTAGATTGGCCCGCCAGCGTCATGTCCAACGACTGTAGGGTCGTTCCCACAACCACGGGCCAAAGTTGGCCAGCCGCCGACATGTCCGACGACTATTGGATCGTCCCCACGACCACGGGCCAAAGTTGGCCAGCCGCCGACATGTCCGACGACTATAGGGTCGTCCCCACGACCCCGGGACTAGATTGGTCCGCCACCGTCTTGTCCGACGACTATAGGGTCGTCCCCACGACCACGGGCCAAAGTTGACCAGCCGCCGACATGTCCGACGACAATCGGATCGTCCCCACGACCACGCGCCAAAGTTGGCCAGCCGCCGACATGTCCGACGACTATAGGGTCGTCCCCACGACACCGGGCCAAAGTTGGCCAGCCGCCGACATGTCCGACGACAATCGGATCGTCCCCACGACCACGCGCCAAAGTTGGCCAGCCGCCGACATGTCCGACGACTATAGGGTCGTCCCCACGACACCGGGCCAAAGTTGGCCAGCCGCCGACATGTCCGACGACTATAGGGTCGTCCCCACGACCACGCGCCAAAGTTGGCCCGCCACCGTCATGTCCGACGATTATAGGGTCGTCCCCACGACCCCGGGACTAGATTGGCCCGCCACCGTCATTTCCGACGGCTATAGGGTCGTTCCCACAACCACGGGCCAAAGTTGGCCAGCCGCCGACATGTCCGACGACTATTGGATCGTCCCCACGACCACGGGCCAAAGTTGGCCAGCCGCCGACATGTCCGACGACTATAGGGTCGTCCCCACGACCCCGGGACTAGATTGGCCCGCCACCGTCATGTCCGACGATTATAGGGTCGTCCTCACGACCGCGAGGCTAGATTGGCCCGCCACCGTCATGTCCGACGACAATAGGGTCGTCCCCACGACCCCGGGTCCAGGTTGGCCAGCCGCCGACATTTCCGACGACTATAGAGTCGTCCCCACGACACCGGGCCAAAGTTGGCCAGCCGCCGACATGTCCGACGACTATAGAGTCGTCCCCACGACCCCGGGACAAGGTTGGCCCGCCTCCGACTTGTCCGACGACTATAGGGTCGTACCCACGACCCTGGGACTAGGCTGACAAGCCGCCGACATTTCCGACGACTATAGGGTCGTCCCCACGACACCGGGCCAAAGTTGGCCAGCCGCCGACATGTCCGACGACTATAGGGTCGTCCCCACGACCACGCGATAAAGTTGGCCAGCCGCCGACATGTCCGACGACTATAGGGTCGTCCCCACGACCCCGGGACTAGATTGGCCCGCCACCGTCATGTCCGACGACAATAGGGTCGTCCCCACGACCCCGGGTCTAGGTTGGCCAGCCGCCGACTTGTCCGACGACTATAGGGTCGTCCCCAGGACCTCGGGACTAGATTGGCCCGCCACCGTCATGTCCAACGACTATAGGGTCGTCCCCACGACCACGGGCCAAAGTTGGCATGCCGCCGAAATGTCCGAAGATTATAGGGTCGTCCCCACGACCCCGCGCCAAAGTTGGCAAGCCGCCGAAATGTCCGAAGACTGTAGGGTCGTCCCCACGACCCCGGGAGTAGATTGGCCCGCCACCGTCATGTCCAACGACTATAGGGTCGTTCCCACAACCACGGGCCAAAGTTGGCCAGCCGCCGACATGTCCGACGACTATTGGATCGTCCCCACGACCACGGGCCAAAGTTGGCCAGCCGCCGACATGTCCGACGACTATAGGGTCGTCCCCACGACCCCGGGACTAGATTGGCCCGCCACCGTCATGTCCGACGATTATCGGGTCGTCCCCACGACCGCGAGACTAGATTGGCCCGCCACCGTCATGTCCGACGACAATAGGGTCGTCCCCACGACTCCGGGTCCAGGTTGGCCAGCCGCCGACATTTCCGACGACTATAGAGTCGTCCCCACGACACCGGGCCAAAGTTGGCCAGCCGCCGACATGTCCGACGACTATAGGGTCGTCCCCACGACCCCGGGACAAGGTTGGCCCGCCTCCGACTTGTCCGACGACTATAGGGTGGTACCCACGACCCTGGGACTAGGCTGACAAGCCGCCAACATGTCCGACGACTATAGGGTCGTCCCCACGACCCCGGGCCAACGATGTCCAGCCGCCGTCTTGTCCGACGACTATAGGGTCGTCCCCACGACCCCGGGACTAAATTGGCCCGCCACCGTCATGTCCGACGACTATTGGATCGTCCCCACGACCACGGGCCAAAGTTGGCCAGCCGCCGACATGTCCGACGACTATAGGGTCGTCCCCACGACCCCGGGCCAAAGTTGGCCAGCTGCCGACATGTCCGACGACTATAGGGTCGTCCCCACGACCCCGGGACAAGGTTGGCCCGCCGCCGACTTGTCCGACGACTATAGGGTCGTACCCACCACCCCGGGACTAGGCTGACAAGCCGCCAACATGTCCGACGACTATAGGGTCGTCCCCACGACCCCGGGCCAAAGATGTCCAGCCGCCGTCTTGTCCTACGACTATAGGGTAGTCCCCACGACCCCGGGACTAGATTGGCCCGCCAGCGTCATGTCCAACGACTGTAGGGTCGTTCCCACAACCACGGGCCAAAGTTGGCCAGCCGCCGACATGTCCGACGACTATTGGATCGTCCCCACGACCACGGGCCAAAGTTGGCCAGCCGCCGACATGTCCGACGACTATAGGGTCGTCCCCACGACCCCGGGACTAGATTGGTCCGCCACCGTCTTGTCCGACGACTATAGGGTCGTCCCCACGACCACGGGCCAAAGTTGACCAGCCGCCGACATGTCCGACGACAATCGGATCGTCCCCACGACCACGCGCCAAAGTTGGCCAGCCGCCGACATGTCCGACGACTATAGGGTCGTCCCCACGACACCGGGCCAAAGTTGGCCAGCCGCCGACATGTCCGACGACTATAGGGTCGTCCCCACGACCACGCGCCAAAGTTGGCCAGCCGCCGACATGTCCGACGACTATAGGGTCGTCCCCACGACCCCGGGACTAGATTGGCCCGCCACCGTCATGTCCGACGACAATAGGGTCGTCCCCACGACCCCGGGTCTAGGTTGGCCAGCCGCCGACTTGTCCGACGACTATAGGGTCGTCCCCAGGACCTCGGGACTAGATTGGCCCGCCACCGTCATGTCCAACGACTATAGGGTCGTCCCCACGACCACGGGCCAAAGTTGGCATGCCGCCGAAATGTCCGACGATTATAGGGTCGTCCCCACGACCCCGGGCCAAAGTTGGCAAGCCGCCGAAATGTCCGAAGACTGTAGGGTCGTCCCCACGACCCCGGGGCTAGATTGGCCCGCCACCGTCATGTCCAACGACTATAGGGTCGTTCCCACAACCACGGGCCAAAGTTGGCCAGCCGCCGACATGTCCGACGACTATTGGATCGTACCCCACGACCACGGGCCAAAGTTCGCCAGCCGCCGACATGTCCGACGACTATAGGGTCGTCCCCACGACCCCGGGACTAGATTGGCCCGCCACCGTCATGTCCGACGATTATAGGGTCGTCCTCACGACCGCGAGGCTAGATTGGCCCGCCACCGTCATATCCGACGACAATAGGGTCGTCCCCACGACCCCGGGTCCAGGTTGGCCAGCCGCCGACATTTCCGACGACTATAGAGTCGTCCCCACGACACCGGGCCAAAGTTGGCCAGCCGCCGACATGTCCGACGACTATAGGGTCGTCCCCACGACCCCGGGACAAGGTTGGCCCGCCTCAGACTTGTCCGACGACTATAGGGTCGTACCCACGACCCTGGGACTAGGCTGACAAGCCGCCAACATGTCCGACGACTATAGGGTCGTCCCCACGACCCCGGGCCAACGATGTCCAGCCGCCGTCTTGTCCGACGACTATAGGGTCGTCCCCACGACCCCGGGACTAGATTGGCCCGCCACCGTCCTGTCCAACGACTATAGGGTCGTCCCCACAACCACGGGCCAAAGTTGGCCAGCCGCCGACATGTCCGACGACTATAGGGTCGTCCCCACGACCCCGGGCCAAAGTTGGCCAGCTGCCGACATGTCCGACGACTATAGGGTCGTCCCCACGACCCCGGGACAAGGTTGGCCCGCCGCCGACTTGTCCGACGACTATAGGGTCGTACCCACCACCCCGGGACTAGGCTGACAAGCCGCCAACATGTCCGACGACTATAGGGTCGTCCCCACGACCCCGGGCCAACGATGTCCAGCCGCCGTCTTGTCCGACGACTATAGGGTCGTCCCCAGGACCTCGGGACTAGATTGGCCCGCCACCGTCATGTCCAACGACTATAGGGTCGTCCCCACGACCACGGGCCAAAGTTGGCATGCCGCCGAAATGTCCGACGATTATAGGGTCGTCCCCACGACCCCGGGCCAAAGTTGGCAAGCCGCCGAAATGTCCGAAGACTGTAGGGTCGTCCCCACGACCCCGGGACTAGATTGGCCCGCCACCGTCATGTCCAACGACTATAGGGTCGTTCCCACAACCACGGGCCAAAGTTGGCCAGCCGCCGACATGTCCGACGACTATAGGGTCGTCCCCACGACCACGGGCCAAAGTTGGCATGCCGCCGAAATGTCCGAAGATTATAGGGTCGTCCCCACGACCCCGCGCCAAAGTTGGCAAGCCGCCGAAATGTCCGAAGACTGTAGGGTCGTCCCCACGACCCCGGGACTAGATTGGCCCGCCACCGTCATGTCCAACGACTATAGGGTCGTTCCCACAACCACGGGCCAAAGTTGGCCAGCCGCCGACATGTCCGACGACTATTGGATCGTCCCCACGACCACGGGCCAAAGTTGGCCAGCCGCCGACATGTCCGACGACTATAGGGTCGTCCCCACGACCCCGGGACTAGATTGGCCCGCCACCGTCATGTCCGACGATTATAGGGTCGTCCCCACGACCGCGAGACTAGATTGGCCCGCCACCGTCATGTCCGACGACAATAGGGTCGTCCCCACGACTCCGGGTCCAGGTTGGCCAGCCGCCGACATTTCCGACGACTATAGAGTCGTCCCCACGACACCGGGCCAAAGTTGGCCAGCCGCCGACATGTCCGACGACTATAGGGTCGTCCCCACGACCCCGGGACAAGGTTGGCCCGCCTCCGACTTGTCCGACGACTATAGGGTGGTACCCACGACCCTGGGACTAGGCTGACAAGCCGCCAACATGTCCGACGACTATAGGGTCGTCCCCACGACCCCGGGCCAACGATGTCCAGCCGCCGTCTTGTCCGACGACTATAGGGTCGTCCCCACGACCCCGGGACTAAATTGGCCCGCCACCGTCATGTCCGACGACTATTGGATCGTCCCCACGACCACGGGCCAAAGTTGGCCAGCCGCCGACATGTCCGACGACTATAGGGTCGTCCCCACGACCCCGGGCCAAAGTTGGCCAGCTGCCGACATGTCCGACGACTATAGGGTCGTCCCCACGACCCCGGGACAAGGTTGGCCCGCCGCCGACTTGTCCGACGACTATAGGGTCGTACCCACCACCCCGGGACTAGGCTGACAAGCCGCCAACATGTCCGACGACTATAGGGTCGTCCCCACGACCCCGGGCCAAAGATGTCCAGCCGCCGTCTTGTCCTACGACTATAGGGTAGTCCCCACGACCCCGGGACTAGATTGGCCCGCCAGCGTCATGTCCAACGACTGTAGGGTCGTTCCCACAACCACGGGCCAAAGTTGGCCAGCCGCCGACATGTCCGACGACTATTGGATCGTCCCCACGACCACGGGCCAAAGTTGGCCAGCCGCCGACATGTCCGACGACTATAGGGTCGTCCCCACGACCCCGGGACTAGATTGGTCCGCCACCGTCTTGTCCGACGACTATAGGGTCGTCCCCACGACCACGGGCCAAAGTTGACCAGCCGCCGACATGTCCGACGACAATCGGATCGTCCCCACGACCACGCGCCAAAGTTGGCCAGCCGCCGACATGTCCGACGACTATAGGGTCGTCCCCACGACACCGGGCCAAAGTTGGCCAGCCGCCGACATGTCCGACGACTATAGGGTCGTCCCCACGACCACGCGCCAAAGTTGGCCAGCCGCCGACATGTCCGACGACTGTAGGGTCGTCCCCACGACCCCGGGACTAGATTGGCCCGCCACCGTCATGTCCGACGACAATAGGGTCGTCCCCACGACCCCGGGTCTAGGTTGGCCAGCCGCCGACTTGTCCGACGACTATAGGGTCGTCCCCAGAACCTCGGGACTAGATTGGCCCGCCACCGTCATGTCCAACGACTATAGGGTCGTCCCCACGACCACGGGCCAAAGTTGGCATGCCGCCGAAATGTCCGACGATTATAGGGTCGTCCCCACGACCCCGGGCCAAAGTTGGCAAGCCGCCGAAATGTCCGAAGACTGTAGGGTCGTCCCCACGACCCCGGGACTAGATTGGCCCGCCACCGTCATGTCCAACGACTATAGGGTCGTTCCCACAACCACGGGCCAAAGTTGGCCAGCCGCCGACATGTCCGACGACTATTGGATCGTACCCCACGACCACGGGCCAAAGTTCGCCAGCCGCCGACATGTCCGACGACTATAGGGTCGTCCCCATGACTCGGGACTAGACTGGCCCGCCACCGTCATGTCCGACCCACTATAGGGTCGACCCCACGACCACCGGACTAGGTTGGTACGCCACCATCATGTCCGACGACTATAGGGTCGTCCCCACGACCCCCGGACTAGGTTGGCCGGCCGCCGACTTGTCCGACGACTATAGGGTCGTCCCCACGACCCCCCGACTAGGTGGGCTCGCCGCCGACTTGTCCGACGACTATAGGGTCGTCCCCACGACCCCGGGACTAGGTTGGCTCGCCACCGTCATGTCTGACGACTATAGGGTCGTCCCCACGACCACGGGCCAAAGTTGGCCAGCCGCCGACATGTCCGACGACTATAGGGTCGTCCCCACGACCACGGGCCAAAGTTGGCCAGCCGCCGACATGTCCGACGACTATAGGGTCGTCCCCACGACCCCCGGACTAGGTTGGCCGGCCGCCGACTTGTCCGACGACTATAGGGTCGTCCCCACGACCCCCCGACTAGGTGGGCTCGCCGCCGACTTGTCCGACGACTATAGGGTCATCCCCACGACCCCGGGACTAGGTTGGCCCGCCGCCGACTTGTCCGACGACTATAGGGTCGTCCCCACGACCCCGGGACTAGGTTGGCTCGCCACCGACATGTCTGACGACTATAGGGTCGTCCCCACGACCCCGGGACTAGATTGGCCCGCCACCGTCAAGTCCGACAACTATAGGGTCGTCCCCACGACCCCGGGCCAAAGTTGGACAGCCGCCGACTTGTCCGACGACTATAGGGTCGTCCCCACGACCACGGGCCAAAGTTGGCCAGCCGCCGGCTTGTCCGACGAATATAGGGTCGTCCCCACGACCCCGGGACTAGGTTGGCCCCTCGCCGACTTGTCCGACGACTATAGGGTCGTCCCCACGACCTCGGGACTAGGTTGGCCAGCCGCCGACATGTCCGACGACTATAGGGTCGTCCCCAAGACCCCGGGCCAAAGTTGGCAAGCCGCCGACATGTCCGACGACTATAGGGTCGTTCCTACGACCCCGGGACTAGATTGGCCCGCCACCGTCATGTCCAACGACTATAGGGTCGTCCCCACAACCCCGGGACTAGGTTGACAAGCCGCCAACATGTCCGACGACTATAGGGTCGTCCCTACGACCCCGGGACTAGATTGGCCCGCCACCGTCATGTCCAACGACTATAGGGTCGTCCCCACGACCACGGGCCAAAGTTGGCCAGCCGCCGACTTGCCCGACGACTATAGGGTCGTCCCCATGACCCGGGACTAGACTGGCCCGCCACCGTCATGTCCGACCCACTATAGGGTCGTCCCCACGACCCCCGGACTAGGTTGGTACGATGCCGACTTGTCCGACGAGTATAGGTTCCTCCCCACGACCACGGGCCAAAGTTGGCCAGCCGCCGACATGTCCGACGACTATAGGGTCGTCCCCACGACCCGGGACTAGACTGGCCCGCCACCGACATGTCCGACGACTATAGAGTCGTCCCCACGACCCCGGGTCAATGTTGGCTCGCCGCCGACATGTCCGACGACTATAGGGTCGTCACCACGACCCCCGGGCCAAAGTTGGACAGCCACCGACATTTCCGACGACTATAGGGTCGTCCCCACGACCACGGGCCAAAGATGGCCACCCGCCGACATGTCCAACGACTATAGGGTCGTCCCCACGACCCGGGACTAGACTGGTCCGCCACCGTCATGTCCGACGACTATAGGGTCGTCCCCACGACCCCCGGACTAGGTTGGCCGGCCGCCGACTTGTCCGACGACTATAGGGTCGTCCCCACGACCCCCCGACTAGGTGGGCTCGCCGCCGACTTGTCCGACGACTATAGGGTCGTCCCCACGACCCCGGGACTAGGTTGGCTCGCCACCGTCATGTCTGACGACTGTAGGGTCGTCCCCACGACCACGGGCCATAGTTGGCCAGCCGCCGACATGTCCGACGACTATAGGGTCGTCCCCACAACCCGGGACTAGACTGGCCCGCCACCGACATGTCCGACGACTATAGAGTCGTCCCCACGACCCCGGGTCAATGTTGGCTCGCCGCCGACATGTCCGACGACTATAGGGTCGTCCCCACGACCACGGGCCAAAGTTGGCCAGCCGCTGACATGTCCGACGACTATAGGGTCGTCCCCACGACCCCGGGACTAGATTGGCCCGCCACCGTCATTTCCGACGACTATAGGGTCGTCCCCACGACCACGGGCCAAAGTTGGCCAGCCGCCGACTTGCCCGACGACTATAGGGTCGTCCCCATGACCCGGGACTAGACTGGCCCGCCGCCGACATGTCCGACGACTATAGGGTCGTCCCCACGACCCGGGACTAGACTGGCCCGCCAATGACATGTCCGACGACTATAGAGTCGTCCCCACGACCCCGGGTCAATGTTGGCTCGCCGCCGACATGTCAGACGACTATAGGGTCGTCACCACGACCCCCGGACTAGGTTGGCCGGCCGCCGACTTGTCCGACGACTATAGGGTCGTCCCCACGACCCCCCGACTAGGTGGGCTCGCCGCCGACTTGTCCGACGACTAAAGGGTCGTCCCCACGACCCCCGGACTAGGTTGGCCGGCCGCCGACTTGTCCGACGACTATAGGGCCGTCCCCACGACCCGGGACTAGACTGGCCCGCCACCATCATGTCCGACGACTATAGGGTCGTCCCCACGACCCCCGGACTAGGTTGGCCGGCCGCCGACTTGTCCGACGACTATAGGGTCGTCCCCACGACCCCCCGACTAGGTGGGCTCGCCGCCGACTTGTCCGACGACTAAAGGGTCGTCCCCACGACCCCGGGACTAGGTTGGCTCGCCACCGTCATGTCTGACGACTATAGGGTCGTCCCCACGACCACGGGCCAAAGTTGGCCAGCCGCCGACATGTCCGACGACTATAGGGTCGTCCCCACGACCCGGGACTAGACTGGCCCGCCAATGACATGTCCGACGACTATAGAGTCGTCCCCACGACCCCGGGTCAATGTTGGCTCGCCGCCGACATGTCAGACGACTATAGGGTCGTCACCACGACCCCCGGGCCAAAGTTGGACAGCCACCGACATTTCCGACGACTATAGGGTCGTCACCACGACCCCCGGACTAGGTTGGCCGGCCGCCGACTTGTCCGACGACTATAGGGTCGTCCCCACGACCCCCCGACTAGGTGGGCTCGCCGCCGACTTGTCCGACGACTAAAGGGTCGTCCCCACGACCCCCGGACTAGGTTGGCCGGCCGCCGACTTGTCCGACGACTATAGGGCCGTCCCCACGACCCGGGACTAGACTGGCCCGCCACCATCATGTCCGACGACTATAGGGTCGTCCCCACGACCCCCGGACTAGGTTGGCCGGCCGCCGACTTGTCCGACGACTATAGGGTCGTCCCCACGACCCCCCGACTAGGTGGGCTCGCCGCCGACTTGTCCGACGACTAAAGGGTCGTCCCCACGACCCCGGGACTAGGTTGGCTCGCCACCGTCATGTCTGACGACTATAGGGTCGTCCCCACGACCACGGGCCAAAGTTGGCCAGCCGCCGACATGTCCGACGACTATAGGGTCGTCCCCACGACCACGGGCCAAAGATGGCCACCCGCCGACATGTCCAACGACTATAGGGTCGTCCCCACGACCCGGGACTAGACTGGTCCGCCACCGTCATGTCCGACGACTATAGGGTCGTCCCCACGACCCCCGGACTAGGTTGGCCGGCCGCCGACTTGTCCGACGACTATAGGGTCGTCCCCACGACCCCCCGACTAGGTGGGCTCGCCGCCGACTTGTCCGACGACTATAGGGTCGTCCCCACGACCCCGGGACTAGGTTGGCTCGCCACCGTCATGTCTGACGACTGTAGGGTCGTCCCCACGACCACGGGCCATAGTTGGCCAGCCGCCGACATGTCCGACGACTATAGGGTCGTCCCCACAACCCGGGACTAGACTGGCCCGCCACCGACATGTCCGACGACTATAGAGTCGTCCCCACGACCCCGGGTCAATGTTGGCTCGCCGCCGACATGTCCGACGACTATAGGGTCGTCCCCACGACCACGGGCCAAAGTTGGCCAGCCGCTGACATGTCCGACGACTATAGGGTCGTCCCCACGACCCCGGGACTAGATTGGCCCGCCACCGTCATTTCCGACGACTATAGGGTCGTCCCCACGACCACGGGCCAAAGTTGGCCAGCCGCCGACTTGCCCGACGACTATAGGGTCGTCCCCATGACCCGGGACTAGACTGGCCCGCCGCCGACATGTCCGACGACTATAGGGTCGTCCCCACGACCCGGGACTAGACTGGCCCGCCAATGACATGTCCGACGACTATAGAGTCGTCCCCACGACCCCGGGTCAATGTTGGCTCGCCGCCGACATGTCAGACGACTATAGGGTCGTCACCACGACCCCCGGACTAGGTTGGCCGGCCGCCGACTTGTCCGACGACTATAGGGTCGTCCCCACGACCCCCCGACTAGGTGGGCTCGCCGCCGACTTGTCCGACGACTAAAGGGTCGTCCCCACGACCCCCGGACTAGGTTGGCCGGCCGCCGACTTGTCCGACGACTATAGGGCCGTCCCCACGACCCGGGACTAGACTGGCCCGCCACCATCATGTCCGACGACTATAGGGTCGTCCCCACGACCCCCGGACTAGGTTGGCCGGCCGCCGACTTGTCCGACGACTATAGGGTCGTCCCCACGACCCCCCGACTAGGTGGGCTCGCCGCCGACTTGTCCGACGACTAAAGGGTCGTCCCCACGACCCCGGGACTAGGTTGGCTCGCCACCGTCATGTCTGACGACTATAGGGTCGTCCCCACGACCACGGGCCAAAGTTGGCCAGCCGCCGACATGTCCGACGACTATAGGGTCGTCCCCACGACCCCGGGACTAGATTGGCCCGCCACCGTCAAGTCCGACAACTATAGGGTCGTCCCCACGACCCCGGGCCAAAGTTGGACAGCCGCCGACTTGTCCGACGACTATAGGGTCGTCCCCACGACCACGGGCCAAAGTTGCCCAGCCGCCGGCTTGTCCGACGAATATAGGGTCGTCCCCACGACCCCGGGACTAGGTTGGCCCCTCGCCGACTTGTCCGACGACTATAGGGTCGTCCCCACGACCCCCCGACTAGGTGGGCTCGCCGCCGACTTGTCCGACGACTATAGGGTCGTCCCCACGACCCCGGGACTAGGTTGGCTCGCCACCGTCATGTCTGACGACTATAGGGTCGTCCCCACGACCACGGGCCATAGTTGGCCAGCCGCCGACATGTCCGACGACTATAGGGTCGTCCCCACGACCCGGGACTAGACTGGCCCGCCACCGACATGTCCGACGACTATAGAGTCGTCCCCACGACTCCGGGTCAATGTTGGCTCGCCGCCGACATGTCCGACGACTATAGGGTCGTCCCCACGACCACGGGCCAAAGTTGGCCAGCCGCTGACATGTCCGACGACTATAGGGTCGTCCCCACGACCCCGGGACTAGATTGGCCCGCCACCGTCATTTCCGACGACTATAGGGTCGTCCCCACGACCACGGGCCAAAGTTGGCCAGCCGCCGACTTGCCCGACGACTATAGGGTCGTCCCCATGACCCGGGACTAGACTGGCCCGCCGCCGACATGTCCGACGACTATAGGGTCGTCCCCACGACCCGGGACTAGACTGGCCCGCCAATGACATGTCCGACGACTATAGAGTCGTCCCCACGACCCCGGGTCAATGTTGGCTCGCCGCCGACATGTCAGACGACTATAGGGTCGTCACCACGACCCCCGGGCCAAAGTTGGACAGCCACCGACATTTCCGACGACTATAGGGTCGTCCCCACGACCACGGGCCAAAGTTGGCCAGCCGCCGACATGTCCGACGACTATAGGGTCGTCCCCACGACCCGGGACTAGACTGGCCCGCCACCGACATGTCCGACGACTATAGAGTCGTCCCCACGACCCCGGGTCAATGTTGGCTCGCCGCCGACATGTCCGACGACTATAGGGTCGTCCCCACGACCCGGGACTAGACTGGCCCGCCACCGACATGTCCGACGACTATAGGGTCGTCCCCACGACCACGGGCCAAAGTTGGCCAGCCGCCGACTTGCCCGACGACTATAGGGTCGTCCCCATGACCCGGGACTAGACTGGCCCGCCGCCGACATGTCCGACGACTATAGGGTCGTCCCCACGACCCCGGGCCAAAGTTGGCCAGCCGCCGACATGTCCGACGACTATAGGGTCGTCCCCACGACCCCGAGACTAGATTGGCCCGCCACCGTCATGTCCGACGACAATAGGGTCGTCCCCACGACCCCGGGACCAGTATGGCCAGCCGCCGACATTTCCGACGACTATAGAGTCGTCCCCACGACACCGGGCCAAAGTTGGCCAGCCGCCGACATGTCCGACGACTATA